>HG992015.1:21746943-22356136 GCA_905220435.1 Amphipyra tragopoginis
GCGCCGTCAGCCAGTTTGGAAGCCGGCGCCGGCACTCGTCATGGCAACCGGTGCCGGCAGCGGATGCACTCCCATTATAAGACGCTTCTCCTTTACATCTCTCTGTTACATCAAAGAGAATCTTCTGAGCAAAACGAATCACGTTTTCAACTGCTCAAATATGTCAATAGGTATTTTTTTTTTAAGGAAATAGATGCTCTAATTTGGATTCACCTTTAAGAGTAAAACTATGTGTTGATGTAAAGATAAAAGCACACAATAATGTTACGACCGCTGGCTACGTTCTAAACAACACTTACAACAGTATGTGAGTCATGGGTGGACAGAGGGCGCTGTCGGAACAAACACGTACTGAACGATCGGTCTGCGAAAAATTAAAATTAAAAATGTAAATAATGCAAATTCCTTGCCAAACTGTGTAATAAGTTTAAGTTTTGACAGTAATCCACTAGTGTAATAAAGTGAAATTGCTGAACTCTGCTTTATTCTCCAGTGATTCAAAACTAAAATCATAGTGAAGTGCTCCAAATGAACAATACATATTTTCTTCCTAAAAAGTAATAAAAACAAAAATAAACATTGTTACAAGACTATTTTCCTTCAAACAGTGCCAATTTAACACCAAAATAACAAACAGTGAGTACGGAAACTATAACTTTTGTAGATATCAAAGTTATAAAATTCGAAAGTCGTTATTACAATTAAATTTAAATTACCCACGCCGATACAAAAATAAAAAATAAAAACAACACCAAATTGAAAACAGCGACATCTATGAGAGGAAAATCGCAACGTGCAAACTATTGACTACATTAAAAAATCTAGTAGAAACGTCAACCGATCAAGACACACCAATCAAGTTAATTCAGCATTTCTTCGCTAGATGGCGCACCCGGTACTAAACCTCTAAAATAATAGTAAACCATCTGAATACATATTCAAAATGTTTCAATGTGAAGGATGTAAAAACAATATTAATGATAATAAATTCATAAAATGCATATATTGCGCTAAATACTACGATCTACTATGCGCTAATCTGTCTCTTATCTTCTTCGATACAATGTCAGCTGAACAGAAAAATATTTGGAAATGTCAATCTTGTATATGTAATATGCCGAAAAGAGACAATTCTAATTCTTTCATCAGACCATCGATCCAAAATAAAATGCCTGAAGATTCTGTAATGAACGTTACAATCAGACGAAAACCAAACCAACATACACAACAAAATTACCTCAACGACCACGAAAGTGACCAGTCTGTTGACGATATTCTGGGCGATACAATGAACCAAACAACAAACAGTTCAACACCTGCGATTAGAAGGGATAGCATTACATTGGAGCAGATCGGCCTCTTATTGGATGCTAAACTAGAAAAGATGAAAACATCCCTGATTGAAGACGTTAAAAATGCGATCCAAGTAGAGCTGAACACTGCTATAATTAAACTCCAAAACCAGGTAGACCTCACCACCATCAGGCTTACAAATGAACAAAAAACTATAAAAGAAAAAATTTACGTAATCGACCAAAACATTGAAAACATTGAACAACAACTACACCAATTAAAAAATACAAAGAAAATAGTCCTCTACGGACTCACTGAGAGCCACCATGAAACCGAATACGAACTGATAGACCGTGTCTCTAGAATTTTTCACGAGCTAGTCAATATAAATATTAATCCATACATCGAAGAAATAAAACGCATCGGAAAGAGAGGAGATAGAAGACCGCTAGCAATAGAATTAATGAATAAAAGAATGACGAAATATGTTATAGAAAACGCAAGAGATTTTCAAAACTCCGGACTAAGCGTAGGACCATTTATGGATCCTAAAACATTACAACAGCGAAATGAGCTCAGAGAAACATTACGTATAGCTAGACAAAACGGCAAACATGCTATTATTAAAAATAATAAACTTTATATAAACGGCAAAGAATTTAAAGCGAACCCGACAACACCAACAGAAACAACCCAGGAGCCAGCTAATACTAAAGAGATCGAAACAACAAGCCCAACAAACCACGACGAGATGACCAACAATAATACTCAACAGCAACAAGACCGCACACCACCACCGCCGCGCACCTCCACGTCAACGCGCAGGACAACACCACGGAACCAGACATTTCGATACTAAAGTCAACATTACTTTTCAAAATATACAAAGCATAGGTAATAAGCTAGATTTAGTTGAACACTGTTTACTAGAATATAATATAGATATTTTATTATTGTCGGAACTATGGAAAAATAAGGATTACTGTGATACTATTTTAATACCAGGCTATAAAATGGCATCTACCTACTGCCGGAAAACTCATGGCGGCGGAGGAGTATGTGCAATTATAAAAGATACGATAGATTATATTGAAAGAAAAGATATAAATAACTATTCAAAAGAATTTATCATAGAATTTAGTGCTATAGAAATACCAAAACTAAATTGTGTTATAATAGGTTTATATAGAGCTGATCGTAACATTGAAGTATTTTATGAACAAATAGAAAAGGTCCTATATAAAATAAACACCAAAAATATAAGTAAATACGTTATAATAGGAGGTGATTTTAATATAAACATGTTAAGCAAAAATAAAGAAAATAAAGATCTAGTACATTTAATGAATTCACACAACCTTAAACAACTAATAAAAGAACCTACAAGAGTAACAAAAACATCGTCCACTTGTATAGACTTGCTCTTCACTAACTACACACCCCTCATAAATAAATCCTATGTACAAGACTATGGTCTTTCAGACCATAAGGCTGTCAATATAACAATAAATTCAAAAAATATACACAATAGGTAACTATAACAAACCGTGGTACATACAAAAAAGAATGTTCACAAAAAGTAAAATAACATCTTTTAACGATTCACTAAAAAATATAAAATGGCACGAAATTATCGATACAAATACAAGTCTCAATCACAACTACAACTCATTCATCACTATCATTACGCAATTACTAAACGAATACATACCAATACAAAAAATAAAAATAAAAAGTAAGCCCAAAAAAAGATGGCTAACCCCAGCTCTTAAAAATTCATGTATCCACAAAAGAATATTAAAAACAATACTAAATGAAACAAAAAATAAAGTTATACAAAACTATTATAGAAAATATAACCAAATACTAAAACGCAGCATAAAAATATCAAAAAAACTCGATTATATCAAACAAATGAAAAACTCCGACAACAAAACAAAAACTATGTGGAATATAATAAACCAAAAAACAAAAAAGCCCAAAAATTTTACCCGGAAAAACATATCACTGACAGTAAATAACCAAACAATAAACTGCTCGGAAACCATTTCAAACATATTTAACGAATATTTTGCGACAGTCGGGATAGACCCTAACAGCACAAGTCATAACGAAAAAAAGGGTAGACCAGTAATAGATTCGCCCACGTGCTCAATGTACCTACGCCCTGTAGATCGAAAGGAAATCATAGACATAATTCGCTCAATAAAAAATAAACACAGCTGTGGCATAGACGACATTCCCCCAATCCTACTTAAACAATGCGCAAATCATCTATCCATACCACTAACATATTTAGTTAACCAAAGTTTTCAAGATGGCCAATTCCCCGACCCGCTAAAAATCTCACTAGTAAAACCCATACATAAAAAAGGCAACACCGACACCCCTAGTAATTACAGACCCATAGCCCTACTACCCACATTTTCCAAAGTATTCGAAAAGGCTATGTGTAACCGCTTATACAATTTTTTAGAAACATATAAAATTCTCGATGATTGTCAAAATGGATTTAGACGATCAAGGTCCACCACGTTAGCTGTTTACAAATACGTACAGATGGCCCTTCAACATATAAACGACAAGAAGTATGTTTTTGGTATTTTACTTGACATGACTAAAGCTTATGACAAGGTACTATATAACATACTTCTTGACAAACTGCACGGCTCAGGCATTCGCGGTCCGGCCTACTCGTGGTTTAAATCCTATCTACAAAACAGATCTCAAATAGTACAAATAGAAAATTACAACATAAATACAAACGAAATAAAAACAATCCGATCACAAGAAAAAAAAATATCATGTTCAATTCCACAGGGCAGTGTACTAGGATGTGTACTATTTTTATTATACATTAACGACTTACCAAAAGTTCTAAATAAAGATACAACCCTACCAGTTTTATTCGCAGATGACATATCAATCTTAATAAAATATGATAAATTTAACAACCCTACACCTATATTACAAGAAACCCTGGAAACAGTATCACGATGGCTTCATGACCATAACTTAGAAATAAATTATAATAAAACTAAAACAATACAATTTAGATCTTATAAAACTCCCCCTTTAACAATAGATACATCCTTTCGAAATATAACTTTAGAAAACGTAGACACATTCAACTTACTCGGCATTAACATAGACACCCACATTAACTGGAAAACCCACATTGAACATATAAAGTCAAAACTATCAAAATTCACTTATGCTCTTTTTCAAATCAAATGTAGTACAAACATTGAGACAGCGCTATCGGCTTACTTTGCATATGCGTACTCCTGGTTGAGATACGGCATCATGCTATGGGGAGATAGCGTTAACATTCATGACCTATTTGTTTTACAAAAAAAATGTATACGAATCATAGCCCAAATAGATAATCAATGTAGCTGCAGACCCTTTTTTATTAAATATAACCTTCTTACACTCCCATCTATTTACATTTATGACATAAGCATATTCGTTTTTAAAAACATTAACAATTTTACGAAAGTTAAGGATACCCACAATATAAACACACGGCATAAAAATAGATTATATTTACCACCATCTAGGATTAAAATGCTCAACCAAAGTCCCTACTACATGGCAGTTAAAATATTTAATAAACTACCGAATGATCTTCAAAACGAAACAAAAGAAATAGTATTTAATAGAAAATTAAAAACATATTTAATAGAAAAATGCTTCTACTCAATCAAAGAATATTTAGAAAATAAAAAAGTTTAAAACCCCTAATATAAGCACAAATGAGATAAACCTAAATAATAACCATAAATAACATAATAAACCTAAATAAATAAAACATACAACTTATAATACACCTATACCAATATATACTCGATAACGAATTACTCGATAAACTATGTTATTTTAGTTCTAGTACCTATCCATAATTAAAAATATTGTGTTTAAATATAACAATAGTCAAAAATTAGGAACTATGTACTAAGTAGACACATAAGAAAATTTATAAATATGTATACTTTTATCTAATTAGAGCCCTCAAATATTGCAACACCTGGAAAAGGTTGCTAAGCTGTACCTACTTTATATAATAAGACCTGTATTATAACCTTAGTGTGCAAATAAATAGTTTGAGTTTGAGTTTGAGTTTGAGTATTCTTTATAAGTCCACTTATAGACTACCAAACCACTTTATAGTAACAAGCCAAGAAAACAAAACACATTCGATTTTGAAACTCAATACAGTAGCAATAAGAGTAAAGGGTTTTTGAAATAGGTGTAGAATTAAGGTGGTATTTATTATCATAGATATGCATCTGTCGGTCGATTTGATCCTATTGGAGATAATTGGAAAACCATAGTTTGTATAAGAAGAATGCGCCCTTCATATTAATAGCTTGCGACACGGTTGTTGTTTACAATTAAAAGAAAAATATATAGCGTTATTTATAGAGGAACTGTTTGGTTCATTCCTGTGGCCGAACATTCGATTTTTTTAAGTTCTTTTTGTAAATATTTTTTCACCGGTATCGTCGCCAATTGTTAACCGATTTTAATGATAATTTTTGTTTGAATGAGTATTCTTCCGAGGTGGACCTTGGACAATGAAACCCTTCAGTGTATACAAATTACTCGCGATAACTGTAATCGCATGTATTGCCACTTTTTTGCCACTCAAAATGGAATAATAAAATTAATTTTTAAAAATGCCTTCAATTTGGTTCAGCGTCGATTAGCACCGAGTTCTAAAACTGTTAATTTGATAATGAGGTATTTTTTTACTCTTTTCAGATTTTTTTAACGTCGTTTTTTCTTTTTTTTATGTTCATCAGGTACTTGGTAAAATCCTCATTGCCAGTAAAAATATGAAAATAAAATTAGGTACTTTATAAAAGAAGAAAAACTGACTTAAAAAAATTAAAAGGGTAAAATAATTACTTTTATTAAATTAACAGTTTCAGAAGTCGGTGCCTTCAATTTGGTTCAGCGTGACTTAGCACCGACATCTAGAAGTCTACTAGACAGTCTGGAATAGATCGCCTTGCGCGATAAGACCGCCCATTGTACATTTTTTTATTTAATTATCTTTCCACGTTTTTATTTACCTGGTATAATATAGAGTATATAAATAAGTAAATAAATAATGTTTTATACTTAGCTGAAATCTGCGAAGCCTAAATTGTACAAAGATACCTAATCTTTTCTAATCTTTGACAAATATATGAAATTCTTCTGTTTATTTAATTTATTACAGGATTTAAATGTGTGTCGAAAACATTACAAGTTTACGACAACAGTGATTACATTTTAACCCTCGCGTCTCTCGCTAATCTAGGTGTTATAAATACCTGTCATAATTATTTCTATATTTTTTATCTTTTTATATCTTTATATGTTTTGGACTGTCGTGGCTTGAAAAGCTGTCCAGCTTAACACGTTGACGGACACTGACGCACACCACTTTGACACTAGTTTTTTGTATAAAAAGTATTTTGAGTATAAAAACTGCTCAAAAAGACACTGAGAGGATTGGGACAAGTTGACAAGTGACACTAAGTAACGTTTTTCATTATTTTGTACGAATCAAACGTCTGTCTTAGCAGCTCTGCCGTGAGGGCGACGGCCAACTTGGCCTGTATAGCCGTTCTGTCAGTAGTTATAGTCCAAAAGCGAATGTCATGGCAGTCCTGTCTGTCAACGTGTTAAATAGGGCTGGACAAGAAACGTCTGCCGCATGCCGAAAGAACTCTGGACCCACATAGACCAGAACTGATAACTTAAGACGGTAAGAAGGGATCGCGGCAGACTACGAGAAAGATGCAGAACGAAATGGATGTATTCCTTGACAACTGGAAGAAAGTAGCGCAGGATCGTCAGAAGTGGAAAAAAATTGAGGATGGCAAGAAGCAAGGAGCAAGGCAAGAGTAGGGCAAACGCCCAGGAGAGGAAAAGCTTGGATGGCCACCACTGCCACCAGTCGCTATTCTTTCAAAATTAAATTACGTGAACATCTACACAAGGGATTGGCAGAATCATCTCAGCAAAGATCTGTTTCCAATATTTTTGTAGGTATTATATATTATGTATATTAATTAATATAATATATATGTAGTTTATGATTATTGATATATATTTATGTATGCATGTGAATATGAAATCTAGTATTTATTGGTTTATTTGATTTTTATTTTTATATTGATAAGTGTAAATATTATTGGTAATAATACCATCACATCACATACTAACCCCACATATTAAGTGTACCTACCATGTTTTCTCTGCATCACCCTAAGGTCCATTAAGTCCGCCTCTGAACAGATTTTGTGCGAAAGTATAAATAAATAAAAGCTTACGCTGACAAAAAAACATAAAATCTTTATAACTCGCCTCGTTCTTTGTTACATCTGGTTCATTGTTCTAGATGGGGTGCATGAAAAGAGCTTCCACGAGTGACGATACTTCAGCGCATCTGGGCAGTCCCACTACCAACCTTGCTGACTGGCTAATGTTTTCACCACAGCATGAGCTATTTTCGCATAGCTCGTGCGGACACGAGAGAAGAAGAAGATTGTTCTAGATGCGAAGTTTGGAACATCAAAGAAGATCTCAGGAAACGTATAGAGGAATTCGAAATGTGGGTATTTTTTGGGGATTCTAACCTATGTGAATTACACTCGTGAGCAATGAATACATTTCACCAACATAAACAAAACAATGTAAAAATATTAAACAATGTTTTCCAAGATATTTAAGTTTATGTTGGCCACCCGAATTCATTGCTCCCAAGCCAAGTAAGAAAAGAATACAAATTTATTTGCGAGAAACACGGTAGGTACATGGGTCTTAAAATAATGCAGGTACAGATCAACATGTCGATACCTCTGGGCTCAAAGGGAGTATAGCACAATACATGGGTTTTCAGGAGAAGCAAAAAACAACAAAAAAAAAACAAATTTCCGTTATAATTATGTGAAAATGTCATTTTGCAAAAAATGTGTTACACGCCCTTTGAGCCCAGAGGTACCGATGTTTCGCCAGCACAGCGGCGTGCAAATTAATATAAAATAATTAAAATTTTGTTAATTACCTTTACACTCGTAATATAGACTAGGAAGTTTTAGATTTAATATTATTTAAGACTGGATTCATTAAATTATAATGTTTCAAATTAAACATTAAGTATGCTAAGACACAACTTTGTAGCTATTGTTATTTTTATATTCTAAAAATTCGTGGATTGTGTAAAAACACCAGTCCAAGAGCCAATTACGAAAATGCTTGCTAAGTATATTTCTAATAGCAAAACTGCAGAACGATTCTGCTTCAAACCAACATAATATTTTTACACCAGCTATATTTTTTTTTTCCAATCTAGGTCAAACAAAATACATATTTATATCTTCGTTACCTTTTGAAATAGCACTTCCTTTTTTCTTTGCGCCAATCACTTGATCCTTCAAAGGCTAACGCGTCATTAGTAAGTTGGCTCGAATACTTGGAGTGCCTGACACATTGCTAAGAGGTTTTTATAGAAAAAAGTAGGTATCTTATTATAGGAGAATATTTATTTGTAATTGGTAGTTGTAATCGTAAAGACAGGGGGCCAATGGGTTCCCTACGTGACATCGAAACTCAATACATCGAATGTCGCAGCATCGAAAACGGTGCATCGAAGGGTCACATAATCGATGGTACGCTACATCGAATGTCGTGAAATCGAATGGTTGCAGTATCGAACGGTCACATAATCTATGGTACGCTACATCGAATGTCGTGAAATCGAATTTTTACAGTATTGAATGGTTATAATATGGACTGGTTGCAAAATCGATGGGTTATTGCATCTTAAGATTGTTGTATCCATTAGTTACTGCACCGAATAAAAATAAATTAAACACACGAGAAAACAATATTAATAAAAAAAAACATGTTTAACTGTTATACAATTCGCTGTGATGAGAATTCGATACTGTAACCATTCGATTTAACGACATTCGATGTAGCGTACCATCGATATCGTAAACTTTCGATGTCGAGACTTTCGATGTGGCGTACCATCGATGTAGAGTACCATCGATTATATGACCCTTCGATATACCGTTTTCGATGTTGCGACATTCGATGTATTGAGTTTCGATGTCACGTAGGGAACCCGGGGTCAATACCAACAAACAAAATGGTTGCCAAGCGCAAACGAACCGCAACCATCAGCCAGATCTTTAGTACTTATTCTAAGAGCCAGATATTGTTTACGAAAACTGTCAAAGTGATTGGTTTTGTTTTATTAACCGACTTCAAAAAGGAAGAGGTTCTCAATTCGGATGATTTATGTTATTTTTTTGAGTATGTTCTGGCATAACTCCGTCATATATAGACGGATTTGCAAAATTATTTTTTTGTTTGAAAGAGTAATCTTCCGGAATGGTCCCATTTAAATTTGGTGAAGATCTGATGAAGACCCTCGGAGATTGACAATGGAACTCTTCAATGGATAACAGCAAATTTCCCGGGATTGCTGTAATTGCATGTTTGTGTATTGTTTATGCCACTAAAAATAGAAAAATAAAATAACTTAAAATAAAAAGTAAAATAATTACCATTTTATTATAAAACTAACAATTTAAAAGTCGGTGCAATTTTACACTGAACCTAATTGAAGGCAGCGACTTCTGAAAATGTTAGTTTTATAATATGGTAATTATTTTAATCTTTTTAGTTTTTTTTGAAGTCGGTTTTTACTTTTTTTTAAGTTATTTTTTGTGTCAAACAATTTGACAGCTTTTGAAAACGAAAACTGTCTGAATGAACGGTTCGGCCTTGGTTCAGTTGCGATTTATCAAGATTTCTTTTAGGAGAATTGGGCTCCTGGTTTTTTGGATCCATCATCCAAAATTTAAATACTGGGCACGTGTCGGTGTATCAATCTCCATCTCTTTCTATCCTTAAATTTGGTTGCTATATTTACCTTTTTCACCGCATGGTGAGTCCTCACACCTCTGACAAAGCGGTCATTTCGTAAATTGTTGCTCTAACAGCGGTTACGTACTGCATCCGATCCGAATCCGTAAAAATACGTTCTGAAGTAGCCATAGAACTATTTGTATGGTAGTTTACGCACTACATCCGACATCCGTCATCCGATTTCTATCCGTCATCCGTGAGTTTCTAATTCGGAAGAACAATTGACGAACCGAAGTAGCCATAGAACTATTTGTATGGTAGCTTACGCACTACATCCGACATCCGTCATCCAATTTATATCCGTCATCCGTGAGTTTCTAATTCGGAAGAACAATTGACGGACCGAAGTAGCCATAGAACTATTTGTATGGTAGCTTACGCACTACATCCGACATCCGTCATCCGATTTCTATCCGTCATCCGTGAGTTTCTAATTCGGAAGAACAATTGACGGACCGAAGTAGCCATAGAACTATTTGTATGGTAGCTTACGCACTACATCCGACATCCGTCATCCGATTTCTATCCGTCATCCGTGAGTTTCTAATTCGGAAGAACAATTGACGGACCGAAGTAGCCGTAGTACTGAATTGTTTGAATTTGAATCAGAGATCGGAATAGTGCGTAAGCAACATCCGAATTCGGTCCGAGATTTTTACTCTAGATCGGTATTTTCACGGATTCGGATCGGATGCAGTGCGTAAAGCAATATCCGAATTCAGTCCGAGTTTTTTATATCCGTATTTTCACGGATTCGGATCGGATGCAGTGCGTAATCGCTCTAAGGAGACAGGAGACAGCTATTGAGTAAACGACATCATCAAAAACCGTAAAATAGCTAGATATAGGATAAACCGGTAGAGCGAGTCCTCGCCGGCAGTGTAAACAGTCAGCGAACAACTATTAATATATGCATCTCTTTTGTTTACACGGAATGTATATCTATTGTACGTTTCTTGAGCGATAAAATAGCCAATAGTTAGTCGCTTCCTCGCCTGCAGTGGGACAACTGCCTAAGGATCTTAATTACATTCCAAATAACAACAGCGCCTGTTATTTTTGTAACAGTGAATAATTACTTGAGAGTTTTGCTATTATATTTATGTCAGTTTTTTTTGTATACATATTGTCAGTACTTTCCATCCGATGGGATGACAGCCTATTTAACAATATATGGAGAAAAATAACATCATCTCATTACGAAAATAATGTGGAAATGGTACATATTACTTCTATCTGTGTACTGTGTACTTCTATCTAATAAGACTATTTATCTTTAGAAAGCTATCCCTACTAATATTATAAATGCGAAAGTAACTCTGTTTGTGTCTGTGACGCTTTCACGCCTAAACTGCTGAACCGATTTTGATGAAACTTTGTACAGAGATAGTCTGAAACCTGGAAAAGGACATAGACTACTTTTATCCCTAAAAATACGGAATACGCGATAAACGACATAATTACGCGGGTGACACTGACAACGCGAGCGACCTCTGGTAGTACATATTCTGTGTGGTACCTATCTAATTAGACTATTTATCTTATCATTATATGGTATAATAGTAGCTATGTGGAATAAATTAGCGCCCCACGTAATGATAGACTATTTAACGAAATCTTTGAACAGGTATTTCTCTAAAACTATTTAATTTTGGGGAAGTTTGTAATACAAATCGTCATTATTATGGGTACATATCCCTTTCGGATTAGAGGCCTATTTTTTTTTTTTTTAGTCTTATTCTTATTCTTTATTGTACACAAGAAAATTACAGTAAAACATTACAATTCAGTGAAGTCATGTACAGAGGCGAGCTTAACTCAAAAATGAGTTTTCTACCAGCAAACCTTTGAGTGATAGAGAGAGATTGATAGTGTGGTTGAGGGCAAACTCCAGTGTACAACTGTCCTATTTACATTACTTATTTATGCTATAACATAAAATATAATATACTTAAATAAATATACAACATGAAAATACATATGAATAAATATATAATATATATAAACTATAATAAACCTACATAAATAATATAATATTATCAATCATTCAGAGAGGAAATGCTTCCTAATTCTACTCTTGAAGACGTTAAGAGAAGGGCTGTCGCGTAGTGAATGTGGGAGTGAGTTCCAAAGACGCACTGCACGAATAGTGAAAGAACCATCGTAACGGCTGGAAGTGTGTCGCGGAGTACGGAGCAGAAGAGAAGAAACCGTGCGACAAGGTTTACCCCTGGGGACAAGGTACTCAAAGCGTTCTCGAAGATATAGAGGAGAGTTAGAATTGTGAAGAATAGAGAAAAGAAGAGTTAGAACATGAGTATCCCGACGCTGTCGAATTGGTAGCCACTTTAATCTGGTTCGAAATTCGGACACATGGTCATACTTTCGAAGACCAAAAATAAAACGGATACACAAGTTCTGTAGTCGTTCAAGTTTATTAAGAAGTCAGTCTTTATTATTTTCAAAAACGTTGCCCCACACTAAGATTTCTCTTGTATCGTGGGTGCGTTTACAGACACAAATCTCACAAACAAACGCCCAGACCCGAAACAACCATCTGTAGGCCATACAAATTTTTGTTCCGTGTGGGAATCGAACCCACGACCCGTAGCGCAGAAGCCAATCGCTTAACCACTGCACCAAACGTGTCGTCATCATATTAATAATTCCAAGTAACATTGTGTATTAAGAACTCCCACTGAGAACGTAATTTTCGTGACATCCTGAGCATATACGTAGAAATGACCTGCTAAACGTGTATTGTTTGTAGCATTACTATAAATAGCAATTCATACAGAATTGTTTCATATACTTTTTTTTTAATTACTTTTCCTTAATTTGCATAATTCTATTATTGTAAATAATATTATGTTTTTCTTTGTATAGACTCTATTAATTTATTCAGCTGACAGACTGAACTGTGTTGCTGGGGAGTTTGTTGCGCCGTTTCTTCTTCACAGCATAAACACTAGGAAGCGGTGATGGGAGGACTTTTTTGTGGGCTGTCTATTGTAACATTGACGTTTAAAAAGAACTAAATTCTATTCTATTTTGAATAAATGAGTTTTGAGTTGAGTTGAAGCACTATCTATCATCAGTATTGAGGAATCGAATAGCTTTAATACTATAATTTATTTAGTTAACAGCTTTTGTAAAACGGCTAAATAATTTTAATCACAAAATTGGCAGAAACAACTCTAAATATAAAAACAAACTAAATATATTCACTATTAGTCTAACTACTAAATAATATATATAGAGCAGCATTAGCGATGAAAACGGGCTAACTCTGCAATTTATTATTAGCAGTGTTGCCTAAACCTCAGTAAACGTTCACGATCCTCCGAGCTTTGCCTTCGTAGAGCCAGTCGTGTCTTCAGACTCCGCATTCACCGATAATTCAGCTCCTCATCAAGCTGTCTCCCTTCCAATCCCCGCCAACAACGCCTTAAATTGAAGTTCGAGTCCCACTAGGGGTCGCCCTTAGTGCTGTTGTTGCAGGTAGTCATGATGTTAGTGTAGTACAAGTAGTTAGCTTAGGTTTATTATTTTACTTTCTGTATTGGCTGGAGACTCTTTAGGTTATGCAAATAACTGCCCGGTTTCGTAGAAACGGTCCGCAAGGACCATCTACTAGCAGTCTAATAGAAAAAAACTCGACAAAATTAAAAAGTCAACAGAATTAGGCGAGCAAATAATATAGTGTTGCGGGCGCCTAGAACAAACTACGCCCTGCATACTATTCTGTATGAAGGAGCACAGCTTTATAACAAATTACCTCGAAATGTAAAAGATCAAAAGTCGATGCTTACTTTCAAAAAATCTCTTAAGAATCTTATTTTAAAGGATTCAAAACTGTAAATTGTCTTCGGGTACTGTACCTATCTAACCTATTCTTGTTGTGTAGCCGCTGCGTCACCTTATGTAATTTAACTTAATTAGATATAGGTAAGTTTTTCTCGTGTAAATGAATATCATTATTTTTGAGAAATAAAGTTTTTAAACCTTAAGTCACTCCAGTGCCTGTAATTTCACCGCAACCCGTTCAGTAAGGTGATAGTAGAGACTATGAGAATAGGTACCCTTCTTTTTAGAAAATAATTTGCGCCTAATATTTAATTACAATAGGCCTGATCTCCCGCTAGCAATGCCCTAAGCCGAGGTGCTCGTCCCACTAGGGGTCGCCCTTAGTGCTGTTGTTGCAGGTAGTCATGATGTTAGTGTAGTACAAGTAGTTAGCTTAGGTTAAGTTTTTTACTATACACTATATGTATAGTACGAGTATAACAAGATAAATAAAAAGCAATCGTCCTTACTCTAAAATTAAATTTATTTTTAAAAATATAACTTTTATAGGTACATCAAAAATATATACATAAATTAATTTAACTGTTGGATCAAACACTGTCCAATAAACAATGCAGACAAACGTTTGATCCAACAGCCAATACTTTGATCAAAATAGTATCATTTCAGTAATTCCCATCGTTATTTCAAATTACTGAAACAATCATAAACATCCATTTTCGTGATCTTTTTTACCAATCACACTCAGTCTTACGTCCTCTATAAAGACAGAATATTTTTGGTAAAAATTTATACAAAACAATAACTTACATCGTTGTAAAAAGTAGCATTTTGGGTCTTGTCTCGAACTAGAAATAAAATTCCAAAAATATAACTAGAATTCCATTTCTAGTTGGAAAGAACGAAATGTCTTTTTTAAATAACGGAAATCGTTACTTTCTATTTCGCCCACTTATTTTAAATATGCACGAGTAGCAACACTATTTATACCAGCTGCCTCGTTATTATTTAATTCGTTATAATAGCGTCTGTATTTGACAGATTTCCTTCCTTCTGTAATAACATTTTACAACTTCATCCCTTTCATCACATCACGAAAACTTTCAGACTAGTAAACTTTGAAATGCATAGCCTTTACCTGCCAGCTCAACTGGAAGACTTAATACATTAATAACAATAGCAGTATCATCACGAGCTAGTCGCGATTGGTCTGGGTACGTTAACGATAGTCTCGTCGTTATTTCTGGTAACAGTAACGGTAACAGTATCGTTACTTCTGACGTCGCCGTCCGTGGATGTGTGTGCGTTATTTTGTGCGTTGTTTTGTGCTAGCGCTGTGGTGATTGGCTGTGTGATAGGTTGTACTTGGAAGTTGGGGTAGTGGACACCCACGACCTCTTCGTAGCTGGGCGGTGCCATGCATTCTGGAATTGAGATAAGCAGAAATGTTAATGATATGAAAATATTAATACCTAAATCATTCTAAATGTCTGCAGTGAGTCTTAGAAACGATAGACAAAGATATTTCGACATTATCATCTATCTAAATTCTCCAATGAAGCCTGACGTAACTAAAGTCTGCTTAGCTGTTTTAATTTTAATAGATCAATCTTATGCTTAAGTGGGATCTCTGGTGCATTTTATATATTGATATCAATTGTGTTCCGTATTTTTATTTCGAAAAGAAGGTGTCTTAATAAGCCCATTTTTATATTGGCCTCAATTTTAACCAAGCGGGTTTTAAAAATATTTAGGCTTGAAATTTTAGAGACCAGAGTCATCTATTTTTATTTTGGATTTTGAGCCAAGTGAGGCAAAAAAATCCTTAATTTTAATAACACGATGTGCTACTTCTCGCCAATGAGGTAATATAAAAAATATAATGCGTATATGAATGCAATATATCTTCGTTAAAAGAACAGGTGTTAAATCAACAGGATATGAATAACAGAAACACCCACACACATAAATGATCAAGGTAGATAAGTATGTCACGTGAAGATACAACGTGAATGATGTACTCAAGTATTTTTATATCGAACATTACTGGCGTATGAACGAACTTTACTAATAAGAAGGTATGAATGTCCCAGGTAAGGAATATTCCAATTCCTTTCCCAAGGACGCTTTAACATGACAAGACAAAACATTGTGACGACTTCGAGCACTGTTCTATGAACCGTTTACTCACAAAACAATACGACACGACTCGTATATCGATATTAGTCGTCACAATATTTTGTCACATCGAGGTACGAAGGCCTTAACACGTTTGTCTACCACCGCCGTCACCGAGATACGAGATTATTTCAGACCGAGTCGATGACGTAACGGCGATCGTTTGTCCACCGCGACCAATCTCCGTGGTTCAGTCTTGCTCTCGCAAATTCGTACACCGGCACCGGCAATCTCAGGTGCAGTGGACAAGTTCAGTTGGTTTTGTATTGCCGGCATTGCGGACCGTCACGATCTCGGGCCGAGTTCTAGCGGCAGCGCCGGACTACTCACGATCTTGGCGGCCGAGATGACGGACGTGAGGTGGACACCCAGGCATAGTAATGTATGTATCGCCACTTCGGCAACGTTATCTCGTTCTCGGTGACAGCGGTAGTCGACAAACGGCCTTAGTCGAAGTTTGTTGATGATGATAGTAAGAGTAGTACTCACCATATTTTGGCGGGGGTGGCAAATTGGAAGGGCTCACGAAGATAGTTGGCTCGGGCTGGCCCAGCGATGGACGAGCTCGAGACCCCACATACATTCGCCTCTGCTGCGGACTGCGCGTTTTTTGCCCTGAAAGAGAGAGAAGAAACATGTTAGACTCATTCAACTGTTGTGCACAACGATACTGATGCATGTAACGATACTAGAGAAACTGATATCGGTACAAGACCTAAGGGCGCAAGACCTGTTAAAAGAACAGTCCATGCAAACAAAATTAACCTTCTCCATGAAGTGGGGTAACTATGATAAATTGGTAATAACGTCTATATCAAAGACATATTTCACGGGAGCATTTTGAATTAGGCTTTATTTTTTAGAATATTTTCCTCTTAATTGAGCTACATAGCATATGTTTAAGGAGAAAAAGTCTTTCAATAATTGATTCATGATTATTATGCACTTGTTGAGGAACGACCTTATTAATGAGAAGTGGACCCTGACTACAACAAAAAACAATAAACAGAAACCAGAAAACGACAGATCATTTTGCATACATTTAATTTTATCTAATAAAGGCAAAAAAGTGGGTATCATTTCCTTTGACATACAAAACAAATGCAAGAATTTTGTCCGACACTAAAATAATATGGTCTGATATTTCGATCCCCGATAAATGGTAAGATATCGACCGAACGAGATTATCAACTGATTACAGGAAGTGCCTACACATTTATCGTTTTTATCTAAAAATACTCCACAATAGATAAGAATATATTTAATGCGAACAATATTATTTTACGTAAACAAAACCTTATTTACAACCCTTGTCATATTAAGTTGGTACTTTAGTACCAGTTGTACCCGAAACCGATGAATTAGTAATTGTCGGTGGGAGGACGGATTTAGATTACAATTCCCTTCAATCGCTGGGCAAGCACATCGTAAGAGGCGATGAACCTGACACCGTAATTGTGCCCGAAGATGGTAATAGGTTCGCCACTTATTACATGAGACAAAACGTGTGTGAATAGACTAGATGTACCTAATAGTAGAACACTTCTGCTAACCCCTTCGGGGATTACAGGCATGAGTATAAATGTAACACTAAACAGCTTTTATTTTGAAAGCTCAACAATGACAAGTGCACCGTTCGTTTTAAAATCTGTGTTCTTGACATTAATTATTGCCGATTCTAATGATTTACTGAACGTTATTGGTTTAAATTAAGACTCTTGTAACTTTACCAATAATGAAGCAAAGACCACAGCTCGCATAGTAGACCCTCCCATGCGTAAGTAGCTATCAAAGTTAAAATTATGCCCATTTCTATGCCAAGTTTAGCAGTACGGAAATGCTATCATTAGTAAGCAAAACAATTTGTTTTGGCCATAGGAACAGGGCATTAATAAACACAATGCTTATTGTGGAACTGTCAAAATTGATGCTATTGTAATTACGATGGGTGCTTATATGCTCCGTCCATTGAACACGATAATGATCACATATTAGTTAAGTTATATTGGATTTCGGAGGAATGAAAGTAGCTTCGTGTAAATTACTAGTATGCCTTCACATATGGTTAATCTGGAAGCCAACATCAATGAATCTGGCAAAAGACGATAGATGATAGAAATCTTTTATAGCTTTGAAACTACTAACAATATTACTTATGATCCCATAGCCATCAAATCATGATCTCATATAATCAATAAGGAAAATCATAAAACACTATTCATACCTATAATCAGGACTCTGATACAAGTCACCATGAAGATAATTATCACGAATATGGTTGTAGTACTCAAAGCAGACCATACAATATCAGCGAATGAAGAGTTATATATAACAGTTAATTCGCCACTGTCAGGAACAGATTCGGTAGTATAATTTAGAGATTCCATTTTTGAAACAACAGTTTTAATCACAATTCACTAAACAGGTACTAATTTGACGCAAGACGATACAATCGCCATCTATTAGTTACAGTTTCAAAGTTGCACTTTTGAACGAAAATTTATGAAATTCCGATTTTATTTCAATTATTGTAATCCGAGTTGCAGAATGTAAAATTGTCAAAAGCAATCAAGTAATTAAGATCAGGCAAAATAAAATAAATAACAATTCTGATCACTTTTTCACTGCAAATTATCATCACTCGCGTCCGTTACGTAAACTCGAATGACAACTAAATTAACGAATAATCAATACTATATATAATTTTATCAAAATCGATTTTATCTTGGATTAGCATCGACACATTTATGGTTATATGCCCCCAATGTTTATTTTTATCAGAGGACCTAGAATTAGATGTGTTTTCTAAGGCGGTCTCGAGGTAACTAACATGTAATATGATGCCCATAACTTATTGAATGGTAATGATATTTTAATTATTTATGCAATTTACTCGAGATTTGCCTCATTCTATCGTAGTTTACGTAATAAAGTAGTTACAAGGTAAAACTTTGTTTATTGGGTTTTTTTGTTTTGGAGGTTTTCATTCAGTTATTTTACCTTTAGGAATCGGTATTATGGGTAAGTATTTAATCGAGATTAAACTTCTAAATGTCTGCCAATTTGGTCGATGGTAAAATAGGCTTCAATTTATTGCGTTTTTCTTCTCGATTTTTACCCCTGTTTTTCCGAAGGGGTTAATCTGAGGGTAGTACCCGTCTGATTGACCCCTTTAATGACGTGACTGTTTACGATCCCTATCATTATTAGATGCGATAGAATGAACTCAATCTTAGCTTAGTCGACAAATCAAATTAAGGACAGTTGCGATTGTTCCATAAACAAATTCAAGTTGACCGATAATAGTCCTAGTCATCATGCGTCATTACCTAAAAACCACGATACCTACAAGGAAAATGAAATAATCTATTGGAATTTACAAAACATATAAAATAAAATTATATGCAATAAACCTAGGAGATAATATTGATGATAAAGAATATACATGTGACCGAACTGAAGTTGAACTAGACCAACGGACCGAAAGCTGCTGTAAATACAATTGAATAATAAAACTAGATAAATTGTCGTTTTTCATAGATTAGAAAACAATAAATAACAATAAACAGGCAAAAGGCAAGCCAAGCAAGGCACTAAGTAGGAACCAATAGCGAAAAAGAACTATTGTGATGTTCAAAACATAGTGATTAAAAATTTGATAAGACTATTAGATTGTGTGCATAATTACTAATGAGGTAGTGTATTTTGGTCATAACGATAAACAAACTGGCTTTTTGGGTTACGAAATCCAAGTTCTTAGTTTATGAATCCAAGTAGAGTAGTTGTAATGAACCAATCAAATTAAAGTCTCTCTAAAACTATTCTCCTAAGATCATTAAATTAGATGTTATGAAATGTTCAATTTATCAAACGTATGTAAACAAACACAAGAATCGGACATAATAGATTTTATTTGGAACAAAACTCGAGAAAAGGTTACTCTAGAGAAAATACGAGCAAAAACGGAAAAATATTATGATTCATACAAGCTGTGTGTCCCAAGAAATAAACTAATGTTTCTGAATGATGCGTTGTGGCCTGAAGGCATTTGTTTTAGGCGTTTTGTAGTCTTTAATGAGAAAACTAAAGCGAACATGCTATATGATAATGCTATGAATATTTTGTAATATTAATAATAAAGAAACATAGAAAATTCCATCTCCATTCACTTATTGTAAGAAGTACTTAAAATCAGTGATAATTTAACAAAAGGCGCAGAAGTGTGTCCACGACAAAGAGATAAATAAGCTAAATAATCCATTTGTCGTTGATAACAACCACTTAGATATTTAAAATCTACAAGCCATAAAGTCCGTATTGATAATGCTGATGATTAATTTATGCAACGGTGACGTAAATGATTTAAAAATGACTTAGCATTTGAAGTAAAATGTTACTAATGATAGAAGTGTAAGTGCATAATTGCATCATTATCACTAATTGACGCACCATTAAAGATAGTTGACACTTGAATAGAATTAAAATCAAGTGCATGAACGGAGAAACACATTTAGATAGGATCAATCACCGAGCTTATTATGAACAGAGGAAGTAGATTTATAAATCCAAAGAATTGAATCCAAAACTATACCAAAATCAAAATAATTCAAAGGAGAATGCGACAGATCAGCCTTCATGACCAATAATGGTTCATATTGGGTTCAACCCATCCGTCATTGGATAGTTCTTTTAATATAATTCAATAGTTACTATGACGGTCTACCTTAGATCGTTGTGGGTAAAAAGTTATGACGCCACAAAAGTAGTGCAAACATATTAACTATGGTATGGTACCTTGATTGCCAAAGAGCGATGGAGCGTAGCGTATTGGGTATTAAGCTCAGTGACCGAATACGTAATACCACGATACGCTCCAAAACAGGAATCGCCGATGTGGGCCATAAGTCTGCAAGACTGAAGTGGGATTGGGCGGGTCATGTATGCAGAATGCATAAAGACAGATGGGCTAGAGTTGTCACGCAGTGGGTGCCGGAAGACGGGCGTCGTCGCCGAGGGAGGCCTAGGAAACGCTGGCGTGACGACTTAGATTCGTTTATGGGAGATTGGCCAGAGAAGGCAAGGCATAGAGATGAGTGGAAGGCTATGGGGGAGACCTTTGCCCAGCAGTGGGACAATATAGGTTGAAAAAAAAAAAAAAAAAAATGGTACCTTGATGTACCTTATAATAAGTGTTATCGTTACAATCAATCAAACTGGTGGGTTCAAAGTCAAAGTCTAAGTTTTTATTTCAAGTAGACCAGAATACAAGTGCTTTTAAAACGTTAAAACTAGATGCACGGTTCCATAAGGTAGGTCTGAAGGAGAAGAGCAGGCAAGAAACTCCATGGATACTCTTTTTAAATAATGAATCATGACAATTTCACTACACTACAGTAGTGTGACAAAAATGTATGATTAAAGTTTAATATAAAAAGCAAATCCCCAAGCCAATCTTCTATTTTTCGATAATACTATCTTGAGATATCATTGCTTTGAGCAATCAATCCAATCTTCTCTTCTAATATCGATCCGCGATAAACATGAGGTGTGATTTTATCTTTTGAAACTTAGAATATTATTCACTATTTAACTTAACCAACAGATATCATTAAAAAGAGGAATTGTTATACTTTTGTCTAATAAACAGATCAAATATCAATTTACTTAAAGCCACGATCCTTAGACAGAAGAACATTAAAAGCCAGGTCAGCAGCATTCCGATCAAGATGATCATGTACCAGAAAGCCATCTGGCTCAAACTTTCCGGATCATTAGCTCCTTCAAGCTTCTGATTCTCATCTAATTCTTCAAACGAAGTATCTTCGGCGGAGTAATCTGGGTTTGGGTAATAAGGTGCCATGTTTGATCAAAGGTTTGGTATTATTCTGTTTTATCCAAGTATTGGCGCAAATGTTAGGTTAACACATTTGTTCTTTTTTTTGTTAGGTTGGCAAGGCAATACTTTGCAATTCCGAAAAAACTTTTTTTATCACTGGGTATATCTTCAACTATAGTTTTTTGGATAATGTTTTTGATTAATGTTTACACTGAAAACAGTTTCCTGCGACGAAAATTCGAGAACCTTCTAAATCGCTTGCGACACAAACGAATAGAGTTTTCGAAAACTGGTATCCCACTCACAACTAATTTGAATTAACAAATTATCGGAATGATATCACACCAAACACTAATATTTTCACAGATTCACAATAATTAATATTTTTGGGTACATTTTAACACAATATTCATGGTTTTTCGTTCACTGAACATTGTACTAATGCTATATCTGTATCGAGTTCTTCTGTAGATAGCAGACATTATCTACAATATGTCAGTTTTATCGGTAAGGTTAGGCAACGTTTTCGAGAGTCTGTCTTTAAGATTAAACTTTGTACTAGAGCTGTCGATATGTACCTACAATATATTGATCTACATAGCTAATGGTTGACAAATGCGACATTAGTCTATTTGTTCAAATAGTGGCGCTACGCCCAAGCGACATGCAGAAATTTAATCTAACGAAATATCCTATTCTGTATCACTAAAAGTTTTCTCGGAATAACCACCTGTATTTACGAAAAAAATAACATCAGTGTCTCGCGGCGTTGGATTTGGATTACGATCAAAAGTTTAATTTTAAAAGCTTTTACTGACAAGCTTTTCTGTGTCCTCTTAATTATGCTTGATTCAGTAATAGCAATACATCTTTTTAATATTCTTTTTTAATCTTGTTAACTCGTTGAAATTAAGTTATAATTATCTGGCCTAGAGAAGAGAAAAACTTTGCTGTGGTCTATGATCTGGAAATTGAAGTTAAATATAGAACAATGATACTATAGTGAATGTTAGACACAACTCCCAATAAATGCCGTGATACTTATCACGATTAGCCCACTAACAGAAATCTAACTAGGCATTCAATTTGTAATGGCTCCTGTTTAATAAAACCGTTACAAAATTCAACAATTTTTCACCACTGACAATAAACTACACCTGTTTTTCCCTTTGAACATAAAAGATGTAAGGCATAAGGAAAATTATGTACCTACTTGCACAAGAGCAACATTAAAGATGAAGATGACATTTCTATAGTATAAGACAGATATATAAATCAAATAGATACCTAAGTGAGCCATCTTCACGCACAATATAACGAAGGCCATGAACAGTAATGTGAACAGAACTGATATATAAATCACGTGGAATATAGTCACGCTTGCATTAAACTCATCTTCATGTTGAGGTGCCATCTTGTATTAATTTGGTTTTTCTTATTAGTAGAGTTTTTATATACTTTTCCTTTTTGTTGTTTATCTTGACTTCTTTTGCTTTAGTAATAATAGTTTCTTGATGTTTGAAAAACAGTTTGACTATATTTAGTTGAACTTGATGATACTGTTTCTTAATGAGTTTATTGTCTTCTGTGGTCAATTTACTTTTAATTCTTTGATTAATAGAAATTATCACATAATGGTTTTTGGAATTCACTGAATTACTTTTTTTATGTTTTATTATGATAAAATATGCAATCCAATGTTCCTTCTTTTCTATTTCTTTCAGTTTCAACAGATTTGTGATGTATAATTCCGATATTGTTAATTAAAACAAAATGAATTACTTCAAAATGAGCTGTTATTTCACAATCACTCAATTATGTTTATTTTATAAAAAACATGAAGTAATTGCACATTTTTAAGGTATTTTACTTTTATCTATTTTTGTTTCACAAATCACAATGATATTCTTTGAAATACTCACAGATACTGTACCTATCCCATACATTTTATGTTTCGGAGACGACATTTCATATGACTGATGATCATAGATTGATCTCTTAAACTTTTTCATAACTCCTACTTAAGCGAACATGAACCTTATCGCATTGCCTTAGAGAACACGAAAATGTTTCTATAAAGTCGAATTTGTTTTTCATACTTTATCTACAGAATTATCTTCGATTTATACGTGTCAACATTTTTAGATTTATGAGTATTGATAACGAAGTAAGTACTTAGATATAAAGGATTTACTTGAAGATAAAATAAAGAAAAATTAGTCATAAAGCAATGTCCTGGTTCCTGCCATGACTTTGAGAGTTCATGTAATGCACGTAGAAATCTGATACAATAATGCCCAAGTAGCTAGACCCGAAACAATCCAAATTGTTCACCAACTAAATTAAAATTAGAGAATTTATATCTTTTACTTACAGACAGCGCGAGAAAAGGACGGTGATAGATAAGAACTAAATTAGAGATGTCAAATTAGTTTACGCCTTGAACTTCGCAGTGTTAGTCGACAAGTTCCGACCTGTCGTCTAAATTTGTATGGAAATTTTAGTTCAACTAAATTTGACAGCTCTTAAATACGTCCGTCTCTTTCTTATTCGATGAGTGTGAAAAAGATCGCAATAGCCTAAATTAAGTTTAGTTTGTGCACAAGAGAATCGGCACCATTAAATGACTCACTAAGTAAAGCAGATTTAGTCGGAGAGCGGATCCTTGCCATAGCCAGGAATAACGCTAAGATAAAAAAGAAGAATGTTGATTTATCAAAGAAAAAAAAAAAACAAGGTGTAATTTGAAAGAAAAGGGAAACAAGGCAATGGCGTGAACATGGTGAGGCTAGCATCGTGAGAAAAAAAGGTAAAAAAACTACACTCTTACTAATAAAACTATGAACACAGACTGATGGTGGAGTTATCATAGTTAGCCTAAATACAAAAAACTGGTCGATTAGCAGCACTGTTATCATACTCTGTTCAACGTAAGATGAGTCCTGACATAGCTGTCTTTTTATAAATCGTAGCCGTAAGGATACTGCTATCGATTTGTAGAGAAATGTCAGGACCTTACGGTAAAAAAGGGTATAGTATATGAGGACTAGCTGTAAAATCACCAACACCCTTGCTCTGAGCGGTATTATTATCTCAATAATTCGTAAAAGAAACGTATTTTTAGCTGTGAACAATAAAGGCTTAATTTTCAGAAATAAACGTTAAAGACTTACGAACTATTACACGGATCACAGTAATAATTGCGAATAATAATGTAGCTATTAGAAAAATAGAATATGGATTTATAAAAGACATTTTGGTTAATTCACAATCACAAAGCTACGCACACGATGTCACATCGACGGATTACTGAGCAATTATAATAATGCGATAAAAAATGACGGTGAAAACGATAATGTTATCGATATAATTCAACCACCTACTGATAATTTATCAGTAATGTATGGTCTGATCTCGTCATTAAAGCAAAGCTGTGAAAACATTAGGTAAATGCCATGGTCAGATATTGCCATCAGACTTTCGCAACCCAACTGGTCGGAGAAACCAATAGATTTACGGGAGACCACACTTAAATTTAGATAGATAAAGAAATGTTAATGTACTATAAACATCAAACTCAATATCTAACAAAGGTATAAACAGCGACTGATGGATGGATCATCGTACTAGTTAGCACAGATACAAAAACCTGGTGATTAGCAGAACTGTTACAAGAGGACAAGCTCTGAAATCACCAACACCTTTGCTCTGTACTGCAGTGCCTACAGAAATTATCTCGATTTGTGGAAGAAACTTATTTTTAGCAATAGATAATAATTGGCTTCATTTGCAGAAATAAATACGAAATACTTACGATGCGCAAACGCCACGGCGATACGGATCATCGTAATAATAAGGATGAGTATTACACCCACAAGAAATAAAGAATATGGATTTGATATAAAAGACATTTTAGATAATTCACAATCACGAAGCTACGCACACGATGCCACATCGACGGTTTACTGAGTAATTATATTCTAACGATAAAAAAAATACAAATAAATCGATAATGTTATCGATATAATTTAATCAACGACTGATAAATTTGCAGTAATCTGTGGATCTAGTCAATAATGCAAAGCTGTGAAAACATCAGGTAAATTCTATGGTCGGGTATTGCCATCTGACTTTCAAAACTCAGCAATTCGATGAAACCGATATCTTTAAGTTAGATCACACTTAAAGAAAGATAGATAAACAAGTGTAACACACACATCAAAGTCACTTACCTAACAAAAGTATGAATACCGACTGATGTATGGAATATCATACTTTAGCACAGATACAAAAAGCTGGTGATTATCAGAACTGTTACTAGTACAAGAGGACAAGCTCTGAAATCACCAATACCCTTGCTCTGTGCAGTATCTAGAGAAATTATCTCAATTTGTGGAAGCTTAATTTGCAGAAATAAATATTAAAGACTTACGAAGCACATTCGACACGGTGATACTGATCACAGCAATAAATACGATGAATCCCACACCCATAAGAAAAAAATAAAATGGATTAAATATAAAAGACATTTTAGATAATTCACAATCACGAAGCTACGTACACGATGCCACATCAACGGTTTACTGAGTAATTATATTCAAACGATAAAAAATTATAAATGAATTGATAATGTTATCGATATAATTCAATCAACGACGACGATAAATATTTAAGTAATGAGCATAGTGCACTTTTCCTTAATTAACTTAACTGAAGTGTTATAGAGAAAACTATATCATAGAAGAGGTCACAAACACGAGTCTACAGACATTAGTTATTTTAGTTTTTAGAAGCTTACATTTAGCTGTTGTATAAAACACTAAAGACTTACACCATATTGCGAACATCACTATTATCATTGCCATGAATAATACCCCCGCAAGGAAATAATAATTTGGATTTATTTTAAAAGCCATTTTATTGAATTCACAATCAAAGCTACTCACACGAAGTCACATCGACAGTTTACTGAGTAATTATTTTTAACGATAAAAATGACAATAAGAATGATAATCTTATCGATTTATATGACTCAGAGACTTTGGCCTTTTTTTAACCGACTTCTTTAAAAAGGGGGAGGTTCTGAATTCGTCTTTTTTTTGTAAATCTTCCTGCATGATTCCGAATTATATTCACCGATTTGGATGATTGTATTTGTGTTTGAAAGAGTTTTTCCCGAAATGGTCACATTTAAATATGGTGAAGATCTGATGAAGACCTCCAGAGATAGACAATGGAACTCCTCAATGACGAACAGTACACATAATGTGATTGGGTTACGAGTACCGTCTTTAGGTCTAACCACGGTTTAATTAAAACCACTAATAAGAAAAAAAATTACAATTTCAGAAATTGATCTAAATCCACGCTTAACCAAATTGAAGGCACTGACTTTTGTAATTGTTAATTTTATAGAGTAATCATTTTATTCGTTTTTTTAATCGGTTTTATTTATTGTTAAAGTTTGTATTCAGTGATCTGTGAAAAATGTTCTGCGTAGTCTTTTCCCAACTATATTGGGGTAAGCTCTGAAAACCATGAGGAAAATTCCATGGCTGGTTTAACAAATGATTTTTTGGTCAAGTCAGTCAAGGGCCAAGGGCCCGTCAAGGAGGTTTAAAAACCTATCAAGAGAGATGATCTAAGTAAAACCCAGTTTTAAAACAGCCCCGTCCCTCTTTGCTTTATAGCGTCAAAAAGTGAGGGTCATATGTTAAATCTGGGTTTACCTTGGACGGTTTAGACCGTATCTCGTAATAAAAGTTTCAGTTTTACGGATTTTGATTTAAAAAGCTCCCTAACCAAATCGGGGTGTTTATTCAATTAATTATAATACAGTCAACGTTAAAGCTTTTTATTTCAAATAGACCAGAAATCAGGCACTTTTAAAACGTCAAAACTAGGTGCACGGTTCCAAAAGGTACGTTACATGGAGAAGAGCCGGCAAGAAATTCCATGAATACTTTTTCCAAAATAGTAGTTCACGACAATTCCATTACAGTAGTGTGAGAAATATATATGTGAATAATGCAGGTTAATGTAAGAAATAAACTCACATAGAAGAACCGATTATCATTTGATCTCAGCAGTCGGGGAAAACGATATCACGTTGTTAGTCCACACTTAAAGTTAGATAAAGAAACAAATGTACTTACTCTTTAATCTTATCACAATCACCATAATAATTATTGACACGTAAAAAGTCAAAAACGAAAAGAAAACCAAAAAATACTGATTGTTAACGAGATCCATTTTATATCACTTAATTATTCAGTCAAACCCCTTTCACTAACTAAAGTACTTTACGAACATCAGCAGTTTACTCGGCAATTTTATACTAATGATAAATAGGATGATGAAATTGATACTAAATTTCAACGAACATAAATTTAATCTATGACTACATATTTTATTGGTTTCCTTGTATTTACGTCATTTGTGACTGTTTCTGACGTATGAGAGTCAATGCAGACAATCGGAAGCTTAAGTGCATATCTACTTACTACTGGTTTAACGTTTAGGATCCCGATAACTTCTATTACTACTGATTCCACTACTTCGTTTGAAGCTAAGTCGGTTAAGTCGGGTGCGATTGCCCGTGAAAAAAGTAGAAAACTGATAAGCCGTCTAGGGAAAGGCTAGCCTGATGTGAATGAAGATAGATTTGCTTACACGATATTATACTGCCTGATTGGCGATCATTCAGATATACTTTAAAATATTTTCAGTACTTATATGATGGGAATGTTGAGATGGATGTGTGGAGTGACCAGAATAGATAAGCTCAGGAATGAGTATATTAGAGGAAGTTTGAAAGTAGCGCCAGTGACAGAAAAGTTGAAAGGGAACCGTTTGTATATGTTTGTATATGGGCATGCGAAGAGGAGGGATGAAACGCATGTGATCAAAAGAGTTATGAATATAAATGTGGATGGATGGAGAGGAAGAGGGAGACCAAAGAAAAGATGGATTGATTGTGTGAAGAATGATATGAAAGAGAAGGGAGTCAGTGATATCATAACAGGAGACAGGACGGAATGGAAGAAGAAAACGTGTTGCGCCGACCCCAAATAACATGGGATAAGGGCAGGAAGAAGAAGATATGATGCCACAGATTGGTGACTATTATGTTATGATAATTATGCTCAAAATATACGATGCTATTAATTTTTCAGATGGCCACACCTAGTTTTTCAAATAATTCGCCCCTAGCCCAGAACAACACGCAATATGATTGCAATTTTATAAAAAGTTATTCAGTAACCTGTTGGCTGTCAACCCTACCCTAAGGATACCGGATCCCCACTATTTGTATTACGGTCTTTGGAGATCAGAAAAGCAGTTGCCCTGGGTTCAAATATTACTCACATTCCGTTGAATATCGAGGTCAGCCTCCCCCTTTTCAACTGTCAACAGATCCAATATACATAGAGAAAGACTAGGATGACAATAATGAACTTACTTGATTTACACGACATGATTGCCACTCCGATGATGATAACCACAGTGCAGAATATAAACAGCCCGTAACCCATTTTCAAATAGTTATTAAACACCAAACAAATAGGTAAACCAACGACCAACGATAACAAACCATCAATTATGTAAAAGATAGTATAATAAAATGGAAGTACTCTATGATTTTCTATTCATTAATATCGACTATCTTATCAATTAATTCCATAAGATTTAACAAGAATAACTACTCACTGAAACGGAAGAAGCTATCCTCTAGAAGGACTAATGAAATCATCAAATTTTCTAGAAAAAGATGGTGATGCAGGCGAAGGAAAAGACAATGAAGGGACTGATAAAGATATTCAGAAGCAAGAAATTGATAAGGACGATAAGAGTGGTCTCGAGAGTGATGTCGTTAAAAGTTTTGGAGAATCTGACTTAAAGTTTATTATGTCGATGGGAGACGGAATGAACTAATGCTCCATTTTCTTGTTATGGTCTGACAAGTTTAGGATACTTATACAAGACCGAGCAGGCAAAGTTTGATTTTTTATAACCAATGACGGTATAAAATCTCGTGTATAGTTGATAATATGAAAGAAGAGCGGGAACGTACCAAAACAAAACTTCGATCTATTGCCATTTACAGAGTAAAAGTCAAGCATAACTAAGAATACATAGCAAAACCTCATAACCTCTAGCCATAAGGCCAATTCTTGTGATTAAAAATATTCAATATATAGTTTCGATCTAGTCTCAATCTCATAAATATGACTATGGTATTTTTGTTCGTTAACAAACAACGTCGAAAGTGAGATTATATTGAAATGAGATTGAAAGTGCAGCCAAAAGGGTATTCTGGTTACATTATGTACTGAGCCATTTTGACAAGTTGGAATTCTCATTTATTTCTAGAATTTTAGTCTATGACTGTTGATATTGGTATGCTATCGATAATAGGTTTTAAGTTGACTGAATTAACATTTTAACGAGATAAACTGATATGATACTGAAACCGGACCGAACTTTAAGTGTACCAGAATACCATTTTCATTCAATTCATAATTAAATCTCAGTTCGGTCAACCTTCAGTCTTACTTCAAATTAATTACGAGAATTGGGCTTCTGATCTGGCAATCGAACCTAAAACCTTGCACTCAAAAGCTGGTTTTGCGTTCACTAGACTGTCAACGCCACCTAGCGTTAATACTCAAAACTATTTAACAACTAAACTTACTCAATGATCTATAAGCTCCAAACAATATGGCGAGAACTACAAGCAATGTCCAAACGACGAAAAATTCTGCACTCATTTTATTAAAATATAAATTAAACACAGCACGAGCACAACTCCCAGTAAAATCAATCACAATGTATATAAAAAAATACGATAAAAAAACATATGAAACTAATTACTGATAAGGTTATACCGATATCTAATCTGTTTAAGCTCGCTCTACGTATACAAGTTCTCGGTGAATTGCAAATATTAATAATTTCGCTTTATCCTATATTTCTAAACAGCGCCATCTAGCGTCAGCCATTAAAACTAAAAACGTAATTTACCAAGGTTCTATTGATAAAAATATATTTAATGTGTGTTAACATTAACAAAGATAAAAAAAAAAAACCGAGTTATTCTGTCATGGCGGTTGTGTGAATAGTTTTAAACCTTAAATACCTAAGGACACTATTTAAGACTGTCTCTTGCAAAAAGTTGCTAAAATGCCTGATTTTGGTACCCTAAAAAGTTGCTAAAAGTACCTAGCTAAAGTTTAAAAATAATTACAAAATAGGAAAATTTGCACAGAAAACCAAAATTTAGATACTAGAAAGAAACTAATTATTATACGAATATGACAGTGTGACAATAAAAACTATTTCCGATTATTACCTATTTTATTGACATTAAAAAATGTGTTAGGTTGTAAAGTTGCTAGAAAAAGTAGCTAAATAGTTTAGCTACGAATTTATCTAAATTGTAGCTGATGAAGTTGCAAAAATTGCTAGATCTAGCTATAAAGTAACTGAGTTGGCATCATTGCTAGTTGTGTCAGCGTTGACTTCCGTGTAAGTAAAACTTACTCAAAATAAGTAGGTATATAAATCGTTGCGGCTATGGAACCGAAAACTAAAGCCAACCCGAAGGCAGTGATATTATAGGTATACATTCTAATAATAAATTAAAACACAAAGTGAAAACTTATGAAGACACTGACGCAGTACTCATAATGAATTTCCGTTGCAAATATAAAGGCAGTAAGCTTATCAATATATTATCATATTAAGAATTGATAATCGAATAATAAAATATCTTTCGATGAATCAAACCCTTCGAAGCTTCTGACATATTTTTAAACAATGCTGTATAGTTTTGTAGATAAAATAAGTTTCAAATACAAAAAAGGATTTTCAGGATAAAGATAAAAAACGTTTTGTAATTACATGTTGAACACATTAAAACAATGTATTTTAAAAGTGTTTTTTTTTCTTAAAATAATTATTACGCGTCGTTGTCTTAATTCATTTAGAGGCGACTTTTCAATCTTCAGATATTTTTTATCTAAGGAATATGGTGGTTTGACATAATTTGTATATAAAAGCGGTCAAAACATCAAAATTATTCCTTAGATAAAGATTACCAGACGATTGAAAAATTGGCCCTTAATCCAACTGCTTACATTAAAACATTGCCATTTTAATAAAAATAACAAAAAAAATCAAATAACAAACCAAAAATTTATAAGAAAAGCCATAAACTTACTTCTCAATCGATAATACACAACCACTATCAGAGCAATTAAGAAAAAGGCCCAAAAGACGGTCTGAAATATATAATATTCACTATACATCTTGTTATAACAATATTTATTCTTTTAATATAGGAGAACTGCACTAGCAAATCACTATTAGGTATTATAACAAATACTAATATGAAATACTTATTTGATAAAGCAAAAACCTTATCAATATTATCTTATCATTGTGAAATAATTAGCTCTCAATAATTCTTACCAAAGTTTCAAGTGCTTTTCATGTTCATTTAGAACAACGCCATCTTTTGATGACAAGTACAACTAAATAAACGCACTCACGACAATCTAGGATGCATGCGCAGATACGTCAGATCCATACAATTCACACGTAAACACTACTGTTTCTATACCAAATTACATTATTACTGTACGACGAACAAAATTCAGGAAGGCTTGAAATCATCACAGTTGTAAATTACGTTTTTACTAATGACGAAATAAAATGAAATATTTATGATGGAAATACAGCCGCAAATGCAGTTACAAAAACGACACAACTTGCTGGCATAGTCAGTACCAAGCTAATGAACGTATGTATACCGCCGCAAACTGTATAATTCAAATGAATTTCCCATATCTTGACTGTTTTACAATTAGCACATCGAAATAAAAAAGTAGCCTCCATAAATTCAAGTCTTGAATTTTACTCGTATGTTACAAGCTGTTTAAAACTTACTGTTTGATATGTAAATCGCGATCACAACACAGGTACTAATAAGACCAATCCAAAAGATCAATTGAAAAATTTCAGTACCTCTGGACATATTAAAATACCTTACAAATAAAAAGAACCACTAACAAACGAAACAATGATTAAAAACTGAACGATAATGTTAAATAATTCGACAATTCTTCGAATCTTATCATTTATCTCCTTAATTTTACATTATCTAAGATAGTATTACATAGGTACGATCATATAATATGGGATGAACTTGACACAAATGGAAAATCACGGCCATGTTTTTTAAAAGCAGTTAATACCAGTACTATAATGTAGGACTTAGCTATTTAAAAGAACTTACTCCAGGTTGCGTAAGCTGTTACGATTGCAAGTATGGCCATAAATGTCATTAAAATTAATGATATTATCGTTGAAAAATGGTACATTTTGGACAAAAATAGACTTAATCTAAACTCAACCAATGTAAAAGAAGGCACTGACAAGTTTTCAATTAAAAGTCATTATAAAGCAAAGATAAAATTATAATTTGTGATAAAATCGTGGTAAAACCTTATCTATTTTTTTTGGATGATTATTATAAATGTAAGCTGTTGTTTGTTGGCTTGAAAAGGAACGTACTTAGAAATCATATTTTAACAGATTTATTGTGTATACTTACTCAATCTGCTACATGCAGCTATTGCAATTAAAATGATAATAAATGATACCCAAAACAATAACACAAAGATTTGGTACAATATTGAATAATTATTGTTATACATTTTGTAGAAGAATTAAAACACAGCCACGACAAAATACCACTGTGATACAAATGCGACTCGTTTGAAACGATGATTAATATTTTAATTTGATAATTAATTTTATTTGTTGATAACACCGAAACGAAATCTTATCGTTACATTTTCAGGTGATTAGAAATATGATATTTTAAAGAATCCGTTATTTATGGATAAAATCGGAATGTTAATGACAATAATTTTAATAAATCTACTGAAAACTTACTCTTTCTCAGTGCAGCTAATCCTAATATCAGTCCAATCACCCCTACCCAAATTAAAAAGCCATACAGTCTAGTATACATTTTAAGATAAAAATATAATAATTCACTGTCACTGTAATACAACCGATATATTTGGTAGCCAAAGTCGTTATAATTAAGAGATAAACAGATTTTTTGATTATAGACAAATCTTATCAAAATTAAGATACCTATTAATGTTACCGTTGTTATCGAGTCAATCATTGTACTTCGGATATTGAACTTGACCAGCGCCTTTGTTATTACATACATAAACTCACGCCTTTTCCCATGACTAAGGCTAAACTAGAGATTTACATCACAAACTGAAAAGTCAGAGGTGAAGCTCATCTTCAGATTGAAATTAGGTTTTATTGTAACGCCTATGGAAAAAATACTGAATGAATATTTTGATCATACGCATGCACGTTACGAGAATAATGTTTTGAGTGTGGATGGACATACAAGTAGAGGTAGGCCGAAGAAAAGATGGATGGATTGCGTGAAGGATGATATGTGTAAGAAAGAAGTGAGTACTGAGAATACGTCTGATAGAGAAGAATGGAAGAAGAATGCAGTAGTCGTTTCACTTAAAACATAATGTATCATCTTTAAAAGATTTGTCTGTATACTTGCAAGGATTAAACAACCACACTTTAAGGAACTTGTCTAGGCTAGTAAACAAGAATGATCAAAACATAAGCTTCTGAAACTTACTCCAATTTCTATAAACAGCTAATGAGATTATGATAACCATAAACACTACCCAAGTTAAAAACATAACATGTCTGTAATGCATTTTGGAATAAGAATATAAATAAATATTCACTGCCGTAACAAAACTACCTGATACTTTGAATGACTTCGAATCATTAACAAGCGGGAATTTTAATTTTCGATAACAACATATATATCTTTTACTTATCGGTAAATTATTTTTTAGCGATTAAAAACCTGAGACATAAGACTCGATGTCAGTTGTTTGTGATATAGCTACTGTAGCCAGGTACCTATAATATAAAATTGGATGTGCTTGAATAGTGACATTTGGAACTAAAAGAATTGGTCGTGTGCTTGCAAAGACAAACGATCAGCACGCTAATTGCGCAACGCACTCGCAATCGCAATAGCTTTGATTTTGACAGTTCAACAAAGTTGCCATAATTATGTTTAACGATCCATTTTCTCGACAACTACGCCTCACACAATAAATATTTTTGTATGGTCAAAATGAAAGCTATATTATGATTGCATACATCATTCACAATTACGGTATATAAGAAGCTGTAAGAACATTAACTGAAACTTACTTAAACGCCACTTTCTGCATGCGGAAATTGTTATTGAGAAAAGGATGAATATTAATGTCAAGAATATCACAAACATGTTATATCCTGTTTCACTAGAATACAATCAACATTCACCGACACAGTAAAACAAAACACTGATGGGCGCAAACATAAAACCCAAGCCAAAGATAAAACATAATTCGAGATAACGCCATAGCAAAATCTTATCTGTTCATAAAATGAACTATTATTGTTATCAGCAGTGGACAGGATCTTTTTGATGATGATGTAATTATAACGTCGTTTAAGTCTACTCATTGTACTGTACTTAACGTTTTTGAACTGTTATATGAAGATACTATCCTAGCATGTAACTTAAATTTGTGGCTAGTAAGTAGATAAGACGTGTGCTAGAAAATATACAAACAGTAAACTAGGTAGTTCAGAAAGCTCGCCGCAAGAACTGGGTCAGAACAATGTCAAAAGTCGATGTTTTTTATTTCAAATAGACCAGATTTCAGACACTTTTAAAATGTCAAAACTAGGTGCACGGTTCCAAAAGATAGGTACCGTGGAGAAAAAGCCGACAAGAAACTCAATGAATACCCTTTTTATTGAAAATTATGTTCATGATAATTCCTTTACAGTAGTAGGAAAAATAGCATACAAATAATGCAGGTTAATGTAAGAAATGAACTTACATAAGGGTAACAAATATAAATATTTATGTCTTTTAGAATTGTCATAGCAGTTATGAGTAGACCAGTCCCGACAGTGAACATTTAAACTTTCAATATGAAAGAAAATCAAATAAGATTGCAAGGCAAGACTATGTATTATGTAATGGGGTCGGACCTTTTACCGAAGCAAGACCAAAAGATTATTCCAAAACGTAACCGTAACTAACTGAAGCAAATTAGTAGAAAGATAAAATATATGTACTAAAAACTTACACAAATAATTTCTGTAAGCGGAAACCATTATTAAAATAATAAAGAATAACGAAAAAAATATTAACACTGACACCATAGTGATATTGTACAAGAATATAATTAGCTTCCACTGTCACACTGAAAGTGATTTGAGTTTAAGTAAACGAAGATAAAATTTTAAATCTTGATAACGGTATTTGAAAACCTTATCGATTTACTGATTCTAAGCGATTAATTATCTGATGTTTTGTGAAATGCCGACTCTATAATATATTTATATATTCAGGGTTATATTTTCACCCAACTGCGCGACAGCAAAGACAGGGTTATGTTTTTCACGCGTATTTGTGGGATTCTTTATACCCTCTAATCATCCTAACGGCTAGATGGATTTTAATGAACAAGGCGTCTATCAGTCGGAGGCTACCTATGAATTATGTAATTCGCAAACTGACTGATCAGAAACATACGTAGCCTCCGACTGTGTATTATGCTTATGATTTGGTAGCATGAGTTTATGAGAACATACGTAAATTTTTCTAAGGCGTTCGTCTTTACAACATCTTTTCAGTTCTTAGTTTTTATTTTCTACATCATCTTGTTTCCATCTTTTTAGTTGGCTTTTTATAATGGATCTATTCAACTTCCATCCTATCTCCTTCGGTGGGGGCTCAGGCGTATCAAAATTGACTCAAGGGTTCAGTCGTAAAGACACAATCATAAACCGACAAACATACTCAATTTTGCATCCATAATGGATAGTATGATTTGGATTGTGTCTTAGTTCGAACGTACGAACGTAAATAACTTTGCCCCTCTGAAATGAAGAACAAAATGCTCAAAGCCTGGTTTCAGAGCGGCAAAATTATTTTACGCGTACTGTACCTATTAATGTCTAAACTAGTTTATAATGATCAATATTACGTCAGTGAACTAAAAGAATAAGTACTAAATAAAAAATATGCTGATTTTTTAGTGTGATTAATTGGCCTGAAGTCAAAAGATTGCTTCACGTCAAAACATAACCTCAAAAAGATCAAATATACTCAGATTAATTTTAACCATCAGTTTAACATGATTTTTTTCTTAAGAAAAGTCAATTAAAGACATTATTGCATAAGGGAAATCCCAGAACCTTTATCTTCCACGGGTCGTGATTTATAGTTATTTATCTTCATAGACCATTAAAAATACTAACAACGCGGCACCCCTAGCATTTTATCGCGGAACGAAGATAATTTTAGTGAAGATAATTGTTGCAAACACAACATAGATGGCGTTGTTTGAAATAATGTTGTGGTATACAATTTAGAATAACGCCATCTAGCGTCATTGTATGTAACTGAGCGCATTTGAAAATTATAATTTTTCGTGAAGCTACAACAGATACGTCACAAAGAATTTTCTGCTATTAAACCTTAATAATTGTTTTAGTTTGAAAATCAGTATGTATTTCGAATTTCAGTTGAACAGCTGTTTAACAGTTGCACTAAGTAATTACGTTTTTCAAACATTGTTAAGTTTCCTCAACATTGAAATAAGTTTTCCTCCAAAGTTTTCTGCGTATAAAGTTATAATTAAGTATTTTTCCTTAATCAAGGAAGTCATAAAACTTCCTTAAACAAAACAGATCGCTGTGTTATTTTTCTTTTCGTCAACAATGGCGGCTAACATATTGAACCAAATATATTTAATTGTAGGTACTCACCACAAAATTTAACCAGGATCGCGTAAATAATCCAAAACAACGCTATGTTAATGACCATAAAGATCAAAGTCGCAGTTAAGTTTGACGACATTTTCCCGAGTTTTGACGTGAACCAACTATTATAGCAATATTCGGACAAATGATTGTAACACCTGACCGCCGATACATTTAGATACCCGATACGAATTCTGATAAACTATCAGATGATAACGGCGTTAATTATCGTTTTGCACTTTTATATTGAGAATGTCCCCATTCGGTAGATAACTGGGCGGAAAATTTACAGCTATTCTCAGCTATGCCAGTCGCAAAAAGGAGGAACTGCGTTCCCAAAACTTTTTGGTAGTTTGTAGAGGCGGGGTGCAAAGACAAACGTCAATAATATCTCAAATTCATCACATTGACATTTTACGTATTCTACTAGCTATGCCCGCGACTTCCTCCGCGTGGAAACCAATATTCTGTTGCAATAACTAATCTTTCTTCTTGAAAAGTTTTAATTCTAATATCTTTTGATTGAGCGAACCGATTACGATGAAACAAAAACTAAATGTTTTTCCGAGATACGTAGAATATTTGCCTATTTAAGTCAACCGTATTGAGTGATTACTTTTTACGTGATGCCTGTACAAACAAACCGATAAGCAGATAAACAAACAAAAATTCTAAAAATGATTGAAATGGGTTCTATTGGTATCCTTTAACCGACCTTTTTTTATTTTTCCATTGTACCGACATGCTATTGTCTACAGATTTATTATATGTAGGTATAGATACAGATTATAATACTGGATGTTCTGTATTAACCGTTGTTGCTAAGCAAGGCTGTTGCCAGCTGAATCAGTTTTCTCACACTGCTAGCTAACCTTGCTCACCGTTACTGGCTAATTACGATAATTATACTAAAGGTATTTCAACTTACTTTGAGAGAATAGCAGCATACTTTTGTGTTGAAAACAATTTAAAGCGAGTTCTGAAATCACCAATTTGTTTCCAAATAGTGGTGATCATAGCAAAAATCTCCGACGTTTGTTTACGTTGTGGCGGCATCTATCCACGCCACATGCGAACTATTGAAGCCTACATCGCGATATCAAGATTTAACATCAACATAACTCCCAACATCAACCGTTGTGCAGTAGCCCGCCAGGCACAAGACTCCGCCTGGTGGGAGGATCCTCCCTTTGGTTGAAAGAAAACCACACCTCGTTCCTCCACAACGTATTATGATGACTTATGTTATGTCATAGGTGTCATTTATTCCATTGCAGGGTATATTTACAAGCAAAATTATAACGAGGGTAATTCGACTCCGATCTAAGATTTTCACGCCATCTATCGGTAGACACCGCAAAGATGACTCTTGTTTGTCTTTGGGGAAGCTTTATTGTCTTTTCCTTGCACTATTTTTGAACGGATTTAACTGTTTAGTACAGCGATAAAATGTATCTATAAGGTACTTGTAAGATCGAAAAATTGAGTGTTTTTGTCACGAGCGAAGCCATGCGCACTAACAGTCTTAATTATAAACGACGGTTAAAAGTTGTTTAACTAAGGGCTGATTTTTCAACCGTCAAATAACTTTTATCTAGGGAATAAGTTTGACGTTTTGACAGCTTTTGCATAGAAAATATGTCAAACCGTCATATTTATTCCTTAGATAAAAGTTATTTATCTATTGAAAAATCGGCCTTAAAACGTCTATTGCCATCTCTATTCATTGGCATACAAATGACAAGGAGGGGTATAATTTAAACAGTGCTTAAAAAATGGGAATCTTTTAAAAATAAAATGTGACAAGTACCAACAAGCGCTGTTTGAATCTACCTGTAACTATGAACACCCACGTATTGATAACGTTATCAGTACGGAATCCGTCTGAGCGCTGATGACTTATCTATACCTACTGTTTATTGATTATCATAAAATAACACTTCTCTTTAAATTAAAAATAATTTGGTAAATTAATGTGTGACAGCTGGCTCAGATGTCAGATAACCTTTAATAGTTAGATGAAGATTTAGATCATGATTAAATGTTTATTTTTTGTTTAAGACACTATGGACTCGTCTAGGATTTTTTCTGCATTATGGGTACAGACAGACACAACTCACACGTTGTGCTCGTAATCAAGATCGAAACAGAACATCTATGGACAATAGAAAAAATATTCCGTGCTGGAATCAAACCCGCAAACTTAAGGACCATTAAGACGATAGCATTACAAAAGAAACTTAATATTGTTAACGAAGAATACTGAAACTTGCCTAACCGCCGATGAGGCATTGTCTCAACAGGAAGAGGTTTGTTATTCAGTGTCTGGGGACACAGTCTCGAGGCAGGAAGCTGTGGGCGCTTTATTTGATATAAAGCATCCAAAATAATATTGAAAATATACGAAACAAAATGAAAAATAAAACGAAATTTCACTTAGGAAACAATTTGTATTAAGAAGATCACTTGCACATGATAGTTATCCGGCTCGAAGGACCAAAAAGATGTACGGTATTGTACCGCATAATTTTTACTGATAAGTTGAAATGAATTTAAATAATACGAGTCCTTTAAAGTCCAACAGTTTAATGCACTAAGTTAACACCAAAGTTCAGACAGAAATAGTTGATGATATTATAGAGTTAAGTGATAAATGGTATTGATAAGTGAGAACACACAGTGCATTCGATGACCGGTAATGAACTGAATTGTAACTAAATGATAACGAATTATGAAAGGTGGCGGATATGCTGACGCGGTAGGTAAGTACAATAATTTCGCAATGTACGGTTGCACTGTACAATAACCAATATCATAGCAGTGAAATTAGAGGCAAAGAGAAAATGAGGTAGATCAAGAAGAAAGAAGAAAGTACACAGACCAAATGAAGGAAATGACGGAAGTGATAACATACAGAGAAGTGACAGATTTTGCATTCGATCGAGAAAGGTAGACCTAGGAGGTAAATTATGGACGAATGCTAATCGAACCTTAGCGCAAAAAGCCAATCATTTAATTGCACCATTGTATTAATCTGCAACCTTTGGTAACACACTCGCCATAGCAACGTATGTATTGATTGACGGATGGATATGATTGATGTTGATGGATAGAGGGGAAGAGGGAGACCCAAGAAAAGATGTATGAATTATGTGAGAGAGGCAATGAAAGAAAAGGGAGTAAATGATAGAAGAACGGACATTAGGGAACAATGGAAGAAGAAAACATTTTAATAAGGGCAAGCAGAAGAAGAAGTATGTATCGATTGTTTTGCGAAAAGAGGGTCCTTAGAAGCTCCTTGATCACTTTGACCTGCAAAGATTTATTGTGATGCCTCTAACAATACTACAGTACCTTCTCAAGCCGCAAGACAATCATAAAATTGACTATGGCCTTATAGGTGAAACGTTTAATATCATCAAGTTAAATTATATGACCTCAGAGGTACTGGCTTTACATTCGCATAGGATATGTCCCATACATTTAAACCTTTTCGCGACAGAATCTGTAAACTGGGGATGTGTCTGTCTGTTACCTCATCACGACTAAACTACTGAACCGAGTTTGTTGAAACTTGGTACAGAGATAGTCTGGAACCCGGAGAAGGACATAAGCTACTTTTATCCCGAAAAAACGCGGAATACGCGATAAACGACATCCACGCGGGCATAGCCACAAGCGACTTCTGGTGTACAACAATATTACTGCGCCAGAGTCTCATCCTGTGAAAGGTTGGTCATGTCAATAGTGTAATCTGTGGGACACGTTACTGACACAAGATTACGTCATAAGCAGAGATAAACCAAGGACTTCGTAGTACTTATTACTTCTATGAGGTAAACCAACGTGCTTTGACGCTGTTGTCAAAAACAACGAATGTTGTTGGTTCAATACTATTACAAAGTGTGACGTAGGATACAGTATGATTTATTTAACTGGGACTCTATGGGGAAATCCTAAACCAAAGAAGCTACAGGAAAACTTTCGTTCAATCTATGAAATTTAATTAAATGCTAGAGGCTCGCGTGGATGTCGTTTATCGTGTAGATATTTCGTGGTTTTCGGGATAAATGTAGCCTATATCCTTCTTCAGGTTCCAGACTATCTCTGTACCAAGTTTCATCAAAATCGGTTCAGCGGTTTAGGCGTGAAAGCGTTACAGACAGACAGTTACTTTCGCATTTATAAAATTAAAAGGGATAAAAAAATAAAAACTTACGTTTCTTAACACAATTCCCGAAACAGAACCACAGCCAAAATAAATACAAACACATAAATAGCAGTACACCAGTCATAATCGATGATAGTAAATCCATCGTGTTTACTCTGTGTACCAATCGACACTGGACGCAAACACCTAGTCTTATCTTATCTTGTAATACATCGCAAAAGTACTTTAAAAATATATTGTTTGTGTAAAATGTAGTCCGGTCATGTTGAAATTATTTATTTGCATTTTTTATGTACGGTTGCGCGGGTCGGATGGCAGGAATATACTGGCTGTGTCGAGCGTCTTATTAGGGCTATGCGGTTTTCCACTGTGACTGGGTCGGAAAATATGATGATTTTTATTTGTGGCTTAGGAAATGCCGTAGGTATTATTAAGCTCAATAAATATAAATACCTTATTAATGACATTAAGGAGAGAAAAAATAAAACATACTTTCAGTGTTGCAAATAAAAAAAAAACTATTATTTGATTTCCATGTGATAATACAATTTGATAAAGAAGTTTTGACATTGACAATCCAATGACAGATACAGCAACTGTCTCACACATGTCTACAGACAAACATTGTACGAAATACATTGACTGATCACGTACTAAATTGACAGATGTTTTGTGTACAAAATAAACAATGGACATTGCACAATGACGTCATATCTTTAGAGCTACCAATAGGAATACCCACACATCCACATGCCGCAAGACAGTAAACCAATAAACAATATAAGTAAAAACAAAACTCCTACAGCAGGCAATGTTAATAAAACTATTATAAGGACTGCACCTTCCATGATTGATTTATAATTACGTTTATTGTTCACTTCAAGAAACACAATTTTACTTTATTATATTAACTTCAGGTGTTGAAACGAGTGGGCAGGACTTTAATATGTAATGATGATAATACAAAGTTATAATAGGTGCTTATCAGAAATATTTTATCGATAGGTAAGTACCAATTAATGTTAGTTGAGTTATGACGATGCAAATCGAAGATTCTTTTGTCTGTTTGTATAAATTATTAATATTAGTTATTTCTTTATCTAATGTATTATTATCGAGGTGAACGATTAATGGACTCCTAAATAATTTTTACATATCATTTCCTTAGTAATAACCCAGTTGTAGATTATTTAACACTATAATTGGCAGACTTTGATAGTAGGAAAATAATTTTAGAACCTGCCCCATAACTTAATCCGAAACAGAAAACAAAAAGAAAAAAAATACTTTAAGTAAGTACATGATTCTAACAAACGAATAAACTTAAATAAATATTTCCTCAGCTCATAATTCAGAAACAAAAAAGTCCCGACTGAAGAGCTCTTGAAATTGTATTAAAATAACGAATGTAGGAACCATTTTATCGGACGCTTATTAGTAAAGGAAAAGGAAAGAATAATGTTCCGTGTCGATAGTCGACACATTCGTTTCCACTGGAACACAACATACTAAGAATTTGACTCCATGCGATAAAAAATCATAGTTACACCTTAAAGCTAGAAATATAAAACTTATCACTGTCCAAGTAGTTATCGTGCTAACTGATTTGTTTATACCATTATGTGTATTATTACTTCATGATTACCATCACAGACCATAAAGGTGCAGCTAGTGATGGGTCGAGAGAATATTCTCTCACGGAGAATATCTCTCGCTCAGGAGAATTTATAGTGGAGTAGATTATTTCTACGTAAATTTCGTATAACGTTCAGTTGCACTCAAAACTATTACTTTCAAAACAGTTCGCTACAACAGTCATTAATTTCTCGTAAATTCTCTTCCAAAGAATATTCCTGAGAACCTAACAACAAAGTTCTCGCTAGGAGAATATTCTCTAGAATTTACCGTCACTAGGTGCAGCTGTGCACAAACAATGCAAGGACATTGCAATAATTAACTTCCAAAACAGACAAGATTCCAGCCAGCGTCAGGACACGAATGAGATGGTGGAACGAAATCTGCATCTAAATTACCCATTCCTTGAAAACTGAAAAGGAATGCACAGTAATTTGAAGAAAAGCATGCCAATTAGTAGTACTATACTGTCAAATCAGACACTTCCTTTAAAACAGATAGGTGTATAAAACTAAAATGTCATACTGTAGTGAGCTAACAAAGACGGCAGGAAAGAAATTATCCAATTGACCCGTACGTTACTGTAGCTACTGTTCAATGCATCATTTGTGTGTAGTGCGCATGGAGTAGGAACACATGGAGTGCTAACGGTGGCAGCCGACCTCGATATAACAGCAGATAGATAGATAGATGTACTTTATTGTACACTAAAAGAAATAAAACAGAAGGAATACACGTAATTAAGAACAGTACAAATGGCGATCTTATCGAGCAATTTCTTCCAGACAACCGTTGGACGGAAAGAATTGTTGAGAAAAATATAAAGGGATTGCAAGCGTCTAATGAAAAAAATGTCATCTCTATCACTTGTCTTATGACATGCTTTTGATGACGGGCGTTTCCTCAGAATGATGGGGGTTTATTTATGGCTGGTTATACGATGGCAGTGACTGGACCCAGTGACTCCAATTTTCGGCGCCAGTCACTAGGTACATATAGACGTGGTCTGTAAGCCAGTTTTGTTGTCGATTTTTGACACTGACGCCTGGCAAAGGAAGCTATTGGATCCGAAAAATAGAACAAGGGGCTAGTCAGCTGGACTGTCTGGAAAGCGCGAAGTCAGCGCTAGATTGGGTTGAAACTAGTGTCCATATGAGCCCAGTGGCAAGTCAGCACTGGACTGGGTTATTGTACTGACACGTTACTGCCATCGTATAAACCATGCATTAGACCTTAGTTCATTAAGCTGACCTGGTGCGGGTTGGCGGATTACACACACAATGGAGAACTTTTTGAACACCTGTCAGGTGTGTTTCCATTTTTGGAAGAATTATGGGTAGTTAGCACTCTGGTCTTATTGTTTCATGATTGTGTTTGTGAGATGTGTGTATGTGTTGTATGTATGTGTTGTGTGAATGTGTTGTTTGTATGGCTTCATAGAGCTATTATGTCACCCGCCATGAATGGGATTCGTGGAATTTAATTGATTGTTTGTCTTATAATCATCTCTTTTTAAACCAAAAAAACGAGGTGGTTCTCAATAGGACGTGTATGTGTTTTTTTTTTTTTGTATATTTGTTAAGCGATATCGTCGCCAATTGTTAACCGATTTTCATGATTCTGTTTTTGTTTAAAAGAGTATTTTTTCGGGAAAAAAATTGACTTTCGGAGATAGACAATGGAACTCTTTAATGAATAACAGCAAATCAATCGCGATTGCTGTAATCTCATGTTTATCTACCTACTGTTTCTGCAACTCAAAATAGACTGTAATTAAAACGCTCTAAAAAAAAGAAAGACAAAAAAAACTGAAAAGCGTGAAATAACTTCCATATTATAAAATTAACAATTTCAGAAGTCGATGCCTCCTAATTTGGTTCAGCGGTGATTAACACCGACTTAAACTATTAACTTTACAATGTTATGGTAATTATTTTACGCTTTTCAGTTTTTAAGTCTGTTTTTCTTTTTTGTGTTGAATGCAAGGACATTATTATTTATAATACCGCAGTCCATAGTAGATATGGCTTGTTGTTTCAATTAATCTCTGTAGACAAGGGACCGTTGCTTGTGTATTGAGTTCACAGTTCACTATACCTACAATGAAGCTATTACACTTCTGACCTCCCTAATTGATGTAAATGCACATAAATTGTGTTACTATGTGACCAAAAATTAAATTCATACCTACATAGAAAATCATAGTTCGTGGTACAACGGACCTACCTACTCCGAAAAACGAATGTCGCAGTTTCGACAGAAGAAACCAGGACGAACATCGAACTTATAAATATACGATCAAAGTATTGTCAAACAACGAACTACTAGATGTCAATTAACATTTGGGAACAGGGGGAACGAAAGATAAAATGTCAAATCGTGAACATCGAAGCGATCGTCGGATGCGAAACACTTTCGTGGTTCGAAAACATGCGATCCGTCAGCCGAAACTTCGTAGTTTAGGCATTAATAACAATAAACACGATTTAAAAGCTTATAAATACAAAATTATTTAAAATAATAATTGAGATTGTAACAAATACAGGGTGCAATTGTAAACACTCGACAAACCGAAATGGGAGATTGTACTCATCACTATGAACAACTTTTACTATGGGACCAAACCTGAAATCGCGAAAAAAATCAGCTGTTCCATTTTGACGAGTTATGCGAACATTAATGTAGGGAAGAGCTGATTTTTTTTTCGCAATTTCACGTTTTTCCCATAGTAAAAGTTGTTCATAATGATGAGTACAGTGGCCCCTTAAGAGTTTGTGCCCTTATTTATGTTACACCTTGTGTATAAGAACTAAGTTAGAGATGTCAAACTAATTTACGCCAATCATGAAGTCATGACTTTTTTGTTTCGTGTACGTCAACTAGGCCAATTCCTCTTCTCTCGTGGGTAAAAGTTGTTCATAGTGATGAGTACAATCTCCAATTTCGGTTTGTCGAGTGTTTACAATTTCAACCTGTATAATTCTAATACTGTAACCGAAGTTTCAAAATAACTCGATGTCTGTAATAATCGTTTTAAAAACCCACTATACTCAGTTCAACAAAAGATCAGTCCTAACATATAGCGGTCATTTCGTAAATTGTTACGGTAAGGAGACTGCTATCGACAAAACGTGAACGACATCATCAAAAACCGTAAAATAGCTATACTTTCCATGTTTTGTTCTTTAAAGACATTTGATATTCTTTGTATGGTAACGTTTAGTAGAAAACCTCTAGGACTCACTTTACGTTGAAGAGGGTATAGTTTCCAAAATAAACTCGAAACATTATTTTACTAGCTGTTGTCCGCGGTTTCACTCGCATCCTAGCGGAACCACTTCATGTACCTGGATAAGCCGTATTCTATGTGTTAATCCAGGACATCATCTACCTGTGTGCAAATCATCCAAATCCGTTCAGCCGTTTATGAGTGATTGAGTAACAAACATTCAAACATCTTCACAAATTCATATTTATGGGATTAGGGGAGTGGGCATAAGAGCAATTTATACCTACTTTGTATAATAGTAAATGGTCATGAATCATTTTAGGTGATGATACCAAATTATTTGAAGGAAATAAACTAACACGGCTACAACGCAATTAATAGTATTACTATAAAACAAACTACGTCAAAATACTTGGGATTTTCTGTTTCTGATTAGCAAACGAGTCTTTGCAGAGGTAAACGTATTGGGGATCCTCTCCTGCCAGACTAGACCTGCAGATTACGTAGACTAGATTTAGATCGTAGAGAGTCAAAGTATGATCTGATAGCAACTTCAGAGAGGTCTTTGCTAGCAGTAGGCTAAGAATCTAAGCTAGATTTATTTCGCAATGATGACGCACTAATAGAAAAGCTTTATTATCAACTGAATTAGTTGTTTCAGTATAAATACAGAAATGATGCCATCATGCAATTATTGAACCTAATCCAATAGACAGCACTTGAAACGTAATTGTAAGATAATTTCCACGTTATTCTAGTCGGGAGGAACACTCAAGTGTCAATAATTTGCGTTTAAATGAATACTTACTGTAAGATATCATCCAGTATCTGGTGCACACGAATAATAACACAATAAACGCGAAAATACTCGGAAAAGCTATCACTAAGACCAAAGAATCCATTTTCTTTAAGCTCTTTTAAACATTTTGTAAATAAATCAAAATAAAAAGCTACTTTAAAAGTTTTGCAATTCTTTTAAAGTACCAACTTAAGTTTACTTTAAACTTTTTGTATATTTAACTTCACTTTGATTTACTTTTAAGTATTTTTTTAACTATCTAATGTAATTTCTTGTAACTTTCCTTTACTTTAAAACATTTGCAATATTTTTTTTTTATTTCTTGAAGCGACTGGAATTATTTTTAAAACTTTCTTTCAATTACTGGAATTATTTTTAGAAAGTATAATACACTTTGTTAGTAACAATCACGGTTACAAGCGGTCTATTATAGTAAGTTATCGGTAAAGGGGGGCAAATATTAAACCTTGTGTGCTAAGAGATAGCGGTAATCTTATCACACTGTATCGGGAATGGGGAAGGTGTGAAGTGGCTCTGTGACGTCATGTTGGTGGTAGGGTTGGTACAAGGCCAGGATTGGCTCGATAGTGTGTATATTCCGCCAATCCGCACTAGGCCAGTGTAGTGGACTAAGATCTTAACCCTTCCTATTTTAAGAAGAGGCGCGTGCCCAGCAGTGGGGCAGTAGTGGGCTGATTATTATTATTGTATTATTTAAACCAGTTTTGTTTGTTAATGTATTGACTGCTTCGTTGGTTTAGTGGTCGCAAGCGCGACTGGTGAGCGTCAGGTCCTGGGTTCGATCCCCAAGTCGGACAAAATGTTATTAGGTTTTTTCGTGTGGAATTTCTCAGTAGCAGCCTGGAGTCTGAATTTGTGCCCGGTTGATGGCAATAGGCGCGGCTCCTATTATATGGGACTTAAACATAACGGCAAAATGAGGGTGTACTTACTGTGTACAGAGGTGTACCTACATCTTCCAACCCGTCGGGGAATACAGGCGTGATATTATGTATGTATATTATTTAAAATAGTTCCGACCCAAGTATCTTCTATTATTTATTTATTGATTCTAATTTATTTATTTATTTGAATTGGTGATTCTGACTAAGTAATTTATTAATTTGGTGAAATTTATTATATTTTAATTACTTTGATTCTTGTTTATTTATTGTTTTGATTCCAATTTATTTATTATTTTGATTCTGATTAATTTAATTATTTGATGAAATTTATTACGCTTTAATTAATATTGATTCTTGTTTACTTATTGATTTGATGCAATTTAATTTATTAAGTATGTATTTTTGCCTTTGATTTGTATTTTATTTTATTGATAATGTTTATATGTATAATGTGAATGTAATGTAATGTAATGTGGTGATCCTAGTTGGTCGAAAATAAATGATTATTATTATTATTATTAAACGGAGACAGTTAGAATCAAATTTCTTTCATAAAATAGATAAGGTTGGATAAAAATAAATATCTCAGAGGAAAATAAGAATAGTTTCAGTGATAAAACGAGATTTTGCAACGTCAAAAACATGCTAATATTGACGATTGCCGATTTTGATTATGCTCCTGATAATATTCGTTTATGAGCTGATAATAATGATGACGTCGCCATCGCCAGACACAAAAATAAGATAATCGAAAATGCCTACAAAATTGCTTGTTTTTTTTCACAATTTTTCCCTCATTATAAGATATCTAAAGGTACGGTACCTAAAGCCTGACAACCCTAAAAAGTAAATAATGAGTTACCAGGTTATAATAATTATAATCGTCATAGAATATTGTTGAGATAAAGAAAAACAATCTACCATGTATTTATATTATTTATTGTAATTTTATTTTCACGATGAATTTGTGTTTATTTTACACAGCGCCATCTGTTTTCTGCGTTGTGAAACACTATCAGGTACCTAGCTATCTTAATCAAGTGCTTTAAACATACCTAGTATCGCTACTCGCCACTAGGTGGCGGAAGGTTTATTTTTTGGCATAACAATCTTAACAATAATTTCGAAGGAGCACTGATAAAAAATTGATTTGTGGATAAAATGATGAGTTAATTTCTCTTTCCTAATAATTAAGGCCCTGATTATGTAATTTTGTTAAATACCTTATGATTAAAATATTTAAACTACCCATCGCAACTTGATGTAGTTAATGTAGGTACATAATTAGCTACATAATTGTTACTTTAAATAATGTGGAAGATATTTAAACTATTCAAGAAGTAAATTTTGGTCAATTTTTCAGTTGCGATACATTTTTCGATAGGCTAATAAAACGCTACGGAAAAGTTAGCGTTTAATTCATCCCATTTAGTTCGAGTGCCAAAGCACTCCTTTGAAAATACAAATAATAATTCATATACTCAATTCGACTACAATGTAACGCTACGAGATTATCTGTAACTTTCGCTCTCCGTAGCAATTTTTTTATTTATTATTTAACAAATAAAAAGAACAAATAATTAATTATAATAGGTATGTTTACAATACATTTCTATTGCAATCAATAATAGCTTTCCACTAAGGTAGGCACAGATCAGGTACTCTTTACTATGCAAACAAAGTTAGCACTAAATGTAGGGTAGGTAAATAAAATTTAATTAATAATGTTTGCACTAGATACTGAACCGCAATGAGCACAATCTAATTTGCCCGCGACCCATGCTGTGTTAATTGGCACACTAAGGGCCTAATCACATCAATCAATATCAATTCGCAAACAGCTGGAGAGCTTTCAGCTTCAGAATAATTCTATAGCGACAACTCTCTAGTGACGTATGCGATTTGATCGATTCCCATCAGTTAAGTAAACAAGTAAACATGCTTTCCTCATGCGTCAGCGTTCTGAAGTACTTATGCTACATTATATCAGTTTGATGCGAAAGGGACAAAGAAAATATATTCAACACAGCGTATCATCATCATCATCTGCCTAGCCTTTTCCCAACTATGTTGGGGTCGGCTTCCAGTCGAACCGGATGCAGCTGAATATCAGTATTTTACATGGAGCGACTGCCTATCAGACCTCCACAACCCAGTAACTGGGTAATACGATACTCTTGGTAAGACTGGTTGTCAGACTTTCTGGCTTCTGACCAACAGTAACGACTGTCAAAGATCTACAAATGACAGCCGGGACCAACGGCTTTACGTGCTTTCCGAGGCACGGAGGAAACTCGCTATGGTAAATGGTCACCCATCCACAGACTAACCTCGGCAAGCGTAGCTTAACCCGGAAGATCGGTCCATGCGGCTGTAATTATTTAGCCACGAGCTCCTCAATTCAACACAGCGTATAAGGGACACAATTTAAATAATAATATTCATTGTGTGCCTTACAGCTGCGCAAAAGAGGTCGACGGTGAAAGATTATGTACACCTTCAAACAAGATCGCAATTTTCTATGACAAAAATGCGAATCGATACTGTTAAGTGTCTCTGATCCCATCTTAATTGCATAGTATAAAGAGCGCTAAGAATCAGATAGAACTGTGTTCTGTGTGTATGATTTATAGACAAAAGAGATAAATTCACAAGGCATAAACAAGATAATAATATTACATTGTTTCTCTTTTACGGATAATTCCTCAAAAATGTAAGGAGAAAATGGCAACCTAATTGCGCAAAACACTAGCAATCGCAACATCATTGCGTGGTGCATACATAGTAGTTGCACAGAAGACGAGTTATTTAAACGGGCGATGGAATGAGTGTTATTGAATTTTGTCGAAATGAAAGCTATTGCGCGTGTGTTTAGCAATATGCCTTTGAAAAGTTCGCCTCGTAGTTTGTTAAGCGTCAAATCAACTATCGCAAATATATATTTTTTTGGACATTTTTCATGTTTGATTCCGTTTATTCGTTTCAAATACATTTTAATAAATTTCAAGAAAAAAAGAACATTTAACAATATAAAATAGTAGCCCACCGACATCGGGAACAGGGTCCAAGCTGCCAGTGGTTAGGGCCTCAAAGAGAGGAACCTCCTAACAATACGCGCCGAGTCGAGAAATATCGGTTTCTGTATCAGGCCCTTGATCCAGCCGCCCAACGAGAGCCTCATGATGTTGTTCGAGGCTCTTGGCTATTAGACCATTCGCCTTAACGACTATCGGCACAATGACTGCTGAATCAACATCTTACATGGCAACAACCTCGTGTGCCAAGTCTTGATATTTAATTTCTTTATCTTTCTCGGCTTTCTCAAGGTTCTCGGCATGATTGATTATTATTATTCTTTGTTTTTTAGAGATAGTCAGACAGGAAATGCCTGCGCTATCTAGTCTTTAAATTGTAAAAGTGTTTGTAACAGATTTATTTACAGAAATAAAAAACATTTATCTCTCGCTTCGTTAAACTTTCAAAAGTCGATTTGCTGCAGGTGTGTCCACAGTCTGAAAGTCAGCTTGCGCAGTAAAACTGGCTAGTGGATTTTGCGCTTTAGATTTTGTCCCAAGTTGGTCCACTAATGGACTGGTACAATAATGTTGGCTAATTATTATACAAGTACATATTTTTATTGGATAATGTAGAAGCCAGAATTCTTCCTTTTTAACCGACTTTAAAAAGGAGGAAGTTCTAAATTCGATGCATTTTTTTTAATGCATTTACACCAATTTCTCCGAGTTTTGTTTAGCGATTTGAGTTTTTTTTTTATTTCGTGCGTGCTACTCCTGGGTTGGCTCTTTGTGAATTCGTTGTTGGTTCGGTAGTTTTTTTTAAACAACATTAATTGTAGTTTGAAAATTAATTACCTATATGTATATACGACATTCTAGTTGTAGTAGTCGTCCACGAATTTGTAATTGTAATTTGTGGCACTAAAAAGTTAAATAACGGAATTAGGCGTCACTTTGCGGAAATCCATGACATATATATATGCAAATAAAATATTTAGTTTTCATAAAAAAATAATTAAAAGAGTTAAAAACCGACTTAAACAAAAAACTTAAAGAAGTAAAATAATTACCATATTTAAAATTAAAAGTTTCATAAGTCGGGGTCTTCAATTTGTTTCAGGGTAGAATAGCACTAACTTCTGAAACTGTTTATTTTATAAATGGTAATTATTTTACTTAATTCAGTTTTTATTTTCTTTAATTTTAGACATGGGTACTCGATTTATCAAATTAAATGTATAAGTTTGTGAGTTTCAATGTTTGATATTCAATCACGCATTAACGGATTTTAATTTAATTTGGCAAACAGGTAGATCATGTCCTTGTTTAAAACCTAGAATACTTTTTATTCGAGTAGGTACATGAATACATAACAGCTAAAGTTATATTTTTACACTTAATATATATTTTTCTACTTACTCAATGCCCAAGTATATTCAATCAAGTAAACAATAATACCGATCACTATGATACAAATAATAACTACAACTATTTCCACCATTTTGTTTATAAAATTATATATTTTCTAAATATAAACAATAAATCCGTCTGCCGATACACAAAAACAGTTATTGAATGTTTTCGAAAAAATAATTGGGTGTAATTTTATAAATTATCGATGGTTTTTGATAAGATTAGTGGTTCGAGACCTATTTTTAATATCTAAAGTACGTTAACGAGGTTTACAATGATATTGTTTTTGTCTTTACTTTTTATTAACGTGTTCTAGTAACTGGTTCATACTTCACTGTAATAAAATCAAGATAGGAACGTTCTAGTAAAGTTTATAAACAAAAAATGCCGGTATAGTGAGCCTATTTGAGAATCTCAATTAACAAAACTAGCATGAACATGGCAAATTAGATTTTTAGACATGTTTTAAACTTTCAATAATTTCAAATATTGAAACATCATACATCGATGTTATTGATGATGTTCTTCAAAAAGGACAGGTACATAGTACTCTCAACCGGCGTGCGTGTATGACAAGATGTATGACCGTGGACGAAGCAAAAGGAGTATGTAAGGATCGTACCATGTAGCGTTCTGCAGTTTCAAAGTTAATGTTACGAAGCAAATACAAAGTTCCGTGGTTTATGTTATGTGTGAAATATCAATAACATTGAAATTGTAAATACGCGCACCCGTGGACACGTTTTCTAACTGAAGTGTAATTAGCCCATTGTTGTGCACACACATTGTAAACAAACTGTTGAAATGCTGAAACAACTGTTTGATTGCATTTTTTCTGTGTCATTTAACAAACGTCATCATCATAATTATCAGCCCATAAAAAACGGCAAAAAAATCATGTCTGTTGTATGGGAGCCTCCCTTAAATATTTGTTTTATTTTAATTTAATTATTTATTTTTAAAGTGAATATATAACTAAATATTCTGTGAATATTTCAAGCGTCTACCTCTTGCCTTTATCAATATCGTGAAAAAAAATCACGTTTGTTGTATGGTAGCCACCTTATACATTTATTTTATTCTGTTTTTTAGTATTTGTTGTTATAGCGGCAACAGAAATACATCATCTGTGAAAATTTCAACTGTATAACTGTCACGATTCATGAGATACAGCCTGGTGACAGACGGACAGACGGGCAGACAGACAGACAGAAGGACAGACGGACAGCGGAGTCTTAGTGATAGGGTCCCGTTTTACCCTTTGGGTACGGAACCCTAAAAATGGGCACAAGGGCCTTTCACGGGCCTCCTCGTAAGCCTCCCATGGGCCTTCCAATGAATAGCGTAGTCATTCAATGATTAGCGTGTAAAGAAGCTCCATTTGAGAGATTTTCTTTATTGTCTTGGTCAACTGCGTAGATCAATCATTTACGCAGCATAGCCACATAAGGTTTTGCCATGTTTTCCGTGCCAACATGTTGTTAAACATTCAATTCAAGAACCTATGTAATGCTTATTCGATGTACAATGGTACAAATATGGTTTGAAAGTATTCATTTTAAGTATTCTGTTTGCGTCGTTTGCTGCAACTGTGGTGTGTGTTAGTATCACTTGAATGAATGTTTTAATTCTTTGGTCCTTCCGTACCAAAAATGAACCGAAGAAACCCTCATAATAATATAAATAATTTTTTTCGCCTATGTACTGGTTTCAGGGGGCCCAGCTAGTGAGCTGGCGAGTCACCGTCTGCCAACGCATTTCAAATTTAAACTTGAAAGGCAGACGCCATTTTCTTCCGGCAATAGAGGTTAACCTATCCACTAAACACCCCCTCCCATAGACCAGATATTTTTTACCATAGTTTACAATAGTTTTGCACCCACTTGGGACGGTCCATGACTGTACTTCAATAGTGCAGCCGTGGATAGTCCCCGGTTGGTGCCCCACCCCCATTTTAGATTAAAGTTCTCAAAGGGGCCTCTGCGCGTTGGACCTGTGTCCCCGTGTATGCCTTCCAAAAGACCGGGCATCTTCCGCACGGAAGATGAGCCGTGAATAGAGATAAATAATTTTAATAATTCCTTGTTTGGTTCAGGATGCTATTCTTAATCATCACCCCCCGGCCCTTATCCCAACTTATTTGGAGCATGTATTTTACTTCCATACATCTCTATTAGTCGTCATCTCAGTAGTCACACTCTTTCTAGTCATCTTTAACATTATCCATCCACCGTTTCTTTGGTCTTCTTCTAGTCTTATAAACATCTACATTCATACTCAAAACTTTCTTCATGACGTGTTCCTCATTCCTTCGCATCACATGCCCATAACATGATAACCGGTTTCCACACAATTTCACACAAGGATGCTATTCTTAATGCTGTTCAGAAAGGTATAATGTCGGTCTACAGTCGACATTATATCTTTCTATAAAGTAGTAGCACAGTATACCTACTTACTACATACAGTGGATCAACGCCCATACATTTGACAGGTCCTATGAAATGTAAAAATGATGTAGGGGCGGAGGTTATGTCCCAAGTATGCAGTATGGCTACTCGGGACATAACCTCCGCTCCTTCACCCCGCAACCCCCCACACGATTGCTCTTCGACAATGTTCTACGTTGACCGACTGTAAGTAGTAAGATATAGGTAGACTGTGGTAGTAGGTACCTATAGTGTAGGTACATCTTCTGTCAAGCACCAGAGTGTGATTTGCCACGAGATGGATAGATGTGTGTCGTGACTCGTAAATGTTTGAGATTTTGTGAGAGGATGGATGAAAGATGAGTTAAGTTTATTTATTTACTGGTAATCATGTTTTTAATTACTACTTTATGATGTCACAGTTTGTAATTTCTTTCTTGTTTTTTCTCTTCTTCTTTCTATTTGAACTGGAGACCAATTTAACAAAATTGGTGTCGCAAACAAATCACAACCAGTCAGTTTTTGTTTACGAAAGCTGTCAAAATGATTCGTTTTGTTTTTTGTGTCAAACAATTTAACAGGTTTTGAAAACGAAAACTGTCTGAATGAACGGTTCGGCCTTGGTTCAGTTGCGATTTATCAAGATTTATTTTAGGAGAATTGAATCCCTGTTCAACGTTTTGGTTTCAACTGTAACGTTGTGCATGTACCTATATTTATATAAATAAAATAAATAAACATGCAAGTATGTATCGTAAATACAAAGTACACAGAGCTCAGTACACGATGATAAAACACAATTTACTCTAGGTTTACTAGTATCTGCTTCGCATTCTGGTTGCCAACGCAAATAAACCTTAGGATTTTCCCTGCTGGTAATATTTAAACGACATTTAAGATTATTCTAGACTCTATAAAGCGCCAAATCCACTATACCTGAATGTACTTTTGTCAGTGACATCCATGTTTATGTGTGAGTGACTTTACTCATACTCCTATTTCGAGGATGTCTGACTAGGTTTAGAATTATGAAGTGAAGATTTTCTCGGCAAAGGAGAATGGGCGTTTTGGTCTATCCCTCCTGTAGCATTGAGTGATAAAAGATAAAGAAACATTTATTTGGACACAGCACAAAGAGACACAAGCAAAATAGATAAAAAGTGTGATATAAATAAAAAGTCTTGGATATGTCTCACGGCTAGAGATTTGATTGAATAGAAGGCTTTTTTTTTGTATTACCGCTTCTGTCAATTGTTGGTATTTATGGAGTTAAAGTTAATTAAATGTAACCATTCAAAAACAATGTTAACACTCAAATAATGCTATTTATTATCTTTTTACATGTTTTGCTATACCTAGTTATTTTTACATAAGCAACACACATAACATCACGCCTATAATCTTCGAAGGGGTATACAGAGGTGTAGGCAAAATAAAAGGCTTCTGTAAAGTTCGAAGCTGTTCGAGCATCTCTGAAATATGATTGTGAGTGAAGACACACAATATTCACTCACACACACTACTATTAAAAAATAATGATCACAAAAATAACTCACCATCCCGATACTTAGTTATATAATAAAGAAGAAACAGCACCATCAAATAGATCACATAGCAGAATAGAGGTGCAAACACAACACACACCAAACCTATCGTATCTTTCGACATTATAACCGGTTACAAACACGAACGAGAGTTCCAATAATTACAAAGAAGGCTGAATAGCACTGGATAGCACACTAATAGGATTTTGAAGTTTTCCTTTGCTTATAAAAAAGAAAATTCATTAAGGTGGCCAAATATAAATGACAGTTTGCACAGAAAAAGGATTTATGGCGTTGCCTTTGCTTGAAAAAAAGAATAAAAATTCAATATGGCGGATATTAATTTAAATTTTTAACAACGTGTTTTATTTTAAATGAATAATCGATTTTTTCGTAATTTTAAAGATATTTGCGACCTCGAGATGCGCGAATAGCTGAAGTACTGAAGATATCTTGTGTATTTTAGCAAAAGTACATAATGTAAAGTTTGTTGTCGGACAAGATAGCGGTTGAAGGTTAATGTTTTGTAATCTTTTTCATTATTTCCATGTTCATGAAGTTTAAGGTAAAATTACTATCTGTCTAAAGGCTCGTATTAAACAGCTCTCATCTGAGAGCTACCTCTTAAGTGTCGATTTGATGTGTCTTGAGATACTGATTTGATTCATAAGAAAAAATATGTTATGTGAAATTCCGATGAAGTTTACAATTTGACACCTCCACATTAAGGAGATATTTCACCAACATATCAATAAGTAGTCGGTAACTATTGACCAGATAAGCTAATTGTGACCTAAAAATAGGAGTGAAATTCCGTGCCGGAATTTGTTTCCTGATAGCTACAACCTTGGGGTCTTTAAGTCAAAAGTGACTAGGTTACTTCTAGGCAAGCGTGCTTCACCGTCGACCACATCATCGGTTACCTTACCAGGCGAGATAGTGATCAAACGCTAGCATAAAGCCAAAAAAAGACATTTATGCGTTTAATAATCTTGTCATTATCACTATTGATATGTTGTGAAATGCAAATGTTAGCTATTGAAAAGTTTAGAGACCGAGTTAGCTTAATGAACAGTTAATGATAGGTTGATGAAATACCTCATTACTTAAATTTTTAGTGGGGACATTCAAAATGGAAGTTAAAAAAGCGTTCATTCAAATAAAGTAATTTACATTTTTGGTCCTTTTGAACCGAAAAGATGTTGCCGCCTCAAAGGACCGCATAAGTACAAATTTTATCGCAAACGCTAAATTAGGAAGTTATATAAAAATATTTGACATTGTACATAATGGCACAGATTACCTAATAGTTCTTATATTAGTGTTAATAGAGATTAATACTGTTATCTTAATAGTTGTGGATGAGATTTTTTTATAACTAGGTTATAAAGTAACAGTTATGAGTGTTTTCCTTCATGCTTTCATTAGGTGAGGGAGTATTTTAGCATATTTTTCGAATATAGCTTGACAATAAAGTTGGTGTTTTCTGAAGCATAAAGGCTTCTAAGGATAAAGATTAAGTCACCATTAGAGGGTTTTAAATACATTTGAAATTAAAATACCTAATCAGCTTTAAAATCAGTTTTTATTTTTAAAAACGGTTACTGTGACTGACAGATTGACATACTCGTAAGTGATAAGGGTTCCGTATTTTCCCTTTGTAGCAAACCGATAAAAAGTTCAATCACCTCTTTAGAAATCTTCGTCTACCGCTTACCTTATTCTAAATTCGAAATCAAATAACCTTCTAGTAATGAAATATACAGGATGTTCCAAAAAGTAGTGTCAAGCGGAAGCCCAGGGGTAGAGAATCCTTAAAGGTACCCAAATCCAGCCCCATGTATGTATGTTCCACGATATTTTATAGTTTTTGAGTTAAAAAAATTAATAACATGACATTTTTGATCATTGTGTAATGAACAGTTGCAGAGGAATGTGTGGTGTTACACGAATGGATAAAATAAGAAATGAGTACATAAGAGGAAGTTTGAAAGTGGCATCGATAGCTGAAAAGTTGGGTGGAAATCGGTTGTCATGGTATGGACACGTGTTACGGAGAAATGAGGAAAATGTAGTGAGGAGAGTTTTGAGTATGAATGTCGATGGCTAAGTATAAGAGTAGGGGAAGACCAAAGAAACGATGGATGGAATGTGTGAATGATGATATGGTTAGAAAGGGGGTGACTACCGAGATGACGACTAATAGAGAAGTATGGAAGAAAAAGACATGTTGCGCCGACCCCAAATAAATTGGGATAAGGGCAGAAGAATGATGATGTGTAATGAACAGTTGAGACAAATGCTTGTTTTTTTCTTTTAACTTATTTCGCTAATCGGCTATTTTAGAAAAAAAAACGTAATTAAAGTCAGAGTTTGGTTAAAACATGAAAAGTAATCATAACTCGAAAACTAATAAAAAATGCGGAACATACATGGGGGTGATTCGGGGACCTCTAAGGGTGCTCTATTTCTGTACTTCCGCTTGACACTACTTTTTGTGACACGCTGTATTTCTAATCCATGGACTAAATAAAATGTGTTAGAGACTTCTTGGAATCTTCGTGCAAAATTGTTTTTTTTTGTTAACCTTGTTTTTAGTTGCTATGTTATTATGTGCTATAGACACATTACTAATAATGAGCCTTGTGCGAGTACTTACACACAAAAAACAATGTACAGACGTCAGCACATACAGCTACTACAATCCGTCTTTCTTTAATAGATTTTCATCTTTATCGCAAAACCATTAGGTTCAAGGTTGATTGGGAAAATTTGACAGTTTCGGGTAGCTGCGCGGTCTGTACTGTCTGATTGATGCACGCGTCAAGTAATCTATAGACCAGGTACTACTAATGGACTAAGATAATGGGTACTGGTGTAACCATAGTCTCGTTAGCCATGATAGCAAGACCTTGGTCTTGGATCCGTGTCGAGGTGATGCAAAAAAATCGTTATAATAATGGTTATTTTGATAATTAAATGATTGAATTGCTAATTAGTGATCGCAGTAAGATATTACAAAATTGAAGCCTGTTTACCTGTTAGGATCTAAGTACTTTTTAAGTGTAAGGAAATATTATGGAGATTTTATTAGAACTCTCCATTTCCAAAGTAAATAATACTAATATAATTTTTAGTTCAGATCAAGATCCAAATATTATGCTGTTAGTAAAAGACTTAACCCAATGTTAGTAAAACCACACTTCATGTCCAATCAATTGTTCTGCCGTCTGGTTTTTAAAAGGACGTTATATGAGATATTCTATTCCTAGAAATTCTAACGACATGCAGATGTTTTTGTTATACCAAATTATTGGACTACTTTTAAGCTCATTGTCTAACTTTTAATGAGTGATAGGACTAACATTGTTTTTCAAATATTTTTTTTTTTTGTTTTCTCCTCATGCTTTTCTGTAATGAAATGTGACCATCTACAATATTAACGTCTCTGGATCTCGATACTGACATAAATGATTGAAAAATATGGACCAGACTGGTCGATAGAGTAAAACTTGCGCTTTTACGTAGTATTTAAAACTCAAATTTGACAAAATGTCACTTAACGGTCTTTTAGATATCGGACTTCAGTGTTATTTTCTATCACTCAATGTTGCCAATTCTCTTGTTCATCAACTAAATTAGAATTAGAGAATCGCTATCTCTTACTAACAGATAGCGCGAGAAAAGGACGGTGATCTCTGACGTGTCTCGTCTGTATGTCAATTTTAGTTCAACAAAATTTGACAGCTCTTATTTACGTCCGTCTCTTTTTTAACCGACTTCAAAATGGAGGAGGTTCTCAATTCGGATGTTTATATAATTTTTTTTGTTTATTTTCCAAACAAAACTAAAAAGAGTAAAATAATTACCATATTATAAAACTAACAGTTTCAGAAGTCGGTGCCTTCAATTTGGTTCAATGTAAAATTGCACCAACTTTTGAAGCTGTTAGTTTTATAAATCATGGTAGGTAATTATTTTACTCTTTTTAGTATTTTTTGAAGTCGGTTTTTACTTTTTTTTATAGTGGACGCGTTCTGACGTGTCGTCTTTGTATCGGAATTTTAGTTTAACAAAATTTGACAGCTCTTATTTACGTCTGTCTCTTTTTTGTTTTATCAGAGTGAAAAAGATAGTAATAGCCTAAATTAAGTTTAGTTTCTGCAAAACAGAAACAGCACCAATAAAAGATATACGAAGTGTTTCTCAGAAACGTATAAACATCAATATACCTTTAGATACATGAAACCATGTATTATATCTAGTTCCCATAAACATAATAGCCTGTTGGAAAACGAATCAATACTGAAGATAAGTTAAACATATCGTAGCTTTCCCATAGAGATAGTAATGAAATTGCGCAGTTTTAGCAAAGTCATGACCAAAGAAACGATGGATGGATAGTGTAAAAGATGTTAAGACTAGAAAGAAGGTGACTAATGAGATGACGGCTAATAGAGATGTATGAAGAAAACTACATGCTGCGTCGACCACAAATAAGTTGAGATAAGAGCAGGAGAATGATGACAAGCAAAGTCATGAACATTTTAGGACCTAAGCGTACCCTTCGTACACCCTTGTCATCAGCTTTGGAAAACTTACAGTATCATCGGTATTTTGACTTAGTTTTTATACAATGTATCCGGTCATGGACTAGCGATATTCTAGGTACTTACATAGCAACTATTCTAGTACACAAACACACTACACACTAGGGTCCAATCCACTTCCCCGCTATTTGGCAGCCATTTTGCTTTTTGTTGAGTATCTATCTTAAAGTTATGAACATTTGAACCCATTGTATCGTAATGTAAGCGATTGACAATATTGTTGCCCTCCGAATAAGCCTACTTATATCTCAGTAGGACCAGAACTTTGAGAGATATGACTTTTTTTGTACACACGTAAAGAATGTCTCAACAAAAAAGTGGAAGTGGATTGAACCCTAGTGTATAGTGTATTTGTGTACTAGAATAGTTGTTATATAAGTACCTAGATATCGCTGGTCCATGACCGGACACACAGTATAGTAAAACATCGCGAGGAAACCTGCATACTTGAGAGGGTTCCTTAAGTTCTCGATGGTGTGTATAGTCTGTCAACCCGCACCAGACCAGCGTTGGACTAATGCCTAAATCCTTCTCATTTTGAGAAGAGGCCCGTGACCAGCAGTGGGACAGTAGGTAATAAACTAATTGTAATATGTTTTTTTTGGTCCTATCCTAAGTCGGTCTTAGGACCAATCTTGTCACCCAAAAGTAATACCCATTAGATTTTTGGCGTCGGGTTAGAGGCATTATGTTGTGTATTGAAGGCAATATGCATCCCTACACATGAACCAATAACTCTCGTGTCTCCAAGAGCTATACGAAAACAGCTCTTGCTGTGGTGAAAAGATTAGCCAGTCAGCAAGGTTGGTAGCGGGGCTGACTGCCCAGGGTACGCCGGACATACTTAAGTATCGTCACTTGTGGAGGCTCTTTTCATGCACCCCCACATGAACCAATGATGATGATGTTTCTAAATCCAATATAAATTCAGGCCACTAATGATAATATACCTAATAAAAATATTTATTTCCTCTTCAATAACTGGATCTGCTTAATAGGTGTCTATGATATACTTAACAACAAAATTTAAAATATCAAGAGCAATACTGCAATAAAAATTGATCATTATGCTGACGCAATAAGTGTGAGTACCGTGAAAATGAGCGATTGCTATTGGTTGTTCGATCAGGTATATCGATCTAACTTATTAGTTGTATTGTATTGTACACACGTTTAGAAAAATATAAGAATTAGAAGCATAACAAATAGTAAATCAAGTCACGCATGATGTAATATCCTATATTTAGATGTATTTAAAAACATATTACGCCATACATTTTTGGTCCTTCCGTCCGCAAATGAATAGTCATTCGCGATGAATACTCCAAGGACCAAAGTGCAAAAGGCAATATTGGTGCGGGCCCATTTATACACACGTCATGCATTAAATCTAAAACTATGCTGTTCAATCTTAGTTCATACTGTAAAATTTTTTTTTTTATATTTAAGATAATTTCTAAATAAATAATAGTAATAAAACTGTTGTTGAGAACAAAACTGTGCTTAAAAAATGAAATATACTCACATTTCTTGGTTATTTCTGTAACAATTCCACAGCAAACATACTAGTAAAATTAACGATATCGTTATCGGTGCTATTACTAATTTAAACCAAACACTTCTAACCATTCTTATTTTAACATCGTTTTCCGGTGTATTAATATCCATTTTTAAAAAATAAATAACTCAGCAAATAAATAGTAAAACTAAAAACAAAACTTTAAAAGAATATTATGCAACCTGATAAAATGCTTGCAATTTTGTCTTTTTTTATCTCAATTTACATTTATGTATTTATTTTTAGCAATTTTTTTTTTTGTATACTTTTATTTGCAAGTTTTAGTATAATAATGTAACGTATGTGTGTACCAAGCAAGGTGAGATAATTACGGTTAGCACTTTTCATAACAAACGGCGGTTATCTGGTCATTATCGGTTATTATCTGCAGTTTACTTTGAACTAACTATTGTTGGCGGTTTCACTCGCTTTCTACCGTGACATAGCAATTTGTAATACTGCTGCTATTTCTCGGTTAGATATTTGAAGAACACCAATAATTATGATATCCAGATTTCTGTTTTATAATCTTAACATACATTAGATTAGAAATAGACGACGCAACCGGTCTGGATCGAAATAAATGAAGAAGGTAGACAAGGAGACCCCAGATAATGGGACAAGACTAAGGAAGAAGAAGATAATTAAAACATACATTGCTATTGCAAATTGTAATCACATAATTCACATAGTGCTCTTTAAATTATCCTAAATACTGTAAACTAACTAAGCTAGTCCGTTAATTTAGAGTCATGCAAAGAGACCAAGTTTTTGTTTATTTAAAACTAATGTCGCGGACCGAAGGACCAGTGGAATTTTACTTGTCATCGTAGAAGTAAATAAATATAATTACACTAAAAATTAAATACACCAGCCTATTTAAATATTCATTGTATGTGACATTTGCTAACATGAAAATCGTGTTTAGCACTAATCTCGCGATAATGTGTGCAAATAATATTTATCTCTGTATCATTTTCGGTACTCTCGTTAAGTTATTTGAGTATCCTCCCATTTGATTATGTATTTATTTATTTTGTACCCCCTACTAGACTCTTCCGAATATTGCTTGCAGAACGGATGATCGATGGGGCCGAAAGGAGTGGCGACTGCGTATCGGAAGGTGCAGCGTGGGTAGGCCTCCCACAAGGTGGAACGATGACCTGGTGAAGCTCGTGGAAATACGCTGGATGCAAGAAGCACAGGACCGGTCGATATGGCGATGCTTCGGAGAGGTCTTTGTTCAGCAGTGGACGTCTTTTGGCTAAATGATGATGATGACTAGAATTATCCAGGCTTGTTGAAAGATTCGTGTTATGGTATGTCCAAGAAAATTTAAATGGTAATTATTTTTGCGAATTACTTTGTAAAATTAAAAGCTTAAGATATTGTTATGACGTACGAAATAAATTAAAAATAGGTAAGAAACAAACCCGGAATCGGAACGTGTTCACATTATATTAACATAGATAACAATAAACCCGGTTATTTAAGAAAAACAAACATAGATTTAAATAAATCCACTCAAGGAATATTACACTCAGATACAACTCGTATCAAAAGGGCCGATTTCGAGAGGAGCTTAACAAAATTGCTGATAGCAATCGCTCCAGCGTGACTCTGTCACATGATTCTACTCAGCTTTTATCTCTTTTATCAGGTTCTTCTTCTATCTATCGTGAAACGAGTCTGTTTGTCTGTAGGAGTTTTTAATTTAAGTTTTGTAGTAAATAAAGAGAAAACCGAGAAAAGACAGAAGTGAGACAAACAAAGAAGTGAAGGAATTGGCTGTGGATAGACAAAGATGGAGATGGCTACACCGACAAGTACCCAGCACTTAAATTTTGGATGGATGAGTAAAATAAAATGAATGGCATTAAACGCACTGTTCAGAACAAACTTTGTATTGCTACCAACTATCAAAAAACGTATGGAAAATTTACGGATTATTTGAATATTTGAAGTCGAACAATCCGTAAATTGAAGTGAGTTGTATGTTTATGTCTCGTGCACCCTATACGCTGCACCTTAATGTTTTTTTACGCCTGTTTTTGTCTGTAGCAAAATAAGTCACTGCCTTAATTATTATTACCAAGCAAGGTGCTGACAATCTGTCAAAATGTTATGCAATATTTTTCACCATTAATCTACCTATCTGAAATGTGATTTGTTTAAATGTATTCAAAGAAATATATTAATAAGATAATTATCTTATAAAGATTATTTTATCAGCTACGCTGCTGAGAGAGAATGAATCGGCTATTTGAGCGTCCGCCACATTTTTGGGCGTGGCTTTTATAGCCCAGTCAGACTGACTGACTGACTAGACAAAAAGTCTGACTTTCGACCGCCATAGACTTCTTCTCTCGTGTCAGCACGAGCTATTTGAGAATAGCTCATACAGTAGAGAAAAGGTGAGCCAGTAAGTTGGTAGCGTGGCTACCCAGCATGCGTTTGACGTAGTAAAGCATCGTTTCTTACGGAGGATTTTCTATTTAAATATATACGCTAAGTTTTAGTGTTGGGGAATTGGGGTTGTCAAACGTTGCGAGCAAAACCCGGGGTAAGTTTTTAAATAACATGTTAATTTCGTAATGTATTAATTAAAGTAAAAATGGGGGTACCACAGGGTTCAATATTGGGTCCGTTCCTCTTTTTAGTTTATATTAACGATCTACCCCATTTGCTGCAAAATCAACCAAATATGGTGTTATTTGCTGATTTTAAAATAGATAGACATGCTTTACCTATCTTGATGACGTAAGTAGCGGTATTTTTCAGGTCCATAATTGGTTACTGCAAATTCGCTTTTCGCTTTCGTCATACTATAATCTCCACCTTATCTCGTAAGCCGAAACTATCGAGGTTTCTTAAAATATCAAAATATTTTTGTCCATTTTCTTTTATCTTGACTTACAATTGAATCGATAGGTTTTTTGATTCATCGCCGTCAGCAAATAATAAGGCCGCCTGATTATCGGTGCACATGAAAAGTGTCGTCATCATCTTTGACTGATCGGAATATGATTTTGAAGGATTGTATGTTCAATTGTACTGGAAAAATATTTTTATATGTGTTACCAACCTATCAGTCACTAGGCACTCTTTACAATAGACTAAAATATAGTACATAAATTGTGAACGAGTGACGATACTTTAAGTCTTACTTGTAAGTTAGTGGGCAGTTGGGCTCACTACCATTTCGCGGCCATTCGTAAATCCGTGGCTTAAATACATATTATATGAAAATCTATCACAACTATGAATTATGATGCAATTCTTTTGCGAATGCAGTCCAAGATGAAATACTTGTTTTTTTTGTGAAATAAGTTTAATAATGATGTCCTCTACCATATGTTTTGTCTTCAATAAATACAAAATGTTTTGTCTTGCCTTGCCTTGGAAAAAAAAGGCAACAATTTTCGGCCTTTTCATTGGCCTTTTGATTGTGGGACGACGTCTTCACACTACAGAATTTAGAGCACACTAATTTACATGGGGCTAAGTCAGTTAATGCAGTTTATTTAGCACCAAGTAAAGAGCTCGTAACATAACATAACAACATTAACATATTTAACATGTTTTTTTGTAGTTTAACGATTAGTACAATAATTCGTGTGAAAGTTTCTAGTTTACATGGTTTGTAACTCAATTATGCAGCAACAGCTGAATGAATTTGGATTGGTCACAGTTTTTCGTGCCTAAAAAATACGAAAATTATCCACGCGGGTGGAGCCGAGTACGTAGCTAGTATTATAACGGTATCTTTTGAAATTCTATTTTCGTATCACGGAAATAGTGAACTTTTACATATACCATGACTAGTTAGTTATTTGTAACTGAAAGTATTAGAAGATTGTTTTATTTGATTCTTTTCCCAACTGTATTGAGGTCAGCTAACAGTCTAACCGCGGGAGTCTACTCCCTAAGCACGAAGTCCGTGGTTTCGGCCTCAGTTACGAGCGTTTCCTACTCCCTATCACCTACGGACATACGATTATTTTGGGGCCCGAACTAAGAATAAATGACAACACGATTTGACAGTTGTCACAACTACCGATGTGTTTTTGCCCGTCTGAAAAGTTGAACTTGACACTTGTTTTGTTCACTCCTAGGTTTTGGGGCTATTTTCGGACGGATGACTAATTTCGTTGACGGACTAAGGGAGTAGGCCCCCAGATGCGGTTGAATACAAGTATTTACACGGAGCGACTGCCTTCAGAGCTCCGCAACCCGGAATCTGGATGCCGTTATCCTAAGGTTAGAATGGTTATCAGACTTTCAGGCTACTGACTACCCGTAACGACTGTCATAGCTGTTCGTATGACAGTCGTCAAGACCAACGGTTTAAAGTGCTCTCCGAGGCACGGAGGGGTTTCGATGGGTAGCTAACGATCACCCATCCACAGGTTGACCGCGGCAAGCGCAGCTTAACCTTGCAAATCATATGATCCGCGCCGTTGACAAATATGTTATATCTACAAAGTTTGAATAATGGTCCTCCAGATAAAGATCTAACGTTCTAAAGGAGCTTGTTAGGCAAAGACCCGTTCGATCTAAGTTATTATGCTATGTTGACAAGGACGAAAGTGAACGTAGGGCCTACCTCACAATGTACTTTTAATGTTAATAGCCATCTGTAGTATAATGTTTATGAGGCATTTAAGGTACACTGCTAAATCTAGTTTCAGTGGGAAGCGGAAGATGGTCGACAAAAGCTCTAGTGGAACCGGAATCATATTCGGTTCATCAAGGATAAAAAGACCAGAAATTTAGAATGAGAGCGACCATTAAGGACCATTTAATAAAGCGGTCATCTAATTGATTCCTAAAATAAAATTACAAATAAAACCTTAATTTTCACATTAATCATTAAAACCACTCGAAAATATCACTCTATAAAGACCAAAACAAGTCTTCGATAAAAAATCGAATATTTTATCATTATTGATACAAAAATAGTATATTATCATTTACCACCTGCATGTACAAGTCATGGGACGCATTGTTTTATCACATTATCTTGCACGTATGAATCAGCTCAAATCTGTCATCGGTGTATTAATAATTGAGAGGCTGTCACTATTTGCGTCAGTCGTCAAACTTTAAATACATTGAGTGTTTATGAAAATGGAGTCAGATTTTACCTGTTTTTTTTCTAATCTGCCATCCATATGACGTCTGTAACTAATCATGGATAGATGGTAAGCCAGAACGGATCAAATAACAATGACTGCATTGATGTGGTGCGTGATCGCAAATCAATTTTATTTGTGTTGTTTCTACTTTCAATCTATCTTTTAGGCTTTAATTACAACCACTATCTGCGAAAAAAAATAGCCTATGCTTTAAAGTAACTATACTCGTAATAAGCAATTTTAATAACAGTGCCTATCCAGAAAGGCTGACGACATGAAGAAGGTGGCGTGGACTAGATGCAGAAAACGGAGGACCAAGTGTGTAAACTGCGATGGACGGAGGTAATTGATGGTATGAAGCGTACAAGAGCCTTATAAGATCAGAATAAGAAAGAAAAACATTTATTTGGCACAAACCATACAAAAATAGATACACTTAAAAAAAATCGAATCTTAAAAAGGTGCGTAGTAATCTTAACCGGGGCGCGTGTGAATGATAAGATGTATGAACGTGGACGAAGCGAAAAGAGTATGTAAGGATCGGTTCCCTATCCATTTGCATAAAATTTTAAGACCTAATATAACTTAGCATAATTTTGTTTGGCATAATTATATTTTCGCATAATATAATTACGCATAACAGCTTACGCATAATTTTTTTAAGCATAATTTCTCTAACCATAATAATGATTAAGCATAAAGTTCTAAAGCATAACTTTTTTAAGCATAATATCCTAAAGCATAAATTTATTTACGCATAATGATATTAAAACATATTTTTATAGGTACCTATACGGTAGACGATTATTCGTCACCTACTTTCATTTTCACAATAAAAACTTAAGTTATGTTTGTAAGGTTGAGGCTCCAAAGTAGAGTCGAGCTCCTATTTCTGTCTGCAGGGTTTAAAGTAACCTAACACGAAGGGGATGACGGGGGCTTCGAACCTAACCTATCCGTGTCGGGGTGCGCCTGCGACTAGATTATTAGACAATGGTAAACACATTTCTGATTATCATAACTAACGTTATGCTAATAGTCATTAGGCCTACTAACGTTATGCGAATCAAATTTATGCCAAAACAAATTAGTCTTTAAGATGATTATGCCAACATAAAATGTATGCCTAAAAAAATTATGCCGAAGTATTATTATGCCAAAAAAAATTGTGCCAAAATCGTTATGCCGAAGTATATTAGGACAAAGAACAATATGCGAAAAGAAGGGATCCCGTAAGGATCGTAGCATGTGGCGCTCTACAGTTTCTGCCTACCCCGAAGAATAAAAGGCGTGAGTATATGTATGTATGTAATCTTCTAATGATAGAAAAGGTAGTGCCTAAGTTCAACATTAATGTTGGTTTTGATTACAGTATTTTATAACCAGCTTTAGAGTCAAAACAGTTAGAGCCTATTTTCAGGCTCCTGAACCCAAAATTCGCAATTTTTTGTCATCAACGTCTATATTTTATCGGATTATCTGCAGGCGAATGGACATATGATGGACATCGCCCATTAAGATAAGCCTCAGATATTATTCACTACTTTTATTATTGAACACATTCTCGACTTGTTAATCTCTTAAGCATATATTACTATTGTTCTGCTATCAGGCATTGACCTAGATGAGGGGGTAGAATAATAAAATTTATGTGTTTCTTATCTTAGCGTATTCGTCTATAAATTGAAGCAAATTTCAGTCTTTGCATCGAAAGTAAAGTTTCTGATCCTTCGTTCCGCGCTTAAGTAGATGTAACACAATAACAAGGATAAACTTGAAGATGTTTTTATCAATATAACCAGTTCGAAATTAAGCAGTAAGCAGGTTAGGTATATTTAGATGTTTTTCTATATTACACAATAAAATAGCGAGACCATGACCTTGAAATAAAACAGACTTTGTACAAAATTCACATCTAAATGCATTTGTATTTAAATGAAACCTCTAAAAACTGTATGATAATTAAATTGCATAATATAAAATTATCATAAATTTTTTGTACGTTTATGAGAAATATTACATCATAATTACGATAATAATAATTATCTTTTGCCGTAAGCATAAAACTTCTTTCAGGTGAATGATAGCATAAAGAATCCTAGTTTCTTTAAAGGTTATTGTGGTCGTCCAGTAGGCGATATTGGTTACAGTCCTTGAAGACCACAAACTCTTCCCGCTATTGAATGGATCTGCCTCGTAAGTAACTTTTATGACGTTTACGAAAGATTTTTAAGTTTTATTCTGGTAATCCAATAACAAATAAGTTTATTTGTTTTATATTATCTATCATTTTCCTAAAAGTTATGTCAAATATCCCTTCAGATAGAAAAGCAAATAAAAAAAACTTTTTTTCTTTGCTTTTGCAAATGGCTCGCCCCCTATTACATGGGACTTAAATATAACGGCGAAATGAGGGTGTACTTACACCTCAGCACAATCCTTCGGGGAATAAAGGCAGGATGTACCTAATGTTATGTAAATTTTTTAAACCTGTTATTTAATCTTCATACATACAGATGCTCACGCCTGTGGTCCCCTACTAAGGGATAAGCTCTGGTGTTCTATTACAGGAGTCTGTACTCCCACGTTCTGCCTCTTGTGACGAGCCTTTTGACATTTTCCAGACACAATTATGATACATAATTAATGGACATAATAAAATCTTTATCAATCATTGAATTGATTGTATCGTGACAGGTTAATGACATTGCTTCTCTCATAACAACAAGAGCAAACTAAAAATATTCACTTCGTATTACATCGATAATAGTATTATGTACTAATTGCAGTTATTAAGTATTATGCATCAATGTTTTGGTTTTAAAGTCAAAGTGACCTTAATGATCTCCAATAAGGTTCACTCACCTATATCCAAAGATTATTAATTTTATTTTATTTTTTAAGCGTTATAAATTGTCTCGCTGCTAAGACAAATTACCAATTTGGAGTTTGGTATACCCGCATTATCATTGTTGAGAAATAAACTTTATAGGTTGAATGCTAAGTTCTGTGTCTTTAAGTTCGATATAAGATCTCTTTAGAGCGCACTTCATTCATTTGGTTGGAGCTAAAATGGTTGTATTCTCGTTGCAATAAAGTTACTTTATTCTGAAATCTTGGCATTATAATTTCTAACCCGACCCAAACAATCATTTATAGAATGGTCCTTTTGGAAAAAACTGGTCCTTCGAGTCTGTCGAAACCATTACTTCTAATTATGAGCATAATTAAAGTATGCGACAAGATTATTCCACAAGACTTCCGCCTCAATTCCACAAATTACCAGAACCATTCTTAGTTATTCGTTTTTAGTACACATGTATTCCCTAAGAATGTATTCGTATAACAAAAGATAACACACGACCCTGTTTGACGAACTTGAGATAAAGATAGAACTACGTTCACCTTTCCGGTGTCTTCAATGTTAAATATTTTGCTAATGGATGAACTGAAAGACAAAAACAATACAGGATGTTAACAAAAGGACTCTATGTATTTCGTGGAGTTACTCGGTATTGGGAATTTAACAAATATCGCAGAAAAACTTTTCGAAATTCGATTTTTGTTTTCCTTTCATAATATGAAAATTACTTTTTGATTTGCATGGAAAATAAGTAAAAAAAATACGAGAATTTCGAAAAATTATTCAATTTCAGATAACGAGTCATCAACATCATCATCACCATCAGATAATGAGTAAGCCCACAAAATTACTAGAGCCATTGTCAACTGGAAAATTATAAAAAAATACTAAAGCGATATCTAGTATTTATTGGTTAATTTAATTTGTATTTTTATATTTATAAGTGTAAATAATTTATTGGCAAAAATGCCATCGCATCAAATACACAACAATAATTAGTGCACCTAACATGTTTTCTCTGCATCACCCTATGGTCGACTGGTAGAAAATGCCTAAGGCATTACGTCCGCCTGTACTAATTTTGTGCGAAGGAATAAATAAATAAAGCGCTCTTTACTTTAAACTAAATTCAATACAAAAATGCAAATAGAATATCTAGCTTTAATTCCGCTGAACAAGATCGCAAGTTTGGATGCAGTATGCAGCACCACCCTCCCGCCCACAAGTATATGCACATGCAGAAAGAGTGAAAAAATAATGCAACATGCAACCAAACCAATGCACGACACGTGTTTCGCCCCTGCACGGGGCATCCTCAGGATATGTTGACTCCTCGACCGCTAGGACGCGAAGATTCGCGTCCTAGCTATCTTGTTCAGCGGAATTAAAGCTAGATAGATATTCTATTTGCATTTTTGTATGTCATGGATTTCCGCAAAGTAACGCCTGATTCCATCATTTAACTAAATTCAATACACGAACTAAACTAGCTACTAAAATTTGAGTAATGGAAAGGGATTAAGTGCTAATTCTATACTTTAAACAGCTTGACCCCTTCCCTACACTCTAAATAAGTGCATTGAATTTAGCTTTGATTCAAATTCAGTCTACCGCTTGCAAAAAAGAAATGCTAGAGATAATAAACCTAGAACTACCTAGTAGATAGGCAACAGCGTGGGTGTTGCGAAAGAACAGGCTCGCCGGTCATCAACCTGCCCCGCGACCTGACTATGGACATTATGTCCTTTTTTGGGATAGGGCTACAGCTATTGCTAGACTGGACTCCATAGGACGAACTACATAACCCCTTGAAGCTAAATGCTTGACCTTTTAGATAGGTATTGCTTTTTAAATGAGTAACCATGGAGTTTCTTGCCAGGTCTTCTCCATATCGTCAGTGAAGTTCTAACAGTGCGTATGTCATTTTGTGCCAAAAACAGACAACACTGGGAAAGCCACAATTTTACTTGAAATTAAAAAGATTATTAGTATTTTCAAAAGTTTAAATCATCAAAGAGTTCATTTGTAATGATAATTAAAAACAATATTGCGTTCAGCGTAGTTACGCTCCTCGTTTTAAATAGTTTTTTCACTCTCTTGTAAAGTAGCAATTTTTGACTTCCGCACTGTTAGAACTTCACTGACAATATGAAACAACAAAATGAAACCGTGAACTTAAATTCGACTTTTCATAAGTGCCTGTGATGGTTCATTTTAAATATATTTCTTACTTCGTTGCTCGCGGTTTCGCCCGCGTGGATGTCGTATTCCGCATATATTTCAGGATAAAAGTAGCCTATATCCTTCTCTAGGTTCCAGACTATCTCTGTAGCAAGTTTCATCAAAATCGGTTCATCGGTTAAGGCGTGAAAGCGTCACAGACAGACAGAGTTACTTTCGCATTTATAATATTAATAGGGATAGGTGTCTGTTAAAGCCTGTTCAAAGTTGAAATTTTGAATAATGAATGGTCATCTTTGAATACAAAATAGTATTTGAGATTATAAATCTATTTGTCAGACAAATTGGAGATAGCTGAACGGTGTCAGTGTACAAGTTTAATGTGAAAGGTGAAAGGCAAAATATTCAAGTTCATACATGTATATACATATTGCAACAACGAGATCTTGACTACAAGACACAGATGTTTCTCAAATAGAATGCAAGGTTAAGTAGTTATTTCCTAAAGATTTTTTTAGTGACGACCGTTTAGTTCCAGTCAACATGGCATATTTGAAAAACTCATTCTTATTGGAAATGATTAAAAACATCTTTGGTTATTGGTTACCTACTCTTTTAACATCAGAATTTATATCTAAGATTAGAATTATCTCCAGTAGTTCCGGTGTCTTCAACGTTGAATATTGTCACGAATCGTTTATACATTACTTTATTGTGTAAATCATCGATATCCATTACTGAACGTGCGCGTCTTAACAGACGTTCGTATTAGAATATTACCATAACTTTTGCAACCATTTGGCTATCGTGGTATGTTGCTATTACAGCACAGAGTGATTCTTTTTTTAATTTTTTCTCCTCATTGACTGCTTGCAGATTATCCTTCCGGATTACTTCTATACAGGGTGTAAAAAGACCCATCACATAGCCGAAATCTACGCACTCTATACATCAAACTAAACTACATTGACCAAAAATAATTGCTGGGAAACGACTTTTATTTTTTGGCATAAAAAAAACGCTTTTTTTTTGTAAAGCGCAATGTGTGGTTGTGGCGATGCCGCGCGTTTGCATGCGTGCAGCGGCCACACAGCTGAGCCAAGGAGGTCGGATGTGTTTGATATTCGTTGCGTTTCTGTAACTTCAAATGCGTAATTTGTGAGGAAAAATTGAAAATGTTGATAAGGTTGTTTGGAAGAAAGTTTAGTATTATCACTTAGAATACGTTTTTGGAAAAAAACTAAAAAAAATAGTTAATTTTGACCTTCAATATCTCCAAAACCAATGGTTTCCCAGGTATGGTCTCGTAGAAAAAAATGTTCCCAATGATGGGTAGAATATGTGGTTTTCGTTATCGTTAAGGATCTTTTTACACCCGATATACGTAACCGGGCGAAATATGCCCCCTGAATCAAAACGATTCGCTAAGCTATCTCTTTTTTTTTCGTTACGAGAATCGTAGATTGAACGAGACAATAAACCAAATCGGTCGACAATTACTGATCAAAAAGATACTGAATCGGGGGGCTGTAAGGTCTCCAGCCAAGCACACCCTGTTTCTCATCCTCCTTAATTAATCCATGAGTCTTTGTAAGTCATCCTCGAAAAAAAAGAGAGAGGCATTTTTTCAACAGATCTTACAGGTGATGTAAATTATGTTAATCGACTACAAAGTAGAATGTAATGTGTATGTCGAGAGAAATAAAAATAAGTGGATAGCGTTGATAGTGTTAAAAACTATTCGATTGTATTATTCAAGGTATGCTCTTCCTTATGTTAACTACATACTGTATGTATCGTTGCCGAATCTTCCGGTTCTCTCAATGTCGAACATCTTTCGCGGGAGTTTCCTATTCTCGTGTTGTGTAATTAGCTAAGTCGTTAGCAAATATTAGCGTTGTCTTAATGCCTAGTGTTCACGGAATATGACGTTATTTTACGAGCTGTAACTATTAGGTAAGAGTTTCAATGTAATTCGCTTTGGTGTGTTTTTCCACTTTAGATTAAAAACACATTAAAATACGTCATTTTACATTTACTTGCGTTTTAGATGCAGATGTAGCGGTTCCCCCAATGTTTGTGTTAAGTGTAGGAACTGAGGTTCTTGTTGTTTTGGGGGTGAAACCAGACAGATTGGTAGTCAGTTAACTATAGCTAATAAGACATGATGTCTGTACATCTCGCACTTCATCATCATCATAATTCAGCCGAATGATGTCGACGTCTCGTACACAATTAAGTAACAAGACAAGTGTCGCATAGACCTGTCTCAGTTCTTGTCAGATGCCATGGCAGTGCATCCGTTGCCAAATTGGAAATCTCCGGAATCGGACGGATTGCACAATTTCTCGCTTAAATGGCTGCGCAGTTCACACGCTTGCTTGGCGTCTCAGTTCCGTCATCTCTGGAAACTGGTACGCTCCCACAGTTCTAAACAACAGGAGTTACCCATTAGCTCCATAAATGAGGCAGTAACGTGGAACCCAAGAATTATAGACCGATCACATGTTTGCCGACATTTATGACGATGGTTTATGAGCTTCTTATATCCATTTTGAGATCCAAAATAAATATTCACATTGAAAATAATTATATTATGTCTGTTGCTCAAAATGGATTTAGGAATGGGTCCCGCGGTACTAAGGACCTACTCCTCTTTGATATGGCCATGAACCACCTGCATGATAATTTGATAAGCAATCCACGTGATAAAATCACTTACTACACACATGGGATCAAAGCAGTTGTTTTTTCTTTTGTTTTGGATTACTTGATCAAGGGATCAACTATCATAGATAACACAACGTACGCCGCAAGACACAAATTATTCAAGATTACTCTCAGCAAAATGCACACACATTGTGTTGCAAGGAGATTGCCTAACTCAGAGCTAACTTATCTTACTTTGCGCAAACGTTGCACGATCTGTAGGAAATTTAATCTCACGTGAAGTAAATTTATGTAGAATATGAAATATTTTGTGCATAACAGACAGAAATAGTTGTATCTGTGAATTTCTTAGCTCGAAAGTTATAAAGTTAGATATTACTAGTACCTACGCGAATATAAGGACCGAAACCGGATTGCCGGATTTTGGCTAACAAACGCACAATAAATTACATTAATTAAAAAAAAAAAAACATTAATTTATCGCCCTGATCAAAGCTGCTAACTGGTTAATCCTTTCACTACAGCATGAGCTATTTTCATATAGCTCACGAGAGAAGAATTTTTTGATAAGTAATTTTTTGGTCCTATTGAGTCAGTCTCATAAATTTTGGTCCTTCGATCCGCAAACTACTACTCGCTCTTATTTATTCAAATCAGGAATGTTTTTGGACACGCCTTTATGATATGGAAGACTGTACTGTCAGAAGCATTGATTTATGAAATGATTGTGAGGGATTTATGAAAGAGGTGTCTCTAATTGTTATATTTTTATTTATTTTTTCCTTCTATTTTGTTGTATGTATCTTCTCCTATTCCTCTTCTTCCCATCTTTAATTATTGCAATTGGTGTGAGACCGTTTTAATTAAAGTAAAATACATAATGTAGTAATGAAAATGTCCAAAATTAATGGCGATGTCTATCCAATGTGACGTAACACCATCATTATTATCAATTCTAGGTACCTCGTTTTCTAAGTAACTGTTCAGGGAATAGGCGCGTCAATTATTTTAACCTACATTATGTCACGATTGTAAGGTAACGTAATAACTAGGTGACGGCTACACGGCGTGTAACCACAAAGCCACGGCTAACTAGCTAGGAAAAATATTATGTTGGTTCGAAAATAATGATGCTGTAAGGTGCGTAGCATAAAGATTCAAGATCACTAGCTAAATAGCCAATATTAGGAATATTACAAAAATAATAAGGTTGTGTACAGTAATTCCATTGCCATAGAGCACGAAAACTGAAGATTTAAAAAAATCATCAATATAAAGACATAGTATGAAGAAATTCTAAGATCAATTTTGAAATTAATACTTTTCTGCCCTATGAAAGAAAAGACGCACTTTCTGCCCACATTTTAAAGTAAATAATGACACATTTTATGATGAACATAATTGTTGCAACATATTTATCAAAAGAAAAAAGTTATATCACAACCATCAGGTCAACAGGACAATGTCAGAATACCGGATCATCTTCATTATGTGATAAAAAAAATAAAATCAGTTACAAAAACAACCTCTAGAAGCTAGTCTAGAACCTAGACGTCAAAAAGAAATCATAAGAATTAATAATAACAAGATGATTTTCCTCAATGACTTTAATATTCGACTGCGATGAGTGAATTAGACAGTTTATGTATTTATACCTGCCGAGGTAGTTTATTATAAAGTAGCAAGTATTTAAGAACTAAATTCATCTCCCTTATTTATCCCACATTGGGTGGGGTCGGCACAACATGTATTCCTCTTTCATTCTCAGTACTCACTTCTTTCTTACCCATATCATCCTTCACACAATCCATCCATCTTTTCTTTGGCCTACTTCTACTTGTATATCCATTCACATTCATATTTAACACTCTTCTAGTAACATGACTTTCTTCCCTCCGCATATCATGTCCATACCATGCTAACCTATTACTCATCAAGTTTACAGCCACTGGCACTACTTTTAAACTTCCTCTGATATACTCATTCCTTATTATCTTATCCAAGAACTAAATTGTTATAAAACAATTACATTTTAGAATTTTAGTCTGAAGTCTATACTTGATGACATCCTTCCTCCAAACAGTTAAATTATAAGAACTTACAACTAGTTTAGTGATAATATAACCCACAACGCTGTCCACGGGTAGACATAAAAGTTTAAAAGAGAAAAAAAGTGTAATCGCTAGCAGTTTTAGTAGCACTAAGAGCAGTAATCAGTTACATAAAGAGCAAAAATTTAGACAAAGACTACATAATATGACCATAGTACGTTTGATGATTTTCAGAAAGGGTACACACTTAAGTTTTATTTAATAAAGAGGAGCGGGTTAGGCTTTTGAATCTACTCATTGGACAATTGAAGATGTCAATATTTTCAAACGTTCGATTATATGAGTCAACCATACGGTGGACAGGTGAACGCTGGCCAGAATTAGGGTTTACTGCTCATCACCTACACTTAATAGCGTGATCATTTATATCCTGTAATCTGACCTGCTTTATAACAAACACTTTTGCCAAATTTCAGCTAAATCTGTTCAATAGTATTGGCGTGAAGCTCAACAAACCGACAGAAATTCTAAAAACTTTAGTTTCGGCATCAGTATCGTTCCTAATACACGTAACTGTTATTATTTTTTCAAAAACATTCAGTATATAGGTTTTGCTTTGTTACGATTTTATTTATAGATTTATTCACTTAAATTAATTATTACAGGTCGAGACAATACAACAATATAGTGATACAGAGGACAAATAAGTCACCCTCTGGAGTTCCTCCAAAGACCAATAGATGTCTAATCTTTGAGAGTCGCTTGAGAATCCTAACTACTCAAACAACCGTTGCAAACTTGTAACAAATTCGTACGGGCTACCGGGACTTCAAACAGCCCTTACAGAAGAACAACAAATATCAGCATAACTCATTGCTTAAGCAGCATACGTGTGCACTTAGATGAAGTGTGAAGGTCTGTTAGTGCATAAGTAATGAGCCTGCGAGCTCACGATCAACGAACCTTAACAATAGAAATGCGACTAGAATTACAAGTAGTTGCTACACTCTCGTTTTCTAAAGAGGATATAGGTACTTAATATATATGTAAGGTACTTGTTGCCTTGACGAGCCAGAAAGCTGCCAGTTCAGGCTGTCAGAAAAAATATTTTTACAAATAATTTGGGATGATCTCCAAAATCAACGTAAATATTTAGTTTACCTTTCTGGTGAATTTTATATATTGATATTAATTGTGTTCCGTATTTCGTATTCCGTATGCCGTATTTTTTATACAACATTATTTGTAGTTTGATAATGAATTACCTATGTAGACGACGTTTGTACCATATTATAAAATTAACAGTTTCATAAGTCGTACTCAATTTGTTTGACTTCATTAAGTTAGTTGCCTAGTAACAAGTTAGTCACTCTTATGGTACTATCTATATCCTCGCTCACATCTCTCGCTCATTTGGTCACTTTAGCGCACTTACTCAGCCCCTATATTTGTAGTGGACTTAGTGAGTTAATGCTCTATATTCTCCAGTCTAAGAACTCGCCCTCCATCACTGCAGTCTAAATTAGATGTGCTATTAAACACTACAATGCTTGACATTGGATTAGAATCCGAAAAATGGCCGCCATTATCCTTCGGCAAACTCAGACACAACAGTTATAATTCTAGAATTCTATAATAAAGTCAACATAAAAACCTGTACTATTACGAGACCATTTGATTCTATTTCCATCGTTAAACATTCTGGGAGGGACCAGTTCTATGGTTTGGAGAGTGTTCGCATACATATGACACATAATATTATATATTTTAAACTAGCTCTGCCCGCGTCTTCGTCCGCGTGGAAGTCGGAAAACAACGTTGTATAGTAACATGTATATGAACTACATTTTTTAAATCCAATCACATTTATATTCAATCATCAAATCAAAAGTTTTTATTTCACATAAACCATTATAGGCGCTTATGAAAAGTCGAATTTAGGTGCACGGTTCCAATTAGTCGTTTCCTATGGAGAAGAGCCGGCAAGAAACTCCATGGTTACTCTTTTAAAATCCATATCTTTAACAATTTCCGTCTAACTATTTTCAGTATGTTTAAATTATTTATAATCTTAGTAATCTAGATATATCTTTGGTATTCTTATAATTAAAGCTAAGACTTAATTATTAACTTGTAGTGTAACTGTACTTTATTTTGTAAATAAGTTATTAAATAAAACAATAAAAAAAGTTAATTTGAGTGGGTTTAATTAAATTCAATTATGACTTAGAATAGTTATGAAAGAGCAAAGTAGAATTATTAAGAGCAGGGAAAAAAAACGAATAATTTGGTCAAGAATTAAATAGGTATCCAGGCATCTAGCAAGTCTACAAAGCTCTCACATTTAAAAAAGGTAAAAGGACGCTAGACTATATAAAACAACTGACATGGTTAATTATCATCAAAACACATTGCAAAGAAAATCACTGTATAATAAGATAAAGATATCTTGAGAGTAACGATAGTAATAAAAAAGAAAGCTAATCCTCATGAGGTTAGTTAATAGACATACACATACGACGTTTATGAGGATCCAGGGAAGCCACATGTGCAGAAAGAGTTACTGCCAAATAAGGTACATGTCCCACCCATTACATGGGACTAAATACAAGAGACGAAACATGAGTGACTTGTATGAGACGAACAGCTCTGCTTACTCCTTAGGGGATTACAGGCGTGAGTATGTGTATGTAACTCGAGACCTCGAAACTAGAAAATATTTTATAGACTGCACTGCGTCAAAAGTTTTTATTTAGTTCGCCTATTGTAACTAGATGGCGTTGTAGTCACTTTTGGATCGCGCGATATGGTTTCGTTACATCTACATAGTTAAGTTATTGTGATATTGGTTTCTGACTTTTAAGAGGACGGAGTTGCGGGCACAACTAGTACAATGAATAAAGTTATATGTCTAGAAGTTAACCTTGTTTGAACCTTGTTTGTTGTCATGTCATGTGAGATGACTTCCAATATAATGGCATTGTTCAATGGGATCACGGCCAAGCGTATCTTAGAATAATATTTGGATAATTGGTATAATGTGTGAAGAATTTTGTTGAAGGTAACTAATGAATATGGAAATACAGGAGTCAGAGTAGCTACTTATCATCGTATACAAGTCGTACTTATCATCCTATACGTATACAAGTCCGTAAACTTTCAGCTCGTAAAGCTGTAAAAGACTAGAAATTTGATTGATGATCACAGTAATGTCTTAACATAAACTGACTTTTATAGCACCCTCGGACCAAAGGACCATTTAAAAGTTAATAAGAGCTATGTTGATCTATTTTCTGTACAGGTAACTAAAGAAAAGCCACGAAATGAAATGTTATCTTTGTGATGCTTACCATAGACATTATATTAATGAATCAGATTGCCATAGAAATCATAGAATAATTAAGGTGCTCCCACACCGGTGTTCACAAATGTTTGTCAATATTTAGAAACATACGGTGTGGAAGCAGTTGAAAGAAATGTATTGAAATGTTTCTAAATGGTTCGATGCATCTAATAATATGACAGATACAATCCTTAGCATTTAAAATTGTTATAACCACAATTATAACGTCTGTGTCAGCAGACATCGTGATTTGGAATGATCGCATTTTATTAAACGGGAACATTTGAAGCAGTTTGAAACAAAAACGTTCACAGTTTATAACTGTTAACGAATGATTGTGAAAATTTCTCAACAAATCATTTAGTAACCTTTTGCTACAAAAAAAAAACTTTTCGAAACCGTTTCCAACGTTTGTGAACATCGGCGTGGAAGCAGCTATAATAGGTACCGTAGGTACAGACGTCAGCACATCAACCTTGTACAATCTGTCAAATTTCTTTAATAGATTTTCATCTGTAATCGCAAAAGCATTATGTTCAAAGTTGATTGGGAAACAGTTTCGGGTAGCTTGATGTGCTGGCATCTGAACATCAAGCTTCTCAATATAAAGAAAGTACGTATTATTACAATTTGCGTCTATTTCTAATCTAATCTATGGATCAATATCTATAAAGCAATAACAAAATAAATAACTAAGTATTCATAAATAAGCAGTACTCCTTGACAAGGCACGCATAGTGAGGAGGTTCCTTTCTTAGGAGCCCTGACCGCTGGCAGCTTGGACCTCATTCCCGATACCGGTGTGCTACTATTCGATGTCTATTCAAAATTATAAATAATGTGAAACTACAGTTAACCAGCTGAACAATCACCCCAAAAACAAAGTTTTGTTCAGAGGGTCATCGGCACAGATAGTTTGTCAGCTGCTACGGTGATTCATTAGAAAAAATGTTTTTGTCCTTTTGTCCAGTAAAGATTAGGTTTGACAAGTTGACAATGAACAAGTGTTAGAGAGACGTATATAGGTAGGTATGCATAATATTGTGTATGGTTAGTCATGTTTATAATATTAGATGATTGATTGAGTGCCAGAGAGGTATAAGGGAATCGTTCTAAATATTTGTTATCATTAGGTGTGACTAGAGTGAAATGCAAAAAAGTAAAAGAACAAAAAGATAAAGGTGACAGAGCGTGGTGCGGATCAAAGGACCAATATTTTTTTGAAAATTTTATTTCTTTTTTTTGCCTTATTTGCTCTACAATACTCATCAGTGGGTGGTGATGAGTCTAAATATTATGTACTGAGGAAGCAACTGCTAATTTAGGCTTGTAAGATCACTGGTCCTCAGAGCCTCATTGGCCAAAAAAGGGTGCATCGCATGCAATCCGAGCGATTACCGTTTGTTCTATAGAACATGACGTCAAAAGACAAAATTAATCTATTTTTTACTTATTTCTTCCATAGAAGTGCATACTAGCACTTCATCCGACTTCACTTATCAGTGACATCGTGGAACAAAATGGAAATCGTTCTACAGGTTTGACACAAAGATCCGACAATTTGTGAGTGACATCTACGTTGCTAAAATAAATATTATAAAATTAATAGTAATTTTCCGTAGAACAAATGGGAATAAAAATATTATGTGTACAAGAAAACAATATCTCATTTAATCCGATGTCGTCATCTTCCATGGAACAAATGGGACTACTGTGCAATCCAGTGAGGTTTGGAGAACCCCAAACAATATTGCATCACCTAGATATAACTATCATTATGTCCTCACTATTATGTATCTAGCATTATCTGACAATAACCTACTAGTCTTCAGAGCTATTACAAACGTTATCAGATTTAATATCCCTCTCATAAATTGTATTGCCACTTCACTTTTGTGTATTATTACTTATTTTTAGAAAATAGTGGCTTCTATTCACAATCTACCTTAATTATTATACGTGGTTTTTATGTTGTTTGTCGGAAGAAATCGTTAGCTTTACCACAGGCTAAAAAAAACAATTAATTGACTACCAAATGTAATGGGTTACATAATTATTAAATGTTTATTGATATCTATTTGAATATGTTTTGTCTCTTGGGTGATAGTCTTGCTAATGAATAGACCATCCTATCGCTTGGTGGGTGTGTGACCTATCTATTACTTGTTTTAATTAGTAGATAACGTTGGTTATAGATTTTTATGTCAACTGTTTGCGACCATACGCGGTTATATTTATTATTGTTTATGCTGTCATTGTGTCTTTCTTTCATTCTTGATACTCAAAAGGATACTTATCATTTTTTCAAATTTTTGTTCTCAGTTTGGATTATATCAGTCGATAATCGATTAATTATCATCGTTCTATATGGGTACGTATTTAATTCTAAACTAAAGCATCTTATCGTACGGGCTACGGAATTTTACACTGCTTGTGGTCCGACACGCAATTGCCCTTTTTTTTTCTTTTTTCGAGGAGTATATAGGCAAGCTGCCTCCTTCCTAGGGGGAGACTAGGGAGTGTGGGATTTTTTCTGCGCTCAAATTCTCCTTGTAGTCCTTTTCATTTCCAGTAATTTATTCACTTGACAGACATATCTGTGTTGCTGGGGAGTTTGTTGCGCCGTTTCTTCTTCACAGCAAAAACACTAGGAAGCGGTGAAGGGAGGGCTTTTTGGGGGATGTCTATATTGTAAAATCGACGTTCAAAAAGAACTAAGTAATTCTAGTCTATTTTGAATAAACGAGTTTTGAGTTTGAGTTTGAGTATAATCTGACCTCTCAGAGTAAGGAAAGCCTATACAATGCGAGATCACCTCATACTGCAAATTGATAGCTTGATATACAACGTTATTTTTACTTTATACGAAAACCGAGACACCCCAACAAGATTTTCATCAGAACTGCCTGAATATGTGTTTTTTTTAGTAAATCTCCAAGTTACACCTTAGTTTATGTCGCGTTAAGTTCGCTAAAAAAGTGTGAAATGCCTGAGATGTGCTATGCAGGAGTTGTCTAATACACGGAAACTGACCGAGCGGACCATTTCAAGCCTCAAGGTGTCTATTCCCGTCAATTGTTATGGGTAGAAACCTACTGAAACAAAATTGAAATTTATGAATAAAAAAAAAACAAAAAAAAATGTGGTGTAAAAAATATGTCAATCGATTCTCCTAGTGATTCTGAACAAACTAGTTTCAGGTTTCGCATATACTAAAACTAACCTTGTATAGCCGTGTGTACAATAGGGGAAGGACTTCGGGAACTAAGTTATGCTTCTGGAATCCTCTCCTATGCTCCGCATGCAAGGCACGTCCCATTAACATCACTATATAGTCGTGTTAGAGTGAAAACCTAGGGTTTGGTGATTGCATGTTCTTGTGTACTTTCACGCGGACTAAGTCGCGGGCAATAGCTAGTCAATCATATTTATTACGAATGTTATATGTATACCCAATAAAGTCTAATTTCAGTGCCTACAAACTAATTTCACATAGAGCGGCTCTCTTATAAATTATAGCACTTATAATTATGTAGTAATGATAAAATAAAAATACCAAGAATTACAATTACCAATCCCGAGAATTACACTCTAAGTCAAGATATTATACTTTACTAAATTACACTAAAAAGTAATCTTTGAAATCAGTGTGGTAGACTAGCTACGTAATTTTTCTATTCGTAACCAAACATACCTACTGACCAACTTTCCGAAGTGTACGAATATTTGTACAAATGTTCAAACTATTCGAGAGTTATTTAACCTTAAGCAATCGTAATCGAGGCCTCACACCGAACCACTAAACTATTCGATAACCGTTCTATTAATACCGAGGACGAGAGTTAATAATAACATTCGATTATTAAATAATTACAATATGTGGTCGATATTATGGTTACGTGTAGCATTCCACGGCGTAGACTGGTTATAGTAGGGTCAAGAGTTCAAATCCTATAATTGTTGTTGTGTAGCCACTCCTCTATGTTTAAACAAGTTTTGTGAGAAAACAGCTGGTCCTACGTTGATAAAAGTGGTCCTATTGGATCAGATCTAAAGAATGACACATACCTACATATAATAATGGCCAAATAATCGAACAATATCAAATCAATTTTAAGTTCATTTTATTTTTATTAAAAAAACCTTACAGTCAAACTTTGAATAGCAAGAATAGGTAGGGACATTTGCTAATTAAATGCTTCCACATGCAATGTACATAACTAATTATAATTAATTGTATTGACTTCGCATTAAAATTACAGTGACAGCACGATAATTAACGGCTACTTAAAATTGACGTTTTAGTAAGGCCATAACATAAGTAAAGTAATGCTTAGCAGAATAGTCGTTATTGGCTCAGAGGCCATAAAACAAAAAAAAGTAATGTTTAAACTCAAGTGAGGGTAGATTCAAACTGTAAATCATGAAGATTTTAGAACCCCAGCTTCAAAATACGAAAAAATAACGTCTCCTTAAAATTTCGAAATTGGTCCTTTCGTACGAACTAAAAAAACTTTTTAACAAAAAACAACAGCATCTTCAAAAAAAAAATACTAAAAAGTTTAAAATAAATGACTGTATAAAACAAAACATAAGTTCAAAATGCCTTAATTACCAACTACCATATCAATACCTATAAAATTAAATTTTAAAGTTTATGGAGTAAAATTTTGAGTAAAATATATTAATAGACAAGTTGAGAACTTTTCTTTTTTTGTAGTCGTTTATAAGTAGTTTTGTTTATTAATTTTTCAATATCGATAATTCGGTGATAACATAGTTTTAGTAATGAGGTTAGTTAACCGGAACATGAATTAAAATATATTTATATATTTTGTTGAAATCAATGTAGCATGAATTGATAATTATGTGATATGAAATATATATTTTTATTGCTACGATTTGTTACTGATTTATTATTGATAAGGTAGATTTATATTTCCACGAGTCAGTACGTATCACAAAGTTTAAGAAATAGTAAAGAAAAATGATTAATAACAGAAATTGATAACTCATAATTATGAAATACACGTCTCGCCCTAGCATTAGACACTTCACGTACTGTTATTATTATTTTATGTATTGAAGTACCTTAAAGTCTAAATATTAATTAAATCCCGGAGATGCTCATACACAATTTTATAATACGCTCATAGATAAATTTTGTATTAAAAAATCAACTCACCGAAACTTTTGTAAAGTGTCCAGGATATCCTTAAGACTATGATGAGAACTAGAATAAACATAGGCAGTAGACCTATCAGTCTTTTGTCAGCCACATACAATGTGAACTCTTCTTTGGTTTCCGACGAGTGCTGGCTCTCCATTTTATTCTCCATTTTTTTCAGTCTAATAAGTCTTCACTTAATTCACACAAAAATTCTATAAGTTAACACACTCGTTTTCTAAAAAGTTTTTATTTGTAATTGTTTATTTTATTGCTTGGAACTTAATTTAAAAATCGAGCACATTTTCCACGAAATAAAAATTTCTATAATTTTTAAATTCAGAATATTGAACCCACTTTTCAAAAAATAATAATCGTAGATAAAAGAACTTTTTTCAATAATGTTGTCTGTTAATAAAATAGAAAATAAACTGTTTTTTAAAATGTTATTGTAGCGCACACGTTGAGCTCGCGTCGTTCCTACGGTAAACAGTAACAGAAACGCTTCGCAAGAGCCGGTCGCTTTACTATGTACACATATTTATTATCTGTAGCGTTCATTGATAAACCACGGTGGCTTTGCGGCAAGACGCCTGCCTCAGACCAAAACATATTTCGCTCATCATTAAGTAATAGTAGGTCAATTTAATAACAGATTATTATTATTTTATCTTTTATATTATTTTATCTAGAATCAAATAATAATTGTCCGTTATTATCGATTGGTGCAAGGATTCTGATAGTGTTAATAGCTTTAGTGCTGTATTATTAAATATTATTAGTGTTATCTTGTTTACTAATTATTTAAAAGCCGGTGTGTCTCTTAATCAATGTTTTACGATTTTATTGACTGTGTATTCATGTCAAGGATATGGATTATGTCAATCTCTACTAATCGTGGTTTTCCTAAAAACACTGTTTCCACGTCTCTAGACTTTAGTAGGAGCGTGTGTCTATGGTTATTAATATTTAGTAACTCAAACCGTGGGTTGGCCTTACCTATTAGCTTAGATTATAATTATTTTTGAATTTTCCTTTTTATCATCATAGTGCACGTTTTAAATTATTAAATATACCCAAAAAAAAAACACTTAAAATATAAAAAAAAGATTTTATTTTTATTGCCATCGTTATTCTCAATTTATCTCTTACTTTAAAATGTTTTTTTCTCTAAAATTTTGATGACAATTAACTACATAATAGTGTCAATTGTTTTATTATAGTTTAGATTCCTTTTTACCGTTTTTGTAAATTACTATTATTCATGTAGTGTTCTTTTTACTCACTTCAAAAATTAATTTTTAATTGTTCTCAAGACTTGGCCCTTCATTACTTACCTACTGGTCTGTGCTCAAGATTACATTGTTCCCTCATAACTATCCTAAGGGTGGATTTTACCAACGTCAGATAACGTTATCTGAGGAATAAATTCGTCATTTTGACAGAATACCTATATAAAATCTGTCAAAAAGTTTCATTTATTCCTGGAATAACGTTATCTGACGTTGGTAAAATCCACCCTTAATGAAATTAATTTACTGATAGTAATTTTAAAAGAGTAACCATGGACTTTCTTGTCGGCTTTTCTCCATAGGTAACGACAATTTAGAACCGTGCATCTAAATTCGACTTTTCATAATGCCTGTAATGGTTTACGTGTCTTTTTTTTATATTTGTTGATAGCCGTAAAATATATGACCGCAGGGATTAGTGTCGCCTGATCCGTTTTTCCAAGTATCGCGATTTAAATGTATAAATAGCGGGACTGGGAAGAAAAAACCTGGACGTAGAAGAAAAGCGTAACAATGCTTAAAATTCTTTAATTCTAAAAGGACTCTCTAACGAAAATCACTGACAAAATGAAATTATTCTCTTCAAATTACGGCGCCAATACTAGACCGACTTAGGTGAAATAGCGGGATTTTAGGTGTACCGCTCAGGGCGCTGTCGGGACGCCAAAAGCGGGACTTCTGGCAACACTGGTTGGAATAGACTTGTTATTGAGTGAACATCGCGAATCAGCAAACGTCAGTAATATTATACGCCCTCAGGCTAGGTGGTGTGACGATCTTCGCAAGGTGGCTGGTAGAGAGAGGCTGTGGATCGAGCTCAGTGGCGTGCACTTGGAGATGCTCATTTCCAGCAGTCGACTGCTATAGCCTGATGAAAACCGCGTACCTGAACAGCGACTTTAACATACATACATTCAAATCTAGTTGTCTAAAATAGGCAAACTCGAAAGTAATCAGCACCAAATAAACTAAAAGACTCAAATCGGTCCAGAAATCTCGGAGAAAACAATGTTAGTAATAAAAAAAAAAAACACCTTCATAACCTCCTCCTTTTCGAAGTCGGTTAAAAATGTGGTGACGACTCCAAGCACCATATACTTTTATGAACCGTTTAACTTACAAACGACATGACACTACTAGTGTCGTAGTAAAGCACAACACGACATCGTAAGCCGTGGAAAAACACCCTCAAGTTCATTATATTATTTTCGTAGTCTTGTATTTATTATTTCGACTGTCATCGAACGCCGATAACCTTCATTTAAAAGTACGGAAAGAAGCAACTATAGTATTGTTTTCCGTGTATATGAGAACAATTTATAATAAGGCAATAAAAGGCACTAAGCTTCTGAAAGGTGCATAGCGATGGGAATATTACAAACCGGTTATCCTTGCGTCATGTCGCTGTCATTATTTATAGATTTGTAATTAGGAAACGACCCGTGTAACGTCTACATACTTAATAATATAATAATTATTATTCATAACAGAGATTGCCGACATACCAAGAAGCCTTAATGTATATTACCGTACGATCTCCTTCGAGGCAGCGAGCCTCCTTGCCGGATCGATGCCTGGGATTTGGAGGAGAGAGCCCTCGCGCTGAGATATCAGCAGCGCGAGGAGGCGCCTGGGCGGAGTGAGCTCCGCCAGATCCTAGTGGCTGAGTGGAGAAAACGACTTGCGCAACCCAGCGCAGGGCACGCCGCAATAGCGGCGGTAAGGCCGCCCGTGATGGAGGAGTGGCTGGAGAGGCGTCATGGCGCCTTCAGCTTCCGGCTGACGCAGGTACTCTCGGGACATGGGTGTTTCGGGAAGTACCCTGTGTCGAATAGGCCGGGAGCAAACGCCCGGTTGTCACCACTGCGTCGACTGCCCCGAGAACACGGCCCTGCACACTTTGCAGGCGTGTCCTGCGTGGGCGACGCAGCGCCGCGAACTAATCGCTGCGGTCGGTGGTGACCTCTCGCTTCCGGCCGTGGTTCTGTCCATGGTCGGGAGTGGGACTGCGTGGGAAGCCGTCGCCTCCTTCTGGAGGTGATGGCGACCAAGGAGGGAGCGGAGAGAGAGAGGCAGCTGCCACTCTCCCTTCCCACGCCAGACGCACCGGGCGGCGGAGGCCGCGCGACGACCTCCAGCCACCCTAGTGTGTGGCCTGCGGGCGCTGGGTTAGGGGACCCACCGCCCGATCAGTAACAGGCCCGAGTAAGCGGCGCGACGTGTTGCACGCGCACCTCTCAGCAGGACATGAGGCTAGGCCCCACAAAGGAGAGAGCCGCAAGGGGCTGGCGGACCGAGACCTGCCGGGGTTGCAGTGCATGCTTTGTGAATCCCGCGACGCCGGCCCACGGTCAAGTGATGGAACATCGTGGTGGTTTTAGCCGGTAAGAGTCCGGCACCCCCTCTCCCTCCCCCAGGTCGCGTTTGACACTAGTCGCATCTGATGGTAAGCGCAGACAGGGTCTAAAATGGAGCACACGAATCCAAGTAACAGAGATATAGAGGGATTTCTCCATACCCCCCTGTCTCTCGCATACGCGCGACGGAACACAGTAAGTAAACTGCTTGACTTTAATGTTAAGGTGATAGCTAGCGAAGCGGACCGTATAGATCCAATCGCCAAGCGTGCATGGTTTCGTTGAATCTTAAGCCGGGTCCGCAGCGCCAATTTTCTAACATGTTATTGTGTTTTTGCGAACAAAACTGTTAGGCCACACCCTTATTCGGTTAGCAAACAATGTTATCCTGTTTGCAAACACGAAAACACAGCGCAGCGGACCCGGCTTTACAATACGCTTCTATTCCTAGCGTCCGGTGAGGAAGTTTTACATTCTACCCCGTCCTCACAAGGGATGTGCGTGTAGTCCACTTTCAGTTATGTTGACAAATATGAAACGAAATATATGATTCACCAAATGTGTCATTATTAGCCTCTCTATGTAAGATCAAACAGATTCAGTTCTCATAATAAATCATGTTGTTATCAAAACAAAAACAACAACACTAGACAAAGAACATCGATATTGTATTATCTTTATCGATCGACAGAATGGGGGAAAGAGGTTACTTAATTAGTTGATGACGTCACTGTACACAATAATAGGTCGTTGTCGTTTTCTCAAGGTCTCGAGTTCCATTCAGAGGTCGGGTAAAACCGTTGAGCATCTTTTTTGGGTCCAATGTTCAATGTCCAACAGTCTTTGGTAGAGTCTGTCTAGACACAAGCTAAATATAATTAAATAAATAAATAAAAGTTTTATTGCAGAACCTCGTTCTCACAGTACATCTTACATAGGGGCCTCCTTTTAAGTAAAAGATATACCTATGCTAGGAAGCCCCGCTCTTCTATTACATATATATATTTATATTATTATTTGTACACACGGCTACACATCAAGCTATACAAAACCAGTTTGTCTTGGCGTCGCTTTGTATAATCTTTTCGCACAAGTAACGGTCAGCTTATATTGGTTTTGCATAGCTTGAAGTGTAGCCGTGTGTACATTGCTACTAAGAAATGCATCGTACGTCTGGCGCACCCTGTGCACTCAGCCTCGCTACCAACCTTGCTGACTGGCTAATCTTTTCACAACGGCATGAGCTATTCTCGTATAGCTCGTGCAGACACCAGTGTAGAATTAGTAGTATTTCTAGTCAATGATAAATTGTAAAGTGGCAAAAGAAATCATAAGAAAAATATAAAATTAAAAAAGATAAGAAAAAAAAAACCTAGACATAATATCCTAAATTTGTATGAGTGTGTGTGTTTGTGTGTGGTGTGTGCGGATGCGTGTGTGAATATTTTCAACTCATGTTGACGATGCTTGCAGCAATAATTCAATGTCATCATAGGTCTTCAGTTTTAGCCATTGAACTATTGCCTTTTTTAGTAATCATGGGATAGGTGTTATTTAAATTATTTATTTATTAATAGGCATTATTTAATTAGGCAGGTACCGTTCGCGAGGCCTAACTGAGCTTTGCATTTGTGTGAGAATGAATACAGACGCGTCCTTAGCTGGGTTTAAACCGGTTTATACTGCGTTTCAGCAATCGATTCTATGTGCACTCACACAAATGCAAAGCTCAGCTTACGCCTCGCCAGTTGTACTGAAATAAAGGCTGTTACAAACGGTGCAGATCCCCAGATTATATCCCGTGTGGGGACGGGATAGAAAATAAAACTTCCTCACCGCATGCTGGGAATAGATGGACGCGTGTTTTAAGATTATACAAAACACAGCACGCGACGTGGTAGGATCTATACGATCCGCCTGGCTGGCCACCTGGGGGGTTACCATGATCTGTTACAGCAGGATTGTTTTAATATTATTACGGGAGTGGGAAAGTGACAGCGCTAGACAGCTCTCTAGCGCCATCTCTTTCCCACTCTCGTAATAATATTAAAACAATCCTGCTGTGACAGATCATGGTAACCCCCTTGATCATTAAAGTCAAGCCAAGTAGTTTACTGTGTTCCGTCATGTATACAGGATGGGTCAAAAATCGTGGATCAAACGAAACAGGGATTGCCCTATCGAGTTGGGGTTACTTGCAGTAAAAAATATCTCTGTGGCAGAGCTCTAACTTGATCTCCTTAAAAGTTATGACAATAAGGAAATATCAAAATTTGTAATAAATAAGCAATTAGAGTAAAATGAGTACCTATTTTAAACAATAAATGGTGTTTAGTTCCTTGAAAGTACTTTTATGACAGTGAGTACCATGATTTATGAGTATTGGCACTTTTTTCAATATCTTTTAAGTCTCACCAGAAACTATTTGTAACTTTAGAATCTTACTGTAAAAAAGAATGTAGGTACTACCAAAAAATGCTGCAAATTACCCCAACTGTCACCCTGTTTCGTTTGATCCACGATTTTTTACCCACTCTGTACATGAGGGCCCGAGGGGTATAAACATTTTCTCTGTTACTTGGGTTCGTGTGATTTCATTTTACAGCCTTGCACCATTAGATCGCCATGGCGGTGTAGGGCGAGCTTATTACCATAATTCGAGCACAGATCTAATCTCGAGCTTGTACAAACAAAATTGTTTTAAATATTGTTTTATCATCTTCAATTTGCATAATTTTATTATTGTAATTAACGTAATGTTTTTTTTTGATAAATGAATTCATTCACCTGTCAGACAGAACTGTGTTGTTGTGAGATTGTTTCACCGTTTCTTCTTCACAACATAAATATTAGGAAGCGGTGAAGGGAGAGTGTTTTTGCGTTCGAAAAGTATTAAGTAATTCTAGTCTATTTTGAATTAAAGAGTTTTGAAGTTGAAGTTGTACTGAGAGTTTCCTAACCGATAAACTCGTTAACACTTTTCTCGACCTGGAAGTTGTGAAGAACTCAGTATCTCACGTTTAACTGCCACGCTTGCAATCGCTAGGCATGAGCCTATTGCAGGATATAAAAATAAAATCCATAACATAACATCACGCCTGGAATCCCCAAAGGGTTAGGCAAAGGTGTATAGTACACCATCATTTCGCACTTATGTTTAAGTCCCATGTAATAGAGAGCCAGCTTCTTCTTCTATAGCTGGGTACTGACCGGCGTTACAGGGCGTAATGTAACGTGTTACACAGCGAGCATTCGTGCAGTCAGTACGGGGAAACAAGGCGCTCGTAACGAGCAACGAGCGGCTCGTTGCTCGCTGCGAGTGCTCCACCCCGGTGTCGGTTTTTTGGCGAATCCTTTGAGTGTTACGCGCTTCAGTGAGTACGTCGCAGCGAGTCGTCACGAGCGCATTGTTATTAAAGACAAACCACCAGATACGTTTCTGTTTTTAAACAAGTTTGATATCCAATAACGTTTCTTTTTTTTTCTTAATTTGGATTATACAATAATTGAGTAAAATCTTGACTACGAGTGGCAACAAATCTGGAGCACGGGCGAGCAAAGAGTTCGAAACGAGTTTAGAACACAGCGTAACGTAACAAGCTCGCTGCAAATGGTACATTACGGCCTGTAACATCGGTCGGTACCCACCTTATCGTGTCGGCACGAGCTATACAACAATAGCTTATGCTGTGGTTGAAAGATTATCCAGTCAGCAAGGTTGGTAGCGGGGCTGACTGTCCAGGGTGCGCCGGACGTACTCAAGTATCGTCACTCGTGGAGGCTCTTTTCATGCACCACCGGTGGCGAGCTAATTGCCATCAACCGGGCATAAATCCAGGCTGCTACAGCAAAATTCCACACGAAAAAACTCAATAACAGCTTGCTAGACCTGAGGGCCTACTCCCTAAGTCCGTCAACGAATTTAGTCGCCCGTCCGAAAGTAGCCCGAAACGTAGGAGTGAACAAAACATGTGTCAAGTTCAACTTTTCGGACGGGCAAAACACATCGGTGATAGGGACAACTGTCAAATCGTGTTGTCATTCATTCTTAGTTCGGGCCCTGAAATAATCGTATGTCCGTAAGTGATAGGGAGTAGGAAACGCTCGTAACTAAGGCTGAAACCACGGACTTCGTGCTTAGAGAGTAGACAATCAATGAAATGCTTACAAACATACATCAACGCTTATAAAGCTGGGACACAAAGATCATTTATCAATTACTGTTAATGCTGTCTGCACACAACCTAATAAATCTCTCTAGTGAAAACAAATCTGTCCATTGATTACAGACTGATTTCTTAGAAATTCTAGAGAGATTCGAGAGTTCTAGATTATGACAATCATCGTGAATCAGTGATTTAAGATAACGGATGACAGCGGCGAGTGGTACACACGTACTGTGCTATATTTATCATCTTTATTTATAGAAAACTATGCGTTAATGACGTAAGTTCTTCTCGGCACAATCTGTACGAGATGCCGTGGTGACAAGATCAGCCAGTCAGTGAAATTGGTAGCGTGGCTGACTGCCCAGGGTGGACAGGACGAGAGTAACGGCACACACGTGGAGGTTCTTTTAAAGCGTGGCGTACTGCAATGCCAGGGGGTCTACTCCGTAAGCACGAAGTCCGTGGTTTCGGCCTTAATTACGAGCGTTTCTAACGGCCTGTCCACATCTCCACGTCACGACGACGTGGTCAACGTGGAACGGTGCGGTAACGCGGCATGGTGCGTTGACGTAACGTGCAAATTTACGTTACCGTATCGTAACACGTTCCGCTTCTAGCCGCAAGCGCACACGTATATGCGCTCCGCCCGCGCTCTCCACGCCCGCGATTTAGTCGCCTTCTATGTGCTCTGATGCTTTAAACCCATACCTTACTGTTTCTCTTATTAAAATTCAGGATTTACATGGTCAACGATAAATCTAACAATGATTCTGATGTGCATTTTACGATACGGTAACGTAAATTTGCACGTTACGTCAACGCACCGTGCCACGTCACCGCACCGTTCCACGTTGACGACGTTCGTGACGTGGAGATGTGGACACGCTCTATTTCGGGGCCCGAACTAAGAATGAATGACAACATGATTTGACAGTTGTCCCTACTACCGATGTGTTTTTGCCCGTCCGAAAAGTTGAACTTGACACTTGTTTTGTTTACTTCTACGTTTCGGGCTACTTTCGGACGGGCGACTAACTTCATTGACGGACTTAGGGAGTAGACCCCCTGGACGCTGAGAAGCGACGAACGACTTTTGACAACTTATTTTATCCCTACGAATAATATAAGTAAAAATGCAAAGTTAACTCTGTCTGTTACGCTTTCACGCCTAAACCGCTGAACCGATTTTGATGAAACTTTGTACAGAGATAGTATGGAACCTGGAGAAGGACATAGGCTACTTTTATCCAGAAAAATACGGAATACGCGATAAACGACATCTACGCGGGCGAAGCCGCGAGTGTCCTCTAGTTAATAATAAAGAAATGTCTCGTCCTGGGTTCATAGGTCGGGTAATGTGTTATTCGGTTTTTCCGTGTGGAATTTCTCAGTAGCAGCCCGGAGTCTAGTTTTGTGCCGGGTTAGTGCGTATACATGTAGAAATCGGGTTGCCGCTGCCGATCTGTCAGCGCGTGTCGGTGCTGGTCCGCGCAGTTAATCGGCGCTGGTAGTCTCACCAGCGCCGACAAGCTCCGAACTTCTCCGACAAGTTCCGACCTGCTCCGATCAGCGCTGGTAAGCCGTCATTTGTTGCTGTATTTGCCCGAATTTGTATTTGGAACATGGTGTATTTTTGTTAAAAATGCCAGGCCCTGCTTCTACCCGCTTCCTTTATGTAGCGGTTACCTGCACCAGTACCGATAAACGCTGGTAGGTAGGCGCTGGTTACCTGCTTCCTTTATGTATACGCCTTTAGTGGTAATATTCTCGTCCACTATTTGGCCGTTTGTCCACCGCCGCCGTCACCGAGAACGAGATGACGTTGCCGAAGTAGCGATACATACATTACTATGACCACGTGTCCACTGCACGTCCGTCATCCGAGCGCTGTCATCTCAGCCACCGAGATTGTGAGTAGTTCGGCGCTACCGCTAGAACTCCGCCGAAATCGTGACAGACCGAAATGCTGGCAATACAAAACGCGTCTGCATTTGTCCATTATACTTGAGATTGCCGGCGCCGGTGCACGGATTTTTGTCTTATGTTGGGAACCACCGAGATCGGTCGCGGTGGACACACGATCACGACGAACTCAGTCCGAAATAATCTCGTTTCTCGATGGCGGCGGCGGGGGACAAACGCTCTTACATGGGACTTAAACATAATGGTTAAATCAGGGTGTACTGTACACCTCTGCCAACCCTGCGGGCAATACAGGCATGATGTTATGTTAAAGGAATCAGGAGGCAAAGCACCAGCTTTTAAACGCCCAGTGACGTCATCAATTATAATAAAATAGAACACCTCTGTGAGCACTGCACGTTTCCCCTGTTCAATCTATATAACACATGGTTTTAATCCGCACTTGAGAATCACCTTAAAGCTATGAACACGTTTAGTTTAACTGAGTTACACCACGTGCGTTCAATTATCTGCAGTTGATAATAAAATGTATGATTTACATTCATAACGTATTTATATCAAACTAATTGTTTTCATGTGGTTTCAAGCACATCCAAGGGGAACTACTTCATGTACCCAGATAATAATAATCTTTTCTTTCAACTACGTAGTAATGTTATCATTAATCACTACAAAACAGATCACAAAGGACGTATTTTTTGCTTAGAACCAAAACAGTGCAGAAATGTGCTCATTATTGCACTGTTTTACATTATGTAATGCACTGTTTTTTATTTTTTATTTAGATAAATTTACCACAGATATTTAATGTATCCCATTAAGTTTAATATAAAATGTATGCATTAGATCAAAAAGATACTGGCTGAAAATAAAAATCCGCTAAATAAAACAGACTTGGTGAAAAAAAAAACAAATGGCGCGCATTTTGTACCATTGTAAAACTTTGATACTTCATATTTAGCAAGAAAAGTTTAAAAAAATGTTTTATGTATATTTTATAACGGTAGGTAGATTGGTAGTTGAAAGAAAAGTAGATTACGCACCTTGCTAAAGTGAGTAATTAATGCACTCGTGTTAATTTAGTGACCAACATAACACTCGTTAATAACTCACTTTGCGCTCGGTGCAACAATCTACTATTATTTCTCTTTCACAAAGATCGGTCTTAAGAACTACAAATAACAAAACGGTGTTAATTTACCTTTGTGAGAGACTGGTATCCGCACTAGATTGCCCTGTCTAACAGATTACCAGGTCCCCATCATACAGATGAAGAAAATAAATGCTTAGTTATTTGGACAATCATTATTCGACAATTTTAAGTAGAAAAGAGAATGAAATAAGGACTTGCATGTTTGAGTTATGTGTGTCATGGTGTGTGTTTTGTTGTGTTTTACTGTAGTGTTCTGTAATTCTGTTATGTGTAGTGCAGTGCTGTGTGTGTAGTGCAGTGTTGTGTGTGTAGTGAAGTGTTGTGTTGTGTGTGTAGTGCAGGGCTGTGTGTGTAGTGCAGTGTTGTATGTGTAGTGAAGAGTTGCGTTTTGTATGTAAAATTGGGTATGAGAGTAATTATGCGTGTGTGATAATTAATTGAAAATAGGATAAAAGGTATCTTATGTCCTAATCCAGGTCATGGTCTACCTGTGGACCAAATTTCATCTAAATTCGTTTAGCCGTTAAGGCGTGATTGATTAACAAACGTACAAATTCACAAACATACAAACTTTCACATTTGATTAATTATTATACAGGTGTCACAGATCATATAATACTACGTACAGGTGTAAACAAATTCGTGTAATTCCTTCAAACCACGTGACCTACTGGTGACACAGATTGACCACGGATGGTATTTTTTCAGTTTCAACAAAATTAAATAAAACTGAACAATTTCACAAGTCGGTGGCTTTTATTTGTTTCAGTGTAGAATTGCACCGACTTCTGTAACTGTTAATTTTGTATTAAGGTAATTATTATAGTTTTTTTTAAGTTTTTTTTGTATAGCATATTCGTCCTATTAATGTTAAAAATTATCTTTAGAATTAAATATTATATTTAGCGAGCCTTGTACAAGTACTTAGTAAAGTACTTCAAAATACATAATATACAACCTTTACATGACGATAAATCTAATTATTAGCGTTCACATCTATATTACCTATGTTGACCTAGGCGTTAGAACGCATAGGTATCTTGCGACATATGATGGAGTGCAATTGAATAAGTACTGGCAGTAAGTGGCATCGCAATAGATTTGCAATGGGTTGCATAAAATCGAATATGTCAATGACTACGGCCTCACTAACTATCACATAGTACCTAATGTCTGGTTTGGTTTTGACTGAGCCCAGTGACTCTGATTTTCGGCGCCAGTCACTAGGTACAGGGTGCCTACTCCCTAAGTCCGTAAACGAAGTTAGTCGCCCGTCCGAAAGTAGCCCGAAACGTAGGAGTGAACAAAACAAGTGTCAAGTTCAACTTTTCGGACGAGCAAAAAAAACACATCGGTAGTAGGGACAACTGTCAAATGGTGTTGTCATTAATTCTTAGTTCAGGCCCGAGAGTTGGCTCGAAACTTCTATGTAAACTTCCTGTATTCACTAGTTCTTTTTGTTCAATCAATAAGATTTTTACCATGTACCAATTATGAGCTTGTCGTATTACGATTAAGGAAATTGTCTCAGATACCATTGTCCATTTAGTGTAGGTATAAGTATAAAACGTATCCAAAATTCATCATCATTTTCCTACCCTTATCCCATGTTACTTGTGGTCGGCGCAACATGTTTTCTTCTTCCATTCCGTCCTGTCACCCGTCATGATATCACTGACTCCCTTCTCTTTCATATCATTCTTCACACAATCCATCCATCTTATCTTTGGTCTCCTTCTTCCTCTCCATCTATCTACATTTACATTCATAACACTTTTGGTCACATGTGTTTCATCCCTCCTCTTCACATGCCCATACCAAGACAAACGGTTCCCTTTTAACTTTTCTGTCACTGGCGCTACTTTCAAACTTCCTCTAATATACTCATTCCTGACCTTATCCATTCTGGTCACTCCACACATCCATCTCAACATTCTCATCTCCGCTACATGCAATCTTTTCTCATCCCTCTTCTTCACGGCCTTACAGTCCGATCCATACAGCACGACATACAACACGTATCCAAAATTATACATCTTAATTTGCAACCCTGGACTTTTAATACAACTCGACGCCTCACTGCGCAATCCAAGAACAGGGGACAGGCGTTCTCTCGCCTGCCTCCCCAAACTACCATCGTATAAACCATGTATTACCTGGAAAATATTTAGGGTGCATTAAAAAGCCTCCACGAGTGACGATACTTAAGTACGTCCGGCGCACTCTGGGCAGTCAGCCCCGCTACCAACCTTGCTGACTGGCTAATCTTTTCACCACAGCATGAGCTATGCTCGTGTCGACACGAGTTAGGAATACATTAGGAGTTCCTCTATTCGACGCATACAATTAACTTTTTCGCAAATCCGGTACTTCAAATTCACATAAGTTTCAATTCATCATTACATAGGTCATCGTTACAGGTGGCTTAGCACCGACAACAGAAAATGTTAATTTTATTACATGTATAATAAACTTTAAAGATAAGAAATTAAGTGATTACATAATATGCTTATGCCGCTTCTCATGATACCTAATTAGTACACATCTCACTACCTAAAGCTACAGGGCCAGACCAGCCTGACGGACGTACTTACATGAATATTCTTATTTTTAACCGACTTCAAAAAGAAGGAGATTCTCAATTCGGATGTATGTATTTTTTTTTTTGTTTTGTTTATGTTCGCGCATAACTCCGGACGGATTTGCAAAATTCTTTTTTTGTTTGAAAGAGTATTTTCCCGAGGTGGTCCCTTTTAAAGGGGAACGCCCATAAAATGCTTGAAATGAACGGAAACTACTAATAGTCCTAAATTCTAATTAGAATTAAATATGCATAATGAATAATTCTCAAGTTTGTAAACGTAGGAGGAAAATATAACGATCTTTAAAATATTTCGCTTGATATCCGTCTAATTCATTCTTATTTTTTAATGGACAACTGTGTTTAATCTGACATGTGTAATCGACATTCAGCCAAACAAGAATTTTCAAATAATTTATCGAAGTATTTTATAGAATTATTGCACAGTTATCGTTCATTTAGAATAATTCGACCTAATTATAACGTTTATCTAATGAAAGTAATATTATATGCATGTCAATATTAATTAAAATAAAATTATTTTCAAATAAGAAAAAGTATCGTAGGCTGCATGGATAACATGTCCTTTGCCTTACTGACAGTTTGATATTGATTACTGCATTTCATTTTTCCGTTGAATTGTGGTTTTGAATTGATCGATTCACATTTTGCGTTTGCGACTTGAGTATAACTTAATAGGATATAATAACGACGACTTTGGCCATTTTTAAGGATTTTGATTTTACTTCTGCACACGTTACCCCTTTTCGAACTCGACTTAGATTGAACCCGCCTTGACGACGACTCGGCTTTTTGACGACGGACCTGGACCTGCTTTTTATACGACTCTGCTATTGTTTTGGACTCTTACACCGTGTACATTTAAAAATGGATGGAAACGTACACTGTGTTAATTGCTATCTCGATCTTACAGCGATGAGACGTAATGTCGTATCAGAGCAAAATGATGAAGTACGTCGTTTAATACAGGCATGGATAACACCATTAGCTGTAAGTATATTCATTCCATAGTTTTTGTGAATAATTATATTGAACTGAACGCACTGACATTGAACAATTAGTACATTGTTTTTTGTTCTTTCTCACAGGTTGAACCAGGTAGTGTTGTTTGTGATGCATGTCTTAGATTAGCGGTTCACACTATCACCGAGACACCTGGAACCAGCCGGCCAGGTAGACAAGTAGGCCACCAACATGTGTGCGTTTGCTGTGGACAGTCTGTTCTACGACAACGATCACATGTTGTAAGAAATAGCAGTGATCGTGAGAGGCACATAATGAATGTAGTAGCACACAGAATCCAACCACGCCAGGTAAGTTCATTCCTCTGCCCTAATTCTGTGTAATTCCCTCTTATCCCGTGCAAATAACGTCACTATCATGTCTTTTAAAAACTTATCACAGAGTACTTTTTTATGCATAGGTTTTCGTTCATCGAGCTTGAAGTAAAACAAAACCAACTTTTACTTTTCATTTTGCTTGCAGCTACGTTCTTCGGATTTGATCTGCCACCCATGTTGGCAACGATGCAGCCGGGCTACCTCACCCCCTACTACTCCTTCACCAAGCCCGAGTCCGGTACCCAGTCAGGCAGGTAGTTTGAATATACCTCTACATGAAGAACCTCCTCAAATAAGATCCAGCGTACTGTTACCTAATTACGGAAGAGCAGTTGATACTCAAAGTCATTGTTTCTATCCAGGATGTAATATGATTGATAGACATGTGGTACCACTTTCATTAAGGGTGTGGCTCTTCAAGGACTACAAGTTTTATATACCAAAGAATTCAAAAATATGTAGTCATCATTTGAATAGTGACTTTTGGCATGAACTCCCTGCTTTGGAAGATATGAATCATGAATTCACTGTGGACCACATTGAAGACTTTGCATCATTTGTGAATTATGAATGTCGTGCTTTGGACTTCGAAAATATACACTTAATGGAAGAACATATGGTGTGGTACTTTTTAGGAATGAGTAGAAATAGTTTTGGTACTCTAATGGGAGAGGTGCCCCGATTGGCGCAAATGCATAGAGGTTCTACTGCCCTTGGAGCTTACCTGATGAAATTGAGAACTGGAGATTCTGATGAAAGATTATCATCTCTTCTACAAATACCGAGAAGTACTCTGGAACGTCTAATGGCTAAAGCAAGGGAAAAACTGCATCAAGATTTTGTTCCTATGAACCTTGGAATTGGACATATAACAAGAGAACAAATAGCAGCAAGAAACCTTGTTCTACCAAATGGGCTGTTTGGCGAAGTCGACGGAATAAGGAAGCCTGTCGTAATTATTGATGGAACATATATCTATGTACAAAAAAGCTCCAACTATTTGTACCAAAAAGAGACATATTCTCTTCACAAATATCGAAACCTTGTGAAGCCATTTTTGCTTGTTTGCTCCGATGGCTATATAATCGATGTGTTAGGCCCTTATCCAGCAACAACTTCCGATGCTCAGATAATGATTAGTGAATTTGATGAACCCAGTAAGCCATTGAGACAATATTTTCAGGATGGTGACGTATTCATTCTTGATAGAGGGTTCAGGGATTCCATTCCACTTTTGCAATCTTGCAATTATAGTGTTCACATGCCATCAACACTGCAAGTAAATGAAATTCAATTATCCACTCTGGAAGCTAATAAAAGCCGAAGAGTTACTATTTGCCGCTGGGTTGTGGAAGCCGTAAATGGAATATTCAAGCAGCAATTCAAATTATTTCGCCAAGATTTTTTTAATAGAGCTTCGAGACATTTAATGGTAGATTTCTCTATAGCAGCAGCATTAATTAATAGGTTTTATACTAGAATAGTTGACAGGCCAGATGCTGTTGATATTTTGCAAATAATACATCAGAATATGTATACAGAAAATATACTAGCTGATTATGTGATCACAAATAATTTGAATCGTCGCAGAGCGCAATTCCAAAGCATTAATATAAATCCTAACAATGTTGCTGATTTCCCACAACTGACATACAGCGAAATGGTTTTGTTGGCATGTGGTACGTACCAAATAAAACAGGCTCGCTCATACTATGGCGAGCACACACGAGCGAATGGTATTTATAAGATTGAAATATGTAGGGAACTGGATAACGAATTAGTTGAGCATTTATCTCTTCCGGGTAATTGCTTTTTACTTCGAGGAAAAATACAAAGCAGACATATTTCTCAAAAAATATATTTTGTTTATATAATAATTAACAATTCCTTATCAGGGATAAGGGCTTTACAGCATCGCTATTGTAACTGCCTCGTGGGACGGCGAACAGTTGGTACCTGTGCCCATACTATGTCAATAATATGGTACTTAGCATGGGCCCGGTACCAACCCAATATCAATCCTCCTGCACAGTTTCTTGATGATGTGTTAGTGGTTTTTAATGATGATTAAAACATTTAAATGCAGTTTTGTTTATTAATTATTGCGTAATAATCTTAAACCTTGACTTAACCTATATTTTAGAAAAAGATGTTTGGAACAAGTTTTGCCGAGTTTTTTTGTAATTATTGAAAATGATATGGGTTCCCTACGACTTATAGTGCAATTTGGCGTATATTTCATTGTTGTTTATTTCAGGCATTTTTATGTGTGGCATCTGGGCATTTCCCTTTGGTGAAGATCTGATGAAGACACTCGGAGATTGATCATGGAACTCTTCAATGGATAACAGCAAATTACCCGGGATTGCTGTAATTGCATGTTTGTGTATTGTTTATGCCACTTAAAATAGAAAAATAAAATAACTTTAAAAAAAACTAAAAAGAGTAAAATAATTACCATAAATATTATAAAACTAACAGATTCAGAAGTCGGCGTCTTCAATTTGGTTCAGTGTAAAATTGCACTTTTAATTTATGCATTTTTAATTTAAGTTTTAAAGTTATTTTTACTTACCTACACACTGAATTTGACAAGAACAAAAAGATAATTTTAATGGTAGGTAGTTTTGCAAATGGCTAGTTTTATAGTGGTTAACAAGAATGGGGAGGACTATCCTACTGTTATACCTACAGTGTTCACTACTTTCAATAGAACGGAGGATAGTGCGATTAAACACACAAACAGATGCAGACTAGTAGTCTTGGCCATCCTAGGCCGTGCTGTACCAGCTGTTCCTACTCAGCTACATTACCGACCTAAGTTTTTTGTTTTGCGATTGTCCCCCCTCCCCCTGCCCTTTATCTGGCATCCCCATTGGCCAGGGCCTAATTCGCCTCATGGAAAATCCGCCTCTGCACACAAAATATATATCTAAACATAATGTTTCGTGACATAGACGAGTGATGTTTTCAGACTAGAAATAATTGTTCACAATTTTATTTGTGTCCTTTATTCTTTGTAAATACATATCATAAAAAAAACAATATAGGTACCTACCTAACTACATTTAAAAATATAAAAATAGTAAGTAGCCCACCGGCATTGGGAACAGGATCTAAGCTACCGGCGGCCAGGGCTCCAGAGAGAGGAACGTCCTAACAATCCGCGCCGTGTCCAAAAGTACCGCTTTCTGAATTAAACTCAAGGGTTTGGATCTTTCATCAGCTGGATAGAGATCCAACTGCCTAACGAGAGCCTCATCAGATGTTGGTTGAGGCTCTTGGCTATTAAGCCATTCGCCGTAACGACTATCGGCACAATGACTGCTGAGTCAACATCCCACATGTCGAGAACCTCGTGGGCCAAATCAAGATATTTGTTTTTTTTTATCATTATCGGGTTTCACGAGATTCTCGTCATGCGGGACAGTGATATTGAACAATAATCGTGCGGCGTTCAAATCGATATAAAACCACGATGTCAGGCTTATTGAAATGATCAAATATCATTTCATTTCATTTCATTGGCAATAATAGTCCTATCAGTTAACAATTATTAGTAGGTAATTTCTTATCAGATCGCATAATAGTGTCTTATTTTTTGAGTTCAGTTTCAGTTTGAATTGTAATGTGGTAAATTGAAAAAAACTTTTATGCTGTTAGTAGCGCCATCTAGTAAACCATTTGGAAACATTATTTTAGTCTTGCTATTCGCCGCTTAAAGACAGTAAAAGATTTAGGTTTGCTATTCGCCGCTAGATGTCGTTAGTTTAAGCGTTGCAGAATGTAACAATAACATAATATTAGGTAATTAAAAAACCGCTAATCTAAACGGATATAGATAGGAACCTAGCTGAATCTAAATTGTTTTCCTAAGGATAACATTATTGATAGATAAGTAAGTACTTAGTAGATGCATGATTTTTTAAATAGATATAGGTATTTTGTTTGATTATGTCTATTTTTCAGTTTTTATACATTTTAATTACATAACACTTGTATTCCTCAAAGAGTTTAGCAGAAGTGTATAGTACTCCCTCATTTCGCCGTTATGTTCAAGTCCCATGTAATAGGAGGCGAGCCTATTGCCATCAACCGGACACAAATACAGACTTCAGGTTGCTACTGAGAAATCCCACATGGAAAACCCAATAACACTTTGCCCGACCCAGGAATCAAACCCAGGACCTCACGCTCAGCAGTTGCACTTCCGACCACTAGACAACTAAGCAATCTACTTACAGACCGGCGTTGCCAGATATTTTTTTTTGGCAAAGCGGGATTTTGAAACTTTTTGAGAAACAAAAACGGGATTTTTTCGTCGAAAGCGGGACATAGTAAAAAAACGTATACAAGGTTAGTTTTAGTATATACTAAACCTCAAACTAGTTTGTTCAGAATCACTAGGAGAATCGATTGACATATTTTTTACACCACATTTTTTTTGTTTTTTTTTTTTTTCATAAATTTCAATTTTGTTTCAGTAGGTTTCTACCCATAACAGTTGACGGGAATAGACACCTTGAGGCTTGAAATGGTCCGCTCGGTCAGTTTCCGTGTATTAGAAAACCCCTGCATAGCAAATCTCAGGCATTTCACACTTTTTTAGCAAACTTAACGCGACATAAACTACGGTGTAATTTGGAGATTTACTAAAAAAAAACACATATTCAGGCAGTTCTGATGAAAATCTTGTTGGGGTGTCTCGGTTTTCGTATAAAGTAAAAATAACGTTGTATAATCAGTAGTTTTTAAATACTAATCTTTTTTTTTGAGTTTTAAAAAGCAGTTGAGTCTTCAGAGGAATATAATTGTAATCCCCGAAAAGCGGGACTGAGCGTGTCCGGCGCGGGACATTTAATTTTGATTTCAAAATCGGGAAATCCCGCCAAAATCGGGACGTCTGGCAACGCTGATACAGACACAGTATACATTTTAATGTCAGGCAATATGCGTCTGACTACTTGGCTCGACTCATATTTCCCGTGGGTGCTGTCAGGGGGCGATCGAGACCCCTCCGAGCCTCGGAGACCACGTTAAACCGTCGGTCCCGGGTGTCATATGAATACCTATGACAGTCGTTACAGATAGTCAGAAACCCGAAACTCTGACAACCGGTCTAACCTTAGGATATCGGCATTGCCCAGTAACTGGGTTGCGGAGGTCTGATGGCAGTCGCTCCGTGTGAAATACTGGTATTCAGCCGCATCTGGGGGTATACTCCCTAAGCACGAAGTCCGTGATTTCAGCCTTAGTTACGAGCATTTCCTACTCCCTATCACCTACGGACATACGATTATTTTGGGGCCCGAACTAAGAATGAATGACAACACGATTTGACCCGTCCGAAAAGTTGAACTTGACACGTGTTTTGTTCACTCCTAAGTTTCGGGTTACTAACTTCGTTGACGGACTTAGGGTACAGTAGGCCTGGTTAGATTGACAGCTGACTCCAATATAGGAAAAGGCTAGGCAGATACGAATACGTCAGGGTATCCAGGGATGCAATGGAATTATCGAATGGAAGAAAGATAGGTAGTTACTTCAGCAGAGGAGTTATTCATTCATGTCATTTGCACCCACCAGTTCTGTCAAGGAATTGTAATTATATGTTGCAAAGTCCTTCCAATATTCTATTTAAAGTTTCTAGGGAGATCCTAACATCATTCATGCCTTTTTTTGTTTTTAAATAGGCCTTTTAATTAAAGGCTTGTTTCACACGTTCCACAACTACACCACAACCACAACCACACCACAACCCCAACCACGCTACAATAACAACACGTGGGCGAGCACTAATTTGTATAAAAGGAATAGTTTAATTTGCCGCCAAATTCAACCGTGTGGGCTATACCGACCATCTCGCAAATACAACGTTGCTTCGATGCAGTCGATCTGTCTGTCTGCAAACACTAGCCACAACGTAACCACATCGCAACTACTAGCGACAACGCAACTACATCGACTTTTTGTAGTTACCACAACGCAACTGCAAGAAGCTGCAGCGACACTATTCACACGTAACCACTGCTTGACCACTTTTTGTCGCTGCGATGTGGTGTGGTTTTGGTACGTGTGAATTCTACCTAATTGTTACTTTAATAAAATAGCTTCTAGTATATTGCTTCTCATCGTCTCGCCGAAAATGTGAGAAGTACATATAACTGTGGGTGTTGCCATTGTGTGTAAATAAATTACCCCGAGCAAAATGCATATTTACACTTACTTGCTCCTATAGAGAAGCAATTTTGAAGTAGTACCTAATTTTAAACAGTTTACTTGTTTAACTAAATAGATGAATAACACGAGACAGCAAATAGGCTAGTTATCAATTTATTTTATATTCGTTATGAATTAAAAATGTCCTTAATTGTATTGAAGATGTTAATCAATGGCAACACTGATCGTGACGTAATCTTGGGCAATCGTGTTAAGAAAATACCTTGCATAGCATATTGTTATACCATGCATGTACTTAACAACGTGGATAGTTATGAAGTTCACAAAAGTAGGTTATCTCATTATGACATTCATTCAATCAATCAATCAGTGCCCACAACTGACTATCTACAGATAAACCTGCTGCTAAAAGAAGGAAATATCCAAATAACTCTCCAAGGAATCTGAAGCCCAATTCTCGTAATTATTCCAAGTCAGACTGAAGGTTGACCGAACTGAGATTAAATTATGAATTGAATAAAAAATGGTATTCTGGTACATTTAAAAGTTCGGTCCGGTTGCAGTATCATCACAGTCTATTTCGATATAATATCAATTCAGTCAACTTAAAATCTATTACCGATAGCATACCGATATCAACAGTCATAGACTAATTCTAGAAATAAATGAGAATTCCAACTTGTCAAAATGGTTCAGTACATAATGTAACCAGAATACCCTTTTGACTTCAGTCAACTTTCAATCTCATTTTCAAACTTCAAACTTCAAAACTCATTCATTCAAAATAGACTAAAAATACTTAGTTCTTTTTGAACGTCATTAGGTAGGTACATAAAAGACAGCCCTCAAAAGCGCCCTCCCTTCACCGCTTCCTAGTGTTTTTGCTGTGAAGAAGAAACGGCGCGGCGCAACAAACTCCCCAGCAACACATACTGTCTAATATTTCAATATACTCTCACGTTTGACGTTGTTTGTTAACGAACCAGAATATCATTTGTCACATTTATGTGATTGAGACTAGACTGAGACTAGATTGAGACTAGACTGGGACTAGACTGAGACTAGACTAAGACCAGACTGAGACTGGACTGAGACTAGACTGAGACTAGACTGAGACTAGACTGAGACTAGACTGAGACTAGACTGAGACTAGATCGAAACTATATTTTAAACATTTTTAATGACGAGAATAATTGGCCTTCTGATTGATAACCAATCATTGCTTCACTCACTATAAAATAACAATCAAAACAAATACAGACCAATCAATGTAAACCCTTAATATGCGCTCCCTTAATGCGAAAGTAACTCTGTCACGCTTTCACACCTAAACAGCTGAACCGATTTTGATAAAACTTGGTACAGAGATAGTATGGAACCTGGAGAAGGACATAGGCTACTTTTATCTTGAAAAATACGGAATAAACGATAAACGACATCCACGCGAGCGACCTCTAGTCACACATAATCAAAATACACGTCCGATACTTGTCTCCGATAGTCGGCTCCGATAGTCTGATCAGACTTTCTGAAGGCCTCTGCGCCATACATTTGTTTGAACATGAATTACACGTACGATCAGACTATCGGATCGGATGTCAGAATCGTAGGCATAGTCCGGGCGTCGTCGTCGTCCAGAAAAAATTGGCCACGAGAATAGTACCTACGTGTATTTCATGAATCCGATCAGATAGTCGGATCCGGCTCCCGGAAGCAACTATCGGACGTGTATTTTGACCCTAAGACAACTCTTTACGATCCAAAACAATGCAATGTCAACAACATATTGCGGGCTTCGTATAAGAAGATATAATACTCACCGAAGAACTTGTAGCAATGTAAGCACACGCACGTCAAAGTATAGAGGATGATGAGCATGAAAAAAGGTAAAAACAACACGGCATACTCCATGACTACATCGACGGCTCGCGTCGCGGCTACTAAGCATTTCGGTGGGAATTATCGACAAAAGATAACACGATATCAGTTCAAATTGATAACTAGACTTAATTAGTCAGATATCGTGGTAATGCTGAAAGGATTTGAGAAGTACCAGAGGTGGGCATGAGCCTACATCTGGTAACCATCGGCCTTCTATACAAAGTCTTACGGCCTGTCCACATCTCCACGTCACAACGTCGTCAACGTGGAACGGTGCGGTGACGTGTCACGGTGCGTTGACGTAACGTGCAAATTTACGCTACTAATTTGCTTACAAATTGTACATAAAGTTTGGCAACCTGTGATTACCCAAGGAAAACGCACACGGTACAATATCAAACTACTCTAATTGTTCCCCATCAGCGAGGTTCTAAAAAATCTCTCTGTTATAGGTGTATACAAGGTTAGTCAGAAAGGGTGTACTAATCCGAAAGGGTGTTAAAGTACACATAATAATGAGTAACTTTTGTTCTACAGCTTTTCCCAAAAGTCAATAGTTTAAGAGAAAAAGTTGTGCAAAAAACTCAAAAAAATATCTCTAAAATCTATCTATCACTAGTTATGATCAGCTGTGTTCAAATTTTAGGTCATATTTGGGGTCATGAATTAGAAGCACCATTTTCTGAATTTGTAACTAAAGCAGGGATGAAGAATTTTTGAAAAAACTTAAATAAAAATCATTTTATTTAGAAAAAAAAATATCGAATTTTGAAATTTTAACACTTGCTTTCAAACAGTCATCAGTGATACTATAAGTGGGCTTCGGATTAGTACCCCCTTTCCGACTAACCTTGTATAGCAAGGACAAGCACAAACAATTCTGACCATAGCCCGTTCATCGCTGGACATCAATGATCATGGGCATATTCTTATAAGCACCACGTTTGGCAGATTCGTCGATATTAGTAGACGGGATGCTGCAGCCCATCCTCTTGACATAGTCCCTAAGGGCGAGATTCACATAACGCTCTTGACTTTACTATGTAATATGAACCTTGTTGTTATGTACAATGTGAACCTTATTGCCATGTAAATAATGCTCATATTTGTATAAGCGAATGTGAATAAGCGTTTCGAATATGAACATTAACAATATTGGAATAATGTTCATATTCTGCAAATCTCGCCGTAAGAGCCGAGTGGTGACAGAACAATTTCACGCAAAAATCATAAAAAAACTTACTAAAAACTCTGAAGACATATCGCCCAATAATCATATCACAGATCGTCAAATATACGAACACCAATAAGAGTACAGTCACAACAAAAAACAAGAACACTATTTCTTTCTGATTTAAGAACATTTTGATCACTTTCACTAGAACACTCTTTTGTTTTTATTATTTTAAATTTAGAATCAAAGTCGTTTGTATCTGTTTGTCGTTCGTTCGTCGTGTACTGGCTGATCTTGTCTTCTTCGAGAGATAGTGATAGTGACACAGTGTAATTGATTGCCGACACCGTGTGGGCTCGTGTATTATTATGTGACGTTATTTGGTGTGTGTTAAATTGTTGGAAAATAAGTGTTGTTCTGTTGTCAGCATTTAGATTTACTTCCTGATTTTTTATCAGAAGGGTGTCTAAGAATTCATCTATTTTCTCTATCCTTGTGGCATTTTTACTGCTTGTTTTCGTTATATTCAAAATAATTTGTTAGTTTAATACAAAGAATCTGCTTTGAGGAGAAAGAATAGCAAATTAATTAAGGGAAAATTCACACGTGCAACAACCACACCACACCGCAGCGATAAAAAGTGGTCAAGCAGTGGTTACGTGTGCATAGTGTCGCTGCAGCTTTGACGACAAAATGTGGTCCGTGTGAATTAAACTATTCATTTTCATACAAATTAGTACCCGCCCACGTGTTGTTGTTGTGGTGTGGTTGTGGTTGTGGTGTAGTTGTGGTAAATGTGAAACAAGCTTAATGGTTAAATTCTGAATACGAAAAAATTGTCTTTTGCCCAAAAATCACATTTGAACACAAAAGTAGATGCTATTAAACATTCGTTTGATATTATCCTGAAATCATTATTTACGTACAATGCCTACTTAATTAAATTCTAGGATCTTATATTCCTTATTTTTACTTTATACGAAAACCGACAACAAGATTTTCATCAGAACTGCCTGAATATGTGTTTTTTTTAGTAAATATCCAAGTTACACCTTAGTTTATGTCGCGTTAAGTTCTCTAAAAAAGTGTGAAATGCCTGAGATGTGCTATGCAGGGGCTGTCTAATACACGGAAACTGACCGAGAGGACCGTCTCAAGCCTCAAGGTCTATTCCCGTCAACTGCTATGGGTAGAAAACTACTGAAACCAAATTGAAATTTATGAAAAAAAAAGTACTTTAAAAAATATGTCAATCGATTCTCCTAATGATTCTGAACAAACTAGTTTCAGGTTTAGTATATACTAAAACTAAGCTTGTATAAGTAAATATTTTTAATTGACGAAAATACTGCTCCAACCCATAAGTTGAACAAGAAAACAGAATGTTAGCTATTGTAATAAATTAAATATTTACAAAAAAAAAAAACTTAAAAAAGACGATGTTTAAACCTTAAGTGCATTTTTCTTTGTCATCTGTTAATGCGTTAGTACAGATAATTACATTTTACACAATTGCAAACTAAAAAGAGTAAAATAATTACCATATTATAAAGTTAACAGTTTCAGAAGTCGGTGATAATCCACGATGAACCAACTTAAAGGCACCGACTTCTGAAACTGTTAATTTTGTGATATGGTAATTATTTTACTCTTTTCCATATTTTTTTTAAAGTAATTTTTCTCTTTTTCTAAGTAATTTTATATTTCTCTTTTGAGTGGCATAAACATAACATAAACATGCAATTACAGCAATCACGAGTGATATGCTGTTATCCATTGAAGAGTTCCATTGTCTCTCTCTGAAAGTTGTCATCAGATCTTCACCAAATTTAAATAGGACCAAGAGAATAAATACTCTTTCAAACAAAAAGGAATCATTAAATTCAGTTCACTATCGTTCCTATCATATCGTTACTATCATAATAATTGCTATCCGATGATCATTAGAATATATAACGAATTACCAGAAAATATCAGAACCCTACCTTTAAAATTCTTAAAACGTAAACTGTATTCATGGCTGGTAGAAAAATGCTATTACTCTGTAAATGATTTCTTAAATACACGCAACATTAAAATGTAAAAGTATAAATGAAAAATGAATATACGTAGATAGTAGGTACATACTTTCGTTTATTTTATTCATATTGTAATAAAATTGTACAAATACTAAACCATAATTTGCATGCCACTGTGCTGGCGAAACGAGATGATCTCATTTTTTATTCTAAGAACCTGTACTAACCTTGTTTCTTGCAAATAAATCTTTCTTTCTTTCTTTCTTTCTTTCTTTCTATCAATAGGGTATTTGACTGAAAAAATCTAATTAGTCCGTCAGTTAGATTATCAAAAAATATTTGACCCGTATTTTTTCTTTTGTTACGTAAACCAAAATTCACGAAGATACGACTCGTTTAAAATTGGCAAAACGTCACAAGCAAGTACAATTTTTACTTGCTTCTGACGTCACAAGCCCCCACTCTCGAGTTTTGATGCGTTTTATCTCTCCAAATATTCATAGATTTAACAAAAGAAAAAATACGTGCCCATTATTTTTCAAAACTCTAACTGGCGGACTAATTAGATTTGCAATTTATTGATGCTGTCAACATGCCTATTCAATATCAATGAAGAAGTACACACAAAAAAAAACAAATTTCGAATTAAGAACCTACTACTTTTTTTTTAAGTCGGTTGAATGAAACAACATTTCTGTGTTCAAACATATTTCTGTTGAAAAACAATTCACCCAGATGACTGACTGTCCGTAATCTTCCTCTGGAAACACCATTTGAAACTAAACCTTCGCCTGTTAAACCTAAAATACATTTTCCCTTGTCATCTGTTAATGCGTTAGTACAGATAATCTGATAAGCCTATCTTGTTTTCCCAACACTGATTACCATTCTAACAAGACCTTCCACACCTCCCTCTATGTTCAATTTGTAGAACAAAATGTAGGGAATATAATAGGATGGGACAGCTCTAAACATATTGGTTGATGGATTTTTTAATAGTAATATTGGTTGGTTAGCAAGGTCAGTTTAAATCTGTTGTTATGCTGCAGTTAGGTCTAGCTAACGATGTATTTTTAGCTTGTTTGTGCATTGTATGACTAATATATTTTATCTACCATATGTTATAGTTCCGTCTGATTAATGGAAATTAATAAAAAACTTTAAAAAAGGAAAAATCCAAGTAAAAAAAACTAAAAGAAGCAAAATAATTACCGTAATATAAAAATAACAGTTTCATTAGTCGTTGGCTCCAATTTGTTTCAGTGTAGAACTGCACCGACTTCTGAAACTGTATTTTTTTGTTTTTGTTGATTTTTTCAAAAAGCGCTGTATCAATTTCGATAAAATTCATATGGGACTACCTCTGAAGTATGACCTACCAAACAAAAAAAGAATAATCAAAATCAATTCATAATTGGCGGAACAATCGCGTAACAAACATACAAAAAAATACAGTCGAATTTTGAACCTCCTTTTTTAACCGACTTCAAAAAGGAGGAGGTTCTCAATTCGGTTGTATTTTATTTTTTATTTTTTATGTGTGTTACCTCATATCTCCGTCATTTATGAACCGATTTGAAAAAATCTTTTTTTGTTCGGAAGGGTATACTTTCCGATTGGTCCCATTTAAATTTTGTTATGATCAGACCGTGAACTTCAGAGATATGGAACGGAACTCCTCGTCGGATCAAAGCAAAATTCTCAAATCACTAATATTGCTTTGTTTATATTTGTTGTTGGGAACTGACTACTTGAAAAGAGGAGGGGGTGCGTGTCCCCCCTCCCCCCCCTTTGGAATGTTTTCATTATATCGTGTAAGGTATCATTTGAAAGGACTTTTTATGCCCGACTACGTCAAAGCCAAAAAGAAGGGTTATGAAGGAGGGTGTTAAAATTATGACACTAAAACGTTTTTAATAAAAAATAAACTTTAAAAAAAAGTAAAAACCGACTTCAAAGAAATACTAAAAGGAGTAAAATAATTACCATTATATAAAATTAACAGTTTCAGAAGTCGGTGCAACTCTACACTGAAGCAAATAGAAGCCACCGACTTCTGAAACTGTTAATTTTATATTATGGTAATTATTTTACTCCTTTTAGTATTTCTTTGAAGTCGGTTTTTACTTTTTTTTAAAGTTTATTTTTTATGAAGTCGGTTAAAAAATGGTTTGACATTTTCATTGGAGTAATGTAAGAATAGTATAGATTAATGTATAAGAGATAAACAACATATAAACGTAACCCCGTATTTGCTGTCGCGCAGTCGGATAAAAAGGCAATGAGATAAGCCTTCTAAAAACGATTGTCATTCAGTTAAGAGCAGCAGTCCCAATAGACATAAAAATCTTCTGACAATTATTAGGAATTCCACGGGTAGCCTCTTACCCTTTAGAAAGGATATTCGACCTCAAAACAGAATTTATAATGATCCCTCAGAATAATACTATACCACATTGTTACGACCACCAAAATTGCTACTGACCCATCATTTTGCCCCACAAAAACCTTTCGGAATTCGTTCCTCTCTCATTAGACACAGAGTATGAAGAAAATGAAATGTTAAGCAAACGGTGCGAAAATATCTGTGACAACAAATATGACTCTCAAATATGCAAATACAATATCTAGCTTCTGCATGTGCATATACTTGTGGACTAGTAGCCCACAAGTATATGCACATGCAGAAACAGTGAAAAAATAATTTAACATGCAACCAAACCAATGCACGATACGTGTTTCGCCCCTCCACGGGCATCCTCAGGATATGTTGACTCTTCGACCGCTAGGACGCGAAAAAAAAAGTTGTTTGGCGGAATTGAAGCTAGATATTGTATTTGTATGTCATGGATTTCCGCAAAGTAACGCCTGATTCCACCATTTATTTTAGATATGACTGTTCTCATAATGGGTCATGATGTCGTGAGTGAAAATTGTCGTTATCTTTTTTTTTATTCTTTGATCGCGTTTGTCCTTTGTCCCACCTGATGGTAAGTGCAAACACACTTGAATGTGAGGAGTGATAGCGTCCCAGATGGACTGTATAGATCCTACCATCAAGCGTGCTCGGTTTTGTTAAATCTTACAACACGCCTGTACTCAGCGTGCTACGAGTAAGTATATATTCTAGCCCGCCCCCACACGGGATCATAGCATAGGAATTATTTTATGCTGTTATCCCTCTGCTGTTATTTGCTGTCTTTTATATGCCTTTTACGACATTCACGGGGGTCTTCTTCCGTGGATCTATATCGTTAAAGAATAGAATGGCCTTTATTCTTTAACGGAAACAATATGTCTCGAAACGGATCGTAAAATCGACCATTGCCGACCCCTCTCTCCCTTCACGCATCTCACAATGTCGGCACTCCATTGACTTGCTTCTCTGTTAATAAACAAGTTGTCTGTCTCGCACGCTAACTCAATTTTTTCAAACTAATTAGGTACTTTTCGAGGAAGTTTTTCTGATAATTTACCACTGTTCGGATTGTGTGAAATTTTGAATGAGTTTTTTTATGACGTGTATCTGCAGGAGTTTGTATAATAAAACTTATATCGAAACTTTTACGAAACATCACGCCTGTATTGCCCGATGAGATGGGCAGAAGTGTATAATAGTACACCCACATTTCGCTGTTATGTTAAAGTCCCATGTAATAGGGGGCGAGCCTATTGCCATCAACCGGACACAGATCCAGACTCCGGGCTGTTTTACTGAGAAATTCCACACGGAAAGACCCAGTAAGTAACACTTTGTCCATCCTGGGGATTGAACCCAGGACCTAACGCTCAGCAGTCGCGCTTGCTACCACTAGACCGTCAAAACTTTGAAAGTGTGAATAAATTATGAAAATGAGATCCGAGGAAACTCTGCTGCAATATTATGAAAATCGTGTCTGTTGCAGCGCTACCATTCATACAAAAAGTACCGCAGCTTTTTCGGGTCGTATTTCCTAGGATTAAGATCGGATGGAGTGCACAAAAATGCTCTAAGGGCTTCTGTCTAGCCTTTTCGCAACTATGTTGGGGCCAACTTCCGGTGAAACCATATGCGATTGAATACCAGTATTTTACACGGAGGGACTGCCATCGATCCCTCCGCAACCCAGTTACTGGGCAATGCCTTACCCTAAAGTTAGACCGGTTGTTAGGATTTCGGGCTTCTGACTACCCGTAACGACTGTCATAGGTATTCGTATGATACCCGGGACCTATGACTTAACGTGCTCTCCGAGGCACAGAGGGGTCTCGATGTGTAACGAACGGTCACCCATCCACGGACTGACCGCAGCAAGTGCAGCTTAACCTTGCAAATCGTACGATCTGGGTCCTAATTCTCCTAAAATAAATCTTGATAAATCGCAACCGAACCAACGCGGAACCGTACATGCAAACAGTTTTCGTTTTCAATAGCTGTCAAATTGTTCGACACAAAAAACAAAACCAAGTATTTTGACAGTTTTCGTAAAAATAAAAGTAAAAACCGACTTCAAAAAAACACTAAAAAGAGTAAAATAATTACCATAATATAAAAATAACAGTTTTAGAAGTCGGTGCAATTTTACACTGAACATAATTGAAGGCACCGACTTCTGAAACTTTTATAATATGGTAATTATTTTACTCTTTTTAGTTCTTTTTTAAGTCGGTTTTTACTTTTATTTTTAAAGTTTTTTTATTTTTCTATTTTTAGTAACATTAACAATACATAAACATGCAATTACAGGTAACAATCTCGGGTAATTGGCTGTTATCCATTGAAGAGTTCCATTGTCAATCTCCGAGGGTCTTCATCAGTTCTTCACCAAATTTAAATGGGACCATTTGGGAAGAACACTCTTTCAAAACAAAAAAAGAATTTTGCAAATCCGTCTTTACATGACGGAGTTATGCCCGAACATGCATAAAAATAATTATATCATCCACATAGCAGTAATCAAAAAAATGCTCACAAAATAAAAAGTACTAAACCAAATTGGATGAAATTTTTATGGGACCAAATGGCAAGTATACTGCATCGAACAAAAAAAGAATCACACTAATCGGACTAGAAACCTCGGAGTAATCGGTGTACATACATAAATAAAGAAAATACCGACCGAATTGAGAACCTCCTCCTTTTTTTGAAGTTGATTAAAAAGTAGTCTAAAGTTAAGTAGTCTATTTTGAATAAATGAGTTTTAAAAACTCGAGTACTGTAATTATAGATACAATAGATAGATAAACAATGGCACTGACGAACCGATTCGTCGGTCGTGCCGCTAGCTGTTAAGTTTGAGTCACAAACGGTCACCTATCTACAGACTGACAGCAGCAAGCGCAGCTTGGCCTTGCAAATCGTATGATCTGCAAGGTCGTTAATTCAAAACGCTTTATGGGACCATAATCGTAATACTATGCATATGTTTTCTAATAGCTCGCAGATCATAGCAAGCAATCTGCAGTTATTGAATGATCAGCATAACGTGTCGACAGGCCCCCGGGCGACGATGTACATCGCTGGCTCGCATCTGCCGCTCTCTTTAATATAATTGACACCTGCAATGATGCGACGCAAACAAAAAGGAACGAACGATGTTGTCGATAACGGTTTGCATATTAAACAGATGTCCTCCCGGTGATGTCGGTGTGTTCGATACATTTTAAAGGGGTTCAAAAAATTTTCTGTGGGAGCTGACATAGCCCCCCGCCGCCATTTTGTTTTTTTTTTTCAAGATTAAGGCGCACGGTTTTACTGGTATGTAAATATGGGTAGAGGTATGTCAGCAATATAGTATTAAAGTGTCACGTTGCCGAAATATTTGGAGGTTAAGATAGCCATATGAGAAAAATGTCAATCATTGAAAATGAACTAATTACGTGTTTATATGCGTTAGATTGTATTCAATAAAGTTCCCGAGTTGATTTAACTAACCATTTATTAAAACAGAGTAAAACTAGGAGTATGAAAAATCTACTTTAATTGATGACTTACCTACCAAACCGCATCGCAATGAAACACTATTTTGGTTTAGTAAAGTAATTAATTCAAGGTGTAATAAAAACGGTGGCGGGGTGCTATGGCTTTGTAGTATAGGCCCCCCGCCGCCATCTTTATGGTTCTATCCCTTTCCATATACCTAAAATGGAATGACTTTCTGTTGGCACAGATGCCGTTCGTGATCTACCGAGCTCTTCCGGATCTGGTAAATTTGCGCGAAAGACACTTGCGCTACTCCTTTTGCGCGACTAGACATATGCGCGAATGGACTTTTGCGCGACTAGACAATTGCGCGACTGGACATTTCCGCGAGTAGACTGTTGCGCGAACCCACTTGCGCGACCGACACTTGCGCGACTGACTTTTCCGCGAAAGACATTTGCGCGTATACACTTCCGCGAAAGGACACTTGCGCGATATTTATTTCGCAAAGGACATTGGGCAAAATCCGAGAAATGAGATTCCATACCATCACGCCTGTATTCTCCGAAGGATAGGACAGAGGTGTATACTAAGTATGTAACTAGGTATATGAACCCATTTATTACTTTATTTAGATAACATTCATAAAGGCTAGTGTAAGTTGTTTAAAGTTATATTATATCACACGTTTCCCCTTCAGAGAGCGGGGGCGGTTAAAATCAAAATCCAAGATGGCAGCTGTGAAATTTTACAAAATATGCGTCATGGGTGTTCCCCCATGGTTTTGGAAACGTGTCCTCCTGATACCGTCACTACTCTATTACGCCGTCATAAACGCGAGTGATTCTCGCCGTCGCATCGCTTCGCCCGAGGCGCGTATTTCTTGTTACGAGTATATTTCGTGGTCGCATAGTTTTGGGTATTAAACGAATAGCTATGACAGTCGTTACGGGTAGTCAGAAGCCCTAAAGACTGAGAACCGGTCTAACCTTAGGATATCGGCATTGCTCGGTACCTACCTAGGTTGCGGAGATCGGATGGCAGTCGCTCCGTGTAAAGGCTAATTCACACGATTCGTCATAAAACATGATACGTCATGACGGATGGACGTTCGCATTGCATACGGAATCGTGTTTTATTGAATATCGAACATTCATTTCGTGATTCTTAGTCTTGGATGAACTATCGAACACGATGGATCCGTCACAAACAAATCACGATTCGTGTTTTTTGACGAACGTGTTTTTTTAAAAGACGATACGTGATTAGAGACGTGTCCGACATTTTTCACGATTCGTGATGCGGGTGAACACGGGAATTTAAAAAGTATAGCCGCTGTCAAAAAAAAAACGAGTCGTGAAAAACGACGATTCGTCAAAAAAAACGAATCGTCTTCGTGTGAATGATACTATACTGATATTCAGATATGACTGATACTGGTATTCAGCAGCATCTATAATAAAATGGCTAGATCAAAATTATCTACATGTTAACTTAACAAAGACGAATTATATTCAATTTGGTAGCTATGCACGGAAAGATAAACCATTAGATATACAGTACAAGGGGCATAAATTAAAAGAAATAGATGGAACAGTGTTTTTGGCATTTACTCTTGATAAACACTGTAATTGGAAAGCCCATATTGATTAAGTGTGCAATAAGTTAAACAAAGTCTGGGACCGACCGACCCGTCTTAGATTAATTACAATAATTAATGGTAGGAAGAAGAGGAATAGAAGATAAAATAAATAAAAAGAGACAGAAACATTCATGATGCATTCCTCTCACAGTACTCCTGTCATTCCGACAAAATGACCCTCCACTCATCCGCAAACACATCAAAATTCGGTCTGGCTTCCTGGGGCCCAATTCTCCTAAAATAAATTGTTGCCAAACGCAATCGAACCACAACCGTCAGTCAGTTTTTGTTTTCGAAAACTTTCAAAATGATTGATTTTGTTTTTTGTGTCAAACAATTCGACAGCTTTTGAAATTGAGAACTGTCTTAATGAACGGTTCGGCCTTGGTTTGGTTGTGATTTATCAAGATTTATTTTAGGAGAATTATGCCCCAGGTGAGACTTCGCGGTATGGGTGATCGTGAACGAGCCACAGTACGACATGTTGGAACAGCAAATAGCTTATGTTTTCTGCTCCGGCGATAATTATTGGGAACAAACACTATTTATGAACATTCTTAAACCCTGCACTAATTAATAAAGAAAGCTCTCCTCAAAGTTAAACTTAAAACGAAATGCTCCATTACTAACACTAATGAAGCTTGATTGCGACATCCTTGACTGACAGTTTCCTGTACAACGTCATGTTTTGCAATTAAAGTGACTCTAGGCTCTTTGACTTTAAGCTCTTTGACTTTGGGCTCTTTGACTTTGGGCCCTTTGACCTTGTTGTACGGCTTGGACGTGGTCCGACGATGCACCTCCATCTCCTCCCACCTCCGCCCTCCGGTCTTTTTCGGTGTCGTTGTCAATTTCGGAGGCTTATGGTGAGAAGACGCATACATTTCGAACGTTAAAGTAGCATGCCAGACAAAGTCGAATCTTATATACAAATTATGATTTATTCCTTCTTTTGCCGCAGGGTTTTCTCTTTCGAACTCCTTTTCAAATGGTGACTTTGTTTTCTTTTGAGGAAAGTAATGGAATAGTTTTTCTGGAGTTTCCGCCGACGTTGTTAGTGCTGCATCCACGTAGTCTTTGAATGAGATGAGAGCTTCTGAACGGTTGTGGCAATCCACCTGTTAGGGAAGGACGTATTTACAAATATGCTACAAGGAAACTGTAATTGCGAAGTATGTGCGGTATAACTTTGAATGGTAGATTGAGGAATGAAGTGATAAGACAAAGTAGTGGTTTAAAAGATGATGTAGTGACAAAATTTTTAAGGAGTATGGTTTGGTCTGGTCATGAGAGAATGAGTGAACGGCGAATAATAACGGGAATTTATGAGGCGGATGTCAGTGCAAACGCCCTAGAAAGACATACATCGATGTCGAAATAAATTTCGATGTGGTTGGTGATGTTCTTCAAAAAGGACAGGTGCGTAGTACTTTCAACCGGCCTGCGTGTATGACAAGATGTATGACCATATACAAGGTTAGTCGGAAAGGGGCTACTAATCCGAAGCCCACTTATAATATCGCTGATGACTGTTTGAAAGCAAGTGTTAAAATTTCAAAATTCGATATTTTTGTTTCAAATAAAATGATTTTTATTTAAGTTTTTTCAAAAATTCGTCATCCCTGCTTTAGCGCTTTAAATTCAGAAAATGGTGCTTCTAATTCATGACCCCAAATATGACCTAAAATGTAAACACAGCTGATCATAACTGTGGATAGATAGATTTTAGAGTTTTTTTTTTTTGAGATTTTTGAACAACTGTTTCTCTTAAACTATTGACTTTTGGGAAAAGTTGTAGAACAAAAGTTACTCATTATTATGTGTACTTTAACACCCTTTCGGATTAGTACCCCCTTTCTGACTAACCTTATATATGAACATTGTAAACTGTATTTTGATACATCTTCCGATCAATCCGTGAAACATAGATTGATGTTATGGTAAGCTACAAATAGACATCCTTTGTCTACAAAAGGTAGAAAAAATCTTTTGTTTTACAATTGAGTAAAAGGTTTAAACAAATCTATTTACAAGTTTAGTTTTATTAAACACTAAACCTGAAACTAGTTTATTCGGAATCACTAGGAGATTTAACGTCCTCTCGCTTCCGGCCGTGGTTCTGTCCATGGTCGGGAGCGAGAGTGCGTGGGAAGCCGTCACCTCCTTTTGCGAGGTGGTGATGGCGACCAAGGAGGGAGCGGAGAGGGAGAGAGAGGCGACGGCCACTCTCCCTTCCCGCGCCAGACGCACCGGGCGCCGCCGGAGGGCGCGCGACGATCTCCGGCCACCCTAGTGTGTGGCCTGCGGGCGACGGGTTAGGGGACCCGTCGCCCGACCAGTAACAGGCCCGAGAAGGCGGCGCGCATGTGTTCCGTGCGCGCCTCTCAGGAGGACGTGGGGCAAGGCCCCACAGAAGGAGAGGTCCGCCAGGGGATGGCGGACCGAGGCCTGCCGGGGTTGCGGTGCATGCAGCTGCGAATCCCGTGACCCCGGCCAAGGGTCAGGAGTAGGAACACCGTGGGTTTTTAGCCGGTAAGAGTCCGGCATAACCCTTCGCCTTCCCCAGGCGAAGGGTATCCATGAGGATTTTCCCAAGATAAAAAAAAAAAAAAAAAAAAAAAAAAAGGAGATTTAACGTAGTTTTTATACTTACAACGTTAAATCTTGTATTTATTTTCCTAGATTTCAATTTTGTTTCAATCGGTTTCTATGCATAACAGTGTACGGGAATACGAGGGCGGTTCAAAAAGTACCTGTGTTAGGAATGAAGATCTAATTTTTTTCAAAATCTTTTTTTTTATTTCTCTTCGTAGTCTCGTTTTAGAGATATAAACTTCTCCCAATGGCCCTGCCATATTATTAACCCATAAAAAAATTGGATTTGTTAAATGCTCAAAAATGTGCCTCTGTCTCGACGATGACCTCCTCATTTCAGCTATTTCTTTTTCCCGTAAGCCATTTTTTTAGGTGTGTGACCAAGTAGAAATAGCAGGGAGCTAGGTAGGGCGAATACGGGGGATGCGGTAGCAATTCATAACACAATTTATTCAGTTTGGCGTCGACAACTTCAGATGAATGTGCTTGTTGCGTTGTCGTGGTGAAACAACTCTTTCTTCTTCGCCAAAGGGTTGTGTCTCCTTTAATTTCATGTCAAAGCTGTCTAATAACTTACTGAAGTATTGTCTAGTGATCGTTTTTCCTGTTTCTTGGAAGTCCATGAAGTATGACGCCCTTCGCATCCCAAAGAATCGTCGCCATAACTTTTTCGGCCGATGGAACCGTCTTCGCTTTCTTTGGAGCAAATTGTTGGGGAGTAACCCATTGTTTTGATTGTTGCTTGGTGTCCGGCATATAATGGTGAATCCAGGTCTCATCAGGTGACAACACTCCGCAAAAAAGTACTTCGGATCTCGCTTAAATTGGTCCATACACAATTTCGAAGTTGAGAGCCGCGCCCGCTTGTTGTCCGCCGTGAGCAATCGCGGCACGCATCGGGGTGATAACTTTTTCTTCGCCAACTTATCAGCTAAAATATTAATTAACGTTCCCGTCGAAACACCTACAATCTTCGCTGCTGCACAGCCTTTCGTTCGTCTATCAGTGAGAATCATGTCGTGGACTTTTTCAATGATTTCTTCAGTAACCTCATCTGTCGGACATCCTAGGCGCTCCTCATCAAAAACGAATGTAAGACCACTTTTAAATTCATTAAACCAATATTTGACTGTAGTCATAGATGGCGAAGGGTCCCCATAAACAGCATCCAACTTCCGTTTTATCTCCTCACATGTTTTTCTATTCAAAACTAGAAAGCGAATCACTAAACGATACAGCACTTTTTCCATCTTGCCGAACACTACGTTACACGTCTTACTGAAATTGCTGTAAAATCAAAACTCATCTATGAATCAACATCAAAATTATATTGGCGGCTTTTTATAAATGACAGCACACGATGGTAACACCAACTTGCCTTATTAACGTAAACTGTCTTCAAACACGGGTACTTATTGAACCGCCCAGGTAGACACCTTGAAGCTTGAGATGGTCCGCTCGGTCAGTTTCCGCGTATTAGACAACCCCTGCATAGCACAACTCACACATTTCACACTCTACTGGGGAACTTAACGCAACGTGCACCTAAATTCGACTTTTCATTAGCGCCTGTATTGGTTTATGTGAAATAAAAAAAATTGATTTGATTTGAAACATAAACTAAGGTAGGTACCTATAACTTGGAGATTTATTAAAAAAAAAACATACTCCGGTAATTTTGTGTAAAATGTTGTTGGGGTGTCTCGGTTTTTGTGTATACTAAAAAATCACGCGCTCTAGCCGGCAATGTAGATTCTACACTACTTTCAGGTTGTGTAATTCTTAAACGAAGCTTATGATTGTAAAATGGTCTAGGAAACATTATGTTGATTTTAATATACCTATTTAATGATACCGCACAAGATATGGTACGCGACAATTTTTTTTTGATTCTTCCGCCATTTTGAATTCCTCTGGCGCCATTTTGATTTTATAAGTGCTAGCGCGGGCGCGTGTAAATCAAATGTATGTAGACGCCAGTTGCATTCACAGTGCGCCCGCGAGTCGCGCGCCTGCATGAGGCGGGCGCGGGCGCGGTGGCGCGGGTGTTTCTGCGGCTCAGTCCGCTCGTATCGTTTACAGTGATATAGCGTCTGTTTGATTCACCCGCCGAAGCGTCGTACGATGGCTCGTTCGGCACTACTGTGAACACGCAGACGCCAAGACGCGAGCGCCCGCGCCTGTCCCCGCACCCGCTAGTGCAGTCTGATTGACCACTTAGACATATCGATAGTCATCTCGCATTAAAATCCATCCAGCCGTTCAGATGCTTCGACGGTATAACGAATGCCACATACATAGATATACGTGAAAAACATAACCCTGTCTTTGCAGTCGCGCAGTCGGGTAATAAGGTTTTTGTTTTTGATCAAGCGATCCCGTGCGGGGTTTATCTAATAGATCATGTGGTTTTATGAAATTACATGAATTCGTTTACGTGTTTACAACCTTATTTTTACTTTATACGAAAACCGAGACACCCCAACAAGATTTTCATCAGAACTGCCTGAATATGTGTTTTTTTTTAGTATATCTCCAAGTTACACCTTAGTTTATGTCGCGTTAAGTTCCCTAAAAAGGTGTGAAATGCCTGAGATGTGCTATGCAGGGGTTGTTTAATACACGGAAACTGACCGAGAGGACCGTCTCAAGCCTCAAGGTGTCTATTCCCGTCAACTGTTATGGGTAGAAAACTACTGAAACAAAATTGAAATTTATGAAAAAAAAAGTGATGTAAAAAATATGTCAATCGATTCTCCTAGTGATTCTGAACAAACTATTCAGGAACTAAACTATTTATGCTTCAGGTTTAGTATATACTAAAACTAAGCTTGTATACTGGTGGTACTTACAGTGAGTAGAACACACGCACAAGTCACGTCTTCGAGGTCGTATAGAGATAACTGTAAATATAAAACAATAATAATAATTAAACCAAGAAGATATATTATATAATACAGTTGATGTATTTAACTAGGACTCTATGGGATAATCCTAAACCAAAGGAGAAACAGTTTTTTTTGTAACCTTTGAACATTTTATTATAATAATTGACATAATTTAATTTTTTGTTCAAGCGAACTTTCCATAAAAAAATAAGTAATAAAGTTAATTTAACCGTCTAAGCCAGCAGTACCCTAAGGCGAGATGCTCGTCCCACTAGGGTTCGCCCTAGTAAAAATGTGGTGTGTAAGAACCCTAAGGCTCTTACACACCACGTTTTTTTCAGGCGCTGTCGACGCGCGTCCCACGCAACTATAACGCGCAGCAAACGCGATGTTATCGCAACCAATTTACCTATTTACACGTTCATAAAATTGTAGTATACAGACGATAACTTTTTCGCGAGCTGTCGACGCGCTCGTAGCGCGGAGTTACATCGATACAGACGCGCTGGTACAGCGCATCTCTTTAGCTGCAAACACATACGTACAGCGCGTTTGATTTGTTCGCGTGCGTGCTACGCGCGTTTTATTTTGCAAGGAGAGTTGCTCACGCGCTTCTGTAGCGCGATACACGCTCCTTCGCGCGCGTGCTACACGCGTTTTACTTTGCAAGGAGAGTTGCTCACGCGCGTCTGTAGCGCGTTTCTCGTGAGTTTGCAGTGATGCAATCGCAAGTAATATGCCTATTTCAAATTTAGCAGCGTCGACAACGCGCGATTGCGAAACGCGCGTCGACGGCACCTGAAAAAAACGTGGTGTGTAAGAGCTTTTAGTGCTGTTGTTACAGGTAGTCATGATGTTAGTGTAGTATAAGTAGTGAGCTTAGGTTAAGTATTTTACTTCCCCCCATTGGCTGGAGACCCTTCAGGTCTCGCCAATAACTGCCCGGTTATGTAGAAATGGTCCGCGAGGAAAATCTAAAGCAGTTTTATGTAAAGCAGTTTTTATGCAAAGCAGTTTTTATGTAAAGCAGATTAGAAAAAAATAGCGACGTGATTTAGCTAGGGAGCGTCACGACGTAAATTAGCTAGGGTACATCTCGACGTAAATTCGCTAGGGTGCGTCACGACGTGATTTAGCTAGGGTGCGTCACGATGTGATACGGCTAGGGTGAGTCACGACGTGAATTAGCTAGGGTGCGTCACGACGTGATACAGCTAGGGTGCGTCACGATGTGAATTACTAGGGTGCGTCACGACGTGATATCGCTACGGTGCGTCACGACGTGATTTAGCTAGGGTGCGTCACGATGTGATACGGCTAGGGTGAGTCACGACGTGAATTAGCTAGGGTGCGTCACGACGTGATACAGCTAGGGTGCGTCACGATGTGAATTACTAGGGTGCGTCACGACGTGATATCGCTACGGTGCGTCACGACGTGAATTAGATAGGGTGCGTCACGGCATGATATAGCTAGGGTGCTTCACTTACTTCATAAATTGTATGTCCTCCGAAGTATGATGAGGAGGATATATTGAAGATCTCGCGGTACATTAAGGCTGTGTTTGCTGAACATGATTTGGTGTACATTTCTAACGTGTTATTGACTGAAAGCAAATCATATATTATAAGTACCGTCACTTGCAGTAACTAAATTAGGGAGAATTCACACATACCACAACCACACTACATTCTGTGGGTCAAGCAGTGGTTACGTGTGAATAGTGTCGCTGCAGCTTCTTGCAATTGCGTTGTGGTAACCACAAAATGTCGATGTGGTTATGTTGTCGCTAGTGGGAGGGCGCAGGCGTGCGCGCGGTTTCGTTGATGCAACGTTGTGTTTGTGAGGTGGCCAACCGCTAGAGCCTTTTTTTTCTATTGGACTGCTGTAGGTGGTCCTAGGGGACCGTTTATACGTAACCGGGCAGTTATTGGCGAGACCTGAAGGGTCTCCAGCCAATGGGGAGGGGGGGGGGGGGGGGGGGGCAAAATAAAATACTTAACCTAAGCTAACTAGTTGTACTACACTAACATCATGACTACCTGCAACAATAGCACTAAGGGCAACCCCTAGTGGGACTCAGACCTTGGCTTAGGGCGTTGCTGGCGGGGACTTAGGGGGGTTGGTGAGGGCTGAATTATCGGTGTGACTGCGGAGTCTGAAGAGACGACCGGCTCTACGACGGGAAACCGCTAGTGCGCAGAGTCGCTTGTGGTTGCGATATGGTCGGTGTCGCCCATACGGTTGAATTTGGCTACAAAATGTAGTCAGTGTGAATTAAACTATTAATTTTCATACAAATTAGTGCCCGCCCACGTGTTGTTGTGGTGTAGTTGTGGTACGCGTGAAATAAGCCTATGTAACGTAACAGAATAAATAGTACAAGATAACGTCAGTTGCAGTAACTATAACACATCTATTAACTGTCATACTTCATACTTAAAAACGTCATTGTGATTTTTTATGTATGGAGTTTGACGGAAACGCGCGTCGACAGCGCGTTAAAAAGGCGTGATGTGCATAGGCTCTTATAACATACGTGACTGTGTATGACACGAGCTATCGCCGTGAAAGTCGATTACAGAATGACAAAGCGACAGAGCAGAGAGGGCTACTCCCCCTCCCCCCTAAAACTACTACTGTGTGGGGGTGTTATATAACGCACTAAAATATTAATTAGAAAAAAGTTTTACAATTTAAAGTGAGTAACATACCTTGTATCGGACCTATTACGGGAACTGTTCGCTGCTTAGAATAGAAAAACAATTATAACAGTTTAGTGATTGGCGCGTACCATGGACAGTGCGTGAAGATGCAGCAGGGGTGTTATGTACAACATTAGCGATGGAATTCCGAGATGTTTCAACAATCGAAACAATAATGCAATCTCTCTTGAATCACGGCTCATCTTCCGTGCGGAAGATGTCCGGTCCATTGGAAGGCATACGGGGGACACAGGTCCAACGCGCAGAGGCCCCTTTGAGAACTTTAATCTAAAATGGGGTGGGGCACCAACCGGTCATGGACCGTCCCAAGTGGGTGCAAGACAATTGTAAAATGTGGTGAAAAATATCTGGTCTATGGAAAGGATTGGATAACTTCCATTGCTGGAAGAAAACGGCGTCTACCTTTCAAATTGAAAATTGAAATACGTTGGCAGACGGTGACTCGCCAGCTCACTAGCTGGGCCCCCTGAAAAGCCGCCAGTACATAGGCGAAGGGGGCAACAGACGTGTGAGCGGCTAGAGGTGTAGAGAGGTGTGGTCCCGGTTTCGCCGTCGCGGGTCTAAAAGACCCGGAGTGGGTTTCCTCGCTACTACGCCATTAGACACTTCCACCTCCGGGTATATAGCTCTGGCGGCCCCCCTCTGGTCGGCCGGTAAAGGCAAGCCAGAGTTGAGAATCCTGCGGGCACTCTTGGGGTTCTACTCCAGCCAGCCAATAAAGGCAAACTGAAGACGAGGCCCTGACCGACCCTCTGAGGCAAATGGGTACGCAGTGTCGCCACATGCAATCTTATTATTATAATTTTTGCGAGACACATTCATAGTTATGATTAGTTACGGTTACTCACCTGCATTTTTCGGGATTGCCCGACTGGTTTCGGACCCAAACGGAATCCTTATTGATTAAGGACTCCGTTTAGGTCCGAAACTATATTATACATAACAATTGGGTAGATTAGGTACACATCTAAGTACTTACAAGGAAAAATAGCAATAACACTATCATCGTAGTATGGTTGGACGGTCCAGGCTCTTGTTCCAATCGTTTTGAACGGGTAACGTCCCATTTCACGCCGGTAAGGCACGAACCCGTTCCGGGGCTGGGGGCGGGTAGTATTTGATCTGCAAGAAGACAAGACTCTTAGACTTTTTCAGCAACAGCCCTTTTTAGGGTTCCGTACCCAATGGGTAAAACGGGACCCTATTACTAAGACTCCGCTGTCCGTCCGTCCGTCTGTCACCAGGCTGTATCTCATGAACCGTGCTAGTTAGACAGTTGAAATTTTTACAGATGATGTATTTCTGTTGCCGCTATAACAACAAATACCAAAAAACAGAATAAAATAAATCTTTAAGGGGGCTCCCATACAACAAACGGGGTGTCGTAAAAGGCGACTAAGGGATTCACTAAAGGATGGGCAGCAGCGTTCTCTGAATACTTAACAACCATACTGCGATCGCCAACTCGATCGCGTGGCGATTAATGAAAACCCCCCCAACATGGATAGCACAAAGAAGAAACGGCCTCTAGTCCCCGGCGGCTCTGCTAGCCCTGGTCACGGTAACGGCGGGGCATGGGGTGCTAAGAAGCACAGGACCGGTCAATGTGGCGATGCTTGGGAGAGGCCTATGTCCAGCAGTGAGTGTATTTCGGCTGAATGATGATGAAGACCATGTTCCTCAGTTAGCAGGTTAATGTTAAGAAAAAGACTTACAGGAAAAGTTTATGTGCCGGAACAAACTCGACGCCGTCTTGTCTCCTGTAGTCGGGAGAGTCGTAAAAATCTTCTTCACTCGTGACCGTGTTGATCCAGGTGAAGTAGGGGAACAGGTCGATGAAGCGGGCCGGCGCCATGCAGCCGGGGCCTCGGACACCGAAGCCTATCTGTTGGTGTACTTAGTGTTAGTGGAAAGGCAGCAAAGAAAAGACTTACACGGTGTGTATATAGAGTGGTATTTGAGATGGGGCATGAAGGGCAATATCTTTGAATGCAGTTCGAAATAATTTAAAAAGGCTAGTATTTAAATGATCGAATATAAATTCAAAGTAAGGTTGTCAAAAATACTGATTAAGGCGTACTGAAATACTAAGTGGGCGAAAGACTGAGGGCGAACACAAATATTGAAAACGGCGACTTAAAATTACGAATTTGAGGTACGAGTTATTCAGAATGATCAGTATAGTAATTCTTATTCACATTATTGTTGTATGTTTGTAAGGTTGTTTCGGTTTCCAAATGAGCGTCGACGGAGCCCCGCTGAGTGGGGCTCTTATTTCTGTCTGCAGGGTTTAAAGTAACCTAACAGGAAGTGGATGACGGGGGCTTCGTTCGCTCGCTTCGAACCTAACCTATCTGTGTCGGGGTAAGGAAATGTATGTTTTCGCCCACTCAATATTTATTTTTCGCCCAAATTAGTATTTAATTCAGACACTTAGTATTTTAGTTGCTAGCTTAGATTAAGTGTTTCCCACTGCTAGTAGCTCATTTTACGAATTTTAATCATTCATAATTTTTCGCCAGTTAAGTAAATTTTTCGCTAATATATTTTAATGCCGCTCGGTTTAGTATTAAAGTATCTCATTAACAGTCTTCCATATATTATTTATTCGCCCGATTAAGGTAAAGGCACCTAATTCCGCGGTGTTTTCACCATAACTTGAAAGAACATTAAAAATTAAGTATTTAATATACCTTTCTGTAGAATTGGCTATTTTTATCAGAAGTATTATATATTTTATTTTTGAAATATACTCACAGTTTGACAATAAAACTTTATTAAAAATGTCAAATTATTTAAAAATATGAAGAAGTCCGAGGAACCTAATTCCGATTTAAAAATCCTAATTCCGATGCATTTGGTTCCTAATTCCGAGTGTACAAAATACAAAGGAAAGGAGGTGGGGAGAATGATACATGATGTTCAAAAAATCAAGTCTATTTATCATAGTCTTTGGATCAGTCTCAGACTCTGTCAGAGTCTTACATGATTATTAATATGACACCACAATATGTAATTTACTTAGATAGGAATTCGGGAATATTATACTGTCGAGAAACTTTATAAACACTACTGCCATTATGAATTGCTGTAATAGTAATTTGGAGATCCTCTTCCGTGTACTTTTTTCTTGGCTTCATTCTCCTACAATAAAACAATTATAATAATAAAACAATTTTATTAAAAGTATACAATGTATAAGTATAACTATATCAGAGTATATCTGAACATGAAAGTTATTTTGAAGGGCAAATTTATATTCTTGCAGTTACTAAAACCATACAAAAGTTTTGAACAAGCTGCGTAAGATAATGAACACTCTGTATTTAACGTGTGCCAATACCACGGAATTAGGTACTAATATAACCTTATTCCGACTTAAATACGTCGGAATAGCGTTTTATAATACTAAATCAAGTTTTCTAATTCCGAGTATTAAAAAGTAAAAGATTTTTTAATATTAAACAAATAAATTAATGTTCAATTGCGATATCTTTGAAAAAATATACAAAGTTCACTCAGGATTACATCAGAACACATTAATAACTTAATTTTCTGTACTTAGCTTTTCCATACAACGAATTAATAAAGTACCTAAACAGGCAACCTTTGACCTGCTATAATTAGTAAATGCGATGCCATAGTGTACCTCGGAAATAGATTTTTATATCTATTGGTTATTTAAGTAATCAGAGCTAAAATATTAAGTTCGTAATCATAAAACTGCCTTCAAAATTTAAAAAAAAGTCTACGTCTATTAAATTGCATTTCCGTGGTATACATCGGTATTTAGGAACCAACTAAAATATTTGGCACCTAATGCCGCGGTATTTTAAAAACTAATTTTCTCCTCAATTTGTAAAGAAAATATTAAAATGTTAGCTGTTTTCAATAAAAAATATAACCCTTCCAATATTTCTACCTAAACAAAAACTCATACAGTATAAAATTATCATTTAAAACACTATTTAGCAAATCGTATTAATCACGTGCATGAGGTCCGAAATGTATGAAGCGCGCGTTCGAGTCAGCTGCTAGCGTCAATCTTACTGTTTATTTTAAAACGTTAAAGCACCAAAGCACTCTTTTGCTCATATAAACATGAACAGATAAATTATTAATTGTATAATGTATCTTGCAAACAAAAAGAACTTGTAAATTGCTTGAAAACGCCGTTATTCTAAATACATCGGAATAAGGTGCCATTTTTAGAACCCCTCGGAATTGGGTGCCTTTACCTTAATAATTCCCCATTTAAAAAATTATGGACAGTCTCCTATCAAGTTTTTCTTGTAGACACAACGATTATAGATACCCTTATTACTACCCCATCTCAAATAGTTTTTTGCGGTTTCTGATGTTTCTAGTACTCAAACCTTAGTAGGTTTGGAAAAGTATTTTGATCCTTATGGAAAATATGATCGATTGGCATCATAAAAATATTTTGTGAAAACTGCCCTTTTTCTCGCTGACTGTATATTTTTACGCATGCTTCAGACGAAAACGCAAGATGAACATGAAAGCGCACTGGTTTAGACATAGCTCTTGGCTTTCATTCATCCCTTTTGTGGCAAGAACACACATTCCAATCCATACAACACAGCGGGTCTGATCATGGCCTTGTAAATTTTCCCCTTGAGGTTGCAAAGAATTTGGGAGTAGCAAGTTGTTCCCGTGATCTGCTGCGATGTCATCCACCCTGCGTAAATTCTGTGCTTGACAGCCCTGTCAATTTTGCTATTGCTTTGTTGCAAAACTGAACCATGGTACTAAAATTGGAGCAGACTGGTAACGGCAATCCATTTAGTGCTATGGGATCAAAACTGAAAAGGCTATTGAAAATCGCAGAACTTATTTTGGTTCTACTGATTTTCAAGCCATCATTCTCCTGATATTGTTGCCATTCCAACATTTCATTTATAACATCAGAGTCAACCATCATGGCGCCGGTGACTGAGAAATTGTGTGGAAACCGGCTATCATGGTCTATACCATGATAGCCGGTGCCTATGCATGTGATGCGGAGGAATGAGGAACATGTCGTGAGGAAACTTTTGAGTATGAACGTGGATGGTTATAAGAGTAGAGGAAGACCAAAGAAACGATGGATGGATAATGTAAATGATGAAATGATGATATGACTGGAGAGGGTGACTACTGAGATGACGGCTAATAGAGATGTATGGAAGAAAAATACATGCTGCACCGACCACAAATAAGTTAGGATAAGAGCAGGAGGATGACAATGATGATCAGAGTCAACCATCATCACATTGGACACGAGAGCCATGCCGTTGTTCCAGACGCAATGCATTCCATTGTAAGGCCTCGTTTACAGAGAGGCGGGCCGTCATGCGTCGCGTTGGGTGACGCGGCCCGCACTGAATTCCAATATGGCGTTGTATGAGAGTGTTTATGGAGAAGCGATTTTACACGCGTTTGCTTGAAATGCAGGCGGAGCCCGCAGATAGCATCGACGCGTCGCACGCAGCGTTGCGACCAGCTATTCCAGCAATTCTCCGTTCACCGTAAACCGTAGTGAAACCCGTGGCAGGGCCCGCAGCGTCACACGCGCCGCGTCACGCCGCGCATCTACATAAACAACATCGTACATTGCCATATGTTTGTGTTTGTGTCTGTGATGATGCGGGCCGCTGCACGCGCCGTCTGACTGTAAAGTGAAAGAACGTGCGACGCGCCGCGAGACGCCACGCCGCACGCGACTCGCTACGCCCCGCGTCTCTGAAAATGAGGCCTAAGGCGCGAATCCACACAGATATAAACTAGGCACGTAGTTCTTGCCAATACTATACCTACCAGAGTAAACCATCCCGTGGCGTTGGACACGAGGACCATGCCGTTGTCCCAGACACAATGCGTCCCATTGTAAGGCGAGAATCCATACAGATACATACTGGGCACGTAGTTCTTGCCAATGCTATACCTACCAGAGTAAACCACCCCGTGGCGTTGGACACGAGGGCCATGCCGTTGTCCCAGACACAATGCGTCCCATTGTAAGGTGAGTACCCGCATAGATAAGTACTGGGCAAATGGTTCTTGTCTGTAAGCTGAAAACGATAATATTTTTTTGGATGTTAGGAGTCTAACGACTTTGAAATTAGAATTTCACCTGATATAACAAAGTTTAGTAAAAAAACCGGTTCTTCGTGAAGAATGGGCCTCTTTATCTCCACCGTGGTTCTTGTATAATACCGCAGCCTCACATTGGCTATATTTGCAGCAGTGTTATGTCTTGGAGTCAATACCGCAATGTGTGGACGGATCTCCAACAACACTTGGACAGTGATGTCATTCAAATTGCCCATTTAACCTTAGAGCTTGGACTCAAAGTTGATTCCAATGTGTGGCCGCGGTATAACACGACTACAGGAATACGGCGAGAAAATGAAGCGTTCTCCTGTCTGCTAATAACAACAAACTATACCAACCCTTCTGCTCAGTATAGTGACTGTGGCAAGATTGTATATGTTTTTAGGGTACCGTACCTCAAAATTAAAAAACGGAACCTTAATAATAACCTTAACCTTAATTTTGTACTACTACACACTACTTACTCCTGCTCTGTCATAAAACTCCTCACAAGCTGTTTTGGGTAGATAATGAATTTTGTAAAACACTTTTTCGAAAAGTTTATTTTCTGCAACAAAAAAAGGTAAGTATAGATTATTATACATTTTAAAATAAAATAACTAAAACTACTTACTTATTATACATTGTAAAATAAAGCTACAAAGTAAACTACACCTAGACCCTCACTAATAAACGCGGATTAAAGTTATGCCATGTATAACGTCAGTGTAATCAGACATTTTTCGATGCGTACGCTTGATATAACTTTACTGAGCGTGTATTGTCAAGTTTAAGGCTAAGCGTATGCTGAGACGCAGGTAACGCAGGTGCACGCAGCGCAGCGCAGAGCAGATTTTGTAATGTGTGAACGTACTAAGAGCTGCGTACGCTGCGGCGCAGACGCGTGCGACGCAGATATGCGTCTGTCCTGCTCTGCGCCTCGTTGTAGTGCCGGCACAGATTTCTGCGCGACGCGTGCATGTCGACATGTGTTTTTTACCGCTAATTCGAATTTAATTGCAATGACAGAACATTTAATTAAATCAGTGCGTTGTGAACCTTGTTTGTATGATACTAATCATGCAGACTATTAAAAAAAACGTTCGTCAACTCAAACGCGTCTATTCTTTGTACTAGTTAAAACTCGAATGTGACTTCGAGCTGCGTCGCAGCATGCGGTCGTGGCCTATGTCTGCCTCGCTTGCCCTGCGCGTCGAAATCTGTACTGTGCTGCGCTGCGTCACCTGCGTCTTAGCATACGCTTAGCCTCAGTATTGTTTATATGTCATGTACGTACTTTGTAAGTTTATATAAGATACCACTGACTTTAGGACAAGGAAAACAACGTGAAGCAGCTTGGACTTAAATAATGGTCTGGATCACAAACCCGCAGTGAGCAAGCGTGGTGATAAAAGGACATTTTTCATCTGTATGAGAGATGCCTTTGTCGTGCAGTGTGATAGTTACAGACTGAATAAACTTTAAGGCCACTTACCATCCGTATATCCAGTGAGGTAGAGATAGGTTGAAGCGTTGTACATAACGGTGGGAAAGCAGATCGGATTCAACGGAACTGAAAACATAATAATTATACGAACCACATGAAGAAAATTCTGAGATGTCTGCATGTGGCGTCGCGTCGAAGAACACAAACGGATGAAATGACTTCAAATGTTTTTTTTTACTTGAAAGTTGGTTTTGTCGAGATGATTATTAGCTGTGTTTGATTTCAACCATTTCAAGATCAATCAATCCATCATATATGATATCAAATAATTCCCATCGATATTTTTAACCAAATTTAAAAAAAAGGAGAAAATTTTCAATAGTGTGTTTTTTTATTCATCTATTTCGTCGCCAATTGTGATCGATATTTAACGATTCTTTTTTGTTTGAAAGAATACATATTCTTCCGAGGTGGACTTACGAAGACCTCCGGAGATAGACAATGGAACTCTTCAATGGATAACACCAAATCATTCGCGATTGCTGTAATCGCATGTTTATTTTTTTTTTTAAATAGAATCGTCGAATCCCGTCAATGTGGCTCTAAGGTGACGGTGCGACCTCAAGGTGACGGTGTGGCCTTAGGGCCACACCGTCACCCTGGGGCCACACTGTCAACTTAGGGCTACACCGTCACCATGGGCCACACTGTCACCCTAAGGTGACAGTGTGGCCCCTAGGCGACGGTATGGCACTAAGGTAACGGTCTGGCCCCAAGGTGACGTGTGGCCCTAAGGTGACGTGTGGCCCTAAGGTGACGTGTGGCCCTAAGGTGATGGTGTGGCCCTAAGGTGACGGCGTGGCCCTAAGGTGACGGTGTGGCCCTCAGGTGACAGTGTGGCCCCAAGGTGACGGTGTGACCCCAAGGTGACGGTGTGGCCCTAAGGTGACGGTGCGGCCTCAAGGTGACGGTGTGGCCCTAAGGTAACGATGCGGCCTTAAGGTGACGGTGTGACCTCAAGGTGACGGTGTAGCCGACGGTGCGGCCTCAAGGTGACGGTGTGTCCCTAAGGTGATAATGTGGCCCCAAGGTGACAATGTGGCCCCAGGCCCCAGGGTGACGGTGTGGCCCTAAGGTGACGGTGCGGCCTCAAGGTGACGGTGTGGTCCCTAGGCGACGGTATGGCACTAAGGTAACTGTCTGGCCCCGAGGTGACGTGTGGCCCTAAGGTGACGGTGTGGCACTAAGGTGACAGTGTGGCCCCGAGGTATCAGACACAAATCTCATGGATGAAATGATACACAGATTAAATAAATAAACAAGTGACTCACAGTCCTCATCGTCATCGGTGCTCAGCTCAATGATGGCGATGCTGTTGTACGTGTAGTACTCGTACTCAGGGTGTGTGACGTAGGACACCGGGGTGACGTACCACGGTGTGTCACCATAAGCTATGAACATCGCCCGCGTGTCCGTTCTGTAACAGACAAGCAATGGTAGGTTAGCTTTCTGTGGCATTTTAAGGCGCTGAGTACAGTAGGTTACGTCCGTGTGTGCCGAACGTAAAGAATAGCATTACCCCATCTCTTCCCGTTGGTGTCGTAGAAGGCGACTAAGGGATTCACTGAAGGATGGGCAGCAGCATTCTCTAAGTACTTTAACAACCATACTGCGATCGCCAACCCGCCTGCCAAGCGTGGCGATAGTACAAAGAATAAATAACCCCTAGTCCCCGGCGGCTCTGCTAGCCCTAGTCACGGTAGCTGCATAGGTAATGGCGGAACATGGGGTGCTAAGAAGCACAGGACTGGTCGATGTGGTGATGCTTGGGGGAGGCCGATGTCCAGCAGTCTTTCGGCTGAATGATGAAGTACAGTAGGTACACCAAATTTTGTTATGAGTTACATCATGAGCAAATAGGGCACCTAAATAAGCATGTCTTGAAGGCAATGGCGGAAAATGGCCTTGTGCATGAAACGGTAGTATAAGCCAATGAAAATTTGTTGGGGGGCGAGATCTGCAAGGTTTTCAGAAGAGCAGCGAAGAACGGACAAGTAAGTTAGGTTCCTACTTGAAATTGTGCGTACGGATATGTGGCCCAATGAGACATGAATCCTTCTCCGGTAAGAAATATCTTGTAAATCATTTTGAATAACTTAATTTAATCTACACATGTTTCGAACAAATAAATGCATCTTTATTTTTTCACGTCGTCCTATTGGTTTCACTTACGGAGAATTCACACGTACCACCACCACACCACATCGCAGCGATGAAAAGTGGTCAAGCAGTGGTTACATGTGAATAGTGTCGCTGCAGCATTGACGACAAAATGTGATCCGTGTGAATTAAACTATTCATTTTTATACAAATTACTGCCCGCCCTCGTGTTGTTGTTGTAGTGGTTGTGGTGAAGTTGTAATACGTGTGGTAGAAACCTTACCTTTAAGGCTGTTTTAAAGCAAGTGTCCATCAAAATTCGATTGAGTATTTTTATTTGTTTTTTTTTTACGTCTTTCTATTGGTGGCACTTACTTAAAGATATGTTGTGGTATCTTAGCGACGTCATCAGCGTTAGAGAGCGCAAATTTTTCTTTGATAAGAACGAGCCCTGTCACGGCTAGCTGTACACTGTCACCATCATCTGTGGATGAAAAGAGAATTTTAATAAGATAAGTCAAAATATCATATAGCCATCGTTTTTCTATGGGTTAAATGTTTGCCTTCCATGCGAGAAGATCCAAGTTCAATCCCAGTCCATACCTCAAATTTTCGAATTTATGTGCGGATCAGAATTTGATCATCACTTGCGTTAATAGTGTGACACATCGTGCGGAAAACTGCACAACTGAGAATGCCCTAATATTTCTTAATGGTTCCCCAAAAAATCACCTCAGAACCGGGAAATATCATCATCCTCTTGCCCTTATCCCAACTTATTTGGGGTCAGCGCAGCATGTCAAAAAAAAACATTTATTTTTCCAACCACAATTACAAAAAAAACATAGTGATTAGAGCCTTCCTTTAAGCAAGTAATGCCTGTTTTGGGAGACTCCGCTCTTCCATACCGGTATTATTAGACAAAAGATACAATATTTGTGTGAGTGTGTGAGTATGTATGTGTGCATGTTTGTGAGTGCTTGAGTAGGTTTGTGTGTTTGTTTAAGTGTGCAACATGTGACGCGAGGTGAGCACATGCCATTGCACATCCACTATCCTAACAGCACTTAAACTGCTGCACTCCATTGCGTGTAACAGACCAAGCGGACAGATCCATGCATTATGATACATGTGCTAACAGTGCTTCTGTTTCATCATAGTTTAAATGTATTTTACTTCCATTTGTCTCTATTAGCCGTCATCTCAGTAGTCACCCTCACCAGTCATCGTTTCTTTGATCTTCCTCTACTCTTATAACCATCCACATTCATGCCCCAAACTTTCCTCACGACATGTTCCTCATTCCTCCGCATCACATGCCATGATAACCGGTTTCCACTCAATTTCTCAGTCACCGCTGCCACTTTCAGACTTCCTCTTACATATTCTATTCTAATCCTATCCAGTATAGTCCTGGGAATTTAGATATTAGATGTATACTTACGTAGATGTACTCTAAGTATTCCAAGCCAGTTGAAGTCTGGAGTCTGTCCCAAATTGCCTTCATGGACCTTCGCGGTTGTCGATGTGTCGCAGTGTGACGACGCTGATGATTGTCCTGCAAGCATACGATAACAGTGACGTCACAAAATTGTTTGACAAGACAATTCCAAATTAATGGTAGATCTTTCACCAAATAAATCGATTACCGAAACATAATGTTATCAGGGGCCCAATTCTGCCAGGGTTGCGGAATTTGTTCGAAAGAGTTACCGCGGCCCTGGAACGCAAAGGGCATTAGGAGGAACACGGATGGGTTTTAGTCAGTAAGAGTCTGACACTCCCTTCCGCTCCCCCCAGAGCGGAAGGAGTCATATGATGATTACCAATCCATAAAAAGGGGGCCCAATTCTCCCAAAATAAATCTTGATGAATCGTCCAAATTACGTTTCAAACTTAATGTAAGGGCGCAGTGCAAGTCAAAATTCGAACATTATTGCGATTTAGTTTAGTAAATATAGTTATATCATTTAATTCCGTAGTTAATTAATCTGGGTTTGATATCAGTTAACAGTTTTTCAAAATCTGTAAAAATTACAAAATAATAGGCTGGACAAACTTATTTTTTCCTCCCTCTATTAAAGCTTTAAATAAAAATCAACTCACCAAACAAAATAATCATCAATTTCATAAACAAAACTGTTTTTCCCCGCATTGTTCACGAAACAATCCAAAAAGTTAACATTTACACATAAAAATATCCACCATCACAATTTAAATCGACCGCGTAATTACTACACAATGCTCATTACTAGTTAATTACTAATTATGAAGCCAGAAATTCACTTGAAACGTGGTATGTTGTAGTGTGTTTCGTTTTTCGTCATTGTTGTCATTCGTCACATAGACGCGAAAATAGAAACAGACGAGACGCGAAAATACAAACAAACGCGAATGTGTGAATAAATGGAGTGGCCAAACAGCGTTTGTGCAAAACGATCGAAATATCGATGGGTCCTATGTATAAGGGCCAAAGTGGCATTTTAGTAATTTCCAATTTGGACCTTATAACTGTAGATATATGTAGGTTCACATTGGTAATGACAAAAATTCCACTTTAGCCCTTATACATAGGACCCATCGATATACTTCTGACTCGCCTTGTCCAACTATGTTGGCGTCAGCTTCCAGTGTAACCAGATGCGACTGAATACCAGTATTTTACACGGAGCGACTGCCATCAGACCTCCGCAACACAGTTACTGGGAAATGCCGATATTCTAAGGTTAGACGACAAGCCCATTTCTCGTAATTAATTTGAAGTAAGACTGAAGGTTGACCGAACTGAGATTAAATTATGAATTGAATAAAAAATGGTATTCTGTACCCCAAGTGTGAGTTTTTTTACGTTACTACTGTAGTTGCGTCACGCCAAAAATGTATGAGAATTTTGCCAGCGCCTCTAGCGGCGAATAGCGTTACTAAAAATTTGTTTGACATTTTTGGCGTGACGCAACTACAGTAGTAATGTAAAAAACTCACACTTGGGGTACTGGTACACTTACTGTTTGGTCTGGTTTCAGTATCATCTCAGTCTATCTCGATATAATGTCAATTCAGTCAACTTAAAATATATTACCGCTAGCATACATATGCTCTCAGTAGCATACCGATATCAACAGCCATAGACTAAAATTCTCGAAAAAAAAAAGAGAATTCCAACTTGTCAAAATGGCGCAGTACATAATGTAACCAGAATACCCTTTTGGCTTCAGCTTTCAATCTCATTTCAATATAATCTCACGTTTAACGTCGTTTGTTAACGAACAAGAATACCATTTGTCATATTTATGACATTGAGACTAGACTGAGACTAGATCGAAACTATATTTTGAACATTTCGACTTATCCGTAGAACAGAGTCCGATGTGATCATGGAGCTAAAACGAGTTAAATAGCTAGACGAGATAAGGAATACGAACTCTACAGACGTATGTTTTTAGAATTTTCGTATCTTATTTAGTTTCGGAAATACAGAATCGAATAACGTTCAATCTAACATTAGCTCCGCATAAAAACGCACGGTGTGATCAAGCGACGGCGCGCGGGAAGTGGGGGCGGCGCGTGCGCCCCGTCCGTTCGTCAGTCCGGCCGCTTTTTGTTGGAGGGAGGACGTTTTTGTGTCATGCGCTTAGGTTTTTTCGGTTTGATGAAAAATATATTTATTAAGTGTTTTGTATGAAAAACATATTTTAGAGATGTCAAGATACTCATATCGATCACGGAAAATGTTGAATATGCTTAAAGAAGATGCAGAAAATCATGAGCGTAGTTCATCATTTTCAAATGTTCCTGCTGTTTATATGAAGAAAAGTGTAAATGCTGGTAAGTCTACGATTTCAGTTGTATTATTTTGTGATACACACTATTAAGTTCTTAAATTTAATAAACATTGTGTCTATAATGCTTTTTTGTCTCAGTAAACAATTGTGGGCGATCTATTTCTATATAGGACGTTTTTTGACGGAGAGGTATAGAAACACATTTTTAGTGAAAAACTACGATTGGAGTAATGCTTAGTCACAGGGTAATCATTCATTCTGTAAATAATAAACAGTAAAAAGTAGAAGTATAATGAAATTTTAGGACGATTTTATACGGACATTATTGAACTTCTAAGCGTTTCATGTGAATATAGGACGTTTTTCTACGGAATCTGTGATACGATTTGTTCGTTCGATATTAAGATGGGACGTTGTTACTGGGATAAATAAATCAGTTAGGACGTTGTTCATTTAAAAATATCGTTAAATATAAAGATTTTTTTTTAAGATTTGTTAAATTAATTGTTAGGTACATTTGTCTCTCAATATACATAGGTACTTATAGTATTTTATGAATACCTATTTTTTTTTCAGTTGTGAATGTTGATGACAACGCCATGACAAAACAAACGTCACCTTTGCCTCCTGATGCAGAAAAAATCAGTCAGGAACTAGCGTATATATGGAAAGAAGTTCTGCATGATGATGGTGGGACCAAAAAAATTACCTGCGACAGCTCAATACCGAATGTCATGTCTGATCCGTCTGCCGAGGATTTTTACAGCAATCAACCTAGTACATTTTCTTTAGAAGTGCCTTCTAGTTTCGAAAATTCACCATTAATACAGCTTGAAGAGCTGTTAGAAGTTTCTGACCACAGATCTACCCCGGTTAATTTGGAACTGTCAGTGCCAATCCCTATGCCGTCTCCTACCAATGTTCATTCGATTTGCGATAGCACATTCTGCCCTAATCATGTAGACAGTTTCTCTGCGATTTCTTCGTCTTCATTAATTAGCACCACGAATTCGCCTGCTACTTTGCAATCAAGCGATCGCACCGAGACTCCTAGAACGGCTAGAAAACGACAGAGGCGCCCAAAAGAATGGACAGACCTTAAACGCAAATGCCTTAAGAACTTAGCCCTTGAGGCGTGGCACGCCATATTTCGCGGTGAACCCATTGCGTGACGCTTAATTCGCGGTTTGATTCGCGGATTATTGCGTCTAATTAAAACGTCGATATCTCTTAAGCTACGATAGCTAGCTCTCTACAAGTTACTTTCGCTTTTGGTCAGACAATTGTGCTGGCCAAAATCGTAACCGCTTTGTATTTTCATTGTACGTTTACGCCGCAAAAAAGTTCAACATATGCATAACACACCGGTTTTTACAGAAGGGACACACCCAAAATGAGGGAGACAGTGTCCACTCTGTCATCGAGAGAGCTTCTCAAACCAAAACTATCTATACCCCTCATGAATGGCGTTTACTAGTAAGATGGGCCAAAAATGAAGGAGAACCTTATGTTGTCCGCAACGTAACCCAAAATGACGTGTTTGACTTTAAATGTCTTGTTACTAATAAGGTTTGGATGAAAGACATTAAGGGCAAGAAGATTAACTGGACTAACATTCGAGAAGTTCACGCATACGGTAGTGATCCCAACAAATTGTTTTTTAAATATGACCTGACTCAACCTGATTATGATATTTTAGTGATTCGCGGCAACACGAGGAACTCGGTACAAACTGAACTAAAACCGGCATATTCTAAACCTATTGTGGTTCCTGCTGCTAAATATAAAGACTTAATGGGTGCCGCTCAGAAGTAATTCCCTTAGAGTATCATCCATTCTTTAACTCTTTGCCACATCACACCACTGTTGATGTTTCTGAAGAATCGGATGATGACCTATCGGAATAAGAAATATGTTTGATATTTTTTAATTTTTTTTCGTTGTTTCTTTTTAGACCTAAATTCTTCTCACTGATTTAGGGAAACAGTGTTAATTATAATAAGTACTCAACTAAGGATTTTAATGTTTGTCTATGTACAATTTAATTGCTATTAAGTTAAACTATTCGACACCATAGTAGTTTTAGATATACGTACAGTTTAATTGTTGTTAAGTATAGAACCTCGTCTAGGTAAAAATACTTCTGATTGGTAGACTTATAAAGACTGAATGTTATTTTGAAAAAATATGTTTTTGTTGATTTTATAACTAATGCGAAGTATAAATTTATTCATGACCGCCTCCTGCATTATTGTAATAGGTACATAGATCTGTAAGTTTTAGACTATGCTAATTTTAAGTTCGTAACTGTGATGTGATTGCTGTTTAAAGTGATACCATATAATGGTTTTGTTACCTATTTTGTTTTTTTTTTAAATTAATAAACGATTTTAAATAATAATTTCATTTTTTATTTAGTTATATGAGAGGGTAGTCATAATATGGCTAGCATAATGTTTAAATATTTTAAGGTGGTTATAAACAAAGGACTCATAAGGGATGGGTAATTCCAACAAAAAATGACCCATGGTAATTTAGAACGTCATTTAATTCAGATGTGTCCGTAAAACAACGTATAATGTTCACTACGGACCCCCGCTCTTCCGCCATAAAATGTCCTATGTTGATATGGAACTCACTATCTCGTGAAATAAAAGGATAAGAAATATAAACTACATCGCATTTAACTAGGCTGAGGCGTTGTTACAACATACCAAAATATCTAAATGTCAAGTCTCACCGTGTAAGAGTTATACAAGTCAGCAACTTCTCTAACCTCTACTGAAAACTATCTACCCTACAGATCGGACTTTATTCTACGGATGAGTCGATTTTTAATTACGAGAATTGGCCTTCAGTTGTCAGATTACCCGTAACGACTTTCATAGGTATTCGTATGACACCCAGGACCGACGGTTTAATGTGTTCTCCAAGTTTGAAATTGAATAACAATAGTAGATTGTTGCACCGAGCGCAAAGTGAGTCATTAATGCACGAGTGTTATGTTGGTGCCCGAGCGCAAGCGAGGGCACTAAATTAGCACGAGTGCATTAATTACTCACTTCAGCAAGGTGCGTAATCTACTTTTCTTTCAACTACCAATTTACCTACCGTGATAAAATAAGTATACCTACTCAAAATAAAAACTTAAGTTAATGAAAACAAGGTTATCCTGCGACTTTTGCGGCAAAAGGTTATTAACAATATCATTTGCAGCTGTTTTTATACTTTCTGGACTTGAATTCATATCGCTATCTATTTCCATTTTTTAAAACTTTTCTTGCTAAATAAGAAGTATCAAAGTTTTACAATGGTACAAAATGCGCGCCATTTGTTTTTTTTCACCAATTCGGTTTTATTCAGCCGATTTTTATTTTCAGCCAGTATCTTTTTGATCTAATGCATACTTAGAGCATATAATGCATAAGAATGCATACATTTATTTATTATTAAACTTAACGGGAGACATTAAACCTCTGTGGTAAATTTATATCTAAATAAAAAATAAAAAACTGCATTATTGAAAAACAGTGCAGTAATGAAATTTCATACAACATTTCTGCACTGTTTGCAGTGCAGTAATGAGATTTCATACAACTTTTCTGCACTGTTTTGCTTCTAAGCAGAAAATACGTATTTTGTGATCGGTTTTGTAGCGATTAATGATAACATTACTGCGTAGTTGAAAGAAAAGGATATTACGTGCCGCAACCAGTTTGAAAGACAACAACAAACACAATATGTTTGTGCATTTGTTTACATGCAGTAATGAACACATGAAATGACGATATGCTGAGAAATGTGAGAAATAACTACTGACTGATCTATTACGGAAACTCTTGGCAAGAATTAAGAAACATAACATCACGCTTGTACTACCTGAAGGGTTGGCAGAGGTGTATAGTACGCCCTCATTTCGCCGTTATGTTTTATGTCCCATGTAATAGTGGGCGAGCCTATTGCCATCGACCGGGCACAAATCCAGATTCCGGGCTGCATTTGAGAAATTCTACACTTAAAAACCCAATAACACTTTGCCCGATCTGGGGATCGAACCCAAGATCTTATGCTCAGCAGTCGCGCTTGCGACTGTTAGACCAACAAAGCAGAATTAAGAAAGTCTTTCCGTACTCCTAAAGTTAAGAATACAGCCGTTTAAAACTCCAATATTGCAAAACAATTGGCAAAAATATATCTATGCTGTGTCATTGATGTTTCATTTTAACATAAACGGGATATTGCATAGGCCAGTATGGTTTCACGAATGGTATGTCCACTACAGTACAGGCGCAGGAGTGAAACTAGTTACTCAAAGGAGATGTTTCAGAAATGTATGGAGCCTGGGCCAGCACCATGTACACTATATGGAAATATAGCTATACAATAAAGTAACCGTTTTTTAATGTTAATTTTCTATAAATATACTTTGTTTAATTGTACATTCAAGTTAACTTCGTCAAGGAGAGCAACACAACACATAAAAATATGGTGGATCGAAATATGTGAAATGTCATTTTGACAACTGTTGACATGTCATTGACCCCATAGTGTTTATTTCTTGTGTACTTACATAACCTATCTACGTTGTTTATAGACGAAAATACTTGGATTTCGTTGTAATTATAATGAAATAGAAATATAAGTGTTGTACTCGATTGTGTCACACACACATCACGAATCCTAGGACTGTCAAAGTTGTCAAACTCATGTTAACGTCAAACACAACTGTCATGGCTACCAGAAAATAAGGATTAACATATTAAAAAAACGTCCCCAAATAATAATTCCAGTACAATTGTACTCTTCTTCAAATTAATTTATTTGTATTTGTACGGTAATCCCCTATTTTTTTCCTATTTTTCTATATACTGTACATAGTGGTGGCCCAAAATCAAACATCTCCTTTTGGAATCCTGGGAGAACTGAACGCTTAGGATGCTGTTGGCATCTTCTGTGATCTCTCCAAGGCTTTTGACTGCGTTGACCACAACACGCTTATCTGTAAATAACACTACTGCGGAACTCTTGGTCAAGCCGCTAACCTTGTTTTTTCCTATTTATCAAATAGACAGCAAAAAGTAGGGGTCAACGATGCTATATTATCGGGGTCTCTGGTTAAGATGGGCGTGCCTCAAGGCTCAATTCTTGGGCCTTTTCTATTTCTATTTTATATAAAAGATCTTCCTTATATATGACCACGGCGCTACCTTGAACATTTTGTACCTATGCATTTCTGGATTTATGGATTTCTATTTGAATTATTTTTTTGCTTCGTCCTTTTTTTACGTAGTTGGGTTAGTTTTTTTAACTTTATTTTCACATCAAAACTCCTTAGGTAAGATACAGAAATCAAATCAAAGACATGCTATGGCAGTACTACGTCATATGGAAGCAAAAGGCTTCCAAACAATCTTTCCATGCATTAGTCTGTTACGTTCACTAGTTTGAAAAGGTAACATATTGTGCTTGCGAAACGTTAACTGAATCAATTTGAAAACTGACGAATCTTTTCATTCCCCTACTGTACATACCTACAATTACTGTTTAGTATTTGCGTGTGGCTACCGGCACAGAATATGCCATTTCGTCTCGGTCCGTGGGTTGTCCCATGAAATAAGTTCTAGTACAGTAACACGTGTGGTCCCAAACTGTAGGTGGGATTCACATGTCACAAACTCACAATACCAGAAAAAAAGGTGGAAGGCTTCACTTTTTGCAAAATCCTGCTAAAAATACACCTTTGGAAACAATCATAGAGACACGATAAATATTTATTACAAAAACAAGCGAGGTGGTTAATTAGCGTAGCAGTCGTCACCATGTTTGGTGTTCATAATAATTAACAGGCGACAAAGCACCGGAGACAATTGTCAGTAAATCAAATCTCCTTATTTGCATCTCTTCTTTTACTGCCGTTTTATTGTGCAGTGTTACTTGCGCGAAAATTGCATAAAATTTTCTATAATGATGTTGTTAGTGCGGCCTTTGTATGTCGATGCGTTAGTCATTTTGGAGGTAAAGATCTCAGTCGTTATAATTATCATTCGACAGAGGGACTATCTCTAGCTGCCGGAGAAGTCGGACCTTTATACAATGTTATTTTTAGTATATACAAAAACCGAGACACCCCAACAAGATTTTCATCAGAACTGCCTGAATATGTGTTTTTTTTTTTAATCTCAAAGTTACACCGTAGTTTATGTCGTGTTAAGTTCCCTAGTAAAGTGTGAAATGCCTGAGATGTACTATGCAGGAGCTGTCTAATACACGGAAACTGACCGAGCGGACCATCTCAAGCCTCAAGGTGTCTATTCCCGTCAACTGTTATGGGTAGAAACCTACTGAAACAAATTTGAAATTTATGAAAAAATAAATGTGGTGCAAAAAATATGTCAATCGATTCTCCTAGTAATTCTGAACAAACTAGTTTCAGGGTTAGTGTATACTAAAACTAAGCTTGTAGGTGTATCCTTATAAAATAGATTACCTCAACATCCTATCGGACTAGCACCCCCTTTTTGATTAACCTTGTTAATATGACGCGGGCCCGCCGACGAACCGTACCGCTCACAAGCCGCGTGCGGTGTGCCAAAGGCTTTTACTCTGCCTTCAGAATCCCGTACCCCTCTTCCTCGTCTTTCATCGTTGGCCAGTCTGCGTGTGTCTATACACGGTCTCTAGTCACAGCTATATAGAATGGCCTTACTACTCAAGTTTTCTGATCTTTGCCACACTTGAGCGGAAATGAATGAAAATAAAACTGTAATATAATTCTCAAGTACGAGTATCCGCTCTCGAAGCAATAACAAAAACATCTTGTTATTGTTTATGTTGACGTGATCCATACAACTGTACAACTCGTGTCATCTAACTCATTCATTGCGCAGAGATTGTAAGAAGTCTTTATATTTGTGACAGATTTGTGTTAAATGCGTTTAATATGGATTATTGTATTTTTAGGTAAGTTTCTTTGGGATCACAGCTCATCTTCCGTGCGGAAGATGTCCGGTCTTTTGGAAGGCATACGAGGAACACAGATCCAACGCGTAGAGGCCCCTTTGAGAACTTTAATCTAAAATGGGGTGGGGCACCAAACGGGGACTATCCACGGCTGCACTATTGGAGTACAGTCATGGACCGTCCCAGGTGGGTGCAAGACTATTGTAATTTGTAAGTGTGGTAAGTTTTATTATTACCCATACCAGTATGTTTATATCTAATGTTGAAGCATTACTTATCAGCAGGGCCATCTCTAGGTTACAGAAAGGCGGCGGTGGGCGAAGCCAGCTCAGGCGCCCTGTAGCCATTTGAAATTGCCCCGCCCCCCGTCAGCACTGCCAGTTGACTACTTGACCGGGTGTCTCCTTTAGAGAACGGCGCCGAGGCGTCTCTTATGCCTCGGCGCCCGGGTGCTCTGCACTCCTTGCACTTCCGGGTAAAGACGGGCCTACTTATCAGTCTATTACAGTCGCCAGCTGCAGAGTCTCTTCCAAAAAGAGATGCCAATAGTTTCAGCTTTAAAAAGTTTGGACTGCAAGTACAATTAAAAATTATAAATAAATGTCGCCGTGGTCGCACCCACTGTATACTATACACACCCTGTCTGTTTAATGGAGGTGTTCCACATAATCATAGTAGGCATACAGTAAGTGCGATCACGGCTCTACCCTGACCATTTTTGTACCTATGTATTTCTGGATTTCTGTTTGAATTATTTTCTTGTTTCGTCCTTTTTTGACCCCTTTTTTACGTAGTCGGGTTATAGTTTATTTAACTTTATTTGTTATTAGGTAGCAGTCAAAATTTCTGCTTAAAGATCCTCGGCAAATTATCACACACAGTAAGATACGATTTTTTTACGTACAGGTTGTGCTGCACCACGCTACGTCAAAGACCGTTCGTTAAGGAGGTGGATACAAACGTTATCAGTACCCTGGGTCGGCGTACTGAGCTTCCTAGAGAGTAAGCACTCAAAACATCTATTGGCAACAAGTCAACAAGAACAAACAGAGTCTATGAGACCCGAGTTACAAACATGCATTTGTTAAAATATCATCCCAACTGCTGCAGACACTGCGGTAATCAAGACGAAAGTCACCATTGCGTGTTGCCAGTGCTTTACCTACGGCCTTGAAAAGTGGTCAATGACAATAGGCCTCCTAAGAAGGCTCAAGGCCACCCATAAGCCTCCTCTACATGTCTCCAGATGCGTCCGCGGACGCTGCCAGATATATCAGCAGATGGATCACCACGAGACATCCACACGTCCGTAGGTCGATCAGTTTATTTTCATTCTCGACAGATGCAACTCCACGTAACGTTTAAAAAATGGATATTGAGACCATAGCTGTAGCAGCTTTTACAGTATCCTCTATAGAATGAATTAATTGAAATAGGTAAATAATTAAATTATATTAATAGACTATTACAACATTTTGATTTTTGGGGTGTTTATTTTTAGGGTTCCACAAACAGTTTTCAGCTTGATATAGCTCTAGAAACTTTAAAGTTTTCTCGGTGCTCATATTGTTAGCCATTTCAAGCGTTTTTACGAATGCTGCGCAAAGTAGGTAAAAATTAAACCGCAAGAAGCACGCGTGCACTCTCAATCGCAACTCCAATCAAACTGATGCGTCGTCAGACGTGTGGATAGACGCCGGACGTTCGCGCCGAAACCCTTTGATCCATACCACAAAAACCGACAGCAATCGGATTCGAGGCGGACTCATCTGCGGACGTTAAATACCTACAACAGACGCGCAAACTACCCCCTCTATACGTCGGCGGACGCATCCGAAGTCGACGTCAGCAGATGCATCTGTAGACGTGTAGAGGAGGCTATAGGGTAATGGAGAGGGCTATGCTCGGAGTTTCACTACGTGATCATATCAGAAAAGATGAGATCTGCCGGAGAACAAGGGTAACCGATATAGCCCAAAGAACTGCCAAACTTAAGTGGTAGTGGACGAGGCACATTGCTCGCAGAACGGATGGCCGATGGGGTGAAAAGGTTCTGGTGTACCGCAAGACGCAGCGTGGGTAGCCCCCCCCCCCCCCCCCCCCCCCAAAGTGGACCGATGATCTGGTGAAGGTAGTGAGAATCTGCTGGATGCAAGAAGCACAGAACCGGTCGATGTGGCGATGCTTGGGGGAGGCTTATGTCCAGCAGTGGCCGTCTCTAACCTGAATGATGATGATTATTTGTTAAAATAATTCTCAGTTGTTCTTCTCTTGTGACGGGAATACCTCGTGCCGACATGAGAGAAGGAGACTGAAATGAATGACTAACCTTCCTAATTTCTTTATAACAGCAAAAAAATCCAAGGGAGCAGTAGCAGGCATAACTCTAATCAGTACTAAAGTAGCGATGGCGAATGCGCGTGAAGTGGCCGTCATCGACAAAGTTAATATCAGGTATAGTTTCAACCCATCCGTTATTCCTCTGTCACCTCACATAAAGGATTTGGGTTTGCACCTTGACGATAGGCTAAGCTGGAACAAGCAGGTGGCTCAGGTTAGCCAAAGCGTCACGGCCATACTGCGATCTCTCTATAGATTCAAACATTTTCTCTCATCTACCACTAAAACTCTTTCGGTCCAGTCTCTTGTGCTACCGGTAATTGATTATGCAGATGTTTGTTACTCTGATTTATCCCAAGAACTTCTGAACAAATTGGATCGTCTTCTAAACAAATGCATTCGCTTCATTTTCGGACTTCGTAAATATGTATGCTGTTCTCTATTATGAACGATCCACAGGCTCCTGATTATCTGAAAGGATATTTTCAAGTTTTGGGCAGTACTCACAATCGCAACCTTCTTGCTTCTGAAAATTTACTTCTCCAAATACCTTCCCACCGTACAGGTTTCATTTCCAACTCCTTCGCTGTCTCCGCAATTAAACTCTGGAACGTGCTTCCCCCTTGATATTAAAAAAGTTCCGAGTAAATTCTCGTTCAAACGCAAAGTTAAGGAGTACTACTTCAAGTCGCTGCACTCCTAATTCTCTAATTTCTCTAATTTATTTGTCTTCGTCATCATTTCAATTTGGTTTTCATAATGTTTTGTACTCTTTATACATTTTGATATCTATATATTTTATTATTGTATTATTATATATAAGTATTTTATTATAATTTTTAACTATCTTATGATTTTATATTTGATTTTATGATTTATATTTTAGACAGCTTGATGAGGGCTGAATTATCGGTGTGTTAATGGTATTCTACGTTTATGTTCTGTTTTCAGGGCAACAACGAAGGCTATGTTTTTGACGGTAGCCGGCAAAGTGCAGTACAGCACAGTCGTCGACTACACTCTACATCCTGAGTTTGATGAAGAGACATTGAACACACTAGCTCTGCTCACATTGGAATACGACGAGAAAAAATTTCAATGTACGTTAATCGTTTTTATTTGTCGTACCATCCGCGAGGCCTAAGCTGAGTTTTAAAGGGCAATGTCCATTTTAGGCTACGCGTGAACATAATGCTACAAAAATAATAATTTTAACAATAATAATTTCATATTTTTTTCAAATCTTTCTGATTAAATCTTTGTATCAATCAACACTTTTATGAATATGAATTTTACCAGTATTTTATTTGATTTTTATGACTACCGGTCATCTATGAAACAAGGCAAATGACAGTCAATGACAGTTGTCATTCGCTTTTTTAGAGTCAGGGTTGCCAAAATCGTACTGGTCATTTTTATCCATTATTTATCGATTACTAAATGCTACTGGTGATATAAGTGTACTTTCATTATTTTTTTTGTTTACTGATTTTATCAGTCGTGTTTATATTTTATAAATAAAATTATTTTCAAATGTTCAATAGCAGCAGAAATGTACTAAAACTAATGAGAAACGTATCCGATTATTAAAGATTTTTATATCGATTTTTGATTTTTTCATGTATAGCAACACAAAAAATGAAACAAAATGTCATGTCAACTGTACCGCTCATTCGCTTTGTATCTTCTGCATCGTGAGTGTTGTTTCGTGAATATTATAGCGCCGACTTTGTTTACTCATAATGGACCCCGATAATTCTCTTCCCCACGACCTTGGCAATCCTACGGACACCGAACCTCGCTCTAACGCTGACTCTGGCTCGCTAACGGACATCGAAACTCGCCTCAACGTTGACCACGGCAACTGACTAGACAATTACCCTATACCTTCGGCCACCTGCAGATTATTACGAGGTAAAATACAAAGCAGGCACATAAGCCGAAAAATATGTTTCGTATAGGTATGTTATTTATGAAAATAATAATGGTAGGGAAGCAATTAAAGAACATTGTTGTAATTGTATGGTTGGCCGGAGAACAGTGGGTTGCTGCACTCATATCATAACTATTATATGGTATTGAGCTGGGCAAGGTACCAAGAACGTACATCTCCACCTGCCCAGTTTCTAGATAACATATTATTAACGTATGAATCAGAATAAAATAGAAATAATCCATAAAAATGACTTTTATTTCACATTTATAACCTTACTTGTCACATGTAATAGATCCTATTTAAATACTTTTGATACTAAATCATATTCATATTCTTTTTCTTAGGACTGCTAAGTAATTGATTATTGTAAAAATATATTTCTCAATGTTTGTTCATGCCAGGCCAAAGTCTCATACTAAATGGACAATGCCCTTTGTGTGAGAATGAATGCAGACGCGTCCTTTGCTTGGTTTAAACTGGTTTATACTGCTTTTTGGCAATCGATTCTATGTGCACTCACACAAATGCAAAGCTCAGCGTACGCCTCGCCAGTTGTAAATGCTTTAGGTATGTTTGTCCATACTCGAATGGAAATTCACATTTTAGAGGCGACCAGCAGGCGTAGCATTCTTAGAACAGTAGAAATATTACGTCATTAAAATGTTGTCTATTCTTCCGTCTACAAACTTTTGTCTACAGTGGTCATGCTAGGTCATGTATATGTATTTTTTTGTCTTGTTGGTATCATCATGGATACCCTTCAAAGGTTTATGCCGGTCTCTCACCGGTTAAAAACCCACGGTGATCCTTCTCCTGCCCTATGGCCGGGGTCGCGGGATTCGCAGCTGCACTGCCAGCCCCCGGTAGACCTCTTCTTCTGTGGGCCCTTATCCTACGTCCACTTGAGAGGCGCGCGCGGAACACGGCGCGCTACCTTCTCGAACCTGTTTATTATCGGGCAACGGAGCCCCAAGCCTGCCGCCCGCAGGCCACACACTACGGTGGCTGGAGATCGTCGCGCGCCCTCCTGTGCCCGGTGTGTCTAGCGCGGGAAGGGAGAGTGGCAGCCGCCACTCTCTCCCTCTCCGCTCCCTCTTTGATCGCCATCACCTCCTCGCAAAAGGAGGGGACGGCTTCCCACGCACTCTCGCTCCCCACCATGCACAGAATCACGGCCAGAAGCGGCGCTGCGTCGCCCACGCAGGGCACGCCTGCAGTGTGTGCAGTGCCGTGCCCTCAGGGCAGTCGACGCAGTGGTGACATCCGGGCGTCTGCTCCCGGCCTATGCGACACAGGTACTGCCCGAAACAGCCATGTCCCGAGAGTAGCTGTGTCAGCCGGAACCAAAAGGCGCCATGCCACCTCTTCAGCCATTACTCCATAACGGGTCTTACCACCGCTATTGCGTCGTGTCATATGTGTATGTAACCTTGTAACATCACATAGCCTAGGTCTTGATTTAAAAATAATCTGTTATTTGCAGGGACGCTGATGCAGTGGCCCCAGGAGTGGACCGAGATGAACAAACACGAGGGGAACATGTATGTCCTCGGATACACAGACCGTGAGTGTCTCGTTGTCACTTTAAGTGCAGCTAAGTTTCCTAAACACTTTGTCTGTCTGAGATAAATGTCTAGAGGGTAAAAGATTGTGTAACTTTCTTAGCAGCCATGAAAGTCATACTTCTTCTGTCTGTCCTTATCCTTGTGGTCGGCGCAAAATGTTTTTCTTCTTCCATTGTTCCGTATTATCCGTCCCGCTATCATTTGCTCTCTTTTCATTCTTATCATCTCTCACACAATCCATCCATCCTTTCTTTGGTCTCCCGCTTCCCCTCCAACCATCAACATTTATATTCATCACTCTCTTAGTCACATGCTTTTCGTCCCTCCTCACCAAAACCTTGGCCCACAGCCACGATAATCATACTGCGATTCCTAATCTGCTATTCATTTTGTGATTCGACGGTTTTACTTGCTTACCTGGCATGAAAGTCTCGATTTGAAACCGCTGCTTATAAAGAGCTATCGAAAAGTTGATCGCGTCAATGTTGTCCAACAATCCATACATTATCGTATTTATTTACTAGCGACCCGCCCCGGCTTCGCCCGGGTGCAATGTATTATACATATAAACCTTCCTCTTGAATCACTCTATCAATTAAAAAAACCGCATCAAAATCCGTTGCGTAGTTTTAAAGATCTAAGCATACATAAAGACAGACAGTGGGAAGCGACTTTGTTTTATACTATGTAGTGATTAAAACCCTTGAAGTCTTTAGGAAGATGTATCAAAATTCAGCCCATTTTCAGTACTTTCTTGAAAGGCTACGGAAAATTAATGTGAAATTTAATGTGCTAACATCCACGAATATAAAACACCAAAAATCATTGATGTACATTCAATTCGATAACTATGCCAACGTCCATACATTGGCCATGTCCTTTGAAATTGTTTTGTAATATATTTTAGACGAAAAAGAAGTCTATCCGCAGTTTTTTCTTTTGTTTCAAAGGTCACCAGGCATTGGAGCAAGTGATGGACAAAATGGAATTTGTCAATAAGTCTGAGTGTTTATCGTTCTACAAGAATGAAGAGGTAATCCACATTTATTATGTTTACCTAATGCAATTATACAAAAGGATAAAAACTTTATTAAAAAAATATTTCTATTAAAAACGCAAACAATAATTGGTATTATTGTCAGCCAAAACAGAATGAGACTAAGTTGCGATAAGATAAAAAGTACTGAACCAAATTGGATGAAATTTTTATGGGACCAAATGGCAAGCATCGAACAAAAAAAGAATCACACTAATCGGACTAGAAACCTCGGAGTAATCGGTGTACATACATAAATAAAAAAAAATAAAAAAATACCGACCGAATTGAGAACCTCCTCTTTTTTTTGAAGTCGGTTAAAAATAAAGATACCAGTCACAACGGACCAGGGTCACTCAGGAAAAGTGGTTTGTTCCAAGACCTCACGTCACACAGGCATTGTAAATGCTGATACATACATAAACTCACGCCTTTCCCTATGGGGGTAGGCAGAAACTGTAGAAAGCCACATGTTACGATCTTTACATACTCCTTTCGCTACGTCCACGTTCATACATCTTGTCATACACGCACGGGGGGGTTGAAAGTACTACGCACCTGTCCTTTTTGAAGAACATCACCAATAACATCAATGTATGTCCTTTTAGGGCGTCCTCTACTGGCGTTTCCACTGACATCTGCCTTATAAATGCTGATGTGATATTGTAAATTACAGTTGGACAGCAAATGGTTGGCCCCCACGGAGTACCAATGCTTCAGACAGATGTTTAAAAGTGAACCATGTGTCTTCGACTCTGGTATGGTGCTCGCTGCGTTTTTTAAAGGGATATGGACACTGGTAAGTAGTGCTAACTTGAAACCGATCAGAGTCTTCTGTGTAAAATTTCTCAAAACAGAAGTCAAGGTATGATGCGAGAAAATAGGATTGATGACCCCTGATTGCAATGGACGTCATATTAGCCCATTACCGTCCACAGAGGAATATGGATCTCTCAATAACTACCAGAATTAACGCTCACAGTGGATTATGAATTGGTAACCACAATGTTGTAATTATCTCAATTGTTTTATATGATGATTCAGCCAAAAGATGTCCACTGCTGGACATAAGGGGGGGGGGGGGAGGTTGCCATAATCGCCACACTTGGCAGGCGGGTTAGCGCTCGGGTTAGGGGGAAACTGGCCTCTGGTCCGCGGCCCAAATTATACGGAGTAGGAAAAGTTGGCCGAATGCGTGGGCGAGAATACCACGGGAAAAAAGTATCGTAGTTAAGTTAAAATAAAACGTAAGTATCAAAATATGGGGTATTCCTCGAAGCGCACCAACTTTGAAACGCATCAAATGAATGCACCAAAAGTATTCCTCGAACCGCACCAACGATGAAACACAGAGAAGAGTATGAAAGGATACGTCATAAATGAATGATATCGATAAACGTTTTAAAATTCAACTGTCCTAATTGTTTATTTATTAAAACTACCAGGAAAGCAGAAATGAACTGGAAGTAGTTGCTCATACTACTTAGCTCACTAATGGTTGAAGTACCTACACGATTTAAAATTTTATCATAAGTTTTATTTCGCACCTATTTTTCAATTTAATGAAATCCCAATGGGTCGATTTAACTACGATACTTTTTTCCCATGGTATTCTGGCCCACGCATTCGGCCAACTTTTCCACTACTGTTCCTACTCCGTGTAATTTGGGCCGCGGACCAGAAGCCAGTTTCCTCGTAACCCTGGCGATCGCAGTATGGTTATTAAAATTCTCAGAGAACGCTGCTGACTATCCTCTAGTGAATATCTCTTAGTCGCCTTTTACGACACCCACGAGAAGAGATAGGGTAGTGGTATTCTTTACCTCCTTCATTCTTTATCCCCTGCTCGGTCAATCTACTCCAGTGGTATACCGCTGTGAGGTGTGTGGAACACCACACCTCGTTGCTCCACACTATAAAACCACATGATATATCATATAGTTTTATAGTGTGGAGCAACGAGGTGTGGTGTTCCTCCAACCAAAGGGAGGATCCTCCAACCAGGCGGAGTATTGTGCCTGGCGGGCTACTGCCCAACGGTTGATGTTGGGAGGTTGTATATATACTATCTGCGTGTTAAATCTTGATTGCGCGATGTAGGATAGTTCGCATGTGGCGAGATAGATGCCGCCACAATAGAATTACAAGAATACGTTTACACCAGTGATAATGGTGCCGATTCTGTTAAAGACAAACTAAACTTAATTTAGGCTATTGCCATCATAATATTGTTGTTACAGCTAGGGATGAGCGTCCATGGTCCAGGGTGCTCGCTACCAGCTCGTTTCATAGACTTCGCGCGCTACTTGCCCTGGGTCGAGGTCACCACCAAGCTCACCCGGCGCCGTTACCTACCGGAGGCGAACCGCGAATTTCCGATCTACGACAAAGTGATTTTGGAGAAGATAAATGATACCACCATAGTGATGAGACCTTGTACGTTTACTTCATTAATCCTCACAAAAACATAAAAAAAAAAATTTAAAAATAAAAGAAAACCCGACTTCAAAAAAACTAAAAAAAAGTAAATAATCACCATATTATAAAATTAACGGTTTCAGAAGTCAGTGCCTTCAGTTTGGTTCAGCGTGGATTTGCACCGACTTCTGAAACTGTGAAAAAGAGTCTAGTGCCGTCTAGCAACTAGAGCCATGAACTTCGGACTACTACTAAATACTCTGACTGAAAAACTCAGTACCACTTTGCCCGATCTGCGAATCGAAGGCTTCACTATCTACAGTTACGTTTGCGAATACTAAGGCGGATCTCACACTTCCACGCACCACGCTCCGCTGCGTGGGGCGAAGCATGCACACGCGCGGCGACGGTGGTGCAAATCTGCACCATCATGCAGTTTCATCTGCGTCTCCGAGCGGGGCTGCAGATATGCAGGACGGATTTCAATTTCAAACAGAGAACCTGTCGAGTCCATTCTAGACACGTCCATTATTCGCAAGAATCTGCGCGTTACTGCAGATCCCAGTGTGTCATACCTTGCGGAAGGCCACGCGACACAGCGCGTGATCTGCGCGCGGTCTGCAACCACGCGCGTTGATGTATTGTCAGTGTGTTTCGCTATGCATTTTTTGTATATAAACTGAAGTATTTACGGACACCGTTAAAAAACGCAGCTTCGCGCACCGTAGCGTGGCACGTGGTAGTGTGAGAGCCGCCCAACTTAATGTGGTAGGTTAATGGTAATAATGTTGCAGTTTCGGGTCGAGAAGTGATGTACGGGGACTGCAATAAGACGATCGATGGTAATCTGATGTACCACGAAGAAAGCAGCATCGTAGCACCAGACAAAGGGATTGGTCTCTATGCGGTGCGTACTTATATCATTTTTACTCCTATTACTTTTTTGTAACATAACTCTTAAAAATTTAAAAATACTGCCTACATTGTAATGTGGCTATCAATCCTTGTTAGCGATTATTATTAATGCAGTGAAAAAGTGCTATACACAACTATTCATACGAGCTCAAACACGATGGGTCTACAACCAGTCATTGCGGAGGGCCAATCGCACATCTGAGCCACCTTCAAAGTCCTTCTTGTCAAAATAAGTCATAAAGGAAAATCGATGGAACTGCCTGATTACTAGCTATTTTGAAGTAAGTAGTGTTAACAACTTTCTGATCCCAAACCGTCAATAAGAACAGCTCAATGGTACCCTAATATTGTAGTGTCACTAGGTTTGCATGTAAGGGAGTGCCTCCGCTGCCGGCGCTGGTTGCCATTACGAGTGCCGGCACCGGTTGCTAAACTGGCTGCCGGCGTCGCGCCGACTACAAACACTGTTTTTATACGCCTTCACACTTTTCATTAGACTATTATTCTTCACCCACTTTCATTTTCATAATAAAAACAAATGAAAAACTTAAGGGGGTGTTTGTAAGGTTGTTTGGGTTTCCAAAGCAGAGTCGACGGAACCACGCTAAGCGGGGCTCCTATTTCTGTATTTTAAGTAACCTAACACGAAGGGGATGACAGGGGCTTCGTTCGCTCGCGTGTCGGGGTGCCCCAAACTACAGAGCTCGCTTCGCTCGCTCTTGAAATTAGTCAGTTGGAAGACAAGTTATAGTATTTAGCCCAAAATCTAACCTAATTTTCAATTAACCTACCAAACAACTTATTACCGCCGCCGGTATCCATTTTGGGTGCCGGCAGCTGATGTTTTTAATCTCGGCTGTCGGCAGTAATTGCCGTACTGCCGATTCAAAATGGCGTTATTTTTGGGTGCCGACGCCGGCAGCGGAGGCACTCCCTTGCATATAATGTTAGGAATTCTAAGTCTATCGCACGAGCGGAAGTGAAATTAATACCTATTGTTTGGTTGAAACCTCTACACTAACTTTGAAAAGAACTGATCATTTTGAGATGAGATGTTCCCTACATTTATGTTCGCATAACTCGCCAAAATGTAGGGAACAGCAGATTTTTTTTTTGCGATTTCCAGTTTGGTCCCAAAGTAAAAGTTGTTCATAATGATGAGTACAATCTCCCATGTCGGTTTGTCGAGTGTTTACAATTTCATCCTGTATACTCTACAATCTCCGCGACTTTTGTGGAGTAATGTAACCGGGACACTTAGGCTAAGCGTATGCTGAGACGCAGGTGACGCAGCGCAGCACAGTACAGATTTTGCCACGCAGGGCAGGCGAGGCAGACATAGACCACGACCGCATGCTGCGACGCAGCTCGGAGACACATTCGAGTTTTAACTAGTACAAAGAATAGACGCGTTCGAGTTGGCGAACGTTTTTTTTTTAATAGCCTGTATGATTAGTATCATACAAACAAGGTTCACAACGCACTAATTCAATAAAATGTTCTGTCATTGCATAAAATTCGAATTAGCGGTAAAAAACACATGTCGACATGCACGCGTCGCGCAGAAATCTGTGCCGGCACTACAACGAGGCGCAGAGCAGGGCAGACGCATGTCTGCGTCCCACGCGCCTGCGCCGCAGCGTACGCAGGTCTAAGTACGTTCATACATTACAAAATCTGCCCTGCGCTGCGCTGCGTGCACCTGCCTCACCTGCATCTCAGCATACGCTTAGCCATACAGTGATGCTGTGCCAGTGACGCAGCAGAAATTCGGCCCGCTCGGTGCAGGTACCGTACTGGTTGCGATAAGCTGGCTTCCTCTTCTTCTTCTCCACCTTGATAAAGCCAACTTTGTCGAACATATCTTTTTTGGTATACCGCTGTGGCAGATCCTTGTGAGTAGATTCACAGTGCCTCTGCTTACCCCCTTTAACTTCATGCCGCTTCAATTGCGACACAGCCGGTTTGCTGGCGGCGACAATAGCAGCGAAGGCACTTTAAGGGGTCGACGTACCTACACTATTGCGGACTTATTGATCTGGCGGTTCTTGACTGCGGCGATTATGTTCCTTGACCCGTTCTGCTATCGTTCTTTTGGTCTGCCCGATATAAAGTGCCTTTAAAGTTTCAACGCGATAACACCCAAAAAAATTTATAAGGTTAAGGCAACTTCCTCTTTTACCGGTCATTGGAACAAGTGCCCACGTTCAGTACTGTCAGTTAGCGGGCTGATAATTATGATGTTTCCATCCACAGCTATCAATGTGGGACGAACAGTACGTCAACGTCAATTGCGCCATGCTCACAGTCAACTGCATACAAAGGAGTACCGAACCGTTCAGCTTCAACTTCAGTCTGGTCCAAATCGATTGGGATCTGAAAGACATGATCAAGACCGTCCCGATCGGGGGAAATACATATTATATTCCTAATAAGAAGAGGATTCACTCGAACAACATGCTTTGGGAAAGGTGGTGGAGCCAACGACCAATAAATGGATCAAAAACTGCAAGCGTTGTGTTCAAGTTCGAGTTTTTTAAGGAAGCGACTATCTCAGTTTTATTGTATGGCAAGAGATATGTCAAGCCGGTACCTGAAAGTAAGTGTACTGTAATTGTAACATTGTGGTTAATGTGCTCGTGTCTCCATCACACAGATTTGTAAGAAAAGATGATCATTAATAATTTCGAGGAAGTTACACGAATACTAGGACATCTAATCAAGTCATCTAGTCATCGAATTTCTTCAAAGTTGGAGTGAACAGGCTTCTTCTGGGTAAACTCGCTCCATCGTTGACATTGTCTCTGTCACCTCTGACCTTGACCAGAGTAAACCAATCTGAAATGAAAAATAAATAAGAAAAAGTGATAGATGATCATTGATAATTTCGAGGTAGTTACACGAATACTAACGGAAGTCGTTACGAGGAGTCAGAACCTGGATATGGTCTAGCTAGTAATTGGGTTGCGGAGACTATATTGATGCCCCAGATCTTCATAACCAAGTCTGCAAGCTATTTGTCCCTAATAATTACTGTCGTAGCAGGAGACATAAATTATTAGCAGTCCCTTCATGTCAAACTGTTGCACACTCTCAGTCACCCATACCCCGGACACTGACTGCGCTTAATGCTCTCCTGGATTCAAACCCAGACCTTGATTTGTTTGGGGATGCATGGAAGACGATTCTATCGGAATGTATGAAGTATTGTGAGAGGAAAGTATGAATGTGTTACTTGTTTGTAGTTTGCAACATCTTTAAGTAGTGTAATTGGTTTCGGCCGTTCTATTTAAAGTAAAAAAATAAATAAATAAATGGCAATGACTCCGTGTGAGAATTAAATAGTAATTTTCAGCTGCGTCTGGGTAGACTGGCAGGTAGCTCCAACACAGTCGGGAAGGCTAGGTTAGGTTGTACTCGCTTCCAGCCGTTTTTTTGTCCATGGTCGGGAGCGAGAGATCGTGGGAAGCCGTCGCCTCATTTTGCGAGAAGATGATGGCGACCAAGGAAGGAGCGGAAAGAGAGAGAGAGAGGCACCAGCCACTTCCCTTTCCCGCGCCAGACGCACCAAGCGCCGAAGGGCGCTAAATAAACTCCGGCCACCATAGTGTGCGGGCGTCGGGTTTGGGGACCCGTCGCCCGACCAGTAACAGGCCCGAGAAAGCGTCGCGCCATCGAGTCTATCAAGAGGACGTGGGGCAAGGCTCCACAGAAGGACAGGTCCGCCAGGGGCTGAGGGCTGTCGGGATTGCGGTGCATGCAGCTGCGAATCCCGCGACCCCGGCCAAAGGTCAGGAGAAAGAGGACTGTGGGTTTTTAGCTGGTAACAGTTCGGCATAAACCTTCGCCTACCCTGGACGAAGGGTATCCATGAGGATAAGTACAAAATAAAAAAACTATGGCTGTTTATCTACTTTTTCGTGAACGTTGACTCCCACTCGGATTATTCCAGTATCGTTGGTGCACTTACAGACATAATGACACCACAAACACACCCGGATCGATGATTTGTTTGATGATTGAGAGGCCTGCGTTGAATATTGGATGATTGATATCTATGTTCCCACACTGTTTGTACTGGGTATGGCGGGGTACAATCAACTCGGGGTGCGACGGAAATTTGCACTAGTGTCGTACATGGTGAGACTGCTCCGAGGCATAGAGCACAACCCGAGAGTGTTGCAGCGGTTGCACTTGTCCGTACCTGACCGTTATGTGTGGAGGCGGCGGCCCCCGCCGCTGCTGGTCGTACCTTCAGCTAGGACCAACTTGTTGGCCAAAACCCCTCTGACTCGTGCTATTCGCACCATTAATTACATTCACATCGAAATTGATATATTTACATGTCACTGGGGTGAATTCGCAAAAGTACTATTGTTTACGTTGTGTTACAAACATTGATCTTGAAATGTATTTGATGCTTTAATTTTAGTTTGTATGTGTGACTTAGCTATTGCATTAGGTTATAGACCTGTAATGATAGTTTAAGGGCCGATTTTTCAATCGTCAGATAAATTTTATCCAACGAATAAATATGACGGTTTGATAGATTTTCTATACAAAAGCTGTCAAAACTTCAAACTTATTCCCCAGATAAAAGTTATCTGACGATTGAAAAATCAGCCCTAAGGCATTTAGGGCCGATTTTTCAATCGTTAGATAAATTTTATCCAAGGAATAAATATGACGGTTTGACATATTTTCTAAAGAGAAGCTGTCAAAACGTCAAACTTATTCCCCAGATAAAAGTTATCTGACGGTTGAAAAATCAGCCCTTAAACAAATAAGGGCCGATTTTTCAATCGTCAGATAACTTTTATCTAAGGAATAAATATGACGGTTTGACATATTTCCTATACTAAAGCTGTCAAAACGTCGAACTTATTCCCCAGATAAAATTTATCTGGCGATTGAAAAATCAGCCCTAAATAAAATAAAATAAACGTTAAACGTGTTTGTTTCAGCAACAACGCTAGGAGTAAACGTAACAACGACAACAAAGAAACGGTCGCGGCTGTCCCACCCGTATCACATCAGACCTCAAAAGTAGTGTTGCGTCATTGAACACAACCATCATGGAGCTGTGTCTATAGTGAATGTAAAGTAAAGAAGACTTTTATTGTTTACGATTTTTTAATGTGCCAGGATCCAAAACAAACCTCGGACACTTCGCCGTTCTGCCAAGGCTCTGTAGGTACTACAACGAATTATCTAAACGCAATAATTTGGATATTACTTGCAAAATATCCAAATATAAAAAGACCTACAACTCATGTTGCCAACATACTGTGTTAATTCGGTCTCATAATCAATATTTTATAATTATTATTGATTTTAATTTTATCCGTGTTTTTTTATTATTAATTGTATCTTCTGTTTTGCTTGGAAAGATTTTTGTTGAGTGTTTTTGTTTATTTTAATATTTTTTCAAATTTAATATTCCTTGTCAAACTTTATTGTACCTAGACTATAAGTGAATGATGTGGTCTCCTGTAATTGTAGGAGCACACTCGTCATTGTCCTGTAATTGCTATTTTGTATGTAATTGTGTAGCCTCTGTTGGACATCCAAATAAATAAATAAATGATTGAGTAGTTACGATTGTTAAACATACTTAGAGCAACACGCCCGACATAGTCAGGAGTAGCCGTAGCCTTCGTATGTTTTAACGATCTGACTTCTCCACAACTAAGTAACACGGAATGAATAATGTTGTTGCGTACCCGATTTAAATATTGTGCTGTCCACAACATATGGGTCAATCCGCTTGAATGCTGAGCTAATGCCGATCGCCGTATTAGCTGGCCGATTGACGAACTCTCTTAGCACCCCAAACCAATCGGAATACAATGCGCTGATCTCACTTACCCTCGTTTGGTCCAATAGGAGCCGACGATGTTGCTGGTCACCGCCACCGTTACACCATATGTTTCTCAATTAGTTGATTTAGCAGAGAAGAAGTTGTGACATTTCAAACGTAACGAGTGACAGGAACAAGTCGACTAGTGGCGCCAGCGAGCGAGACGATCGCTGGCGTCTGTATGCGAAGCCGAAGGTGGGAGCGAGACAACGCATCGTATTTTCAAGAGGAAATACGTTCTGATTGGCTTAAAGAGGTGATAGACATGCGAGTAAGTACGCGAACTTGTGGCTCGATGACCTTTTTCGCTCGTGTGTCACCCTAAGTACGCGTACTTTAAAACCGCCGAGTAAGTTCGTTGGCGATCCAACAGGTTTAAAATTTTGCTCGTAGCTCGCCTCGACTCGCACGTCTGTCAACGCCGCGAGCCACGAGCCGCCATCTCTGTATCAGTCTGCATTCGTAAATAATTACGAAAGTCTTCCTTCTCATCACATAACTCCTTTGCTAAATTTACCTATATGGGATAAACGCTCTCTTTTTATAAGCCAGTTTTTCACCCACATTTGCCGATTTCGTTTTCTTCTTTTGTTTCTAAGAATATAATATAATATAATTCCTGAAAAACATAGTGTTTCCTCCATTGATGACATCGCGGTCCCCCTGGTACCAGAGTAATGAGCAAGCTTCACGTGTGTCACCGACGTCGAGCCGAGTAAGTTCACGAACTTACAAACCGCGTACTTTAAGTTCGTACGTCTATCACCTAGTTTAGGACGCCGTGACGTGAACACACATCAACCAGCCAGAGGCGTCCAGCAATGAACCCAGCATTCGGCGAGCGATATTTAAATTTATAATTTAAATCGAGTACGAAACAAATGTTGTATTGTCAAAATCAACGCCATAGCGATTGCGAGTGTTTTACGGAATTAGGATGATGATTTAGTGATTTCAGGAAACTAAGAACTGAGTTAAGTAATTTCCTGAATCCTCGAACTGAGTTTATTGTTTCCATGAAATTGCTGAACTAATTTAGTAATATAACAAAATCTGTTAATGGGTTGATCAAATAGAGATTATATTCGTATTATTAGTTATATCCGTCTTATTTTGTATTTGTTTTTAATTTAATTTTCGGCAATCCAGTAATTTGTTTTGATGTAATTAACTAGCATTGTTGAAACCGTAATAAATCTTTAAGGTAGAAATATGCAGTTTTATTTAAATACTAGCTGTGCCCGCGATTCCGTCCGCGTGGAAGTCGGAAAACAACATTGTGTCGTCATAACTAAATGAAGGACAAAATTATAACCATTATAAGTATACCAACACAATAATTATTATTTATTAAGTCGATATACTTATTTACAAAGACCAAGAAAATTTAAAAAAAAAACATAGCATTAATAAAATACAAAACGTTTATTTGGAAACTGAGATTCGAACGTGGAACACGATCCACCGATCTCCCACTGCAGCACTCTACTACGCTGACTTCTAACAAACGGTCTGTTTGCGATAATATTGTTACGAAACATCTGCTCAGAACCTGTTATAAGTAGCGCGATAATATTATGTATATCTCACGTATTAAGTTTATCCGAGGCATTTAGTTTATATATTGCAGAATGTGATAATAATGTTCTGCTGCACGGTTCCTATGAATAATAGCGTGATAGTGTCGGGAACTTCGTGGAGTGAGCGCCATCTGTTGTCCGCCACCTAACTAACCGTGACGTCAACATCGGACCACCACTGCCCGTTGGAGTGAGGAGACCGGCTCGCTCGGTGCGCCCGGAGGATTGCTTCTTGGACCGTACGACGGAACACTCGTCTAGAGTATTCTGTGTAGATCAGCTGAAGAAGTCTGACCTTTTATATCTGACTAGCTTGTCCTTATTTTATGATCTTGTAATAACTTGTAATAATTATCTAAAGTATTATATTGTGATCTAGTTCATGTTACTAACACTAACCCAAATACAAGTACTCTCAGTGGTGGAGAGTCTATGTTGGTTTTATTTACTACATTTACCTTGCTCACAATCCTGACATACCAATATTAGCGATAACTGTAATGATAGATTCACTCCTTAACGATTAAATTGTAGTGTCGCTAACAATAGTATATGTACCAGCATATGCGTCGGTGTTTACGCAACACATCAGCATAGGTCCCATCAAAATCCATCCACTGGGTTTTACGTGATACCCGGACAAACAGACAATAATTTAAAAAAAATGTTTTGGCTTCTGTATCGATACTATAGTAGTACCCCCGAATTGAAATTTCAGAAAAATATTTAATGTACAGACAGAGCCCTTTTAGTTTTATTATTAGTATAGATAAAAATCTCTTCATCAGAGAGCTGAAAAAAAGAATATCATACAATATCAAATATGTCAACACGCGAGTTAGGTTCGGCGAGGCAACGTTGGAGTTTATAAAAAAGACACGTCTTTACGGTGTGAACGGTTTAATGAGACTGATTTCAATATGGAGCTTATAACTAAGGAAGTTTACAAATTAATTCTTATCTTAACTTTAATAACTATTTTGGTGTAATGTTCGGCGTGTGAGCTGACGACGGTTTGACAGCGTTACGCTGATATAACTCCTCCCCCCTTAAGAGTGAGGCGCGGGGAGCTTGGCGTAGGCTCCTGAAGCTCGAAGTCCGTAGCGGCACGCGCTGATCGGCTACGTCATAGCTAGACAGCTAGCCGTAGACACGGCGTTTGATGACGACGGCGGCTGCTACGATGCTGCATGTTAACATCACGCATAATGCAATGGAGACCCAGCTGAGATTCTGCGAAGTATTGGATTGGTGCATTAACTCGATTTCAGAGTTTGAGAAGGGCTTCATTTGGATTGCTATTTCTTCAATTTTATCCAGTGTGAAGGATTCTAATTGAATGTGTTTGCTGCTGTCGTTAGGTTTGCTTTCGTAAGTCCTAGGGAGCAGAATTGTTTCCATAATTTTTACATTTCTATTATGTGTTGCTAATGTTCTTCTATTCATCAGGATGCTGCATTTATCATTCATGGATATTAGGTAAACGCCGCTAATTCTTTCATATTGTGTTAGCGTCGCATGATGTCTTGATGCCTTCTTCATCTCGGGTGATGACTATCCAACTATTATCTTTGATTTGATTTACTATTGTTCGATTATACTGTACACTGGCATATGTGCAGTTACAGGGTTTCTTGTGTTGTATTAATTGTATGCTGCATTCTTGCGATCCTTCAAGTTGTCGCCATTGTATGTGTTTGCAAATCAGGTAATCTTCGGTGATTGACGTGCACGGCTCATCAGGATAGGCATACTCAGTTTTTCCCATTATAAGGTAAGGATTTTTAGGTATTAGGATTTGGTTGTGATTATTAGGAACGGCATATAAGTGTAATAATCGATATGTATATTGTGTTAATAAAGGTATTTCTACTATGAAACTTAGTGTTTCTTTCGTTTCATACGCTTTTACCGTCATTGCTTTTATTATACTACCTAAGTCATTAATTAAGCCTTTAACTATACTAGACTAATCGGTTTAGAGCCTTAGTACTGTAACTTACTTTCTATAGCATCTAACATGTATTCTATTTGATTTCTATTTACTAATTTTTCCATATAGGCGGTTTCATTATTATCTATTCGACTTAAGGTCCAATATATTTTACTACTTGCTATGTATATCTGTCTAATTTCAGATGTGTTATATATGCATACTAAGTTATACGTATCTATTTGATGATGGACTGCGACGAGGGTGATAATCCTGGAACATTTCCCGGACGTCTTAACATACGGAAATGTACTCTTATGGTTTTAGCATTTACGTGTTTTCCTACTATTTCTGCTATTTGTTCTGGGTGAATTCTTACGATAGTGTAGGGGCCTATACTATATTTCGGTTCTAACTTGTTATTCCTAGCTGTTTTAGCAACTTGTTTATAGACTTGGTCTCCTACTTTAAAGTTTGGGATTTCTGTACTAATGTACCTTTTTTCTATCACTTTCTCTTCTGTATTGTTTATGGGGATAAATACGTCTTTTATTTTTATTTGGCCTTTCGATCGATCATCGATGCGATACGTGTCACCTGGGGTTTTTCTGATGTGAAACTGTTTTAGTTGACGATCTATGGCGTCTGTACTTTCAGGGATATTATCTATTGCGTTTTCTATAATTTCGTCTGTAATTTCTTGAGGATCTGATTCCGTTTGAATTTCGTCTAATAGTTGATCTATGTTAGGGCTATTCGTATCTGCTATTGATTCTACATCGTGATTGTAAATTATTTTAACACGTGATAGAGCGTCGGCGTTTGTATTAAGTTTGCCTTTCTTGTACTTAATATCATAATCATATTCGCCTAATCTAAGTCGCCAACGAGTAAGCTTTGAATTCGGATCTTTGAGTGACATAATCCACGTTAAAGGACGATGATCCGTGTAAATTATGAATTTTCTTCCATACAAGTATGGTCTGAAATATTTAATTGCCCATACTATTCCTAATAGCTCCTTTTCGATCGTTGAGTATTTTTGCTCTGTTTCGGATAGTGTACGTGAAGCGTACGCTACTGGTTTATCCTGACCTATGTCTCCTTGAGACAAGACGGCTCCTAAAGCTACGTCTGATGCGTCAGTAGTTAGTATAAATGTTTTATTAAAATCAGGGTATTGTAAAATTGGTGAATTAATTAAAACTTGTTTACATTTTTCAAACGACTCTACAAACTGGGGTGTCTGTGTAATTTTGGCATTTTTCTTTAGGCAAAGTGTCATAGGTTTTGTTAATTTTGCGAAGTCCTTTATAAATTTCCTATAATATCCAACTAAACCAAGAAATGACTTTATTTCTTTATGTGTTTTAGGTAAAGGGAAACGTTTTATAGCTATGATTCTATCTTCGTTAGGTTTGATACCTTCTTCAGTTAAAACGTGTCCTAAGAATTTCACTTGTTTCTGAAGGAATTCTGACTTATCTAATTGGATTTTTAAATTATGAACGCGTAATCTATCGAATACCTTTTTTATTGAACTTAGGTGATCTTGGAGTGATGTGTTATAAAGTACTACGCCATCTAAATATACCATTACATTGTCTAATCCTCGTAATATCGAATCCATAAGGCGTTGGAAAGTACTGGGTGCGTTCTTTAAACCAAATGGCATTCTCAAGAATTCGTAATGTCCTTTTTCTGTAGAAAATGCTGTTTTCTCTATGTCGTTTGAATCCATTTTTACCTGATGATAACCTGATGCTAGGTCTAAAGTTGTAAAATACTGAGCTCTACCTATTCTGTCTAAGATGTCGTTAATATTTGGGATAGGATACTTATCCTCTGTTGTCTTGTCGTTTAAACGTCTGTAATCTACTACTAAGCGCCATTTTATTAGATCTGAAGCGTCTGGCTTCTTGGGTACTATGTGTACCGGACACGACCATGGTGATATACTTTCCTGTATGATGTTTTGTCTTAATAAGGAATCTACCTGCTTTTGTATTTCCTCCTTTTGTTTAGGGGCTTGCCTATAGTTTCTAACAAATATAGGTGTGTCATCTGTTAATCTAAGTTTATGTTTTACGTTATGTGTAAATGTTATTGGTATTTTTTCCATATAAAATATATCTCTATACCTATAACATAATCTTTGTATTTCGCGTTGCTCTTCAGAGTTCATGTGCTCTATGCGTAATCTATTTAAGTTTTGTTTAAGTTCGTAATCTACAAGTTTTGGGTCTATGGGTTTCAAGTGGTTAATTTTGTGAGAATAAGATTTTTTAAGTGCTTTATTTATGTTGTCGTCAATGGGTAAAAGTTCCACTTTACTTAACCTATTGAACGTTATGCGTTCGTTGTTGGTGTTAATTACGGTCGTCTTAAGTGTTCCATTTTTAACTCTCACGAGGGCCGCAGGGAATTTGAGTGTTTGTGATTTATTAAGCACTACACTTTGTTGTGACATGAAATAATCGCCTGATTTATATTTAACGAATAAGGTAATTTCTTGTTCACTATTTGCTTCTATTATTTCCTTTCGTTTAATGTCAGTGAACATGTGTATATCTGAATAGTCTGTTTTAAGGATATTGTTTTTTAAATCTATTTTACTGCCTAAGGGGACTAAGATATCGTTCGCTAATAAGCCTTGATAATCGTTATCGAAATCGAATACTAAGAAAGTTCCAATAAGATTACTCTTGAATTCTGCTGGAAGTTTTAGATCAATAACGGTGTCATGGAATGAAACTCCGTGAGCTGTTTTTATTGTATAAGGTTCTCTTCTAAGGTACGACTCTAAGTTCAGATTTGTAATAATTTCTGGGCTAATTAGTGACAATGATGCTCCTGAGTCTATTAGAAATCTACCTCCTAATTCTTCTAAATATATTGATGGTAACTTATTAACAAGATTGATATTCAGGTAAACTGTCATGGGTTTCCTAATTGATGCTGAGTTATCATTGGGATCGTATTGGAAATGCATGGGTGCATGGTAAGTAATTCGTTTTTGTTTGTACACACCATTATTAGAATTATTTTCTTGCTTTATTTGTGGTAACGCTTGTGATTCACCTGGGTATGCTTTTGGTCTACAATAGCTGTTGTTTGGATGATTGTTATGGTTCGATGTTCTGACTACTGGTCTAGGTATTTGGTTAGGGCCTGTAGGTGGTCTAGGTTGAATTTGCTTATAACTATTTTCCATCTGTCGCTTATGCTTAAGCCTCACTTCCTCTTGCTTTGCTAACACTATTGTTTTTTCTAAGGAATCTGTTCGTTGTATTCTAACACTAAGGGCTATTAATGGATCTAGTTGGTCTAGGAATACGTTAATTGTCATTTTTTCGTAGTATCCCTTTTTGCTGGAATCTAAATTTATAAGTGTATACGCTAAGTCTCTAATTTTGTTTGCGAATGCTTCTATTTCTTGACCTCTATTTCTAGTTGTATGCATTAGTTCTTGGATAACCTGAATTTCATCGCGATATTCGCCAAATCTGTCTATTAGTATCTGTTTAATCTCTGGCCATGTATTAAAGTTTGTATTTTCAGATAGTGCCTCAACAGCTTTACCTTCTAATTTATTTCGTATAACACATGCTACTGTAGTACTATCTATCGTTTTATCGTCAAAAGAATTTAAAACTTGTTCTACCGCTTTAATGAAGAATTGTAATGTTTTTCTGTTTCCATCATATTTCGGAAACAACGTTCTAAGTCCTGCATAATCGATTGCGATCTTTTTCTCCATTTTAACTAATAGTATTTAACTATTCTAACTAATATCACTAAATTACACAATTATTAAAAATAAAATTATTTAATTACTTAACTGATCTCTAAGCTATTGCAATGTAACGATAACGCTCTGGAAATTCACAGATTATTACACGACATTAACACAATAAACATAAAAATCATAGGTAATTAGGGTATTAAGGTTTATAGGATTAAAGATAAGACGGACTGGGAGTAAACAGAGTTATATGCTCACCCCGACAGTGCGATGCCGATATTAGGCTTTGTCGATTTTCAGACAGGTTGAATCTTCACCTGGACTGTAGATTTTATACAGCCCACCGCTGCACTGTTTCTTAATGATATGAAAATGTCTTTTCACTCGTGTTTGTTGCACCAACTGTTCTTTTTGTGAATCGCGCTGCGAATCACACGCACTTTACTTATACGCGGACTCGTTATCTCAGACGCGATCCTACCGACTGCGCCAGTTAGGTTCGGCGAGGCAACGTTGGAGTTTATAAAAAAGACACGTCTTTACGGTGTGAACGGTTTAATGAGACTGATTTCAATATGGAGCTTATAACTAAGGAAGTTTACAAATTAATTCTTATCTTAACTTTAATAACTATTTTGGTGTAATGTTCGGCGTGTGAGCTGACGACGGTTTGACAGCGTTACGCTGATATAACTCGCGTCAGAACTAATCGTGGGGCACTGTTCCAAACACTGCACTGCCACATATAAGGCGTGCAGATAATACACAAATGATCTAGTTTAATATAATCCAGTCATGAGTTTAGAGTCCTGCGCATCCGTTCCTACTAACTGATAGGGATCACCGCTTTAGGCTCGGTCGTCACTATCGGCGCGGTCTAGATCGCTAACTAAATTGCACATTGTTGCTCTGCCTCTTACAGACTATAGTCTAGCGTGAGCTTTATAATCTTAATGGATGGTAATACATTGTGTATAATGCTGGGGCTTCATTAGCGGGCTACGGCGAATATTCATGTTAACGCGATGAGTGTGGCCGGGTAGATCGTTGCAACGCGTAGTATTTGGGCGAAGACAATGTACTATAAGGGGCACTGTCGGTAAACTGGCGCGCATCAAAGGGATTTGTCGCGACAATATTCAATTGGGTGGCTACACCTACGTTTCTTTTTCATAATATTTTGTAATTGATACTCGTACAATTGTAATAAATAATAGTTTACCGACAAATAATGCGACGCCACTACTTCCTCCATATTGAATTACAGTCTACCCGTACAACAGAGAACAATACAATCCGGCGCGATGAATCTTCGCCCGCTAATGTAGCCCCAGCATACAAGTGACGGACTTAAACCTTGATGTAGGTGTCGGAAAACATTGCGTTTACTTTTATAAAAACGTTCTAAGATCAATTACAATATTATAGATAGGAAGAGTGACCAAGAGGAATAGAAGAAGATAACTACATGAAAACAACGGAAAAAAATGCTATTAGTAACACCTCTTTCATAAATCCCTCACAATGCTTCTGGCAATATATTTTCCACTCATCTTCAAAGAGATCATAATTCAGATGTACATTTATTTACTACTAGCGACCCGCCCCGGCTTTGCACGTGTACGTTTTATAGCTTAAAACCTTCCTCTTGAATCACTCTATTTATTCAAAAAAACCGCATCAAAATCCGTTTCGTAGTTTTAAAGATCTAAGCATACATAGGGACAGACAGCGGGAAGCGATTTTGTTTTATACTATTGCACTGATTTATCATTCAATTCTAATAAAATCTAAATCCACTTTAATTTTCTGAACCAGTGAATTCATTTAAAAAATGCGTACGTTTAAGATTTTCCATGTTTTTTTTTCGACTCTCCTGTATGTTAGCAATTTTCGTGTTAAGTATATCCACGGGTTATATCTCATTGTATCTAAACATATCGACCATAATATGACAGTGGTACTGCGTCCATTCCGCATCTTCCCATGGTCATTACCGCACATTACACTGTCAGTACTTATTTCAATTTATGTGGGAACAGCGCCCACCGGGGTAACCTATAATCCTTACCGATTTATTTTGTCCGAATTTCTATTACATGTATCGAGTGATAGATGTTTTCTTACACATAATACGAGCAGTTTTTGGAAGATTTGTGGCTATCCCCTGTTATTCCCTTCTTCAGTTTATTTGTTTCACAACGTTAATAGATTTTCAGAACTTTCAGATCAAATTATTTTATCATATTATTATTTTAGAAGAAAACAACAGTTTGTAGGTTAAGGCAAGGTACCGTTTTTGAGTAGAAAATCTACTCTACAAGGCGTGGCATATATCGGACACTTAAGAATCAAAATCCACCTGGGTTCTCAGCACATAAAAACTGCGTCAGGATCTTTCATAATAATACGTAGGTACATCACTTTCTGTTTTTATTACGACAAAATGATGCTTTATGGAAATATTGTTCACGTGAGCAAAGCTACGGGCACAGCTAGTACATAATGTTGCTATTCTGTAATATTATCTATTCTGTATTAAAACACGAGTGTGATACTAATTAGGCCCAGACTCAACCAAAGCGGAGATGTACGGAGATGTCTCGTAAACAACCAATAGGAATACGTTTTGAGTTGAAGCTAAGTGGAGAGATTTAAAATAACGCAATCCTATTGGTTGATCATCTCTGCACATCTCCGCTTTGGTGGAGTCCGGGCCTAAGTCTGGATTTGTGCCAGGTTGATGGCAATAGGCTCGCTCCCTATTACATGGGACTTAAACATAACGGGCAAAGTGAGGGTGTACTATAACTATACACCTCTGCCCAACCCTTCGGGGAATACAGGCGTGATGTTATGTTATAATATATTTAAAAATGAAAAAATAAGGTAAACGAAACTGCAGGTGGTCAGGGCTCTAGAGCAAGGAGCTTCCTAACTATACGCGCCGTGTCCAGAAGTTCTGCTTTCTGTGTTTCAGGCCCTTGATCCAGCCGGCTAACGAGAGCCTTATCTGGTGTTGGTCGAGGCTCTTGACTATTAAGTCATTGGCCGTAACTACCATCGGCACAATGACTGCTAAATCAAAATCTCACATGGCGAGAACCTCGTGTGCCAAGTCTTGATATTTAATATCTTTCTCGGCTTTCAAAAGGTTTTCGTCATGTGGAACAGTGATATTAACAATCATTGTGAGACGCTTTGATAGATCTATCACCACTATTTCAAACTTATTGTCAGTAATGATAAATAGATGATAGATAGGTGATAGATAGATAGATGCATGGCTGCATATTTGTCTACAGCAAATTCCATCTTGATGGAGTTACTGAAGTATTCACCTTTAGTAACTTCATCTGGCTATTTTTAATTACAAAGGATTACCTAGGTATGCATTGAAAATGGGAGGTAACCGTTTTATACTATTGCCAAACGATACACACTTGCAACCTGTGGAGCAATTACAATAAAAAAAAAACTTTAAAAAAGTAAAAACCGACTTCAAAAAAAACTAAACGGAGTAAAATAATTATCATTTAATAAAAGTACCAGTTTCAGAAGTCGGTGTTCTACGCTGAAACAAATTGAATGCACCGACTTCTGAAACTGGTAGTTTTATTAAATGATAATTATTTTACTCCGTTCAGTTTTTTTTGAAGTCGGTTTTTACTTTTTTAAAGTTTTTTTATTTTATACTTTTTAGTGCCACAAATTACAATTACAATAGTGTACAAATTCTCGGACCAGCACTACAACTAGAACGTCGTCTACATACGATTTGTGTATTTTTTTTTGTTTTTGTTGATTTTTTCAAAAAGTGCTGAACCAATTACAATACAATTTATATGGGACCACCTCTTAAGTATGGGCTACCAAACAAAAAAAGAATCATCAAAATCCATTCATAATTGGCGGAGATATCGCGTAACAAACACACAAAAAAAAAAAAAACAAAAAAAAAAAAACATTCAATCGAATTGAGAACCTCCTCCTTTTTGAATTCGGTTAAAAAGCCTGCAATGCTCTATGCGTCCTGTAACCTGTATAACAACGCGTTCCGGGGTTTGTTGGGGCTCCCATGGCGGTGCAGTGCCTCCGGCATGTTCCCCGACCACAGCACGGACGGCTTCCAGCCGGTGCTTCGCAAAAGAACTGCCTCCTTGTGGTCTCGGGTAAAGGGTAGCACCAACACGCTTCTGAGCGCGGTGTCGGACAGAGTGGACAGCCGAATCCTGAGGCATTGGTCCCTTATGCATGTCCAAAATAATAATTCTTTTAAACTTTACTAACATAGCTATAAGTATCTACCTACTAACATAATATGGACTTGTATCAATTACTGAGTGCTTTGTCTGAAATAAATATTTTCAATTTCAAAAATTTCAGTATGCTCGTGACAGTCATGACTATTGTCAATATCGAATTCCTACACAATCAAAATACATAACTTGACTAAAAAAAACAACCCTTGACAAATAATCTAAAACACATAAAAAATCTAAAACGATGCAAATTATACGTTAATTATGACGTCATACATCAACCCAAAACCGCGGCCTATTAAATAATCATAATAAAATCGGCGGCGGGTCCATTGGACCCCGCGGGTGATAAAGTAGATAGCTCACAGAAATGGGTCGTTATTGTCACATTATTCAAAGCCGTGCCCGGAGGAAGTATTAAATGTCACACGTTAAAGCTACGATACTTGGGAGAACGGATTGGTTTCCATTGATACACGATATTTTTGTAATATTATATGGTTAAGACGTTATTAAGGTATTGGTTGTGTATAATAAGGTGAGGGAGTAATCATAATTTTAATTTGCTTTACTAACGTGTGAACACAATCCCCCTTATTACAAAAGATGGTCTAAGAAAAACCTAGGTTTTAAAATAGCCTCGTCTCTTTTTGTTATATGACATAAGAAACTTATGGGTATATTTTAAACCTGGGTTTACCTTAGTCTTGGTTTAAACCATCTTTTGTAATAAGGGGGATAAAGTTTTACAATATATTAAATTAAAACTTACAATCTTTTGGATTACTTAGAGAGAAAATTGTTTGTTTTAATTTATAATAAAATGGCATTTAATTATTAATTAAAAGACCTTAATCACGTGTATAAATAACTTAATGCTAAAGTGGTACATGGTACAAAAAAAAACATGAATGAATACAATGTAAATAAAAATCATATTAGTTAGGTACTGTAGGCAGTTTGTGTAAAACTACTATTAGTCACGAGTAAATTTTGCCAAACAATCCTTCTTTCTCTGTCAGATTAACGATCGATAAACAAATCGATTTTCGATAAAACAGCTCAATTGACAAATCTCTTCTTGTCGGCATTTCACAATAAAATAACTTTAAAAAAACAGTAAAAACCGACTTCGAAAAAAACTAAAAGGAGTAAAATAATTACCATATTACAAAACTAACAGTTTTAGAAGTCGGTGCAATTTTACACGGAACCTAATTGAAGGCACCGACTTCTGAAACTGTTAGTTTTATAATATGGTAATTATTTTACTCTTTTTAGTTTTTTTTAAAGTCGGTTTTTACTGTTTTTTTAAAGTTATTTTATTTTTCTATTTTTAGTGGTATAAACAATATACAAACGTGCAATTACAGCAATTTCGGGTAATTTGCATCCATTGAAGAGTTCCATTGTCAATCTCCGAGGGTCTTCATCAGATCTTCACCAAATTCAAATGGGACCATTTCGGAAGAACAAAATTTGAAACAACATTGTTGCAAATCCGTCTATAAATGACGGAGTTATGCGTGAAAATACATAATAAAAAAAAAAAAACAAACATCCGAGTTAAGAACCTCCTCCTTTTTAAAGTCGGTTAAAAAACCTGTTTCTAAAATCTCTTAAGTTTTTCAGATTCAGAGACGACGTTATTCATAACCATTGGATAATCAATCCTTTATTATTTTGTAGTTTTGTCGATTGTAAAAGACAAGTAAGTATCGCCACTTGCCAGGTATTATACCCGCACGAGTAATTGTAAGCCGTTTCTGCCCCAATCCAAATACCGCATGACGCGAGTCAATGTAAACGCGCCCTGGATAACAATGGTCCATACAAACTATTTGAAGACCACACGGGATCCTCTGCTCCTTATAATTAATATTACTCGCGTATTCAAATAAACCATTATTTGATTTTAATGAATGGACCCCCGATATTATTATTTAGTTTTCTATATTTAAAGAGTTTTTTATATGTTTTGTTTAATGGGTCTTTCTTAGGCCTGGTTGTAGGCTGAACTGTGTGTTGCGGTCTTGGGTTTGATACCAGGGGTGGCAAACGGCTCTCTCTATAAATTAGTGGTCCAGAGTGATAATTGCACGAAGCAAATTCCTGGATAATTGTGATAGATTTATTTATTTAGATAAATGTTTAAAGGCTCGAATCTACAGGGTGAACTTGAATTCGATGTTTTCATTTTAGGGTGTGACAGCGTGTCCTATTTGCAACAAATAAGCGCTCCTTTTATGCATATATTCTAACCGGAAGTAAGTAGATTTAGAATTTTTTTAATTTTATAATTATGTTTTTGAAAATTACCCATAATTCGTTATTTAAGAATGTATTTACAAAACTGCTATAAATAAGCTGTTCTTCGGTACATTCATCAATCTATGAAACCAAGCCAGATGTTATGATTAGCTACGGATAGACTAATTGTTTGTCTAAAAAGGTGGAGAAAACATTTGTTTATAAAAAAATATTTCATTATTATTAATTTTCCGTAGCCTATACCACTAAAACAACGAAATATATACCTGAAGAATTCAAGAGTTTTAATATAATTATGTATAAATACAATACCTATCATTACTACCATTAGTAACCTGACATAACTGACAGACATAAAAAGGTGGAGAAAAAAATAAGAAAATGTTTGGAATACGCTCATAAGTGTACTTCCGGCTACGGTACATGGGGTGCTATTTTGTTGCGCCGAATTTAAATTCAATAATAACTATATTGGTAATCACTGTTTTCATAAGACATTACACTGCTTCCCAACTATTTTAGACCTTAGATGACAACTTTAATGTAAAACAGACATTAGCATTAAAGTAGAAAAAGTCATCATTCTAGTTTTTTTTTTCAGTACGATTAGGTTCCAGTTGAATCTAGTCTATATAACATAACTTTACACATGTATTCCCCGAAGGGTTGGGCAGAGATGTATAGTACACCCACATTTCGCCGTTATGTTTAAGTCCCATGTAAATAATAGGCTCGCCATTGCTATCAACCGTGCACAAATCCAGACTCCGGGCAGCTACTGCGAATTTCTACACGGAAAAACCCAATGAGTAACACTGCCCGACCTGGGGACCGAACCCAGGACTTCATACTTAGCAATCATGCTTGCATCCTCTAAGACTAGGGTTTCTCAAACTTTCGGCTCCAGGAACCCCTGTTAAAGTTTCCAGGTGACAGCGAACCCCTTAACTAACTATTTAAATCCCCCCTCCCCCCCAAAGAAAATAATAAAATTTACTGTTGGAGAAACGCGCCAACATGTGTGCAGCACGTGCCTGCCAGTCATCAAGTCATAATTACGTAAATCTTGTCGCGAACCCCCTGCCGTCGAATGGTGAACCCCTAGGGGTTCGCGTACCCCACTTTGAGTAACCCTGCTCTAGACCAACGAGGCAGTCAGTCTAGTACCTTTAGATAATGTCAATGTATGTATACCACAAAGTAATTTATTTACTGAATTAAACGTAAATATTAAATGCATTTATGTCAGGATTACCAGGCGCCATCATATTTCAACATAAAGCGCACGAGTAACGACAGATAAAAGAATAAGAGTACACAAATTTCCAATATAACCTGATCTCGCATTGTATAGACTTTCCTTGCAATGAGAGGCCAGCTTACATTGGAAATTGATAGCTTGATATGTACCCGTGTGTACAACGTTTCAATGATATGTATCGATATAAAAGTTAACTTAGGAGATGTTCAAGTAAAAATATTGAGGTTAATATCTAAGTTGTGTCTACAGTGGATGCAGAACTTATTCAACGATTGATAATTGAATTTGGCCAAGTAGGTATGTTTATTCTAATCTCACTTAATGAGGATAAATTCAAATATACGACGTTATTTTTAGTATTTAAAAAAACCGAGACACCTCAACAAGATTTTCATCAGAACTGCCTGAACATGTGTTTTTTTTTTATAAATCTCAAAGTTACACCGTAGTTTATGTCGCGTTAAGTTCCCTAGTAAAGTGTGAAATGCCTGAGATGTGCTGTGCAGGGATTGTCTAATACACGGAAACTGACCGAGAGTTGAAATTTATGAAAAAAAATGTGTTGTAAAAACTATGTCAATCGATTCTCCTAGTGATTCTGAACAAACTAGTTTCAGGTTTAGTATATACTAAAACTAAACTTGTATATGGTCTTGTTTTGATAATCCATGATATTTTGCATAGTGCCTTAGTAAATGCTAAAGATGATGTACACAGACACACGGCTACACATCAAGCTATACATTTCCAGTTTACACTGACCTCTCATTGGAAGGAAATCCTATACAATGCGAGATCAGGTTATACTGGAAATGTGTAGCTTGATCTGAAGCCGTGTGTACTAACCACAAAAAAATGAATCTGATGACATAAATATATTTTCAGTTAAAAAAAAATTGTACAAATCAAGTAATGGTAAATTTATTACTGGTTTTTAGGTGTAATGACTTCCGTGCATGTTACCTATCTTTGAGCATGGGCTCGATGTACGCTTGTCATTACAACTTAGAGAAACGTGCAGTAAGGGCCTGTCCACATCTCTACGTCACGACGTCGTCAACGTGGAACGGCGCGGTGACGTGGCACGGTGCGTTGACGTAACGTGTAAATATACGTTACCGTATCGTAACACGTTTCGCCTCTAGCTGCAAATTCACACGTTTATGCGCTCCGCCCTCGCTCTCCACGCCCGCGAGTTAGTCGCCGTCTATATGCTCCGATGCTTTAAAATTATACCTTACTGTTTCTCTTATTAAAATTCAGGATCTACATAGTCAACGTTAGATCTAACAATGATCCTGACGTGCATTTTTACGATACGGTAACGTAAATTTGCACGTTACGTCAACGCACCGTGTCACGTTACCGCACCGTTCCACGTTGACGACGTCCTGACGTGGAGATGTGGACAGGCCCTACGTAAATAAATAAATGATTTATTAATTAAATAAATCTGTCAATAAAAAATATAAAACTGATAAAATTTTTGTTTGTTTGACAAATTGTGACAAAAAAAAACGATATTTCACAGAGGACTCCGTTAATCTGAACAAAACACATAATTTTACGTTTATAATCCTTAAAGTGGGTGAGCATTAACAGTAAAATTAATGTTAAAGCATCGTCATATCCTTTATTACTCTTAAATAAGGTCGGTTATCGGCTAAAGACAGTTCAACGGTTATAAAATGTAATCTTTTGCTCATTAATTTAATGCTAACGAGGTGGACAGGACGATAATGAACTAATAAAATATATTATGTTAATGTTTTACATACAAAACATAAAACTTTTACGCGGATGTACCTTCGTACACTCAAAATGCTTGGCTTACGGAGGATAGAATGACAGTATTTGATTATTTCTTCATACGAAGACATTGCTGCCCATCCTTTTTAAATTATTTCTGTCAGTAATAGGACAAGAGACAGGAACTTCCTAACAATACGCGCCGTGTCCAGAAGACCGCTTTCTGAATCAGCTTTCTGAATCCAGCTGCCTAACGTGAGCCTCATCAGATGTTGGTTGAGGCTCTTGGCTATTAAGCCATTGGCTGTAACGACTATAGGCACAATGACTGCTGAGTCAACATCTCGCATGTCGACAACTTCGTGTGCCAAATCAAGACATTTGCTTGCGACCGCTAGACCAACGAGGTAGTCAACATCAGACAATTAATTTGACGATAGCATGACCCAAACAAGAGCTCTCCATTCGCAGCAAACTACAATCAACAAACACAAGTAGAGGAGATTAGCCCAAAACCGGGTATGGGGGTAAAACCGGGACAAGGCAGTACAGCCTCTTACACGTTTCATAATTAGGCGCGCGTTCGCTAACTGCTTTTGGCCCTGATTAATTTGTCAACAAACTTCCAATGGCGTCGGTGCATGCTCGACAACAATAAATAAGAAAAACGCTTTTATGGTCAATTGATCTAATATTCTTTGGAAGTAACAAGTGTATTTTTATACTCGCGAAGGAGCGATGCGTGCAATTCTTAAATGTAAGAACTGGGCCCATGAAAGATGTACGGGTTGGGAACCCGAAGATGTTGATGAGTTTCATTTCTACCACTGTTAAGGGCCAAAATCGGATATAACATTTGGGTATACCCGGATTTGGACAAGGGGTGGGGCAAAATCGTAAAAACATAACTTTTATATATTGATTATTTTTTGAATTAAGAATAAAGTGATTTTAAGCGCTAAATATGTGATTTATAAACTAAACTCAATAAAGCCTATTAAAATTGATTTAATTTTCTTCAAACTTGTGTTTTATTGAATTTTTGCCTTAGCGTCCCGGTTCTACCCCACTTTCCCATATATTGAACTAGCATTCAACACTAAAACCACAGTGAACTATTTTTTATTATCATTCCCCGATTATTATACCTCTACTGACACCTTTTCTAAGTAAACGTGACCTTTTTTTATGAAATACAAAGTGAGTCCATTATAAAGGGCGGCGCGGACACATAAACATGTCATCGGTACGATTGTGACCGAACAGACCGACTGCGGCGCGAGAGGGTTGACCTATCGGGACTATTTGTGTTGATTTACGATATGATTCGCTTTGTTATGGAATTCGTGTTGGTTTTTGTAGATTATGATTTAAAATAAAGATACACGTGTTTTAAACGACGCGTTTAGACGTCACGTATGGTGCAGTGGCCAAGCGATTGGCATCTGCGCTACGGGTCGTGGGTTCGATTCCCACACGGAACAAAAATTTGTATGGCCTACAGATGGTTGTTTCGGGTCTGGGCGTTTGTTTGTGAGATTTGTGTCTGTAAACGCACTCACGATACAAGAGAAATCTTAGTGTGGGGCAACGGTTTAAAAAAAAAAGTGTTATTTTAATTGGTATAACAACTGCTACGAGGCTTCCTAGGCCCGGACTCCACCAAAGCGGAGATGTGCGGAGATGTCTCGTAAACAACCAATAGGAATTCGTTTTGAGTTGAAGTTAAGCGGAGAGATTTGAAAATAACGCAATCCTATTGGTTGATCGACACATCTCCGCACATCTCCGCAAAAAGATTTGAAGCGGCACAACAAAACGTATTAAAGCGAAGCGCCTGCGCCGTATCTGCACCTTATGCCTTTTCTGTGTAATTCACGCTTAAGGTGCATGCGATACTCTCAATATTTGCATCCCGTGTAGGGACGGGATAGAATATAAAACTTCCTCACCGCACGCTGAGAATAGACGCGTGTTGTAAGATTATACAAAACCCAGCACGCTTGGTGGTAGGATCTATACGGTCCGCCTGGCTAGCTACCACCCTCACATTAAAGTCCGGCGCCAAGCTGTTTACTGTGTTCCGTCGTGTGTTTGTGAGAGTCAGAGGGGTATAGGGGAATCTCTCTATATCTCTGTTACTTGGATTCGTGTGCTTCATCTTAGACCTTGTCTGCGCTTACCATCAGGTGCGACGAGGGAGAAGGGAGACCAAGTCTAATAATACTATCTATCTATTGTACGTTTCTTGAGCGAGAAAATAGCCGATAGTTAGTCGTTTCCTCACCGGCGCGGCGGTGGGACAACTGCCTAAATATTGAGCGTATAGCATTCTCCTAAGAAATTCAAACGCTTACCCATTAGGTATTATACCGATATCAGAGATCTTAATTTACTAATATTCCAGTCGTTTACATAACTACATCCAGTAGGCCTAGCACAAATGTTTTAACTTATAGTAACGTAACGTTAATGTGAGTGAATATTGAATCGAAAATATATCCCATAGTATTTTTACACATATTTTAACAAAAGCACAACTTGACGCGCACGGACTGACCGCGTCACGAGCAGCTTAACCTTGAAAAGAGCCTCCATATTACTTACTACATACGGTTTACTAAAACACAACTATCCCAGAAGTCTTCGTCCTACGTGGACCACAGTACCAACAGTACAACGTATGGTCTAATAGTACCAACGTAACATCATTAGAGTAACAACAGGTTGACTGGTTGACTTACGACCCGTAATGCGCGAGCGCCGAGCCGACAAGACCCGATCGTGACCGATCGCCACACGAATGTATGCTGCCGACTATTTGTCATCATCAACTTGTACTGCAGCCTTGTAGACGTAATTTGATAAATACTTACGTTCTTACTGCCTTAGTACATCAAACTTCGAGAAATCTTCGCTATGAGTTTATCATCCTATTCTTTTCTGTTAGATTCGTTCGACAAATATTTGTGAAGACCAAGAGTGTTAGGGGAAATCTCGAAATTGCCGTATCCTTAAGAAATAAAGGCGAAACTGACGACAAATTTGGTGCAGTAGGTAAGCGATTAACTTCAATTCTGCTCTACGGCTCGCGAAATATTTGTATGGACAGATGTGAAATTTATGTCTGTGAACGCACCAACGATACAGGAAAAATCCAAGATAAATGATATTTATTTCTGTAAATAAATCTGTTACAGACACTTTTACAAGTCAATGTAATGCTCTTTTAAGACTAGGTAGAGCCGGCATTTCCTATCTGACTCGCTCTGAGAAGAAAAGCCGAAACAAACTCAGAGGTCAACGTCTCTTTTAAAGTCCAGACATTGTAGTATAAAACTATGCGAGTGTAACAATGTAGGGCAACGTTTGGAATGGCCTTTTGAGGAAAGAGCCATAGCAGGTTTGAGTTGACCTGTCTCAACTGACGGCACGCATGCATCAGCCATCGTGTAGAGAGACCTTATTTTAATTATAAGTAACAAGATAATAAATTTTAAGATAGAAGGGCAAAGTCAAAAAAATACCTCAGGTGGCAGAATAACCATGCAAACGCATTGGTCCAGTAGTATGTAGACTAAGTATAAGCAAATTCGTATGGCCGAAACACGAGTTATTAGATATGTTTTTCGAAAACTTGGAAACATAACACTTTTATAGAAAAACTGCTTCGATCATAGCAAGCAGCCAATTCATTCTAAACCCACCCCGTGTATATCGGACTCCAGCCAACTCCCGCGCAAAAACTCACCAACAAAATAATTCTTACACCGTGAGGCGCGGCACCACACTATACGCAAATTTCACACTACCCACCTATAATTGATTCTCGCTCACCGTTAAAATGATTATATTATTCAAGCGGTGATAACTCTTGATAAATGACGACTGTAATTGTGTATAATGCTTGGGGAGCGAGTCGCGTTCAATAGCTCTAACTTTAGACAAATATTTATCGTTTCAGAACAGTTTCTCGATCGTTTTCCCCTATTTGCATTGAAGATAGATATATCGTCGTTGGCGCGTTATTGTGAATATATCTCGGCTTTGTAAAATAATATTAGATTTATAGCGGTCTGTTTGCAAATAAGTCAGTTTATTATGTTGGTCAGTTTGTCTGCGTTTGAAGTAAATATAATTTATATGAGCGTTAAGTGTTTGGTGTTTGTCGGTTTACGGTAAGTTTTCTTTATAGGCTTTCATAATATTGCACCTCAAATTCAAATTTGCACCTGAATTTGCACATTGAACATGGCTCTCCGCTACTTTATACGGTCGTGAAGAAATGTAGTCTTAAGCCGAATTTACATTACGAAACAAGTTTCATGCATGATGAAATTAATTTCATGACACTACTTTCAGTACCTGTGAAACCAGTTTCATTAAAAATAATAGTGTCGTGAAATCCACAGTATGTCTGTGTTCATGGCTCCGCCAACATCAAAGCTTTATACTCTTTATTCGCTGGTATTCACTGATGAATTTTATATTTTTATCAGCTGTCCAACGTTGTTTTGACATTTTAATAAATTTTTTCGACTTACTCCGCCCATACCACGACTACCGACTAAAAAACACACGTCCTATCAGCGCAGGCGCTTTCGCGACACTACTTAGGTTCGCGTCACATTTATACGATAATATTAGTTGCATGACACCAGTTTTATCCAAAAATCGCGCGCGGCACGAAACTGTTTCAGTGTCGTGAAATCGATGCACGCATTGTAAAACTTGACGTTTTCACGTGAAATTGTTGATGAAATTAATGTCACGGAACTACTTTCATGCTACCAGTTTCGTAATGTAAATTTGGCTTTAATCACTGCGTCTTGCAAATTGTTGAACGCAGAATGTGGTTATCAGAAGATGCTGCTAAAATCCAATAGCGGCGGTAAGACCCGTTATGGAGGAGTGGCTGGAGAGGCGGCATGGCGCCCTCAGCTTCCGGCTGACGCAGGTGCTTTCGGGACATGGATGTTTCGGGAAGTACCTGTGTCGCATAGGCCGGGAGCAGACGCCCGGATGTCACCACTGCGTCGACTGCCCGGAAGACACGGCGCTGCACACGTTGCAGGAGTGCCGTGCGTGGGCGACGCAGCGCCGTGAACTAGTCGCGGCGATCGGTGGTGACCTCTCGCTTCCGGCCGTGGTTCTGTCCATGGTCGGGAGCGAGAGTGCGTGGGAAGCCGTCACCTCCTTTTGCGAGGTGGTGATGGCGACCAAGGAGGGAGCGGAGAGGGAGAGAGAGGCGACGGCCACTCTCCCTTCCCGCGCCAGACGCACCGGGCGCCGCCGGAGGGCGCGCGACGATCTCCGGCCACCCTAGTGTGTGGCCTGCGGGCGACGGGTTAGGGGACCCGTCGCCCGACCAGTAACAGGCCCGAGAAGGCGGCGCGCATGTGTTCCGTGCGCGCCTCTCAGGAGGACGTGGGGCAAGGCCCCACAGAAGGAGAGGTCCGCCAGGGGATGGCGGACCGAGGCCTGCCGGGGTTGCGGTGCATGCAGCTGCGAATCCCGTGACCCCGGCCAAGGGTCAGGAGTAGGAACACCGTGGGTTTTTAGCCGGTAAGAGTCCGGCATAACCCTTCGCCTTCCCCAGGCGAAGGGTATCCATGAGGATTTTCCCACGATAAAAAAAAAAAAAAAAAAAAAAAAAGGGCTGGTCTCTTCTTTGTCAGGACATACATTGTTAAAATTACTTCTTGAGGCGACTTACCCCGATCGCTGGGTAGCAAATAAAGCAAAATTGTAGCTCATAGCAAGCATAACTGATAAGCTTGTAGTTCAGAGTTCGATCGAGTCAGGCAACGATGTATGCGCTAATATTTGTTAAACGGGGTGAAAACATTAAGTGTCAATTAGGAAATATTTTAAAACTTAAGGCTAATATCAAAACTAAGGCTGCCTAGTTACTAAAAAATAAATATTTTTTTGAAAAAATCACGGCCATTTATCGAGATTTCTGATTTTACTTCCTTCCAAACATTTAGTATGACATTTTGATCATAAGTTATTAAAACTTAATATTTATGCGTTTTATTTTCGTGCTAAATTGAATTTACTGAATGACGGGATTAATGACACAATAAAAACAATGGGTAATGTTTCTTTCTTGCACCTATTCACAGTCTACAACATATTTTATTAAGAATTTTAATCAATTTATGTTACTAAAAAAAACTAAAATCTCGCGACAAGCCTTTATATCATTTAAATTGTATAATGTAACAAATTGATGGGTTTGATTTAATTTATAAAGTTAAAAAAACTATAACCCGCCTACGTAAATAAAAAAGGGGTCTAAAAAAGACGAAACAAGAAAATATTTCAAACAGAAATCCAGAAATTCATAGGTACGAAAATGGTCAAGGTAGAGCCGTGGTCGCACTTTCTGTGTGTTTAATGGAGGTGTTATAAGCGTGTTCCTGACACCCACATAATCATAGTAGGTAATACAGTAAGTGCGACCACGGCTCTACCTTGACCATTTTTGTACCTATGAATTTCTGGATTTCTATTGAATTAGTTTCTTGTTTCGTCCTTTTTAGACCCCTTTTTTATTGAAATTTAATCTAATGTTCGGTTCTGATTTTCAACTATGATTTACTATAAGGCGCAGGGAAATTTCAAGAGGAGGGTGATATGGATCGATCTTTGTCAGACTATCAAGGGCTTCAGCCACCTTACATTCGAGAAGGTCTACAAGAACCAAGTCCAGGATTCTATTTTTAACATTAACAGTTGATTGGCTGCGTAATGAATCGTTTACAAACGAAATTGTCTACTGCACAGCTAATCAGCTAACTTCAGATTCGCCAAGATACGTCGGCCGTATTGTACATTGTTATATTGTTTGAGGTTATTTAAGTGGATGAAGTCTAGAAGGGCTTGATTTAGTTTAGAATCAGTCCTTGAGGAAGTGGGATACGTGTGAGTAATGCCGCTACTAACGCTTTGATTCCAGTCTCTATATTGCTCATGTTGAAGTCACCGATAAGAATAGTACAATACTCATTTCTTTCCGCTACGGCACTATGGCAATCCAAGAAGTGCTCCAAAATAGAATAATGCACAGGCAACTTGTGGTCAAATAACAGCTTGTGGTCAAAGTGTATAATAACTTGTGGTTACATAATAGCTTGAGGTTAAACAATAGCTAGTGGTCAAAGTAAACAATAGCCTGGATCCAAGTAAACAATAAATTGAGGTTAAATAATAGGTTGTGGTCAAAGTAAATAATAGTTTGTGGTCAAAGTAAATAATATATTGTGGTTAAATAATAGGTTGTGGTCAAAGTAAATAATAGCTTGTGGTCAAAGTAAATAATAGCTTGTGGTCAAAGTAAATAATAGATTGTGGTCAAATAATAGCTTGTGGTCAAAGTAAATAATAGCTTGTGATCAAAGTAAATAATAGCATGTGGTCAAAGTAATTAATAGTTTGTGGTCAAAGTAAATAATAGCTTGTGGTCAAAGTAAATAATAGATTGTGGTCAAATAATAGCATGTGGTCAAAGTAATTAATAACATGTGGTTAAATAATAGTTTGTGGTCAAAGTAAATAGTGGCTTGTGGTCTAAGTAAATAATAATTTGTCGTCAAATAATAGCTTGTGGTCAAAGTAAATAATAGCTTGTGGTCAAAGTAGATAATAGATTGTGGTCAAAGTAAATAAAAGCTTGTGGTCAAAGTAAATAATAACATGTGGTGAAATAATAGCTTGTGGTCAAAGTAAATAATAGCTTGTGAGTCAAAGTAAATAATTGATTGTGGTCAAAAAAATAGCTTGTGGTCAAAGTAAATGATAGCTTGTGGTCATAGTAAATAATAGCTTGTGGTCAAAGTAAATAATAGCTTGTGGTCAAATAATAGCATGTGGTCAAAGTAAATAATAACATGTGGTTAAATAATAGCTTGTGGTCAAAGTAAATAATAATTTGTCGTCAAATAATACCTTGTGGTCAATGTAAATAATAGCTTGCGGTCAAAGTAAATAATAACTTGCGGTCAAAGTAAATAATAATTTGTCGTCAAATTATAGCTTGTGGTCAAACTAAATAATAACATGTGGTCAAATAATAGATTGCGGTCAAAGTAAATAATAGCTTGTGATCAAAGTAAATAATAGCATGTGGTCAAAGTAAATAATAACTTGTGGTTAAAGTAAATAAAAGCACGTGGTCAAAGTAAATAATAGCTTGTGGTCAAATAATAGCATGTGGACAAAGTAAATAACAACATGTGGTTAAATAATAGCTTGTGGTCAAAGTAAATAATAATTTGTCGTCAAATAATACCTTGTGGTCAATGTAAATAATAGCTTACGGTCAAAGTAAATAATAACTTGCGGGCGAAGTAAATAATAATTTGTCGTCAAATAATAGCTTGTGGTCAAAGTAAATAACAGCTTGTGGTCAAAGTAAATAATAACTTGCAGTCAAAGTAAATAATAGCATGTGGTCAAAGTAAATAATAGCTTGTGGTCGAAGTAAATAATAATTCGTCGTCAAATAATAGCTTGTGGTCAAAGTAAATAACAGCCTGTGGTCAAAGTAAATAATAACTTGCGGTCAAAGTAAATAATAGCATGTGGTCAAAGTAAATAATAGCATGTGGTCAAAGTAAATAATAGCATGTGGTCAAAGTAAATATAAACTTGTGTTCAAAGTAAATAATAATTTGTCGTCAAATAATAGCTTGTGGTCAAAGTAAATAATTGATTGTGGTCAAGAAAATAGCTTGTGGTCAAAGTAAATGATAGCTTGTGGTCATTGTAAATAATAGCTGTGGTCAGAGTAAATAATAGCTTGTGGTCAAATAATAGCATGTGGTCAAAGTAAATAATAACATGTGGTCAAATAATAGCTTGTGTTCAAAGTAAATAATAGTTTGTGGTCAAAGTAAATAATAACATGTGGTCAAATAATAGATTGCGGTCAAAGTAAATAATAGCATGTGGTCAAAGTAAATAATAACTTGTGGTTAAAGTAAATAATAGCATGTGGTCAAAGTAATTAATAGTTTGTGGTCAAAAAATAGCTTGTGGTCAAAGTAAATGATAGCTTGTGGTCAAAGTAAATAATAGATTGTGGTCAAAAAATAGCTTGTGGTCAAAGTAAATAATAGATTGTGGTCAAAAAATAGCTTGTGGTCAAAGTAAATAATAGATTGTGGTCAAAAAATAGCTTGTGGTCAAAGTAAATAATAACTTGTGGTTAAATAATAGCTTGTAGTCAAAGTAAATAATAGTTTGTGGTCAAAGTAAATAATAACATGTGGTCAAATTAATAGATTGCGGTCAAAGTAAATAATAGCATGTGGTCAAAGTAAATAATAACTTGTGGTTAAAGTAAATAATAGCATGTGGTCAAAGTAATTACTAGTTTGTGGTCAAAAAATTGCTTGTGGTCAAAGTAAATGATAGCTTGTGGTCAAAGTAAATAACAGACAGTGGTCAAAGTAAATAATAACTTGCGGTCAAAGTAAATAATAGATTGTGGTCAAAAAATAGCTTGTGGTCAAAGTAAATGATAGCTGATGGTCATAAAATAATAGCTTGTGGTCAAAGTAAGTAATAGCATGTGGTCAAAGTAATTAATAGTTTGTGGTCAAAAAATAGCTTGTGGTCAAAGTAAATGATAGCTTGTGGTCAAAGTAAATAACAGACAGTGGTCAAAGTAAATAATAACTTGCGGTCAAAGTAAATAATAGATTGTGGTCAAAAAATAGCTTGTGGTCAAAGTAAATGATAGCTGATGGTCATAAAATAATAGCTTGTGGTCAAAGTAAGTAATAGCATGTGGTCAAAGTAATTAATAGTTTGTGGTCAAATAATAGATTGCGGTCAAAGTAAATAATAGCATGTGGTCAAAGTAAATAATAACTTGTGGTTAAAGTAAATAATAGCATGTGGTCAAAGTAATTAATAGTTTGTGGTCAAAAAATAGCTTGTGGTCAAAGTAAATGATAGCTTGTGGTCATTAAATAATAGCTTGTGGTCAAAGTAAGTAATAGCATGTGGTCAAAGTAATTAATAGTTTGTGGTCAAAAAATAGCTTGTGGTCAAAGTAAATGATAGCTTGTGGTCAAAGTAAATAACAGACAGTGGTCAAAGTAAATAATAGCTTGTGGTCAAAGTAAATACTAGTTTGTGGTCAAATTAAATAATAGCTTGTGGGCAAAGTAAATAATACATTGTGGTCAAAAAATAGCTTGTTGTCAAAGTAAATAATAACTTGTGGTTAAATAATAGCTTGTAGTCAAAGTAAATAATAGTTTGTGGTCAAAGTAAATAATAACATGTGGTCAAATAATAGATTGCGGTCAAAGTAAATAATAGCATGTGGTCAAAGTAAATAATAACTTGTGGTTAAAGTAAATAATAGCATGTGGTCAAAGTAATTAATAGTTTGTGGTCAAAAAATAGCTTGTGGTCAAAGTAAATGATAGCTTGTGGTCAAAGTAAATAACAGACAGTGGTCAAAGTAAATAATAACATGTGGTCAAATAATAGATTGCGGCCCAAGTAAATAATAACTTGTGGTTAAATAAATAGCTTGCGGTCAAAGTAAATAATAAATTGTGGTTAAATAATAGCTTGTAGTCAAAGTAAATAATGGCATGTGGTCAAAGTAAATAATAACTTGTGGTTAAAGTAAATAATAGCATGTGGTCAAAGTAATTAATAGTTTGTGGTCAAAAAATAGCTTGTGGTCAAAGTAAATGATAGCTTGTGGTCAAAGTAAATAACAGACAGTGGTCAAAGTAAATAATAACATGTGGTCAAATAATAGATTGCGGCCCAAGTAAATAATAACTTGTGGTTAAATAATAGCTTGTGGTCGAAGTAAATAATAACTTGTGGTTAAATAATAGTTTGTGGTCAAAGTAAATAATAGTTTGTGGTCAAATTAAATAATAGCTTGTGGTCAAAGTAAATAACAAATTGTGGTTAAATAATAGCTTGTAGTCAAAGTAAATAATAGTTTGTGGTCAAATTAAATAATAGCTTGTGGTCAAAGTAAATAATAGATTGTGGTCAAAAAATAGCTTGTGGTCAAAGTAAATAATAACTTGTGGTTAAATAATAGCTTGTAGTCAAAGTAAATAATAGTTTGTGGTCAAAGTAAATAATAACATGTGGTCAAATAATAGATTGCGGTCAAAGTAAATAATAGCATGTGGTCAAAGTAAATAATAACTTGTAGTTAAAGTAAATAATAGCATGTGGTCAAAGTAATTAATAGTTTGTGGTCAAAAAATAGCTTGTGGTCAAAGTAAATGATAGCTTGTGGTCAAAGTAAATAACAGACAGTGGTCAAAGTAAATAATAACATGTGGTCAAATAATAGATTGCGGCCCAAGTAAATAATAACTTGTGATTAAATAATAGCTTGCGGTCAAAGTAAATAATAAATTGTGGTTAAATAATAGCTTGTAGTCAAGGTAAATAATAGTTTGTGGTCAAATTAAATAATAGCTTGTGGTCAAAACAAATAATAGCTTGCGGTCAACGTAATTAATAGTTTGTGGTCAAAGTAAATAATAGCTTGTGGTCAAATAATAGATTGCGGTCCAAGTAAATAATAACTTGTGGTTAAATAATAGCTTGTGGTCGAAGTAAATAATAACTTGTGGTTAAATAATAGTTTGTGGTCAAAGTAAATAATAGTTTGTGGTCAAATTAAATAATAGCTTGTGGTCAAAACAAATAATAGCTTTCGGTCAACGTAATGAATAGTTTGTGGTCAAAGTAAATAATAGCTTGTGGTCAAAGTAAATAATAAAATGTGGTCAAATAATAGATTGCGGTTAAAGTAAATAATAATAATAATAATAATAAGCCTTTATTGCTGCTTTTTTGTTTTTACAAAGTTTAAATATGCCTAAGTACTAAAAAAAACTTAATCTAATAATTTCTCATTTCCAAGACACAATATCGGCAAACGGTTAACGCTTGCTATTCTGGAGCAGCTTGTCTTCCGACAAAGGCCTCCTCCAAAGATTTCCACCCAGTCCTGTCCTTTGCAGCACGAGTCCATAGTGGACCAGCTACTTTCTTAATGTCGTCTTCCCATCTCTTAGTCTGTCTACCTCTGTTTCTTTTACTGTCTCTTGGGTACCACTCTGTTATCAATTTAGTCCATTTCTCTTTCTCCTCTCTCATCATATGTCCTGTCCATCGCCATTTTAGTTGCTTGTAAACGGTGTGTGCATTTTTAAAATTTGTTCTACTTTTTATTTCGTGTAATTTTACTCTGTTGCTTCTATTAATACCTATTGTACTTCTTTCAATTCCGTTCTGGCAGACTTTTATTTGTTTACTAATTGTTCTGTTAACGCCCATGTCTGGCAACCGTATACTAAACATGGTAGAATGCACATATTAAATACCTTCCTTTTTTCTTTTATAGGCATGTCTTTGCTCTTCATAACTTCGCTAAGTGACCAAAACCGTTTCCAAGTGTTAGCTATTCGCCTGTCTATTTCTTTATGCATGCAATCTTCAGTAGATATTAGCTGCCCTAAATAAATATATTCACGTACATAATCAATTTGTTTGTTATTTACTTTTATAATCTCTGTTTGTGTAGAATTGGTCATTATTTTAGTTTTGGTTAAGTTCATTGACAGGCCTGCCTTAGCACTTTCATTAGCTAGTTGTTGTAGCATTACTTCCAGGGTTCCTGGGCAGTCCGAAAATAAAATTAGGTCGTCTGCGAAACGTAGATGACTTAGGTTTTCTCCATTTATGTTCAGTCCAAATTTAGTCCATTCCAGGTTTCTGAAGATCATCTCTAACACTGCTGAAAATAGTTTAGGTGAAATAGGGTCTCCCTGGCGTACACCTCTTTTAATAGGAAATTCTTCACCTGTGGATTCTAGTTTTACTTGCGCAGTACTCTTTGTGTATACGTTTTTAAGTATTTGTATGTATTTTGTCTGTACCCCTTGCCTATCTAATGCATCCCATATATATCCATGTTCTAGTGTATCGAATGCCTTGTTAAAGTCGACGAACCCCAGGTAGTATGTTTTGTTATATTCGTTATGTTTTTGTAATATTTGTCTTAAAGCATGAATGTGATCTATAGTTGAATAATTGCTACGGAATCCGGCTTGTTCTTTGGGTTGGTTTTCTTCAAGGGTATTGGTAATTCGGGATAGTATAATTTTTGAAAATACTTTGTAGATGTTAGACATTAGACTAATCGGTCTATAGTTTCCTATTTCTCCTTTGTCTCCTTTTTTATGTAGCAATATGATTGTTGATTTAGTCCAATCCTCAGGTATCTTTTCCGTATTGATAATTTCGTTAAATATGTCTGTAAGTTTTGAAGCGATCACTGGCAATGTAGTTTTTAATAATTCATTTGTAATTAAATCTGATCCAGGTGCTTTATCTAGCTTTTGTGAGTTGATTGCTTTTATTGTTTCTTCCTTTAGTATTGCTGGTATTATCTCTGCATCTGCTGGCGCATTATATTCTTTGACAGTTTGTCCCACAATTTGACTTTGGTATAAATTTCGATAATAGTCAGTAGCAATTTTTAGTATCTCGGGTCTTTTACCTGTAGTTTTACCATCTTTCTTCTTCATACTGGGTATCCAATCTTTTATGTGATTTAACTCTTTCAGTGCCTTTTTTATTCCTCCAGTTCTTTCTATATGTTTTTTCAGTGAAGTTAGTCTTTTTGTTCTCCTTTCCTTTCTAAGTTCTTCACTAATATTTTTGCTAATATCTGCTATCTTTCGGCGGTTATCTTTACTTTTTCTTTGTCTTAAAAGTTCTTTGCGTTCCTGTAATAACTGTTTGTTTTTTATTGACATTTCTGTCTTACAGTTTGTATTTATTTTCCTCGTTTCGGTTTTTAGTTGATTTAGTAACCTGTCGTATTTTTATTGTGTTGATATACACTCTTCTTTGTCATTATTTATTGATATGCTAAGGTTGTTGAGAAGTAAGTCGGTGTTGCCTGTACACTCAATAGCTGTATAGTTGATATGATTATGGAATCTTCTTGTTTTCTTGGAACGTGTTCCTGCCAATGTTGCCCGAACCATTCTATGATCTGTATTAAAATTCAAATTATTTATAACAGATACATCCTTAAAATTGTTTACATTGTTAGATAAAATGTAGTCAATTTCGTTTTTATAAAGTCCACCAGGGGAGATCCATGTCCATTTTTTGGTTGGTTTCTTCTTGTAAAAACTATTCAGAATTCTTAATTTATATTCTAAAGCAAAAGTTACTAATTTTGTGCCGTTTTTACTTCTTGTGCCAAATCCATGGTTTCCTATGGTATACTCTTCTCCCGTATTCCGTGTTCCAATCTGTCCATTAAAATCACCCATAACTATGACGTTTTTGTGTGCATTTTCGATAGTGGTTTGTAAGTCTTCATAGAATTTTTCAATTTTTGTTATGTCTTCCTTTTTGTTTGATTCAGTTGGTGAGTATACTTGGATAATAGACCATTCTTCTTCTTCTTCCCTATAAAGACATAGTTTTATATTGAGGATTGCAATCCGTTCTGAGATTCCCCTAATTTCTTCTATATTGTTAACGAGATTTCTTTTTACCATGAATCCGACCCCATACATCCCAGGCGTCTCGCCTATATAGTGTAATATGTACTTTCCATAATCTCCTATACCTTCTCCATATCTTCTCATTTCACTTATTCCTATTATGTCCCATTTCATTTCTTCTATTGCTAATTCTAGTTCTTGTAGTTTTTTCTGGAGTTATTAGTGATCGACAGTTGATAGTTGCGATATAAATATCTGTATCTTTGTTTTTCCTGAGTGTGTTGTGTCCTATCTTTGGAGGGTCGTGGTCATTTTCCCCCACGAGGACCAATCGGCTTGGGGGAGGGTAGTGTTTTATTGTTTCTTTACCTTCTATATTATAAGATTGTTGTGTTCTCCGTTTACCGATAGGTGATTGCTATTGCTTTTGAGCTGCCATGGAGTTGGAAAGGGAATTAGATCTAGTCCTCATCAAATCAAATGCATTTAATCTGTTGTTGTTTTTCGATGGCATTAGAGTTTGTTGTTTCCTTGGTTGGGTATTATCTTGCGGTGATGTAGACATACCTCTTTTCCTTTTGTCAATGTTTGTATTATTTTCCTTTACTATTAGTTTATCGTATTTCAAGTATGCGACATTTCCTTTCTTTCTTTCCTCTGTTAGTTTATTTTGCAATGTTTTCCTCTTTTCTAGAACTTCTTTGGTGTAATCTTCTGTGATATACACATTTTTAAGATTTTTCTTGATTTTCATTACCTCATTCTTCTTCCATTCATTTACAAAAGAAAATAGGATAGGTCTCGGTTTGCCTTCTGATTTTTCCCTTCCAATACGATACATTTTGTTTACTTCGTATTCTTCTATGATTACATCTAAGTCACTTTTGAAAATTTTCTGCACTTCCTGTAGTAGATCTTGGTTAGATTTTTCTTCCTCTTCCAAACCAAAAATGATTATATTGTTATGTTTCTTTTCTCTTTTCAAATATTCTATCTCTTTCTCAAGATTCTTTACTTTTATTTTTAAGTCTTTATTTTCTGCTATGATGGGTTGTAATTTTTCGTCCATTCTCTCCATTATTGTGTTAGTTATAGAATCTTTTAATTCAGTTGTTTGTTTCTGCATTTCGATTTTCATATTCTCAAATAATAGTTGAAATTGATCATCCATTTTTTTTTACGTCCGTTTTTAGTCTGCGTATAATGGAACGTATCGACGAGATTAGTGGATTTTTTATTTCCAGTATTGGCAACACTCGTGCGTAGCACTGTCAGTTGTTGCTGTCAGAGATTGTCTATGACTAATATAATTCTCATGCAATTTCTATGACACAATTTCTAACCTCAATCCAGCGTTTATCTGATTGTAATGTGTTCCAATATCCAAAATCCACAGTTAATGAACATTTCCACAACACTCACGGCTCATATGTTTGTATTTTGTGATGTTTACAATATCAAAAGTGGCAGCAAAAGTTTTTTATACACGATTTAATCGGGAGCTGTACTTCAGTGATGTTTACGATACGAGCACCGGAAACGGAAAGTAAATAATAACTTGTGGTTAAATAATAGCTTGTGGTCGAAGTAAATAATAACTTGTGGTTAAATAATAGTTTGTGGTCAAAGTAAATAATAGCTTGTGGTCAAATAATAGCATGTGGTCAAAGTAAGTAATAACATGTGGTTAAACAATAGCTTGTGGTCAAAGTAAATCATAACTTGTGGTCAAATAACAGCCTGTGGTCAAAGTAAATTATAACTTGCGGTCAAAGTAAATAATAGCATGTGGTCAAAGTAAACAATAACTTGTGGTTATAATAGCTTGTAGTCAAAGTAAATAATAGTTTGTGGTCAAATTAAATAATAACATGTGGTCAAATAATAGATTGCGGTCAAAGTAAATAATAGCTTGTGATCAAAGTAAATAATAGCATGTGGTCAAAGTAAATAATAACTTGTGGTTAAAGTAAATAATAGCATGTGGTCAAAGTAATTAATAGATTGTGGTCAAATAATAGATTGCGGTCAAAGTAAATAATAGCATGTGGTCAAAGTAAATAATAACTTGTGGTTAAAGTAAATAATAGCATGTGGTCAAAGTAATTAATGGTTTGTGGTCAAAAAATAGCTTGTGGTCAAAGTAAATGATAGCTTGTGGTCAAAGTAAATAACAGACAGTGGTCAAAGTAAATAATAGCTTGTGGTCAAAGTAAGTAATAGCATGTGGTCAAAGTAATTAATAGTTTGTGGTCAAAAAATAGCTTGTGGTCAAAGTAAATGATAGCTTGTGGTCAAAGTAAATAACAGACAGTGGTCAAAGTAAATAATAGCTTGTGGTCAAAGTAAATAATATATTGTGGTCAAAAAATAGCTTGTGGTCAAAGTAAATAATAGCTTGTGATCAAAGTAAATAATAGCTTGTGGTCAAAGTAAATAATAGATTGTGGTCAAATAATAGTATGTGGTCAAACTAAATAATAACATGTGGTTAAATAATAGTTTGTGGTCAAAGTAAATAATGGCTTGTGGTCAAAGTAAATAATAACATGTGGTCAAATAATAGATTGCGGCCCAAGTAAATAATAACTTGTGGTTAAATAATAGCTTGTGGTCGAAGTAAATAATAACTTGTGGTTAAATAATAGTTTGTGGTCAAAGTAAATAATAGTTGTGGTCAAATTAAATAATAGCTTGTGGTCAATATAAATAATAGCTTGCGGTCAAAGTAAATAATAACTTGTGGTTAAATAATAGCTTGTAGTCAAAGTAAATAATAGTTTGTGGTCAAATTAAATAATAGCTTGTGGTCAAAGTAATAATAGCTTGCGGTCAAAGTAATTAATAGTTTGTGGTCAAAGTAAATAATAGCTTGTGGTCAAAGTAAATAATAACATGTGGTCAAATAATAGATTGCGGTCCAAGTAAATAATAACTTGTGGTTAAATAATAGCTTGTGGTCGAAGTAAATAATAACTTGTGGTTACATAATAGTTTGTGGTCAAAGTAGATAATAGTTTGTGGTCAAATTAAATAATAGCTTGTGGTCAAAGTAAATAATAGCTTGCGGTCAAAGTAAATAATAAATTGTGGTTAAATAATAGCTTGTAGTCAAAGTAAATAATAGTTTGTGGTCAAATTAAATAATAGCTTGTGGTCAAAACAAATAATAGCTTGCGGTCAACGTAATTAATAGTTTGTGGTCAAAGTAAATAATAGCTTGTGGTCAAAGTAAATAATAACATGTGGTCAAATAATAGATTGCGGTCAAAGTAAATAATAACTTGTGGTTAAATAATAGCTTGTGGTCGAAGTAAATAATAACTTGTGGTTAAATAATAGTTTGTGGTCAAAGTAAATAATAGTTTGTGGTCAAAGTAAATACTAGCTTGTGGTCAAAGTAAATAATAACTTGTGATCAAAGTAAATAATAACTTGTGGTCAAAGTAAATAATAACTTGTGGTCAAAGTAAGTAATAACTTGTGGATAAATAATAGCTTGTGGTCAACCTTTTTTAATTTGTTAAAACTCAGACTCGGAATCTTCTTGGTGTATTACTTTTTTTTATTTACTTTACGCGCGCCTATTTCCTTAGGTTAAAAACAAGAAACTTGAAAACAAGTGAAAAACCTAAAATGAGTGATTCTAGCCACGATGAAGTTTTTTTTTTTTACATTAAGTCATTTCCTCGCTGAGGTGGGATGAAAAGTTACGTGTTGCACTCGAGTGCAAAGATTTTTCACCTCGTGCTCTTTTGATTCCCTCTCGCTAACGCTCAGGATTCTAATTTTAGAATCCTTCGCTTGCTCGGTCATCAAAATTGAGCACGTGGTTAAAAATCAACTTTGCACTCTTATATAACAAATAACTATTTCTAATTATTTACTCAATAATAACCAACTACTTAAATCCCACCAACTGTGAGCATAATCTGTTTCGGGTAAGATCAGCATCCAACCTTATTCACAGACAACAATGCATCGAGAGCGAAAGTGTAAGTGCATAGTAAGTTATTAAGCTGAGCCAGTTTCACTGAGCAAGCTATAAATTATATTTACTATTGTTAGTACAACTGTGTTCAGTGTACAATACTAGTTTAAACCCACGACTTCATTTGTTTGCTCTACGTGGTTCACTTACCGATTTTTCAGTATTAAAGGAGTTTATTCAGGATTCAAACACTTTGTTTTTTGCTGTTATTCCGTATTTTTGCCATTTTTCTGCTTATGATAAAATAGTTTTTTCGTACAACTTAGTGAGTCAGGCTTTGATTTTTGAATTTTATTTCGTTTTTTTTTCATTTTAATTTATTAATTTCAGTGCTGCCAATTAAAAAATAAATCAATTAATCGTCGACTTTCGCTGTGATGGTAAAAAAAGTGCAATATATTACTCTTGTTACACTTATTACTTACCTATCAGAAAACAGTATTTTCTTTTTCTGGCTTTTCTGACTTTAGATTTTGGGTACCTACAAAATGAATGATGTCCTTTATTTTTTTCAAGGGTATTTTGCATGCTTAGTTTCACAGGATGAGCATATACAAGGTTAGTCGGAAAGGGGGTACTAATCCGAAGGGGTGGTAAAATACCCATAATAATGATCAACTTTTGTTCTACAACTTTCCCCAAAAGTCAATAGTTTACGAGAAATAGCTGTTTAAAAATTCACAGGAATTGTGAAGGGAGGGATTTTTTGTGGGCTGTCTATTGTAACATTGACGTTCAAAAAGAACTAAGTAATTCTAGTCTATTTTGAATAAATGAGTTTTGAGTTTGAGTTTGACATAAAAAACACGCTAAGATGTATCTATCCTCAGCTATGATCAGCTGTGTTTACATTTTAGGTCATATTAGGGATCACGAATTAGAAGCTCCATTTTCTGAATTCGTAAATAAAGCAGGGATGAAGAATTTTTGGAAAAACTAAAATTAAAATAATTTTACTTTAAGTGGCCGCGGATTAGTACCTACCCCCTTTTCCGACAAACCTTATAGATATAGGGTCTACACCCAATGCAGGTAATGTGCTAATTCAGCATAGATTTTAGTAAAACTTCCTAAACTTTTCCTCTAAATCATTCCGCGTGTTTCTTAGATTACTTGCATCTCAGTCCACTACTGGACATAGAGCTCTAAAGTCTCCTTGTCCTGTCCTCCCCAGCTACCATTTGAAAGTCCAACTACATTCGGCGTTATAAAAATCACACCTCTCCGAAAGTAAGTTTCAAGCATTTCCAGCCATAATTTAACAAACCCAGATAATATTGGTATCTGGGTGAATAAAAGAACTTCTTTAAAAAAAAAACAAATCATTGTTCTCCTTCGTTGTTAACATTAATATTAGTTTCAGATTGTTTTATTCTTGTCTTATTACTTGACGGCAGTGGTATAGTTTGATTTTTCATTATTATAATTGAAGTTTGAAACAACTGCATTTAGAACTTTGGGATGATGATAATGACGTTCTTTATTTTGTACAAACATTTTTTCGAATAATCACCCATCTATAGAATGTTATTGTCATTTTTGCTGTTTAATAAAACAAATTTTTTTCTTCATTCACAATGAACTTATTTTTTTTTATGGCTTGGTAAAAAATCTCTCATTTTTTTCTAAAATCTGAATAAATTACCTTTTAAATGGTACACCACAGTCATACCCTTATCATTTATTAAATAGGGTTAAAAGTGTTTTGAAGGGGATTTTTAAGAGGTGCAATTTTCGTCACTCCGAGTGTATTTGAGGAAGACACACCTTAAGCCACGCAGGCGCTATAGTGATTGTGTTACAAACAAACCTACATGCAAACATAAGACGCTCACATTTATATTATTAGTGAGATATTAAGTTAGATTTGTTCGCCGCGGCGCGGGCGCCGGCACCGGCCAGCTGTAAACTATGTGAACATTTGCATTATAATAATGTCGCCAGCTCAAGCAAATATAATAACTTGGATTGTCGCCTTCAGCTAATTAAATAAGCCTTTAATTTATTACTTCTATTGTAGCAAGGTGTAAGTAATATTGAGCAAGTGTGGTGCACTTCGACACAGTAGATATATAGGTTAAAGCAGTACAGAAACGTAAGGAAAAAGTTATTTTATCTACACTCATGTCATAAAGTTTCAATTATAATTATTTTTTTACCAAAATGACACGTTTTATTCACGTGCATCTCTAATAAAATAAAGTTTTATTAAAGTACAGTTCTCCTAACAAAATGATGCATTAAAATTAAACCAAAAAACTATTATAGTACACTTACGATAGAACAAGGAGTTTTCAACTCGGGGTGCGTGGTCAGAAACCTCCTCGTGTGCCTGGTGGCTGCTGGTCCCTTATGGATACGTCCGGGGGGAACAGCAGTTGCTCGGGCCGGTGCACCCTGGGCACGGGCAATAGCTCTCGCGAGCTATTGTCTGTGGCGAATTCTGACCAAGGGAGGGTGGCCAGTTGGCCATGGGAAGGCTCTTCCCCGCCCTCTCATCTAGGAGAGGGCGTGGTAGAATAGAGCCTTGCAGGGGCGACGGGTTTGTCAGCTGGCAATAGTTGGCTGGCAGACACGGTCTAATGCAGACCACCGTTCGGCCCGACCCGTAATCCTCATTGAGAGGACCGGGGGTCTCGGCTTAACCGCCTGGACCAAGAGCGAAACTCTATAAAGTTTTCACTGAATCCCAAGTTGCGATGCACGGCGAGGGGATGGATGGCTGACAGTTACAAGTTCTTCGGAACATTCAGTCGCGAGTGCAGGTCCCGTCAGGATACCAGCCGACCTCCTGACGTATGTAGGCTTGTCCGGGTACAGGGGTCTCTGCCCGGATCGACTCTTTATTTCCCCCATACTCGTGGGATTAGATATGGAGTTGAACGTAAATTTAAAAAGAATTGATGAAAAGGTGGGTGCGGTGTCTTCGGACACTGCATCGAGGGTGACGAGGGCGTTGGCTCCTAAAGGGCCTGACGCGGAGAGGGTTGCAGAGGCGGTGTCGGACTCTGACACCGCATCCAGCATGGAGGTGGCGGTGGGGTCGTCTGCGCGTGAGAAGGAGTTCTTCCGCCGCAAGCGATCTCGACCGCCGAATGGCTCGGGTTCGGACTCGAGCCCGAGTGAAGAGGAGCCACTCTCGGCGCTGGCTGCAAGGAGAGGCAGCAAGAGAGGAAGAGGCCGGCCTCCGACAACGGGCCAATACATTGGCCTGGCAAAGGCCAAGAAGGAGCAGGCGGCTGCACAGCAGGCCGACAAGCTCAAGGAGGAGGAGCGGCGGATTGCTGACCTGGCCAAGAAGGTGTCCACCGGAAGGGTCCCTCGGCTGTCCGGTGCCACCTCTATGAGCGAGAGCGAGAGGGAGAGGGACCCCAGTGAGCTGTCCGCAGCGGAGCTCGACACCAAGCTCCGGGACGCCGTGGCGGCCATTAAATCGGTCGCCGGGGTGTCTAAGGGCCTGAAGGGCACATGCCAGAAGGCTCTCAAAAAGGCTGCGGACTCCTTCCTGGAGGTGGCGGAGGTGTTAGCGAAGCGCACGGCTTCGGAGGAGGTGGTCAGACTGCGGGCGGAGAATGCCCGCCTGGCGGCCCAGCTCGCCGAGCTCCGAAAGAAACACGAAGAGTTTAGGGCTGACTTGGCCAAAGACCGCCAACAGCGCATGCGCGCTGAGGCGGGCATTGCGGTGCAGCCAGTCGGCTGCGAGGAGTCGGAGGTGGTTCGGTTCTTCCGGACGGAGATGGCGAGTTTTGACGCTCGGTTCTCCGTCCTGGAGAGCAGGATATTGCGTCCACCTCTGGCCGGGGACCGGAGGGGGCCGGAGCAAGCGCCGGCGACGTATGCGGCTAAAGCCGCAACACGTACGTCGGTGCGGCCCGACCTGGCTGGGTCCCAAACCGCCTCGACCTCGGCGGCCCCACCTCCGGCCGCTTCGACTTCAGGGGCAAAAACGACCCGGAAGTCCCAACCCGCAAAAGGGAAGGGAAAGGGAAAGGGCGGGGGGGCGTCTGGAGCTGCCATACAGGCCGCTTCTGCCCCTGATGCTCTTGCCCCTGCGGCTTCTGCCCCTGCGGCTTCTGCCCCTGCGTCTTCTGCCCCTGCGGCGGCTGCCTCTTCTGGCGCCCAGCAGCACCCTACGGCCTCCGGATCCAATCAGGGTCAGTGGGAGACCGTAGGAGCAAAAAAGAGGAAGAAGAAGGCTGCTAGGAAGGCGGCCAAGAGGAGGGCCGCCGCCGAAAAGAAGGCTGCTCAGTTTGCCAAAAAGGAGGCTGAGCGGCTTCGCGCCCCTAAGTCCGCGGCTGTGGTGCTTACACTGCAGCCGGGGGCTGAGGAGAGAGGGGTCACCTACGCCGGGGTCTTGGCGAAAGCCAAGGCCGATATAGATCTCGGCAGCCTTGGGATTGCGGGTATCCGGATGAAGCACACAATCACCGGTGCCCGCCTGCTCGAGGTCTCCGGCGCCACCAGTGGCCCGAAAGCGGACGTCCTCGCTGAGAAGCTGAGGGCGTCGCTGGAGGCAGAGGAGGTCCGGGTCTCCAGGCCTACCAAGTGCGCAGACATGCGTATTACGGGTCTGGACGACTCGGTCACGGCCGAAGAGGTCGTGGCAGCCGTCGCAAGGAGCGGTGGTTGCCCTCCGGAGCAGGTGAAGCCGGGCGCAATTCGCCCCGGCTTCGCCGGCCCAGGGACAGTTTTTGTAAGCTGTCCCGTCGCGGCGGCCCAAAAGATTTTGGAGGGCCGTCGACTGGTGGTGGGGTGGGTCTCGGCGCAAGTAAAACTGCTGCCGGCCAGGCCTCTGATGTGTTACAGGTGCCTAGCTAATGGGCATACATGGGCGCTGTGCACGTCGGAGGTCGACCGCAGTGGAACCTGCTTCCGCTGCGGTAAGCCCGGGCATGCCGGGTACTGCCGGCACGTGCGAGGCCACGCCGCACTGCGTAAGCTGTGCGGTGGCTGGCAAGCCGGCGGAACACCGGGCGGGCGGCAAGGCCTGCGCCGAGCCAAAAAAGAGGGGCAGAAGGGGGCGACGCCGCGGTAAGAAGGCCGCGGCAAAGGCGGCTATGCAGCCGGCTACTCGGCCGGCTGCCGAGTTGCAAGGAGCGGTGGAGGAGGCGATTATGGACTGCCATTAATGGCTACACACACTCGCCTCCTCCAGTCTAACATCAACCACTGCGCCAGGGCTCAGGACCTCCTGCTCCAGAGCATGGCGGAGTGGTTGATCAATGTGGCAGTGGTCGCCGAGCCGTACTTCGTTCCACCCCGGGACGACTGGGTTGGGGACGTTGACGGCTCGGTGGCCCTTATAGTCTCGCGGGCCGCCTCTGGCTCTCCGTCCATCGAGAATGTCACTCGTGGACGGGGATATGTGGCGGCCCTTCTGGAAGACTGGGTGGCCGTGGGAGTTTATTTCTCTCCCAACCGTTCTCTCGCCGACTTTGAGGACTTCCTCGAGGGTTTGAGCGTCGTCGTCGGTCGTAGTCATCCTCGCCCCGTGCTCGTCTTCGGGGACTTCAACGCCAAGTCCACGGCTTGGGGTTCCCCGGCCACGGATGCGCGGGGCGAGGTGCTGGAGGAGTGGGCCCTAGAAGTGGGCCTACAGATCCTCAACCGAGGTTCCGTCAACACGTGCGTGCGACAGCGGGGCGGATCCATAGTGGACATCTCGTTCGCTACCCCCGCTCTAGCGCGCCGTGTCCAAGGCTGGCGTGTCATGGAGGAGGTGGAGACTCTGTCGGACCACAGGTACGTCCGATTCGACGTCTCCGCCCAGACCTCGGGCGCCCCGGCCCGTACGGTCCCGGGTGGAATCGGTCCGCGTTGGGCGCTAAAGCGGCTGGACAGGGAGGCCCTCCTGGAGGCCTCGATCGTGCAGGCCTGGGTGACAGCACCGGTCAGGCCTGTCGATATCGACGAGGAGGCAGAGTGGCTCCGGGAGGCAATGTCGCAAATATGTAACGTGGCGATGCCTCGGGTCCAGGCCTTGCCTGCCAAGCGTCAGGTGTACTGGTGGTCGCGGGACATTGATGTCCTGCGCAGCGCGTGCGTGGAAGCGCGACGCCAGTACGCAAGACTTCGCAGGAGGCGTCGCCGCACTCCAGATGCGGCAGCCGCGGAGGCGGAGCTGTACGAGGGGTACAGAGAGGCGAAGATCGCCCTCCAGAATGCGATCGCGCGGGCCAAAGTCACGGCCCACGAAGAGCTGCTGGAGACTCTGGACCGCGACCCGTGGGGACGCCCATACCTTATGGTACGGGGCAAACTTCGCCCGTGGGCCCCCCCACTGACCCAGAGTCTCCGGCCTCAGCTTCTGGAGGGAGTGGTGAGCGCTCTGTTCCCTTCGAGGGCGGAGCACACGCCACCGCCGATGGTTCCGCCTCACGTGGCGCCCAACGCGGACGACGACGACGACGTGCCCGAAGTGACCCGGGTAGAGCTGAGAGCGGCGGTGCGAAGGCTTCAAGCCAAGAACACCGCCCCGGGACCCGACGGCATACCTGGCCGTGCGTGGGTCCTGGCTCTCAGGGCTCTCGGGCCCCGACTGGGGGGGCTCTTGAGCGCATGTTGCGAGCGGGGCCAGTTTCCTCTCCGGTGGAAAACCGGTAAGCTGGTCCTGCTCAGGAAGGAGGGGCGCCCCGCAGACTCACCGTCTGCGTACCGCCCCATCGTGTTGCTGGACGAGGTGGGCAAGCTCTTCGAGAGAGTAATTGCAGACCGCCTCGTCACGCACATGACTGGGGTGGGGCCGGATCTGGCGGATAACCAGTTTGGTTTCCGCCGGGGGCGCTCCACCGTGGACGCAATCATGCGCGTGAGGGCTCAAGCGGAGGAAGCAGTCGCCCGGGGTGAGGTCGTCTTGGCGGTGTCTCTCGACATCGCCAACGCCTTCAACACCTTGCCCTGGAGTTGCATCAGGGCGGCACTCGAATACCATCGGGTGCCGACCTACCTCCGCCGCATTGTCGGGGCCTATCTCACGGAGAGGGCCGTCATCTACCCGGGTCGGGAAGGATGGAGTCGGCGAGAGATGTCGTGCGGTGTTCCGCAGGGATCGGTTTTGGGGCCGCTCCTGTGGAACATCGGTTACGACTGGGTTCTGCGCGGTGCGTTTCTCCACGGCGTCGGCGTTACTTGCTACGCCGACGACACGCTGGTGACGGCGCGGGGGAAGACGCACCGGCAGGCGGCCATCCTGGTCACAGCTGGGGTTGCGCAGGTCGTCGAGAGGATCCGGCGACTGGGTCTCGAGGTGGCCCTGCAAAAGTCCGGGGCCCTGTGTTTCCATGGGCCCCGGAAGGGACCACCTTCGGGATTCCATATCGTGGTGGGAGGGGTTCGCATCGGTGTCGAGTCGACGATGAAGTACCTGGGACTCGTCCTCGACAGCCGGTGGGACTTTGGGCCTCACTTTCGGCAGCTAACGCCAAAACTGATGGGCGCCGCGGCTGCTCTGTCGCGGCTGCTGCCCAATCTGGGGGGGCCCAATACCTCCTGCCGGAGGCTCTATGGGGGGATCGTGCGGTCCATGGCCCTTTACGGGTCACCCGTGTGGGCGGACACCTTGACGGCCCGCAACGTAGCTATCCTGCGGAGACCGCAGCGGGCGATGGCCGTCAGGGTGATAAGGGGCTACCGTACGATCTCTTTCGAGGCGGCGAGCCTCCTTGCCGGATCAATGCCCTGGGATCTGGAGGCGAGAGCCCTCGCCCTGAGATATCAGCAGCGCGAGGAGGCGCCTGGGCGGAGTGAGCTCCGCCAGATCCTAGTGGCAGAGTGGAGAGAACGACTTGCGCAACCCAGCGCAGGGCACGCCGCAATAGCGGCGGTAAGGCCCGTGATGGAAGAGTGGCTGGAGAGGCGTCATGGCGCCCTCAGCTTCCGGCTGACGCAGGTACTCTCGGGACATGGGTGTTTCGGGAAGTACCTGTGTCGCATAGGCCGGGAGCAAACGCCCGGTTGTCACCACTGCGTCGACTGCCCCGAGGACACGGCCCTGCACACTTCGCAGGCGTGTCCTGCGTGGGCGACGCAGCGCCGCGAGCTAATCGCGGCGGTCGGTGGTGGTGACCTCTCGCTTCCGGCCGTGGTTCTGTCCATGGTCGGGAGCGAGACTGCGTGGGAAGCCGTCGCCTCCTTCTGCGAGGAGGTGATGGCGACCAAGGAGGGAGCGGAGAGAGAGAGAGAGGCAGCTGCCACTCTCCCCTCCCGCGCCAGACGCACCGGGCGGCGGAGGCCGCGCGACGACCTCCAGCCACCCTAGTGTGTGGCCTGCGGGCGCTGGGTTAGGGGACCCACCGCTCGATCAGTAACAGGCCCGAGTAGGCGGCGCGACGTGTTCCACGCGCGCCTCTCAGCAGGACGTGGGGCAAGGCCCCACAAAGGAGAGGTCCGCCAGGGGCTGGCGGACCGAGGCCTGCCGGGGTCGCGGTGCATGCAGCTGTGAATCCCGCGACCCCGGCCCACGGTCAAGTGATGGAACATCGTGGTGGTTTTAGCCGGTAAGAGTCCGGCACACCCCCCCGTCTTCCCCAGACGGGGGATAGTCCATGAGGATTTCCCCACGCAAAAAAAAAAAAAAAAAAAAAAAAAGGAGTTTTCAACTCACTTTTTTTAGCGGCTGCACACTGTCTGTCTGTTCGCGCGCTAGGGTGCATGCACATGCATGCGCGGTGGACTGCTGGGTTTGGGCGCCATAATATTATTTTTGTTTTATATTTGGGTATTTTATTTAAATTGCAGGGTTTTAGATAAAGTAGTGTGATACTATTAAGATTAAGACTTGGTCTTTGACAAACATTCAAAAGTCCAAACTCAAGGTCTGCCAACGTGCTATGGAGCGCAGCATTCTAGGCGTCAAACTAACGGACCATATACGCAACACCACACAGCGCTCCAAAACACAAATTGCTGATGGTGCTCAAAAAGCCGCTAAGCTGAAGTGGGCCTTGGCCGGCCACGTGTGCCGCATGCCCAATGAGCTGTGGGCCAAAATAACCACTCTATGGAGCCCTGACACAGCCAGAAGGCGTCGCGGCAGACCTCGAAGAAGATGGCGGGACGAGCTAGACAAAACCAATGACCAGTGGTCCACTTTGGCTCTGGATCGAAAAAATTGGAAGTCATGGGGAGAGGCCTTTGCCCAGCAGTGGGATGACGCAGGCTAGAAATGAAATGAATGATACTATTAAAAACCTCGTCTACGGCTCGGTTTTTAAACTCACACTCAGGTTTTAATAGTAGTTTCATAAACTATTATTATAGGATTATTTTGTTAAGAACACTGTACTACTCGTATAATAATTTTACTTTAAAGATGCTCGTCAATAAAGCAGTCATTATAGTATTATTTTTGAATTCATAATTCACGATATGACTGTAGATAAACTATTAATTAAGGAAACTCGCACATTCATTAATTATTCTGATATTATCAGTAAGTGTGAACTTGTGAATGAATATTAAAACAATAATAAATATATTATTAAACAGTTTCTATTTATTCACATGTATAAATTGTTAATAATTGCTACATAATCAATATAAATGAGCTAATTATGTAGTGTCTTGTATTTATTGTTGCAATTCTGTTTTATATAAAATCAGTTTAGATACAACAACGAGGTATTTCATGAGATATTTTTACGCGTCGCAAATATCTATCAAACGCAACTCGCAAACCCTACAGGACCATTGTCCCGTCAGCAAAACGAGCAAGAAGCCCACGCATATTTCCGCGCATGTAGCCTACGCATGTAGTCCGCGTCTTTACTTGCTCCAATTACTTACAAGCACCTTTAGTGAGCTACCAGTTCAATATCAATTTTATCAAAGCATGTAAAGCCACGGGTACAGCTGGCTGCTCTACATAGCTGATATGAATGAAACCTGGCAGGTAGCTAAGCAACGGTGACAGATAAATAATGACAGTTCGGCATTACATTAATCGGGTATACATCGTTGTCAGGGTGCGTTACGGAAAGAAACGGAGCGGTAGGAGGAGCGGGCAGCGGGTGACTACAAATTAATCTAAGTGGGGGAATTCGGAAAAACAAAAGTTTTGTCTATTTTAAATCGTTATTTTCCTGTTATAAATCTTTATTTTCCATTTATAAATCTTTATTTTCTATTTATAAATCTTTACTTTCTATTTATAAATCTTTGATTTTTCTTTCTTTAATATTTTTGTTTTTTCCTTTCAATAATAAATTCTATAACATAAAGAGTGTAATAAAACACATGTTGTATTCCCCGAAGGGTTGGGCAGAGGTGTATTATACACCCACATTGCGAAGTTATGTTTAAGTCCCATGTAATAGGGGGCGAGCCTATTGCCATCAACCGGGCACAAATCCAGACTCCGAGCTGCAACTAAGAAATTCCACATAGAAAAACCCAATAACACTTTGCCCGACCTGGGGATCGAACCCAAGACCTCACGCTCAGCAGTGGCACTTGCGACAAAGAGACCAAAGAGGCAGTCTAATAAAGATTTTTTTTGTTTCAAATCGCTAACCTATGTAGTCTTAAACGAATAATGTATCATTCGTTTGAGAATTAACGATTCAGTTGCATGTAGTAATCAATCACTGTCCTACAGTTCACTGACCCTTCTAATAATCACTACTAACCAAGGCTAAACTAAAAGCCTTATAAAACTTAAACGTAACGTTAACATTTAACCTCAACAAAACGTTGTGTAATGCGATTAACCTTTTTAGTAGGACGGTGACAAACGTGCGACTTGTCGCTTATCGAGTGATGTTATAAATTGCCTACAGAGTCGTTTGAGTAACTTCTGTCTTTATAACATCTGCAATTTCAAATAATTCATGATAAAATCCATTGAAGATTTTAATTGAAGAAGGGGTGTATTAAAACAGTCTCCACGAGTGACGTGGTGATACTTGAGTACGTCCGACCCACCATTGGCAGGCAGCTCCGCTAGAAGCCTTCGTACTTTTTGTGTGTTCATCAAATGAAAGTTTGTTGTCAATGATGACACCTAATTAGCGCATGCTCTACGTCATTTTAATTTGTGAACAGTGTGAGGAAACATTGCTGAGCATATAAATGGAATTTGTTTTTCAGGACCGCAATGGACTCCTGAATCTAAAACATTATGTACTTGATCTTATTGGCGTTTAATCTAAGCGAATTTGTGGCGAGCCAGTGACAGACTGTATGTGCTATGGAAAATACTTCTTCCCAGAAGTCCTCCCGCGAAAGTTAAGGTGATGTCGTCCGCATACGAGATAATTTGTCATCCTTGGATCTGAAGTTGACATAGCTTATTAATATAGCACAAGAATAATGTAGGGCCAAGGATGCTACCTTGAGGAACCCCGTGAGTAATCGGAGATTCATCACTGTCATGTTAACCAATCCTCATGCACTGCTTTCGAACTGCAAGATATTTGGCCAACAGACCAAGTTGAGCCCCCGAATACCCATTGCATTTAGTTTATGAATTAGGGTGGGGACAGAGACCGTGTCAAATGCCTTTGTTAAGTCAAGGAATATTGTCAAACATTTCTTATTTGCGTCTTTTTTTCTGACCAAGAGATCTGTGGGGTCATGAACAGCATCATCAGTAGATATGCTAACCTGAAAACCAATTTTTACACTGCCAGAACTGTTTGAGACTCAAGATATTTCGTAAGTTGACAGTTAATGATGCGCTCAAATATTTTGGACGTTGAGAATGGAGATTTTTCTGTAATTATTGATAGTCTGTATGTGCCTTAAGCAAACATTGTCTACATTTGAGCTATAAATAAACATATCAAGACACTTTGAGTGATCATCAAAATGGTGTTTGAATCTTTTTGTTATATTTCAAGATTCTTCTTCATTTTTAGGGTTTTTTAGCGCCGAATCAGAGCTGTGATGTGCGATCAAAGATTGCGACAAGGTGATGCTGCAGATATTTTTTCACAGAAGTACGTTCAAGTGCAAAAAATACTAACAAAAAGATAAATGACTAATACAAGTTGGGTTCGAACTGCCGACTTCTCAGAGGCGCCTCGGTCGGCGTGGTTACGTTTGCCCCGAGATCCCATGATCTGTATTTAGTTCTACGGATAGGTGACGTGCTACTCAGTTTTAATTATTGAGACACAAGACGACCTTGACTCAGTCGCTCGGTCATTCATCCGTACGAGTCACAAGCCCTTTGTTACAACAATTCACTTTCTATTTTATTTATTGTTTCTGTTAATAACACGTGTAATATGTGTAGTTGCTGTTGGAATTCCACGTAATAGTACATGTTTGAGTTTGTGAAACTCGTTTTTAACTAGATTTTAGGATTACAAACTTATGGAGCACTGAGTAACACGACCGCACACCGAGACATTCAGGATGTAATGTAAATGTAATGTGAACAATTTTTTTAATACGCCCGTAAATCTTGATTAATTAAAGTGTATATTTCGTCCATTTGCAAGAACGCTACTTCTTATACATCATGCCCTCTCCCGAAAAACCAACAAAAACGCTACATTTTGTAATAAAAAGTGTTTACCTTTTAACGGGCAAATTAGCTGTGTGTCGCGTCGAAAGCCATAAATACGTCTGAATTCATATCTGTGGCAATAAAGTGGCTGACGGATCGCTACCGGAGCGCGGCGCCCGCGCGCCCGTACACGCGGCGTAGAACTATAGGGATGTCGAACTTGTGAATCGATTGTAGGTGGCATTTAATTTTGTCTTCTTGCCAAATATTGGCTGCAACATCATTTTTTTAAATATATTTTTATGAAATTGTTACCGCCCACACGGATTTCTCCTATTTAGTCGATGCATTTACTGCCACAAATCTATGCACATGATAAATTATGTTTATTTCTGTCTTATTTAAATCTGTTACAGACACTTTTACAAGTCAATGTAATGTTTTTTTAAGCGCCGGCATTTCCTGAGACTAGCTCTGAGAAGAAAAGCTGAAACGAACTCAGAGGTGAAGGTCTCTTTAAGTCCAGACATTGTACAAACGCCCAGACCCGGAACAACATTTTTACTTTATTGAGAAGTGTCTTATACTTACTAACAATTGTTTTACATCAAATAACTTGTGAGATTAAAAAGTATCTAATTCTTTGTTGAGACTTTTATAAGGAATTGCCAACTCTCTTGAAATTTTTTGTTCAGTTTCCTCTTCTAGAAAGTCTCCAATGTTTGAAGTATTCCGATGAATGCGATGTTCATTTGTAAATGTAGTATTAAGCGTAAAAAACTTAGTGTCTTAAATCTTAATATTTTTCTCTAACGGTTGACAACCCTAGGATTAGAGCGCGCGTTGACAATAGTATCAAACCATATTAGGGCTGTGCAATGAATAGGGTACCGAATGCGGCAAGATTATTACTATACTAGCGACCCGACCCAGTGTTGCTCGGGCACGTTTTATAGCTTAAAACCTTCCAGAAAAATACCTAAATTAAGATGAAAATCACATCAAAATCCATTTAGTACTTTAGAAGTAATTGGACAGACAGACAGACGCGAAAAGCGACTTCAATTTATGCTATAAAGGCTTGTGTTCAACAACATTAATTCTCTGGTTAAACAATTAGCTCGAAAAATGTATTAGAATTTTAGTTCAACAGTTATTTAATCAGACAATTAATTATGGTGAACACCGGCCTTAGAGATTAGAGATAAATGACTAATCTTTGATTAAGTTATTTAGTTTTCGTGTAACAGTACAACAGATAATAATCCCATTTGTGGTTGCAAACATTGCCTTTTACTTATATCATAATTGAATTTGTATATTTTAACTATCTAAGACTAAAATTATTTAGTCTGTCGTATTCTACTGCTAGGAAGAGTACACTCTAACTTTTTGAATTCATGTGCAGATCAGAATTTTATTATCATTTGCATTTACGGAATTTGGAAACTACAGCAGTGAATTTCATCAGTGATATGATAACACCTGTATTGTTTGAGAATAATAAGTATTGAGTAAAACATGACAAAAAATTAAACCGACTTCAAAAAAACGAATAAAATAATTACCATACAAAATTAACAGTTTCAGAAGTCAGTGTCTTCAATTTGGTTCAGCGTAGATTAGCAACGACTTCTGAAACTGTTAGTTTTATAATAAACCAGTTGTACTCGGCATGCGTTGCAATGCACTTTTTCCTACTTACTACCTACCTTCAGAAACAAAATCAAAATAGTGACAAAAAGTTAAAACCGTTTTCATGCGTGCGGTAAACAAATGAAGAATATAGACATACTGAGATAAGTTCGTTTTTTGGTTAAATATCAAAATTTTCTTTCATAAGAACCTTCTCATGACAATTACTAACACAACAAAAAAAATTAGCGAAATCGGTCCAGCCGCTCACGCGTGATGCCGTGACCAAGGGAAATAGGGATTCATTTTTATATACATAGATATGGTAATTATTTTATTCATTCTTAGAAGTTTTTTTTAATTGAGACCCTCCTCGTTTTTGAAGCAATCGGTTAAAAATCAAGTAGGTACATACATTATTCGGGTTCAGTGGCACTATTACAAAAACAAACACACAACAAGTTTCCAAAATCAACGAACAAGTTTCAACCGCCATACGCAGACACATTAAAATTGCTAATTGTACCTCAATATACAAGCCAGGTTATAAAACCTCACATGATTTACCATCGCACCATAACAATTGATATTTCTTATACATTTTATATTTATTTTTACAAATCAAACTATATTTTAGTCTCCTTATAAATATTTACAAGTTTGACATTTATAACTTTTATTACCTATCAGTTATCAGTAATTAATTTGTATCTTAATATTTTATCACCGTAATCCTTCAAAATAAAGTCGTAAAAAGATAAATAAATAATAATAAAAGGTTTTTATTCTCCTTCCCTGCAAAATCAGTATATGGTATTCAGTTCACCGTCCGGTTGGCGAATTTGGGTAGTTATTGTTAAAATATATTTTGTTCTTTATTTAAATTACGCGCCTTTATTAAACTGTCATAGTCTGTGACAAATCTTTTTTATTTTTCTGTCTATGGAACTCTCTCTACTCTTTGAAATGTTTAATAAGGAACTGCATAGTTTTTTAAATAAACTTCCGCTATTAATAATGTTTAAGGAGGAATTCTGGGTATTATTCAAAATAATATAAAAATTGCAATATCTCGAAATCCATTGAATTTCGTAGAACATTATGTGGGGTTAAATTTGTTGCATATTAGCCCTCCTATAACGTGGTGCAAGGAATACGTCGAATTACCAGTAGCCCTGTATATCACCCAACAGTTGTTGTAGTAGTAGTAGTAGTAGTAGTAGTAGTAGTAGTTGACGTTCTCCTCCTCGTCACCTGTCGATACGATGTATACAAGAATACCTCATGCTACGGTGTAAAGATTAGCCTGCTGGCAGAGTCAGTCAGTCGTGTAAGCTTTTTAAATGCATCCTCCTGTACCTGTAGTTTGCTAAAATAGTGCCAATTTATTTAAGCCTACTTTGAATAAATGGTTATTTCATACTTAATTAATTAAATTATAACTATAACCTACCCCACTGTCCGCCTGACCAGCATTTTGATGGACATTATAAATACATTATGTTTGCAGTAATTTCATTGTCACAAAACATACTTAGAGCTTTTTTTAATGAAATTCACAAACTTTTTAAAATATATTAAATTCAGAACGTTAGGGTTCACACAACTGTTACTGTTATGCAAGAGAATAATTTATAAGAGAATTAGTACCGTATTCTTCTATACGATAAATAAAAAGAATTCAACCATCATCATTATCATCATCCTACCCTTATCCCAACTTATTCGGTGTCGGCGCAGCATGTATTTTTCTTCCATACATTAACGTACTTCTTATTTCACTTGTCATGCTGCAAATGTTTTGGCTAAGTTTTATGAACAGCCGCCTGCCTGACGGCAATCCTCCTTGGGAATGCTTTTGTTGGTGTTGCCTGAGCAACTGATCTGTTCTGAAACAGATCAGTTACTCATATTATGAAATCAACAACGACTGACACCAAGTCGACACATTTTTTTTGGCCAAGACACTTTTCACATTATAAATTGACTTTTGACTGAATTTGACGACGTCTGTGGTCTAGTGGTTCGAGTGTCGGACTGCTGATTACGAGGTCGTGGGTTCGATTCCCACAGGACACAAATATTTATGTGATGAACATAAGTGTTTGTGTTGGTCTGGGTGTTTCTTATAAATAAATATTTACAAAAAAAAAAGTATATAAGTATTATATCCATTGTCTAGTACCCATAGTACAAGCTCTGCTTAGTTTGGGACTAGATGGTGCAGTGTAAAAAATTACTTAAATAACCAATGTGACTAAAAAAACTTTTCTTCATAAACCTTGTAATAAAATAATTCGTAAAACTAAATCAGTAAAAAAGCCACATACGGGTCCATACTTTTCTTGTAACGCACAGCCCTGAACCATGTTTTACATCGATGATATCTATCACTTGTTCTTTTACTCGTCCCTTTGTTTGGCCAAACTATTAGTTAACTAACTAATTGGTCTCGGGCCAAACGTTTAGTTTGTGTAGATCGATAACTAGTGTGAAACTATCGAAAGGGACAGTTTTTGTCGATCAGATAGGTAAATTCTTTGAACTTGTTCGTTTGAGATTTTAAAACAAATAAATGAGATTAAATCGGTACTTTAAAAGGGCGTAAGGGATATTAAAACTTATGTCTTTTAGTCCCTTTTAGCCCCGAGGTATTGAAATTGAGACCCACTTAACAGTTGGCGGAAAAAAAATATTAAAATGATAGTGAGAGGTGACAGAGATGTATTTTAAAGTTCGACGTTATCTTTGGAATTTCACACCTAATTAAATTAATCTTCAGATTCAAAACGGTACTTTTAAGGTACCTTTTTTTTGCCACAGGTACCGTTTCTCCTGTTGTGGATCGTTCTCATTGATATTTTGATGCAGATTTTTGTATCGACAGACAATAATTTTAGAGAGATGAGCTTTCTGTATCTTTCTGATACACAACGTTATCAGTTTACATGGGTGCCTAGTAACTCACATCACATACCACCCATAGTTCCCAGAATATAATTAAGTAAATGTTATTATTTTATTTAATGTCACTTAAAATAAACTGAGAGTGGAAATGTGTTTATCCTTACATTATTCGCACCAAACAATCCATGATGCTCATATTAGTTTATGATGTATTAATTGATATAAACTTAATGTCAACTGTATTTATATTATCTCTTGTTGATGGCCAACTTCAGGTTCAGACACACACATGTAAAGATAGCATTAGCATGGCACACATCTACAGATTTAGTTAAGCATAAAAACCATTGTCAACTGGAATAAGTATTCTCCTCGCCGATGAGGCCCGTCGCGACGTCCCTTCGCCGCCGGTCACGTTCCACCGAGCTCTCCTGTCGTAGAGCCGATCGTCTCTTCAGACTCCGCAGTCACACCGATAATTCAGCCCTCAGCAAACTGTCTCCCTCCTCCCAAGCCCCCGCCAGAAATGCCCTAAGCCGAGGTCCGAGTCCCACTAGGGGTCGTCCCTTAGTGCCGTTGTTGCAGGTAGTCATGATGTTAGTGTAGTACAAGTAGTTAGCTTAGGTTAAGTATTTTACTTCCCCCCATTGGCTGGAGACCCTTCAGGTCTCGCCAATAACTGCCCGGTTACGTACAAGGGGGGACCCTTTCTACGTAACCGGGCAGTTAAGGACGACCTGAAGCAGAAAATGATGAGCGAGCCCCTCATTGTCTTGATATAATCCCCTGATCTTATTTAACAATACCCGCGAGAAAAAGTGGCCTTGCAGCCTTGGGGTGGCCTTAGACGAGATCCAGATTACACATCATCATCATCATTCAGCCAAAAGACGTCCACTGTTGGACATAGGCCTCCCCCAAAAGGGGGGGTTTGCCATAACCATCACGCTTGGCAGTCGGGTTGGCGATCACAGTATGGTTGTTAAAGTACTCAGAGACGCTGCTGCCCATCCTCTAGTGAATCCCTTAGTCGCCTTTTACGACACCCACGGAAAGAGATGGGGTAGTGCTATTCTTTTCTTTACACACGGACGACTGCACAATCCCCCAAAAGGCAACAACACAGTCAACATTACAAATGTAGCTTGTCCACAACACATAACAACACGCATTATTTCACGTATTATAATTTACGGCCCATGTCGTAGCGACAGACAGACGTGCGCAATGACACAGTAATGACTTCGTAATGAGCGAGCGACGCCGCGGGGCTGCGTTATACTAGTGTTCTTTTAGAGTTCCATAGTTAAAGTAGGAACCTGTCCTGTGCCTCCGTCCGATAGTCTGTCTGTGTGTGTAAAAGAAATATCAAACATTTAAAGAAAAAATACAGAATGGAATTTAATTACTTTTTTAGTCGATTAATTTATCTTTACATAATCTATTCTACAAATATTATGAATCTGTAGACTTGGCGTGTCTGTACATTGGAAAAAAAAAAAAAAAATAGCGGGGTGGTTAAAGGATAAGCAATAGAATCCATTTCGATAGTTTTTAGATTTTTTCTCTGTTTGTCGGTTTCTCTGCTTGCCTGTTTGTCGGTTTGTCTGTTTGTCGGTTTGCTCATGCATACATAATTTTATCATCAACACTCATTGTTTTCCAGATATTTGTGCATATTTCAGAGTAACATTTAATTTTTTGTTTCATCGTAATAGGTTCGCTCAGTCAAAAGATTCTAGATTTTAAGTTTATCAAGAAGAAATTAGCATCGTAACATTAGCATTTGTATCTGCTCAATAGATGGCGTTACGTGTAGTTTAAATCGCGTAATCAATTATACCTTTTCAGATACGCTAACTTAATTAATAATTATCATCTCTATGATGGTAGTATACTCATTATGTTTATAATTTGTCCCTCAAGTATACAATTAGCGACGGTTTATTTTTCTATGAAAGATTTAATCCAGAATTCAGAGATTTAATAGTCCGTGCGCGGACGGTTTAAGAGCACAATTCCCATCCGTCGCCGGGCAAGTGAGTCATAAGAGCCGATGAACTTGGCACCATAATGTGCCCGAAAAATAGCAATAGGCTCGCCACCCGTTACTGTCTGCATCGTGTGTGACAGTAGCCTATGTTTACATCGTCCCAGCTGGGCGATCATGGCGATAGCTCCTACGACAGTACATACACTGTAGCGGAAGGCTTAACGCGGTTGTACAAACTTCTGTAATAGAACACCTCTGCTTACCTCTTCGGGGATTATAGGCGTGAGTCATCATCATCATCATATCAGCGTATTGCCGTCCACTGCTGAACGTAGGCCTCCCCCAGAGGTCGCCAACCATCCCGGTCTTGGGCGCCCGCATCCATCGTGCCGCAGGGCGTCCCACACTACGTTTGCCCAAACGCGGTCTCCACTCTAACACGTATCTGCTCCATATAAGCGTGACTGTCGAATGAAAACATTTTAGAGACTGCACTGCGTAAAATGTATCGATTTTGTTCGCCTATTGTAACTAGATGGCGTTGTAGCCATTTTTGAACCGCCAGATTTCCGACTTCCACGCGGACGGAGTCACGGGCACAGCTTAGTATACAGTAAATGTGCGCGTGGGTTTCAGTTTATTTACGTTGTAAATTCAAATGTATGGGGAATATTGTTAACTAGTGTGGGCCCACGGCTTTAGTTCTTGTCAGCCCGTTAATAAATGCCTTCTTAATAAACCGATACAATGTATGTACTGTCGTTGGAGCTAGCGCCATGATCGCAAAGCTAGGAGGATATGTACATCGATGTAGGCACTATAATGTTAGAAAACCGATGCATAAAGTTTGTATCTTGCATTATTATCTTCGCGTATATTTTATACCTATCTGACAGAATCTGTTGACATCGGTCGGTATCTTCAGATAATTAACGATAAAATCTATCTACACCGCTGTGTGTATTAGTTCATTAATTTCTATGAAGAACGATATCGTAAGGGTTTGCACAGATCTGGCGAACGAACTGCAAATGCACTGCAAGCGCGCTGCACGCGCTGGACACGCGTGAGGTTAGGTAATTCAACTGTTTGGTGCGCCTCTTTGCAACTCACACAAGGTTCGCACAATGCGCGCGTTCTGCGCGCTTGCAAATTGCGCGCATGCAGTTCATTTTGCTTCCTTTAAAATTCCGGTGCGGGTGACGGCATGCACTGCATCCAGGGAGTACTAGTGCAGTTCACGCGCGCGTGATTCGCAGGAGCAGCACGCAAACAGATCGTACTAAGTAATCGACGCGTGCAGTTCGCGAGCCTTTCGCAAGCAGGCGCATTCGTCAGATGATTACGCATCCTTAGATATGCATTCAGATGTAGATATTATTTTCTTATATGTAGTATCTGCGCCGTTTGTGTCAGCCTTAATAGTGATCACGGTATGTTATTATCTTATTGATATAATCCTTTAAGTCAGTTCTTCGAAAATAATGATCAAAAGGGTTAGCCTCATTACCTATCCCAAAGTCAGACGTTGAATTCAATTTGATGGTAAGTTATGGGCGTCATTTTAAGTTTGAAGCAATTAGCATTAGCACCTCATGGATGCCCTTCGCCCGGGGAGGGCGAAGGGGTATGCCGGACTCTTACCGGCTAAAAACCCACGGTGTTCCTTCTCCTGACCCTTGGCCGGGGTCGCGGGATTCGCAGCTGTATGCACCGCAACCCCGGCAGGCCTCGGACCGCCAGCCCCTGGCAGACTTCTTCTACTGTGGGGCATAGCCCCACGTCCTCCTGAAAGGCGCGCGCGGAACACTGCGCTGCCTTCTCGGGCATATTACAGATCTGGCGACTGGTCCCCTAACCCGCCGCCCGCAGGCCACACACTACGGTGGCCGGAGATCGTCGCGCGCTCTCCGGCGCCCGGTGCGTTGGCGCGGGAAGGGAGAGTGGCAGCTGGCAGCTGTCTCTCTCTTCCTCTTTGCTCCCTCTTTGGTCGTCATAACCTCCTCGCAGAAGGAGGCGACGGCTTCCCACGCACTCCCGCTCCCAACCATGGACAGAACAACGGCTGGAAGCGAGAGGTCACCACCGACAAGCAATTATCCCTACATCTAGCACAAGCAGTTCATTACTGTCCCACTGCTGGTCACCAGCCTCTTCCCAGAATGAGAAGGGTTTTAGACCTTAGGTGGACGCTAGCCTGGTGTGAACTTTTTTCTGGAGCACTCTCAGTGCTGTTTTCTCCACAATGTTATCCCAAACTCTGATCCGTATATGAATTCGATAACTCAGAGGTGTGGACTGGAATCGAATTCAGACATTCCTGCAATGAAGGTAAGTCTTCAATCGCTAGACTATCACTGCGGGTCTTTAAAGAAGAAAGAAAGAAAGCAAAATGCGTTTATTGGCATTACAGCAAAAATACACCTTAAAACTAAAAAAAAACAGATAACAATGATTCTAATGTCAAAAGGGCCTCAGCTCAGCATAATGTCAGATGATAACACTAGATGTAACACCTGACGCTGATTTTCAGCTACAACCCACGAGTGCCATACGATAGAATAATAAACATATTCATTTAATTCATATAACATATTTAAGTCTTGTAGTCATATTCTGTGGGTGAAGAAGAAGTTCCAGAAAGTTGTGACTTGTATAATAATAATAATAATATTTTTATTGGAACTAAAAACAGGTTTACAATAAGTTTGCGTACGATAATAGCTACATTAGTTATAAAACTGTGTCGCAGCCATTAACGCCCACCTCCAAGAGGTCAAAGGCGGCAGCGTTCCAATGAAATAAAAAGGTAAGTAAGGACTAAACATAAGACTAAAGTTAGGGTAAGGAACATTACGTTAGTGTAAATGGTGTATGTTTGCATTGTGAATGTTTGTTTATATGTGCAGTGAATGTTTGTTTGTATGCTTCTCTTTGTACAAAAAACAGACTAATAATATCGATGCCTAACAACAAAAAGTTACAACTGCCAATTTACAAACTTTACAGGAGAGTGGTTTAAAGTTCGCTTACGACGAAGTTAGACTAAGGAACTTAATTTACATACCGCCTAAAGGTACAATTTTGTGCATCGCGGCCGATCGCAGCCGCGCGCGATCGTTCACGTGCGGCTGCCGCGCGCGGCTAATGCGTCAATAGTCAGAGTATGAAAATATATATTGAATAAATAGATTCCAGCCGCACGCGATCGACCGCGCGCGGCTGCGATCGGCCGCGATGCTCGGAATTATACCTTAAGAGCGTGTACACCGTACGGTATTTCATACAAATTTTCAAGTCTTTGTTTTTCTTAATGACTGAACCGATTTTGATGAAACTCCACACACATAAGCACGATACTACTACCCACTACCCAATTATAATTACATTAATAAATACACTACATTAAATACATAAAATATTAATTATCAACTATACGCTACATTATTAATAATATTGCAATACAATTCATCTAATCAAAATGTTACTTATTATGATATACGTAGATTATTATTAATAACTGTTATTACTATTACCATTCAACAATTTTATTATTATAATTTTATTAGTATAGCACCTAATAACAGTATGTTGCTGTGCCCTTACCGGGTTTCATGTTGAAACTATATATGTACCTACCTACATAAATATAACATCTAATGTACACATGAATGCAATAAAAAGTTTGAGTTTGAGTTTACTTAGGTCTAAAAAGTTAGTAGAAAACATTTTCGAAATGTCTTACTTAAAAAAAGATAATTGGAAATTTCTGTTTGTATGGAAAATTTAAAATGGGTCTAATTTAACTGTAACACTATTTTTCGAAAATGTTTTCTACTAACTTTTTAGTTCTATGTATTCTGCAGATGGGTATGAAGTTTCATTAAAATTGGCTCAGTCATATCGAAAAATAAGGACTTGAAAATTTGTATGAAATGTCGAACGGCGTACACGCTCATATGACACAAAAAGTATGTCGTAGAGTCATGAGACTTAGACCAAGCGACGCAGAAAAAAATAGACGATTCCAACGATATTTACAAGTCCATTCCGCAAAAAATAGCGCTTATCCCTTTTTGGCTGTTAGGCATCGATATTATCTATCACCTGTTAACGATGCCGAATCGATAGTAACCTAAAGACTTTAGTACCTCAATCTTTCTCAATCGTAATAAAATAAATGGCGCCGAGACAGGAGTTTATAACTATTAAATAAGTCTATTAAATATGCGAACATGAACACGTTAACACTCATATAGATTTATATCTGTTACGGTGAAAAAGGATAATGCGACTTTATCTAAAAGTTCCAATCTTGCCAAGTCAAGAGAAGTCATCCAATAAAATTCTGTGTGTATTACAAACTGAACACACTTGCAGTACCTACGCACTTGTCGCTCCAGATGTTGACAGCCAGTATACTAATTGGCACACAGCCGCAATTAGATCGAGCTTTAATTTCCGACATACTTTTACAGGCTCTGGTACAATCACAGTATATTATAACATAACATCACGCCTTATTTCCCTAAGGGTTGGCAGAGATGCATAGTACACCCTCATTTCGCCGTTATGTTTAAGTCCCATGTAACGGGAGGCGAGCATATTGCCATCAACTGGGCACAAATCCAGACTCCGGGCTGCTACTGAGAAATTCCACACGGAAAAACCCAATAACACTTTGCCCGTCCTGGGGATCGAACCCCGGACCTCACGCTAGCAGTCGCGCTTGCAACCACTAGACCAACGAGGCAGTCATGACAATATATTCTGTAGATACAATAGATGCAAAATGCGCGAGATGTTGTAAAATGTTCATTTTTGCAACTACGATAGTTACGGCCACCAATTTGCACCCGAATTGCGTAGGTAACACGCAATTTGACTATAGTAAATTAACATAAATACATTGTTGTCATAAACATCAAAGCCAGTCAATTCTAAAAGTCACCAATTGCCCACTTTGACCGCATCACGACATTATGATATCGGTTAAAGTAGAACTGTAAAAGGGAAACGAATTTTATTGACTCCAGTACACTGCAGTGCATTTTATTGGCGCAAGTACACTGCAGTACATTTTATTGGCACCAGTACATTGCAATACATTTCTCAATTGAGCTGATCACCGTTAACCCACTGAGCAAATTATACTCGATAACAGTTAGGAATTGTTGTAACTAAAGGGTGTCTCAGTAATAGACTTACTACAAACTTATTACTTAAAGTATCACTGGTAACTATTTTAATTTAAAGCAAGTGTTAAAAGATCAAAATCAACATCTTTAGTTCCATGCAAAATTATTTTAATTTTATTTTTTCAGAAATTCTTCATCCCTGATTTAGTTAAGTATTCAGAAAATGGAGTGTGTGAATGAAATTTGTGACTCCCAATATGACCTAAAATGTAAATAGATCTGGTCATAGTTGAGAATACCTAGATAGATTTAAGCGTATTTTTAAGTAATCTTTGAACAGCCATTTCTCTTAAACTATTGACATTTTGGGAAAGTTGTTAAACAAAAGTTAATCATTATCAAGGGATATTTAACACCCTTTTGGATTAGTACGAGTACCCCCTTTCCGACTAACCTTGTATAGATGTACTTAATAACATGAAACGTCCAACTATGATTCGGTCGATTGTGTTCGATGCACACGTAATAGGGTTAAATAAATATTAATTTAAGTTACATTTCTCGATTGAAACTCAGATTTATTATTATTGTTAGAAGCAAAAAAATACGTTTTTCTTTTTGTTAAATAGTAGCATTAAGGCATAATGAAATAAAATCAATAAGAGAGAACAGAACGTAATTAACGATCTTTAACACCCTTTCAGATTAATACCCCCTTTCCGATTAACCTTGTACCTATAATCTACTCTTATACAATTATTCTCCCACAGAGGGATTCCTACGCATTCAACTCGTCGTCGCTACCAGGTCAGTCGAACACAATACATTCACGAGTGCACTTCCTCTCATTCATCATTCCACACTGTTCGTAGGCTCTATTTGTCACAATTTGTCAAAGCATTGTAACTCACGACATGTTACAACTAAACCACGCTAGGGTTGACACATATCTCTCATTAATATTATTGTCGAACTGATTGACTACTGATGACAAATATGTAGTTTAATTTCATATTCAATATAACTACAGATATAGTTAAATATTGAACTAGAGACTGAGGAGATATTTCACCAACATAATCAATAAATAGTCTTTAACTATTCACCAGACAAGCTAAATAGGTTCCCTATCCATTTGCATAAAATTTTAAGACCTAATATAACTTAGCATAATTTTGTTTGGCATAATTATATTTTCGCATAATATAATTACGCATAACAGCTTACGCATAATTTTTTTAAGCATAATTTCTGTAACCATAATAATGATTAAGCATATTTTTTTTAAGCATAATTTCTCTAGTCATTTTAAATACTAAGCATAACATTTTTAAACATAAATTAAAACCGGTTTTAATAAAAGTTAGTCCTACATTCAGAGTGGACGGAGCCCCGCTGGTCGGGGCTCCTATTTCTGTCTGCAGGGTTTAAAGTAACCTAACACGAAGGGGATGACGGGGGCTTCGTTCGATCGCTTTGCTAGATCACTTTAGCCCCCGTCTTCCCCTTCGAACCTAACCTATCCGTGTCGGGGTGCCCCAAATAAAAGAGCTCGCTTCGCTCGCTCTTAAAATTAGTCAGTTGGAGGACAAGTGATAGTGTTATAATATCATATTAGTATTATGCCAAAACAAATTAGTCTTTAAGATGATTATGCCAACATAAAATGTATGCCTAAAAAAATTATGCCGAAGTATTATGCCAAAACAAATTGTGCCAAAATCGTTAAGCCGAAGTATATTAGGACAAAGAACATTATGCGAAAAGAAGGGATCCCGCTAACTAAATATGGCCTATAAATAAAAAATATGTGTTCAATAATCTTGCCAATAAATACTGACATTTTTTTTTTTAAAAAACGTTGCCCCACACTAAGATTTCTCTTGTATCGTGGGTGCGTTTACAGACACAAATCTCACAAACAAACGCCCAGACCCGGAACAACCATCTGTAGGCCATACAAATTTTTGTTCCGTGTGGGAATCGAACCCACGACCCGTAGCGCAGCAGCCAATCGCTTAGCCACTGCACCAAACGTGTCGTCAATATGGTGGTGAAATGCAATGAAAAATTAAATGAATTAATTTAACGAACAGTTAGGTTAGTTAGTGAAGTACCTCCTAAATATCGAGATTTACTAGATATAAACAGACACCTCCTAATACATCAGTGCAATGAACGTTCCTATGTTGTTGACTCGTTGCCATGGTTACTATGTTTGGCATACTTATATCACAGTCTACCTATATCTTACTCCTTACAGTCGGTCAACGTAGAACATTGTCACAGAGCAATCGTGCGGGGGGTTGCGGGGTGAAGGGGCGGAGGTTATGTCCCGAGTAGCCATACTGCTACTCGGGACATAAATTCCAGGGCTCGCACTTTTTGATTTCAAATTAATTTGATTGATATCGTTCATAGAAATTATATTAATTTATTATTGATTATGTATGTGTACCTATTACGACAATTTTATTTATAAAGTCTGTTTACTAATCCAAGATGGCGGCATACATACATTTTCAAATGATTGTTCGTGGGAAGTCATTTCCACGGTTTTCGGGGTCACTGATGCCGAAAATGACGTCAAAATGTAAATCCAAGATGGCGGCCAGGACAATTTCCATGTAATCATCCTGCGTGTCAATTTCATGGTTTTCGGGGTCACTGATGCCAAAAATAACGTCAAAATCCAAATCCAAGATGGCGGCCATGAAAATTGGTAAACTAGTTGTCATGGATGTCAAATCCAAGGTTTTCTGGGGTGCGGATGCCGAAAATGAGGTCAAAATCGTAATCCAAGATGGCGGCTATTAAAATTTCAATTTAACCATCATGGGTGTCATTTCCATGGTTTTCGGGGATGCTGATGCCGAAAATGAGGTCAAAATACATTTCCAAGAAGGCGGCTATTAAAATTTCAATTTAACCATCATGGGTGTCATTTTCATGGTTTTCGGGGATGCTGATGCCGAAAATGAGGTCAAAATACATTTCCAAGATGGCGGCTATTAAAGGGAAATGCCCAGATGCCACACATAAAAATGCCTGAAATAAACAACAATGAAATATACGCCAAATTGCACTATAAGTCGTAGGGAACCCATATCATTTTCAATAATTACAAAAAAACTCGGCAAAACTTGTTCCAAACATCTTTTTCTAAAATATAGGTTAAGTCAAGGTTTAAGATTATTACGCAATAATTAATAAACAAAACTGCATTTAAATGTTTTAATCATCATTAAAAACCACTAACACATCATCAAGAAACTGTGCAGGAGGATTGATATTGGGTTGGTACCGGGCCCATGCTAAGTACCATATTATTGACATAGTATGGGCACAGGTACCAACTGTTCGCCGTCCCACGAGGCAGTTACAATAGCGATGCTGTAAAGCCCTTATCCCTGATAAGGAATTGTTAATTATTATATAAACAAAATATATTTTTTGAGAAATATGTCTGCTTTGTATTTTTCCTCGAAGTAAAAAGCAATTACCCGGAAGAGATAAATGCTCAACTAATTCGTTATCCAGTTCCCTACATATTTCAATCTTATAAATACCATTCGCTCGTGTGTGCTCGCCATAGTATGAGCGAGCCTGTTTTATTTGGTACGTACCACATGCCAACAAAACCATTTCGCTGTATGTCAGTTGTGGGAAATCAGCAACATTGTTAGGATTTATATTAATGCTTTGGAATTGCGCTCTGCGACGATTCAAATTATTTGTGATCACATAATCAGCTAGTATATTTTCTGTATACATATTCTGATGTATTATTTGCAAAATATCAACAGCATCTGGCCTGTCAACTATTCTAGTATAAAACCTATTAATTAATGCTGCTGCTATAGAGAAATCTACCATTAAATGTCTCGAAGCTCTATTAAAAAAATCTTGGCGAAATAATTTGAATTGCTGCTTGAATATTCCATTTACGGCTTCCACAACCCAGCGGCAAATAGTAACTCTTCGGCTTTTATTAGCTTCCAGAGTGGATAATTGAATTTCATTTACTTGCAGTGTTGATGGCATGTGAACACTATAATTGCAAGATTGCAAAAGTGGAATGGAATCCCTGAACCCTCTATCAAGAATGAATACGTCACCATCCTGAAAATATTGTCTCAATGGCTTACTGGGTTCATCAAATTCACTAATCATTATCTGAGCATCGGAAGTTGTTGCTGGATAAGGGCCTAACACATCGATTATATAGCCATCGGAGCAAACAAGCAAAAATGGCTTCACAAGGTTTCGATATTTGTGAAGAGAATATGTCTCTTTTTGGTACAAATAGTTGGAGCTTTTTTGTACATAGATATATGTTCCATCAATAATTACGACAGGCTTCCTTATTCCGTCGACTTCGCCAAACAGCCCATTTGGTAGAACAAGGTTTCTTGCTGCTATTTGTTCTCTTGTTATATGTCCAATTCCAAGGTTCATAGGAACAAAATCTTGATGCAGTTTTTCCCTTGCTTTAGCCATTAGACGTTCCAGAGTACTTCTCGGTATTTGTAGAAGAGATGATAATCTTTCATCAGAATCTCCAGTTCTCAATTTCATCAGGTAAGCTCCAAGGGCAGTAGAACCTCTATGCATTTGCGCCAATCGGGGCACCTCTCCCATTACAGTACCAAAACTATTTCTACTCATTCCTAAAAAGTACCACACCATATGTTCTTCCATTAAGTGTATATTTTCGAAGTCCAAAGCACGACATTCATAATTCACAAATGATGCAAAGTCTTCAATGTGGTCCACAGTGAATTCATGATTCATATCTTCCAAAGCAGGGAGTTCATGCCAAAAGTCACTATTCAAATGATGACTACATATTTTTGAATTCTTTGGTATATAAAACTTGTAGTCCTTGAAGAGCCACACCCTTAATGAAAGTGGTACCACATGTCTATCAATCATATTACATCCTGGATAGAAACAATGACTTTGAGTATCAACTGCTCTTCCGTAATTAGGTAACAGTACGCTGGATCTTATTTGAGGAGGTTCTTCATGTAGAGGTATATTCAAACTACCTGCCTGACTGGGTACCGGACTCGGGCTTGGTGAAGGAGTAGTAGGGGGTGAGGTAGCCCGGCTGCATCGTTGCCAACATGGGTGGCAGATCAAATCCGAAGAACGTAGCTGCAAGCAAAATGAAAAGTAAAAGTTGGTTTTGTTTTACTTCAAGCTCGATGAACGAAAACCTATGCATAAAAAAGTACTCTGTGATAAGTTTTTAAAAGACATGATAGTGACGTTATTTGCACGGGATAAGAGGGAATTACACAGAATTAGGGCAGAGGAATGAACTTACCTGGCGTGGTTGGATTCTGTGTGCTACTACATTCATTATGTGCCTCTCACGATCACTGCTATTTCTTACAACATGTGATCGTTGTCGTAGAACAGACTGTCCACAGCAAACGCACACATGTTGGTGGCCTACTTGTCTACCTGGCCGGCTGGTTCCAGGTGTCTCGGTGATAGTGTGAACCGCTAATCTAAGACATGCATCACAAACAACACTACCTGGTTCAACCTGTGAGAAAGAACAAAAAACAATGTACTAATTGTTCAATGTCAGTGCGTTCAGTTCAATATAATTATTCACAAAAACTATGGAATGAATATACTTACAGCTAATGGTGTTATCCATGCCTGTATTAAACGACGTACTTCATCATTTTGCTCTGATACGACATTACGTCTCATCGCTGTAAGATCGAGATAGCAATTAACACAGTGTACGTTTCCATCCATTTTTAAATGTACACGGTGTAAGAGTCCAAAACAATAGCAGAGTCGTATAAAAAGCAGGTCCAGGTCCGTCGTCAAAAAGCCGAGTCGTCGTCAAGGCGGGTTCAATCTAAGTCGAGTTCGAAAAGGGGTAACGTGTGCAGAAGTAAAATCAAAATCCTTAAAAATGGCCAAAGTCGTCGTTATTATATCCTATTAAGTTATACTCAAGTCGCAAACGCAAAATGTGAATCGATCAATTCAAAACCACAATTCAACGGAAAAATGAAATGCAGTAATCAATATCAAACTGTCAGTAAGGCAAAGGACATGTTATCCATGCAGCCTACGATACTTTTTCTTATTTGAAAATAATTTTATTTTAATTAATATTGACATGCATATAATATTACTTTCATTAGATAAACGTTATAATTAGGTCGAATTATTCTAAATGAACGATAACTGTGCAATAATTCTATAAAATACTTCGATAAATTATTTGAAAATTCTTGTTTGGCTGAATGTCGATTACACATGTCAGATTAAACACAGTTGTCCATTAAAAAATAAGAATGAATTAGACGGATATCAAGCGAAATATTTTAAAGATCGTTATATTTTCCTCCTACGTTTACAAACTTGAGAATTATCCATTATGCATATTTAATTCTAATTAGAATTTAGGACCATTAGTAGTTTCCGTTCATTTCAAGCATTTTATGGGCGTTCCCCTTTCAATTTAACCATCATGGGTGTCATTTCCATGGTTTTCGGGGATGCTGATGCCGAAAATGTGGTCAAAATCTAAATGCAAGATGGCGGCCATAAAAAAAAACAAATTAGCCGTCATGGGTGTCAAACCCATGATTTTCGGGGACGCTGATTACAAAAACAAGATCAATTCTCAAACACCAAGATAGGGACCACGTTTTACCTGGCAAATCTCATTTAAATGGTACATTTTTGTGACCGCCGTTTATTATCGAGGAACACTTAGGCTTTATTTCCGGCAGTAGCACCCACGAAAACCATAGAAGTGATAACCATGAATAATAAGTAATTTTCTATTACTCCATCGTGGACATTATGACTCTTACCTACCCCCGCAAGCGTTAGCCACTGCGACTGTAACCTCGACAAAATTTGTAATTTTAAATATTGTTAGAATATTCCAGGATAAGATGGCGAAACTGCTGCTACATACCTTTGCATTATTTTGTCAATCGTCAAAATTACGCATGCGTGGTTTTCTTTTTGCGTGTCACTGTTTCTATAAAACGTTAATTAATTTGGAAGTTTGTTTGATAAAGTTTGTGTAATTTATTTTATGTGTCAACCCTTTGACAAGTGTTACCAATTTTGACATTTCATAGGACCTGTCAAATGTATGGACGTTGACCCACTGTATGTAGTAAGTAGGTACACTGTGCTTATATCATAGTTTGATTTTATTACCGAAAAGGAAAATGTTAGGGCTCTCGACAGAAACTCTTTAGTCGTGGAGGAGCTAGCCTATTTGGTTGCGCTCAATGTTTAGTTTTAATTTTATAATTACAACATTTGCCGAAGACGGCGCACAATGTGTCCCAACTATTGGCATAAATATGGGAGAAATGCTGTTGTAATAAAATGGCAATAGATGGCGCTAAATCACTGACTCAGCTGTTTTACCTACCAAGCGCCCTGTGATTGGCTGAACGGGTGTGCAATATAATATGCATCGTGTGAAGATGTCGGTACAACAGTTTTTTTAGTTATGAAGAATTTTTGAAGACGTGCCATTACGCCGAGAGAAAAAAATGCCGCCCTTTAAAAAAAAATGCGTGAAAAGTGCTTCCTTAAACACCTAGGAGTGCAGCTATCCTGAGACTGGTGAGTTCAGTGTTGTTTTGACATAATTTTAATATTTAAATTATACATTGCCGCACTGCCACTAACGACTGTTCTTTCTTACTTCTTAGTTTCAAACCCCTCCGTAGGTTGGAGCTATTTACACGTTCCACCACTATTTTTAGGCCTCGTTTACGGAAACGCGGAATCGACCGCGCACTCCGCCGCTTACTGTCATACATCCAACGACAACTCTGCCAATACGCGCGGTGCAACGCTATACGTCACTATACGCGCTCTAATACAGCGTCGTAAGGCTAAGCGTATGCTGAGACGCACGTGACGCAGGTGCAAGCAGCGCAGCGCAGAGCAGATTTTGAAATGCATGAACGTACTAAGAGCTGCGTACGCTGCGGCGCAGACGCGTGCGACGCAGACATGCGTCTGTCCTGCTCAGCACCTCGTTGTAATGCTGGCACAGATCTCTGCGCGACGCGTGTATGTCGACATGTGTTTTTTACTGCTAATTCTAATTTTATTGCAATGACAGATCATTTAATTGAATTAGTGCGTTGTGAACCTTGTTTGTATGATACTAATCATCCAGACTATTAAAAAAAACGTTCGTCAACTCGAACGCGTCTATTCTTTGTACTAGTTAAGATTCGAATGTGTCTTCGAGCTGCGTCGCAGCATGCGATCGTGGCCTATGTCTGCCTCGCCTGCCCTGCGCGGCTAAATCTGTATTGTGCTGCGCTGCGTCACCTGCGTCTCAGCATACGCTTAGCCTAAATGTTTGAAACACTCCACATCACACTCCGCAATAATCTCCCCGTTTACATAAATAAGTCCTTAGTCGAGAGCCACACCACAAACTCTACTTTTGATGATCACTCAATTATCAATAATATAATAACTGCTTTACCAACCTAAGCTGTAGTAGATTATAAAGTCATGCAATAATAGTAGATTGTTGCACCGAGCGCAAAGTGAGTCATTAACGCACGAGTGTTAAGAATGCATACATTTAATATTAAACTTAACGGGAGACATTAAACCTCTGTGGTAAATTTATATCTAAGTAAAAAATAAAAAACTGCATTAACGAAAAACAGTGCAGTAACGATATTTCATACAACATTTCTGCACTGTTTGCAGTGCAGTAATGAGATTTCATACAACATTTCTGCACTGTTTTGCTTCTAAGCAGAAAATACGTATTTTGTGATCGGTTTTGCAGCGATTAATGATAACATTACTACGTAGTTGAAAGAAAATAATTCTACCATCTAGCAATCTGATAAAACTATAAATTGTCTCTAACATGAAATAAGGTGGTCTTGTTCTATCCCGGGCTATATTGTGTCTTGTTCTAACCCGGGCTGCTTGTGTTGTTCTATCCCGGGCTGCTTGTGTTATTCTATCCCGGGCTACATATCTTGTTCTAACCCGGGCTGCTTGTGTTGTTCTATCCCGGGCTGCTTGTGTTATTCTATCCCGGGCTACATGTCTTGTTCTAACCCGGGCTGCTTGTGTTGTTCTATCCCGGACTACATATCTTATTCTAACCCGGGCTGCTTGTGTTGTTCTATCCCGGGCTGCTTGTGTTATTCTATCCCGGGCTACATGTCTTGTTCTAACCCGGGCTGCTTGTGTTGTTCTATCCCGGACTACATATCTTATTCTAACCCGGGCTGCTTGTGTTGTTCTATCCCGGGCTGCTTGTGTTATTCTATCCCGGGCTACATGTCTTGTTCTAACCCGGGCTGCTTGTGTTGTTCTATCCCGGACTACATATCTTATTCTAACCCGGGCTGCTTGTGTTGTTCTATCCCGGGCTGCTTGTGTTATTCTATCCCGGGCTACATGTCTTGTTCTACCCGGGCTTCTTGTGTTGTTCTATCTCGGGCTACATATCTTATTCTAACCCGGGCTGCTTGTGTTGTTCTATCCCGGGCTGCTTGTGTTGTTCTATCCCGGGCTGCATGTGTTGTTCTATCCCGGGCTGCTTGTGTTGTTCTAACCCGGGCTGCATGTGTTGTTCTATCCCGGGCTGCATGTGTTGTTTTATCCCAGGCTACATGTCTTGTTCTAACCCGGGCTGCTTGTGTTGTTCTAACCCGGGCTGCTTGTGTTGTTCTATCCCGGGCTGCATGTGTTGTTCTATCCCGGGCTACAGGTATTATTCTATCCTGGGCTACATGTCTTGTTCTATCCCGGAATACAGGTCTTCTTCTATCCTGAGCTACATGTCTTGTTCTATCCCGGACTACAGGTCTTCTTCTATCCTGGGCTACATGTCTTGTTCTATCCTGGGCTACATGTATTGTTCTATCCCGGACTACAGGTCTTCTTCTATCCTGGGCTACATGTCTTGTTCTATCCTGGGCTACATGTCTTGTTCTATCTTGGGCTACATGTCTTGTTCTATCCCGGGCTACATGTCTTGTTCTATCATGGGCTACATGTCTTGTTCTATCCCGGACTACAGGTCTTCTTCTATCCTGGGCTACATGTCTTGTTCTATCCCGGGCTACATGTCTTGTTCTATCCTGAGCTACATGTCTTGTTCTATCCTGAGCTACATGTCTTGTTCTATCCCGGACTACAGGTCTTCTTCTATCCTGGGCTACATGTCTTTTTCTATCCTGGGCTACATGTCTTGTTCTATCCTGGGCTACATGTATTGTTCTATCCCGGACTACAGGTCTTCTTCTATCCCGGACTACAGGTCTTCTTCTATCCTGGGCTACATGTCTTGTTCAATCCCGGACTACAGGTATTGTACGAGATATACGAGAATAGCTCATGCCGTGGTGAGAAGATTAGCCAGTCAGCAAGGTTGATAGCGAGGCTGACTGTCCAGGGTGCGCCGAACGTAGATACTATCGTCACTCGTGGAGGCTATTAGGTAATGACATGAGATTTCAATGGAAGAAGTTATTTATTGAAATGAAATGATATCTATTTCTGTAAATAAATCTGTTACAAACACTTTTACAAGTCCTTGTAAATGTTTTTTTTTAAGACAAGATAGCGCCAGTATTTCCTATCTGACTAGCTCTGAGAAGAAAAGCCGAAACAAACTCAGAGGTCAAGGTCTCTTTTAAAGTCCAGACATTGTAGTATAAAATTATGTGAGTGTAACAATGTAGGGCAACGTCTGGAATGGCCTTTTGAGGAAAGAGCCATAGCAGGGTTGAGTTGACCTGTCCTAACTGACGGCACGCATGCATCAGCCATCGTGTAGCTCAACCTCATTATCGGGAGCTCAACGACCCGACGCACGACGCTACCAATCAGCCGCATATTTGCGTAGGTCAAAAAAAAACTCAAATCTGGCCAAACAATTTTATAAAATGAGTGTATAAAGCTAGCCATTATTATCGCTATCTGATATTTTCCACAGAACAGGTATTACTCTTGTTAATAAGCTCCCAGATGCTATAAATAAAACGCACCCTAGGTCTAAGATGAAGCACACAAATTCAAGTAACAAAGATATAGAGGGATTCCCCTGTACCCCTCTGGCTCTAACATACACACGACGGAACACAGTAAACTGCTTGCCTGACTTCAATGTCACCTTATTAACTGTACGTTATTTCAAGTATATTTTAAAGTTATAACCATGATGACCTCGCCAGAAGGGGATCGAGCATGGATGCGGTGGGTCCCGAACCCATAGTACCACTCCCCTTCGGGTACCTACGCACTCTGTTAAGAAAACTTGACGACACGTTTGGTGCAGTGGCTAAGCAATTGGCTTCTGCGCTACGGGTCGTGGGTTCGATTCCCACACGGAACAAAAATTTGTATGGCCTACAGATGGTTGTTTCGGGTCTGGGCGTTTGTTTGTGAGATTTGTGTCTGTAAACGCACCCACGATACAAGAGAAATCTTAGTGTGGGGCAACGTTTTTTTTTTAAAAAAAAAAACGAACCAGAGACCAACACAACGAATCGTGGTTAAACCATCGCGAGTGCAGGCAGGCCAAGGAGGCGCTTCCCGTCATTGACGATCGACTCACTAAACGAGCGCTCCGACTGTCAAAACAACAACTACGCACAGTCACAGCAGCCATCACTGGCCATGGTTCCTTAAAGAAACACCTCTTTGTCAATGGAGTTACAGACAGCCCACTGTGCAGAGCATGCATGGAGGAGGATGAGACGGCAGCCCACGTGCTACTAAACTGCCCTGAGGTCGCCACATACAGGGCTAAGTACTTCGGAAACCCAGGTACTCTCCGAGAGATCACCAGCAACGTCAAGGGTGTGCTGGCCTTTTTCGAGGAGTTAGGGTGGATCGAGTGATTACACTTACCACCCATCACGAAAATACATGCTCAGACGTGGAGTTGCAGACACCAGCCCGTTATACCTTATACCTTACCTTATAAAGTTAAATCCAAAGAATACAGCAATAAAAGCTTAATAATCACTATTGACCCCTTTGTGCCTCGGAGAAGGTGTCGTACCCATTGGACCTTCATAATTGGACCCTACCTACTCAACAGCACCCATTAGACCTTCTATCGAAAACCTTGTACCCACTGGACCTTCAAAATGGAACCTTCCCTGCAACATAGGACCCATTAGACCTCCTGTTAAAAAACAAGTCCCATTGGACCCTCTTTTTATGGAGCGTACAATCATGCATAATAGTGAAAAGAGTATGAAAGAAAAAATATAAAATAAAATTGAACTCCGAAAGACCGCTGTATTATATTTTGACATCGTGTCAGAATTGGCGATAGAACCAGGGAGTCAATTCTACTAACAGAAACTTTTATCAATTGCAACTGAATCGTTTATTCAGACAGTTTTCGTTAACGAAAACTATGAAATTGTTTGACAACAAAAACAAAATCAAACATGTTAAAAAGGTGTAATAAAATATACACGTGTTTGAATGTCTTCGTGAATTCAACCCCGAAGCGGGTGAAATAATAATGGTTAAAAGTTTATATGAGAAATATGGTAATTTTGAAGTAAGAAGCACGGAATTAAATATTTAGTCTTCTGGTGAGAAATAAACAAAATGTTTGAGGTTTTTTTGGAAATTCAAAAACAAATCAAAACAATCGCTACAAGTTGGGCCAAATGTGGAAAATCCATGCTTCTCACATGGACAACTGTGTGTGGCTTGTTCACGTGTCGGGAAACCGTCTGACTTATTCGTGTACGACGGAAAAACCAAAAATATTATGTATCCAAAAGCACTCCAATAAACAGATTTTTAAAACTAAATACTTTTTTTCTCTAAGTGGCATTGTAACGCATGCCGGGTATATATTATATAAAAGGAGAAGCTGACTGACTGACTGATCTATCAACGCACAGCTTAAATCGCTGAGGTTAGAAACTTGAAATTTTGTCAGTAGGTTCCTTTTGTAACAAAAGCATCCACTATGAAGGGATTTCTCGAAATTCAACCCCTAAGGGGGTGAAATAGGATATTTATGTTTGTATGCAAGTCAGTCATTTTTGAAGTAAGAAACATGAAAATAAATATTAAGGTTTCTGGTTACAAATAAATGTATAGGTATTTGGGCGTTTTGAGAACTTCAACCCCTAAGGGAGTGAAATAAGTGTTGGAAGTTTGTATGAGAAATCCGTTATTTTTGAAGTAAGAAGCACAGAATTAAATATTTGGGCTTCTGGTTAGAAATAAACAAACACGTGTTTGAGCGTTTTTGGAAATTCTACCCAAGTGGTGAAATAGGGGATGAAAGTTTTTTCGAAGTTAGGAGATTTGTATGAAAGTTCTTATTCCATTGGGTTACTGACCTGAAATTTGTCACAAACACACTTCAAATTTTTATTTTGTATTTTTATTGACATTGATTTGTAATTGACATTCTTTTATTGAATTGTTATCTGATCATAAATATTTTTTACAGCTTTTGTATAAATGACATGTTTTTGACTAAAATTACTTATTAAATACTGAATATTTTAATATCATATCGTTTGTATAATAATGTTATGTAAATGTAATGACATGTAATCAACAATTACCAATAAATGACTATTGACTATTGACAAAGTAAATAACAAAAGAAGGACCTTATGGATTTTAAAACTACATCTAAAAAGAGGCTTAATGAGGGTTTAAAATTTCACGCAAGCGAAGCTGCGGGCAAAAGCTAGTAAAATTATAAATCACAGATCAAATGTGTTAGAATCACAATGTTATTATAAAATTAAATGAACTAAACTCGTAAATGAATGAGAAGTTAGACTTTCGACTTCAGATTTTGGATACGGATAAATGGAATACAACATTATTTAGTTGCTGCGACACAATGTTGTTTTCCGACTTCCACGCGGACGGAGTCGCGGGCACAGCTAGTTTTTTTATAAAATTAAAAAGGGTCACATTTTCGCATTTAATAAAATTGGACAAAGCGCCATTTGTTTCGCTATTATGAAAATGTGAAAATGTTTGAAAATGAAATGAAAATGTTTTATTAATTTTAACAAGTAAACCTTAGCAACTAGTGATAGAAGCCTCCTATTAGGTACTATAATAGCACAGAATATACAGCGTGTCCCAGAAAGTAGTGTCAAGCGGAAGTCCAGAGGTAGAACATCCTTTGAGGTACCCAAATCACCCCCATGTATGTTCCGCGATTTTTTGTAGTTTTCGAGTTATGAATGTTTTTCATGTTTTTTAATCAAACTCGGACTATAACGACATTTTTGATCATAGTGACGTGAATAGGTGAGATACATGAGTAGTTTTTTTTTCTAAATTAGCTGATTAGTGACCCTTTCGAATGCATAAACATTTGTAACCATAGATGTAACGAATGCCTTACAAAAAAATATTGAATTGTCATGAAATTAAAATCTTGCATGTTTCCTAAATCTTTGTGGGTGATTTAAAAATAAATCTCCCTAAACTTTTTTTGTTAGATGTATTTTAAAAACTTATCCATTTTATCAGCTATTTACCCTGTAAATTTCATCGACCTATCTCTACGACAACACAATAAAAATTTCATTCAAAGCATAGAATATCGAGAATTCCAGTTGTAAAAGGGTGAATGAAAAATTGATTAAAACTAACAAATAACGTCTTTTTAGTAACCCTCGACGCAAAAAGAGGGGTGTTTTTAAGTTTAACGTGTGTGTCTGTGTGTCTGTTTGTGGCATCCATCGTAGCTCCTAAACGGATTTTGATTTAGTTTTTTCTTTTGTTTGAAAGGTGACTTTATCGAGAGTGTTCTTAGCTATGACTCAAGAAAATCTGTTCAGCCGTTTGAAGATCATCAACTCTTTTCTGGTTGTCGAAAGGCTATGAGCAATTTCTACTGGTCTGATCGTTTCGAAATTTACTATCCTGTGACTTCAATGATATTGATGACATGTGACAAGAAGAAGGTCATTACAACTTATCATAAACTTAAAGAATCAATAGGCACACAATACCTCTACTGTAAGTTGGGTATCATGCTGTTTCAGATGATGCTTGAGTATCAGATCAAGGTTACCATGTTATTGTAATATCATTGAAGTCACAGGATAGTAAATTTCAAATCGATCAGACCAGTAGAAGTTGCTCATAGCCTTTCGACAACCAGAAAAGAGTTGATGATCTTCAAACGGCTGAACAGATTTTCTTGAGTCATAGCTAAGAACACTCTCGATAAAGTCACCTTTCAAACAAAAGAAAAAACTAAATCAAAATCCGTTTAGGAGCTACGATGGATGCCACAAACAGACACACAGACACACACGTTAAACTTAAAAACACCCCTCTTTTTGCGTCGAGGGTTACTAAAAAGACGTTATTTGTTAGTTTTAATCAATTTTTCATTCACCCTTTTACAACTGGAATTCTCGATATTCTATGCTTTGAATGAAATTTTTATTGTGTTGTCGTAGAGATAGGTCGATGAAATTTACAGGGTAAATAGCTGATAAAATGGATAAGTTTTTAAAATACATCTGACAAAAAAAGTTTAGGGAGATTTATTTTTAAATCACCCACAAAGATTTAGGAAACATGCAAGATTTTAACTTCATGACAATTCAATATTTTTTTGTAAGGCATTCGTTACATCTATGGTTACAAATGTTTATGCATTCGAAAGGGTCACTAATCAGCTAATTTAGAAAAAAAAACTACTCATGTATCTCAACTATTCACGTCACTATGATCAAAAATGTCGTTATAGTCCGAGTTTGATTAAAAAACATGAAAAACATTCATAACTCGAAAACTACAAAAAATCGCGGAACATACATGGGGGTGATTTGGGTACCTCAAAGGATGTTCTACCTCTGGACTTCCGCTTGACACTACTTTCTGGGACACGCTGTATAATAGTACAGGACTGTAGCCCGAACGCTTATCTGAGACAGTTCCTGAGGTAGCTGCGCGGTGCAGGAGCTGACTGATTCGTCAACTTGTGACAACTGACACCCTCCCGCACTGCGCAGCTACCCCAGGAACTGTCGGACGGGAAGCATTCGGGCTATAGATGCTATTAAGTTTACAGGGATATGATTCAAGATGGAGCTAATGTCTCAGCGAAAAATGTTCGCCTATGTCAAGTACGGCAGTGTCACCCCCCTGACAAACACTATTTTCAAAGGGAATCAGTTACCTGCTAACTACGGGGTTCAGGTACAGAGTTCTTGTGAAGTAAACAATAGACAAGAACGAGACCAATAATGTCGTTTTTTTGTTAATCTTTATGTACTTCAGAGCAACAAAAGGTGAGAGTAGGACGAACGTCGACAGACAGAGAGAAAAGAGAGCGCCCTATGACGAATCTTTCTTATATTTTTTCTTATAATCATTATATTTAAATCAACAATTTTCTACATAATTGTACCTTTTCTTAATAAAACTATCAATACGATCAAAATATTTTGAAGAAGGTCGAATGGGGCGTGTAAATGAGGTCCAGTGGGTACTTTGCGATTGGGTTTCGTCTTGAAGGTCCAGTGGGTACCAAAAAAGAGGTCCAATAGTCATTTTATTATAATATTTTTAAGAAGGTCGAATGGGGCCTTGGAATGGGGTCCAGTAGGTACTTTTTACAATTGGGTCCAATCTTGAAGGTCCAGTGGGTACTGCACCTCGGAGAACACGTTAAACTGTCAGTCTCGGTTGTCATACGAATACCTATGACAGTCGTTACGGGTAGTAAGAAGCCCGAAAGTCTGACAACCGGTCTAACGTTAGAATATCGTCATTGCCTAGTAACTGTGTTGCGGAGGTCTGATGTCAGTCGCTCCGTGTAAAATACTGGTATTCAGCCGCATCTGATTAGTCTAGAAGTTGACCCCAATATGAGCACAGGCTAGACAGAACACGGATTATCGTAAAAAAACAACTTTGATGTCGGCACCAGATATTAGAGAAAGCTGCGGTCTGCGGCTGAAACGGAACCTCTGGGTATCGTTGCTAACGGTATGATAGGGATAGGGATGACACTGATTCAGATTTATAGAAAATATTACATATACTTGGGAGCAAATAAATCCAGCCACTTCTATTTTTCACGTATAATTGTTATTATTTTTGCTATCATGGAACAGATCAATTCTAAACATATATCGCCTAAAAGGTTTGATAACCTTTACAATGAGGGTAGTTTTTTGTCAACTTAGAATTATATAATTCATGAAACCAAAACTAATATCGAGGACACGTGAAAAAAGGAGTTGCTTGATTTATTTGCTCCCAAGTGTGTGTGTAAATTAATCAAGAATCATAAAGTATTAAAGAGTAAAGTATTCTTTGAATGTTACCAGACGGTAGATATCAAACATTGTTAATCCTTACTAATATTATAAACTCAATAGTAACTCTGTCTGTCTGTCTGTTACCTCATCACGACTAAACTACTGAACCGATTTTGATGAAACTTAGTACAGAGAACCTATCAGGCGTCAGGAACCCGGAAAAGGATATAGGCCCCCAATTTTACCCCGAAAACGCGGAATATGCGATAAACGATTTGACGACACGTTTGGTGCAGTGGCTAAGCTTGGTGCAGTGGCTAAGCGATTGGCTTCTGCGCTACGGGTCGTGGGTTCGATTCCCACACGGAACAAAAATTTGTCTGGCCTACAGATGGTTGTTTCGGGTCTGGACGTTTGTGTATGTGAGATTTGTGTCTGTAAACGCACCCACGATACAAGAGAAATCTGAGTGTAGGGCAAAGTTTTATTAAAAAAAAAAAAGTAACGACATCCACGCGGGCAAAGCCGCGAGCGAGCCCTAGTTTTATATAAAACTAATTCAGTTCAATTCAATATCTTTATTCGCATCAATTTAGTACATTATAGTGTGAGGTATGCATAAATGCTTGGACGCCAAGCCTGACTGTGATGTGTTCGCGGATGAATGGAAGACGATCTTGTCAGTATGTTTGGAGTATTGTGAGATGAGCGTGTGAATGTCGTTAAATATATTTTATATGTATAATGTCTTTAACTAATGTAATTGGCCAATGGCCGTTTTATGTTAAAGTAAAATAAATAAATAAATAGTTTAATTAAAAACAAATAGACTAGAAAGAGAATCTAATTTCAAAGATTAAGCGATGCAGTAGTTGGATACGTGAGTGGGGTGTGATTATTACCGTCAATAACCTGCCAAGCATCGAGTGTTAGTTGATATAGATCTCACCCTAGAAAAAATTTCGGGCCACACGTGATGGTCCAAAAGACACATAAGCCTACCAGAGTTGAGTTCCCTGCGACATGGTTGGACTGAGTGACGCCGATGTATGCGTCATGCTCGTAAATGGGTGCTGTCTGTTGGGACTGTTTTAAAAGGCTAACTTTCTTATTACTTTTATGTTACACGTAAATATATATGTATATATATACATTATTCTGCATTGTTGTTACATTACTCCAATGAAAATTGTCAAACCATTAATTATTTTAAAAGAGTGTCCATGGAGTTTCTTGCCGGCTTCTCCATAGGACGTTCTTGGAACCGAGCACCTAGTATTGTATTTTGAAAGCACCAGTGATCTGGTCTACTTGAAATAAAAACATTTGACTTTGAATTTTAGAGGTGTACATATGTTCATAAGTAATTAAAAAATGTTTCCAAAAGCAATCGATATCTGGCAACCCTACCTGGAAGGCCAACATTTTCTCAAATGTAGCAACAAGCCCCTTCCTTGTAGAGCTACAGGATAGCAGCAGATGACAGCGCATACATTCATTCGCGAGACGTTCCCGATAGCTGCGCGCGCATTGATTGTATTAACGAATCCTGCGCTATAGGCCGCACAGATTACTAACTATGCATGAACTAGACTCGCTCCATTTACTTGTAACTCACGCACACATGCACTACACTCGTTTACACGGAATTCAACGGGGAGGAAAGGGGAATAGAGCGAGCCTCCAGTCTCCAGTTCTCCGCCAACATATAACATAACATCACGCCTTGTATTCCCCGAAGGGTTGGGCAGAGGTGTATAGTACACCCACATTTCGCCGTTATGTTTAAGTCCCATGTAATAAAGGGTGAGCCTATTGCCATCAACCAGGCACAAATCCAGACTCCGGGCTGCTACTGAGAAATTAACTTAGTTCAGTCTTATTAAAATTGATATTTGTGTAACTCAGAATAAAATATTCTTTCACGAACCTTCATGTAAGCGGCCTATCTGGAAAGACTGAACAAGGTCAACAATGCACGTTTACGTTAGTGTAGAACACAGTTCTGTCTGTCAGGTGAAAAAATTTATTGAGTCTATACACCGCAAAACATCATTTAATAGTATCAAAATTATGCAAACCAAGGAAAAGTAATTTAATATAAGTCAAGTTATAAATATAAGTCAAGGGATCCTACTAAGTTAAAAATAGATACATGTAGAAGCACATTTCATAAAAAAACAGCCCAATGATGTCTATTAAAGTGTTCAACAATATCCCACGCTCAGTAAGAGAACTCCCTTTAAATCAGTTTAAAAAAAAGTTAAGACAATGGCTGATAGAAAAATGTTTTTATACAATAAGTGAATTTTTTAACTATAAAATGTAATAATAACTATAAACTCACTAAGCACCTACTTACCTAGGAAGTAATTTAACTTAACTTGTACAGGTGAGATGTGTTAAGCTCTATAATTTTTTGTAACATCTACTATGTATTCCATATCTCTTGCGAATAAATATTTCTATGTAATAAAAAAGTAGGCATATAAAACAATTCATAATCGTAATGGTGATTTTATGAACTACACTCACTCGCAAAGTCGACTGAAATTCGTGTGAAATTGCGTTACGTATGTTTGCGTGCAATAGCTACAAATGTTAGGAGTGTATATCTACATAGGATGTATTCTGTGTGGGCTCCCGTTAGCTTTATATATTGTAATTACATTTCGTGTAGTGTCGCTGATTAGATATAGGCTGAGTTAATGCCTAGCCTGAGTTACAACCTAGGTATCCAGGTACCTAGGTAAGCATTCCTTTAGTCTAATTTACATTTTAGTACAAAGCTTCAGTGGTTGATAGTGGGCTCCCGAGCGATATCTTCTTCATTAGATTTGGAGATTTTAATTAAGATATGGTGGTTTCCCTAAAATGTTTATTTTGCTTTATAAATTAAACCTTGCCTTGTAATAGAATAGGGAATATGCATGTAATTCAAAACTCTTTCATTATTTAAATATACATTGTACAGGAGTCAAGAAACATTTTTTTTTACATTTTTTAATGCATTACTTATTTTACAATTCATTATTTTATGTTACGTTTTTTTTGTGGAACGGAACACAACTTCGAAACGCGTCGTCTTCGAAAATGCCGGAAGTGACATCAAAATCCATGTGAATAAATCTTTAAATAATCTCTTCTTATCAAACTGTTTGATTTCTCACTGAGGTAAGTTAGTAAGTGCGATTTCTGCTTGAATAAAGCACAAGAAATAATTTAATTTATATGATTTGTGGCTAAAAAGAGATGTTTACAAAGCAGTATCGTGGATTATGACGTCACATTATGGCCGCGACAATAACGGATGTTTGAACTGTGGAAGAAAATTGATAAAATTTAATAATTTTTTAAGCAACAAATTGTAGTAACTTTTGACTTTTAATACTTTTCTTGGGTTTATAGTACTGTGTCTTATAGATTAAGAGAAAAAAAAATTACATGCATATTCCCTATTTCTCATGTATCGTCAATCCCTTAAGCATCACCCAAACCCAGAACAACATGCAGTAGTCCGTAGGGAATTTTCAGCAGCAGCCCTGAATTTTGAGTTATCCTCACTAATAATAAAAATGCGAAAGTAACTCTGTTTGTCTGTTACCTTTACCTCATAACGACTAAACTACTGAACCGATTTTGATGAAACTAGGTGTATAGATAGCCTGGAACCCGGAGAAGGACATGGGCTACTTGTATCGAACGAAACGACGTGCACGCAGGCGAAGCGGCGAGCGATCTCTAGTTTCCGATAAATGACAAAACAGTACACCTCTGCTGACCCCTACGAGGGATCCGGCGTGATGTGCATGTTACTGTTTACATATTAAAAGATGCTTTATTAAACATAGCCCTTAAAATAACTTACATTATACTAATCATCGTAAAAGTTAAGTGAGTGCGGCGATCGTTAAGTCGTTGTCAAGCATCTAAGTATGAGCGAAGTCTTCATACAAAAGACATCAACGAGCTAACTGCACGATGCACAACGAAAATGTGGACGAGTTTTATTTTTAACCTCCTATCAAAAGGGAGGGGTGTTATAAGTTATAAGTTTTAAGCCTATGTCTGTGTGGTATATTAGTTTTGTGGACTTTATTCACCCTGGGTGATTTAATTCCAAGGTGAACAAAGGACACCATCACCTAGGTGAAATGAATCTGAGGTGATATGAGGACATCAAGAATTCAACTTTGTTCATCCAGATGATATAACTCAGGTAAACAAAGTGGAATATACCGTCTGTGTGTTTATCTGTGGAATCGTAGCGTCTAAACGGCTGGCGCTTGTTTTTAAACGAATAGGCAGGGTTGTACTCATGTATAAGATCCACGTTTCGCCTCATTGTCACTCGACATTGTTCGGATAGGATATTTTGAATTACGAATAATATTTGCCCTACCCAAAAATCGAACTCGGGATCTTACGCTGTTCAGAAGCGCTTTTGACCGCTAGACCAATAAGGCAGCAGATAGATACCTATTTTAATTTGCAATTGATAATATCCTATAATTATGTTATTATGATATAAGTGAAAAACTTGGGTGCTAAGTAAAAGTTATTTTCATTTAATTTGAATGAACTTTATCTAATAAGAGATATATAGACTCATATTGTCAGCTGGATAACCCAAGAATATCCCTAAATAAAACTTAATTTTAAAACGAGTTTTTATTTAAAACTAAAAACAACAGCTAATAATTATAAATCCCGTTTTAAATTAGGCACAGGCATCTACCGTCAAAAGCTAATAATGTTTCGACGATGTTAGTCATCATTATACAGAAATGCTAAGAATGTATAGGTCTGACTAGACCAGACGCACGGCTAACGAAGCAAAAAGTAACCGAGTTGTGAGATTGGCGTCATCGGGTACGAGCTTCTGTGACCGCACTTGAGAGAATAAAAGTAGAAATGTTGCAAGAATTAAAAGTGAAAGAGGAATATAAGAGGGAACTAAAAGAAAAGACGAATGAGATGTTGGAAGGAATAAATGATCATAGTGTAGAAGAAGTATGGGATGTACTGAAAAACAGTATGGTCCAAGTGGCCACAAAAGTATGCGGTGTGGCGAAAAGGAAGAATGAGAGGAGAACGAATGATTGTTGGGTAGACGATGAAGTTAAAGAGGTGGTACGGAAGAAGAAAGAAGCTTGGCTAAATTTATTAGCCTTTAAAGCCAGAATAAGGATGAATCAGGCAACGAATATGAATGACGATGTGGAAAGAGTGAAGAAAAGATACACCGAAATAAAGGCGGAAGTAAAAGATATAGTAAAGACGAAGAAGAATGAAAGGGAAGAAAAGTATAGTAGGAAGTTCTCCGACAACTTCAGAGTCAATGTTAAACTGTTCTGGAAACAAGTAAGATTGGCTCGTGGAGTTTCGGGATCATCAAGTATGAATATAATTAGAGGAGGAGATGGATGCTTGTTAAGTGAAGAATGTAAGGTTTTGGAACGCTGGAAGGAATATTTTAAAAGTTTATTGTGTTGGCAGGACAGTGTGCAAAGAGTGGGTAACTGGGCGGAAGCAAGTGGGTCAGACATTGATATGGAAGTAACAGATGATGAAAATATGATTCAGATGGATGAAATTATAAAAGCGCTGAAAGGTATGAAAATTGGAAAAGCAGCTGGGTATGACAGAGTGTCTGTCGAAATGCTTAAGGGAGGTGACGGGGTGGTAGCAAGCCTGCTGTACCGGATCTTTAATATATGTTGGAGATACGGCCAAGTGCCAAGCGATTGGTGCAAAGCGGTAATCGTACCACTATATAAGGGAAAGGGTTCACAGCAGGAGTGTAAAAACTACCGCGGCATTAGCCTTTTGAGTGTAGTCGGCAAACTATATGCGAAAGTTTTAATTAATAGAGTGATAAGAATAACAGACGAGAAAGTATGGGATGTTCAGGCAGGATTTAGAGAGGGAATGGGGTGTATGGATCAGATCTTCTCCTTAAGGTGCATAGCCGAGAAACATCTGGCAAAGCACAAGAAAGTGTATTGCGCTTTCGTTGATTTGGAGAAGGCTTATGATAGTGTGTGGAGGGAAGAATTGAGGTCAACACTATCTACGTATGGGGTGGACTGGCGCTTGGTGCGGGCACTGAAATCGCTGTACAGGGATTCCAGTGCTTGTATTAGGATAAATGGGGCGTTCACAGACTGGTTTGGCATCTCAAGGGGTGTTAGACAGGGTTGTGTAGCGTCACCATGGCTGTTCAACCTATACATGGATAGTTGTTTGACAGATTTAAAAGAGAGTGATTGTGGATTGAAAATGAATGAGTTGCCTGTCAAATGTCTTCTCTACGCAGATGATCAAGTTCTGCTTGCATCATCAGTGGAAGGGTTGCAAGACATGGTAACTGTGATGAACGAAGCATATAAGAGGAAAGGGATGAAAATTAATGTAAGCAAGACGAAAGTAATGGTTTTTGAAAGAGATGCAGATGTATCTGGGTGTAAGGTAAAGATTGGAGATGAAAGTATTGAACAGGTGAATGAGTTTGTTTATTTGGGAAGTATGTTTACAAGAGATGGTAAGATTGATGAAGATGTGGAAAGGAGAGCAAATGCGGGAAATAAAGTGAATGGTGCTATGCATGCGGTTGTGGCTAACCAGTCGATGTCCAAAAAGGCACGGCTGGCTGTCCATAATGGTGTACTGGTACCAACGCTTATGTATGGAAGTGAATGTTGGTCTTGGAAGAAGAGTCATGAAAGTAGAATAAATGCCGTGGAAATGCGTTCCTTGCGAAGTATGTGCGGTGTAACTTTGAATGATAGATTGAGGAATGATGTGATAAGACAAAGTTGCGGTTTAAAAGATGATGTAGTGACAAAAATTGAAAGGGGTATGCTTCGGTGGTTTGGACATGTTGAAAGATTAAGTGAACGGCGATTAACAAAAGGAATTTATAAGGCGAATGTCAGTGGAAACGCCGGTAGAGGACGCCCTAGAAGGACATACATTGATGTCATTGGTGATGTTCTTCAAAAAGGACAGGTGCGTAGTACTTTCAACCGGCGTGCGTGTATGACAAGATGTATGACCGTGGACGAAGCAAAAGGAGTATGTAAGGATCGTAGCATGTGGCGTTCTACAGTTTCTGCCTACCCCCATGGGAAAAAGGCGTGAGTTTATGTATGTATGTATGTATGTATGTTGTGAGACCGCACACGGTGGACACATCTACTATGTAATATTATAAATGCGAAAGTAAGTTTGTTTGTTTGTTACCTTTTCACACCTAAATCACTGAACCGATCATCCTGAAATTTTGCATATACGTTGTCAAGTGTACAGAAACGGATACAGAGTACCATTCATCCCGAAAAAAAGTACTGTTCCCGAGGAAAACAACAATAACTTTCTTATGATAACAGATGGCGCCACGTGTCTTTCTAATCATGATTGGATTAAATTATTACAGAAACTTAGTAGTGTGTTAAGAGTTGATTGTCAAATTATAAATGAACGCGAGCGACGTTGCGGGCAAAAGCTAGTATAACTTTATTACAACTGTACAAATCCACATGAAATATATGACATGAAGGTATGGCTATATATTGTAGGTGAAAGAAACCGAGTTGATCACAGCTGGGCGTCGTGGTTGGACAACATTAAGGGTGGGATAGGACGGAAATTACGAGCGGCGTTAATATTGTAATTAATTTAAAATGCCAGGGTGTGTCGCTGACCTACCCAGTGGCTACTTGGAAAGGTTCTAGAACTAGAATGATCTAATTAGTTATATTGTTAGAAAAACTCGCATAAATATTCGCACCATTTTCAAATATAAGTAGTACTGCAATCTATAAAACTTACAACTAACATAAAAATAGTATACATCACTACGTAGTATAAAACAAAGTCGCTTCCCGCTGTCTGTCCCTATGTATGCTTAGATCTTTAAAACTACGCAACGGATTTTGATGCGGTTTTTTTAATAGATAGAGTGATTCAAGAGGATGGTTTGTATGTATAATACATGCATAATATGGTAGAGAAAAACGCGGAATACGCGATAAACGACATCCACGCGAGCGAAGCCGCTGGCGACCTCTAGTAACAAATAAAATAATTATAAATACTAATTCACACGAGGAGTCGGCGTCGTGCGTCGCGCGGTGTCTGGTAGCCGGCCCCGAAATCGTCGGAACGCTACACCTCTCAGCCAAAATTCCACCTTCATGAAGTCCGACAGATGTTCAGTACGTAATCACCACAAAAGAATTGAAATTCACATTGTGGCGAGACTCCAACCGCTCGACCCTCAAGGTGGAATTGATCTTCATCTGGATGTACTCTACAATCAGCTCATTACTGACTGCAACTGCACGCTGAATGGGCACAGGACTCTTCTCAGAGTAAGAACGGTTTAGGCTCTAGTTCATCACGCTGAGCTGATGCGGGTTAGCGGACTACACACATCATCAAGAAAATATATTTTTTGAGACCCTCCACTTGTGCAGGATTCTTAAAATCAAATCATTTTTATTTGCAATATAAGTAAGTACGAAATGTTGTTACAGACTGAGGTTAGTAGGTATCTCTATATTTTGCCACAACAAGGCGTGCAAACATTTAATACGATCATCATCATCTGCCTAGACTTTTCCCAACTATGTTGGGGTCGGCTTCCAGTCGAACCGGATGCAGCTGAATATCAGTATTTTACATGGAGCGACTGCCTATCAGACCTCCACAACCCAGTAATTGGGTAATACGATACTCTTGGTAAGACTGGTTGTCAGACTTTCGGGCTTCTGACCAACAGTAACGACTGTCAAAGATCTACAAATGACAGCCGGGACCAACGGCTTTACGTGCTTTTCGAGGCACGGAGGAAACTCGCTATGGTAAATGGTCACCCATCCACAGACCAACCTCGGCAAGCGTGGCTTAACCCGGAAGATCGGTCTATGTGGCTGTAATTATTTAGCCACGAGCTCCTCGATGTCACGATGTCAAAATATAATATAATTCAGTGGTAAATGTCAATAAAATTATTCATGTCGATATTATCTATTAGGAAATCATTAATTGTATAATAACATTTTTCAAACAAAAACTTATTCATACATTTTTAAATTGCGTTATATTAATTTTTTAATGTCCTCTGGTAATTTTTAAAGATTTTTTGCGCCATGCAAAGAAAACTCTTACTCAGCAATGCTGTGCCGGTGCTAAGGATATTTTTCATTCACCGTTAACGCCAGTAATAATAAAATTATGATCCACACATGAATTCAAGAAGTCTGAGAAACGATAAAAACGACAAATTGGAACCATGCACCTAAATTCGACTTTTCTTAAGCGCCTGTTCACGTGAAATTAAAGAAATGGTTTTTATTTTGAGTTTGAGAGCGGAGAGTCAGTGCGGGCCGTGTACGATCCTCCTGCATGGAAAGAATCACTGCTTATTTTAACGCACTGAACAGCTAATCATAGGAAGAGGAAATTAATAAAACAGGTCAAGAACAAAAACAAGTAATATGAAACAATAAATGTACATATAAACCACAATATAAAGAAACGTATGACGTGACAGTATAATCAATCCGCTCTTTGTAATAATAATGAGTCAAGTAAATATAATGCCATCAAAAACATTACTGCAAAAAAAAAGCCAAGTCTCGCGACTCTTGCCGTAAAAAGTTTTGAGATCTAATTTACAGCTAAATCTTTCATTTCATTCATAAAGATATTTTTCGGACTTGGCAATCTACATAAGCATTGAGAAATAATTCATTATGGGGTGTATGAAAAGAGCCTCCACGAGTGACGATTCGGCGCACCCTGGGCAGTCAGCTCCACTACCAACCTTGCTAACTGGCTTATCTTTTTACCACGGCATGAGCTATTGTCATATAGTTCATGTCGACACGAGAAGAGGAAAAGGACTACATAAGCATAATAAGTTATTGTCTAATAATTATGCAATTGAGCAAATTTTTCAAGATTTTATAATTTTTCCTTCCGTTCCTACTTAACATTAGCTTGCTGTATGCCAAATATCAAGTTTATAGGTCTGCTAGAAGTACCTTAGAGATTTGATGATCGGTGAATAAGTGAGTGAGTGTGTGACGGAATAACGAAACTTTGATGGCAGATATTTTGTAAGCTATTTTAGTTAGAAACTTGTTATTTGGTAATAATTCAGTTAAATACATTTAGTACTCTCTGTAACATAATTTTCAAGCTTTCGCTCTCATCTGTTACAAAGATATAGAAGCTTAAAAGTGCCTTGAATCGCTTTGAGAAAATGGTGTACAGCCGTGACTGTTCGACGTTGGCGGGGCCACTACCGTGCCCCCTGATATGACTCACATTATTATTAAACAATAGTTGCATTGAACGGTTAATGTTCTTCTTTAAACAACATTTTAGATTTTAATAGTTTCCTATAAACATGTTTATTCTCGTAAATAGTTTAATGGCTACAACAATATTGATAATGAACATTTACTTTTTGTTTTACGGCTTTATGATAATTTTAATGATAAATATAGGATGTTGCTGTTTAGTTTACTCTTCTTATTAACAGTTCATGTTATTATTAGATTGTAGGCCATTAAATATGGACTCCTTATGTATACAGCAAAAAATAAATGAACTACATAATATACAAGGTGTCCCAAAAATAGTGTGAATCGGAAGTCCACAGGTAGAGCATGCTTAGTACCCAAATCACCCTCATGTATGTTCCGCGATTTTTTGTAGATTCGGAGTTTTTTTTTCATGACGACATTTTTAATCATAGTATCATGAACAGTTGAGAGAAATGCATGTTCTTTTTTTTTAAATTAGTATTCAGTTCATAGAAAAAACACTATTTACGTCACTATGATCAAATATATCATTAAAGTCAGAGTTTAAGACATGAAAAGAAATCATAATTCGAAAAATACAAAAAATCGCGGAACGCACATGAGGGTGATTTGGGTATCTCTAAGGGTGCTCTACCTCTAGAATTCCGCTTCACACTACTTTTTGGGACAGCCTGTGCCTTAATTACCATACTTGGCAAACTGATTGGTGATCAAAGTTCTACCTGTTCTATTCTCGTTCTTAACCGTGAAAACTTGTAATTGGCCATCTTATAATACTGTGTGTGATAATTTTGTTCTAGCTGTAAGTTTTCTAGAGAAATAAAAATAAAATAACTTTAAAAAAAAGTTAAAACCGACTTCAAAAAAAACTAAAAAGGGTAAAATAATTACCATATTATCAAACTAACAGTTTCAGAAGTCGGTGCAATTTTACACTGAACCAAATTGAAGGCACCGACTTCTGAAACTGTTAGTATGATAATATGGCAATTATTTTACTCTTTTTAGTTTTTTTTTTGAAGTCGGTTTTTACTTTTTTTTAAAGTTATTTTATTTTTCTATTTTTGTGCCATAAACAATACACAAACATGCAATTACAGCAATCCTGGGTAATTTGCTGTTATCCATTGAAGAAAGAGTTCCATTGTCAATCTTTGAGGGTCTTCATCAGATCTTCACCAAATTTAAATGAGACCACCTCGGGAGAATGTTCTTTTAAACAAAAAAAGAATTTTGCAAATCCGTCTATATGACGGAGTTACGCCCGAAATAATTACATCATCCACATAGCAGTAATCAAAAAAATGCTCACAAAATAAAAAGTACTGAACCAAATTAGATGAAATTTTTATGGGACCAAATGGCAAGTATGTTGCATCGAACAAAAAAAGAATCACACTAATCGGACTAGAAACCTCGGAGTAATCGGTGTACATACATAAATAAAAAAAATAAAAATACCGACCGAATTGAGAACCTCCTCCTTTTTTTGAAGTCGGTTAAAAATAAAGTATGTTGTTATTAATGGTCAGAGTGACTAATGACGCCACATTTGGTGAATCAAATTTCGTTTTATTTTGTATGTAATAACTGCAAGTAAACTGCACGCACATCCAGTCACAACTGCAAACAATGCAACTGCTACATGCAAAAGCAGTTAAGATGCAGTCATTGTAACTGCATATTTGTGGATGAGGTTGATGTGGTCACGATCCAATGGGGCTCTTGTTGCACAGGATATCACATAGAGAAGATTAACAAAGAGGTGATAAGATTCGCATCTTAAACTCCTAGTAACAAACTACTAATATAGATATTGTATAAAAATAAAAACCGGCCAAGCACGAGACGGACCGAAGGTTCCGTACCTTGGAAATTTCAATTTTAATTTTTTAAACCGCTCAGCTTTTCTTTGCAAAAGATTTTTGCTGATTTCTAAAAACTATGCGGGTTACAGGCATGGTTTTATTTTTTGTGTAATATTTACATAAACCTCTATCAAGCCGATTTATTAAATTTTTTTTGCTTTGAAAACTTCTCAGATAAGGGGGGAATGGTATTTTTACAGTGAAAATTTCATCATAATTTAAAAACGATGCGGAATCAATGAAAAAAATAATGTAATGTGCAAATAAGGCTCTTTCATATGATACTACATTTGACATAGTAGCCCTATTTCAAAAGTACCTAATTTTAACTTCGCTCCATATTACAATAAAAATAACAATTCTTTCACTAGTAATATAAATGGACAATCATTATTTAAAACTATTCCACAGGTCAATAACATTATCAGCTGTGACAGACAGACGGACGAAGTCGCATTTATGATTAATTACGGTTTACTCACGTGCATTTTTTCGGGATTGCCCGACTAGTTTCGGACCCAAACGGAGCCCTTAATCATGAGCTGATCACGCGGCGAGGTCGCGAGTCGAACTGACGCTGCACCGCGCCGCGTAGCGTTGCGCTCGCGACGAGAGGGGCGCGCTCTGTTTCGGTATTGCTCGTGCGTCTTCGTCACTTGTCGTGTCCGTGTTGTTTGAGGAAAGAGTGCCGGTGCATGCCGCGCTAACTGTGTCACACTCCAGACTTATCTCACTTTTATATGAAGTAAACTTCAGAGCTGGTTTCCAGGCAGGAGGACTGCCTCCTGCCTGGAAACCAGCTCTGAACCACCAACCACCATCTCTATTAAAATTCGGGTGACGGCTGATTTCGATGGCTTCACGCACTTTTCGCGGCACGAAATATTTTTCCTTCGCTAGTACGGAAGCCTTATCGAAACGTATGAAATGAGCCGTGCCCGTAACGGACGAAGTCGCACCATAAGGGTTCCTTATTTACCATTTTGGTACGGAACCCTAAAAAAATAGGTACTCAAATCGGTCCACAACTCTCGGAAAAATCAATGAACACATAAAAAAAAACATACGCGTCGAATATAAAACCTCCTTCTTATTTAAAGACGGTTAAAAATGTATCACATTCTGACACATACAACCTATACAGCCTCTTTTCAGTTTCCTTTGCAAAAAGTAACTTGCCCAGCTTTCGTACCAGCTTTAAGTCCGACTAAGGAAAGGCTTGCGTTAGTAAAAACCTTCGCGTACACGATAATGATAATAGGTACACTACATCAATCACAAAAAAAATTACACGTCAATTTTTCCTTGTACAACATCCATAGCTGATCGAAAATTGAACTTCATTTTTGAATTCAGAACAAAGACAGCGTTGGTGCTTTTTCTAGGTGTGATAGTTTCCGGCCAGTGCTGTGGAGGCGAAATGTCGGTCCATTCGGCTATGTCCGTCAGTGGATGCTGCGGACGCGACGCGAACAGACGTCGATCGCGACCGCTGATCTGACGATATCGTAATAATCGATACATCTTACGTTAGTGTGTGAAGTGTTCTGTGAATTATAAGTAAAAGTTTTTGAAAAATATTTTATTATCAAGTAACCATAATAAAACAGTTATTTAGTTTTTTTTTAAGTTGCAATAATTTTTAAGAACATATAACTTTTTTTTGTTGAAAAAGTTGACCTCAACGCTGAAAATTTTCAACACAACTTCCGTAAGTAATTTATTTATTATGCTTATTGGTAACAGATAAGATTTAATTTATAGCTATACCAACATTTGTTGTTTTTACCTGAATAACTAAATTGTGCAAATTTTACGTTTATCGTTAAGTCTAGGAATCACTGACCTTTAAAATTGATGAAAACCTGTATGGTAGTCAGTTAAACTGAGTTGTGCAAAAAAAATGTTTTTAAAAAAATGATAGTTTTTACTTACTCTGTACATGTTTACTTTATAGAATAGAATAATGGTTTATTTGCATAGAATGTAAATACATGAATGAAGCTGTTAATAAAAAAATATTGATCCTTGTACGTACAACCTACCTTACAACATTAACGAGAATTTAAATGAAATCAAATTTAAATTAGTGATGATTATTAATTATTGTGAAAATAAGTAAATGTCAAATACAGAGTAATGTCAAAGTCTAGAATTTATCATTTAAAAAATAATTAATTGAATACTAACACTTTTCAAGTAATAGTGCTTTAAAGTATAATTTGTTTTAAATATATAAATATTTTTAAGTAATTATATAAAATAGTACTTACTTGTGACGCAAATAGTCACTTAAAGTGTACTATAGCCCCTTCAAACACTAGACTAAAAAAAACTGATCATATAAAAATTCTTCGAAAGAAATTTTATTTTATTTTGAAGAAATGAAATTAAATGAAATCGTTTATTCTGCAAATTGGATATTTAAAATCACTTTTACATGTCGGTTTGTTTTTTTAAAGCTAGATGTCGTCGGCGTTTCCTATCTGACTACCTCTGAGAAGAAAGGCCGAAACAAACTCAGGGGTCAAAGTCTCTTTTAAAGTCCAGACATATTTTCTGTAGCAAATATTTGTGTGAGGACAATGCAGTGCAATGCCTGGACTGGCCTTTTGAGGAAAGTTCCAGAGCAGTTTGAGAGGACCTGTCCCAACAGATGGCACGCATGCATCAGCCATCGTGTAGCTCAACCCTATCTTAGGGAGCTCAACGACCCGACGCACAACATTACTACCAGCCAGGACCATGAAAGTAGGCCACACAATACTCAAACCGCCAGACAGTTATGAAAATACTGGAAGTATTAAAACTGTATAATGCTCACACTCACAATTTTAGGCATTATTACAATATTAATAATGCCACAATGGTATTTAATATCAGAAATTGTATAAAATTGTATGAAATAATTAAAATAATAATAATTGATAAAAATATTAAAATGTCAATTTTCATAATATAATGTCAATGTGTATGAAAGAGAAGATATGCAAAGGCATAATGACAATTCTGTATCAAGCGAGCAGCTCAATCCCAAGCGTTTTTATCATCGATATAATCGGAAATTTTATAATACCCCTTTTTACAAAGTTTAGGCTTAATGAAATTTTTAAATTTCTTAAGAGATAAATTTCGGATGTCAATGGGAAGTTTGTTGTAAAAGCGTATACATTGACCCATGAACGAGTTGCCTACTCTGTGGAGACGAGTGGCATGTACAGCAAGCTTGTGTTTGTTCCTAGTGTTTACAGTATGAACATCAGATAGTTTCATAAAATTTGATATGTTTTTATGAACATACAATAAATTTTCAAATATATACTGCGAAGCTACAGTCAGAATATTTATCTCTTTGAATTTTTCTCTTAGAGAAACTCTTGAACTCTTCTAGAAGGTACAAGTTGTCTTTTTTTTGCTTTTATTTTCATTTTTGTATGTACGACGTGTCTCTGGTGAAAATAATATTTTTTTCTTTCTCGTTGTTATAACTATCTCGATCTTTATTAAATTAAAGCAAGATATTAAACATACATCGTACATCATCAAAAAATGCCTTAATCCGGCAGCACAATAGTAGAAATGGTCACGGATTCGATTTCTGTATCTGAAATTTTCATTTTATATCTTTATCAAACCCATTTACCGCGAACATCATCCCCAACTCCGTGCTAACTACTGCCAATTTCCTGATAAATATGATAATAATTCTTTGGCCGACCTGGATTTTGAGCCCAAAAACCTCATATTTAACAGTCGGATTCATATCAATGCGATCTATTTGATAAATTATTCTTTAGTAAATAAGTGTGGCGTTCACCATAAATTATTCTCTAGTTAAACAACCGTTTAGCAAAAAAAAAAGGTAAAAACCGACTTCCAAAAAAACTAAAAGGAGTAAAATAATTACCATAATAAAAAATTAACAGTTTCAGAAGTCGTGTAGAATTGCACCGCCTTATGAAACTGTTAATTTTATAATACGGTAATTATTTTACTGCTTTTAGTTTTTTTAGAAGTCGGTTTTTTACTTTTTAATCGGTTTTTAATTAAATAAGTTTTAGTGCCATAAATTACACGGTTTAAGACTTCAACTAGGTAGTTAGTTAGCTACGTAGTTTTCTTTAAGAATAGGTATTAATGTATAATTATCATAACGGCTCCTTACAAATACATACAATCTTCTTTGTTCTTGGCTAATGTTTCTGTAATAACAGTTAAAACAGAGATTGAAAGTCCACATCAAAACTTTTGCTAAAGGGAACCACAAACCAAAAATTCATCTGTGTATATGTTTTTGACGTTTTTTTTTTTTCAAAAACCGCTTAATCAATTTTAATAAAATTTATAATGGGAGCACCTCTGATGTATGACCTACCAAATGAAAAAGAATCCATTCATAATTGGAGGAATAATCGCATAACATACAAAAAAAATACAGTCGAATTGAAAGAAAGAAAGAAAAAGTATTTATTTTTCCGCCCCAAATGGATGCACACGCTTAAAATTAAAAATACAATAATACAAATTAAAAACGTATTACTACATAAACAAAAACAAGTAATAACCTGGTAACACGAACACAAAAAAAAGTTAAAAGTAAAACGACGACAATCATGGATAGTATTGTTAATATTATATTATTACAAATTTTATAATCTATGCTATGGTGTACGGGTTATAATTATTATACCTAGGCATCTAAATCTAATCTACATAATATCAAAACAAACATTTATACATTTTAAACTTGTTGAATTTGTGCGTCGCATGGTGCCTCGTTGAGAACCTCCTTTTTTTTGAAGTCGGTTAAAAATGTACTTAAATTATAGTAAACAGTCGTTTAACCAGAGAGTTAACGTTGGTGAATACCAGCCTAGATAAGTTATTGATATTATGTATTGCACAAGTTCGTGAGATAAATCATTACAATCGTAACAGGTACAAACATTGTACAGGTAGATATTAAATGTTAATTCTGTCACATTACGCCCTCGCGTATGCAACGCTACTCTTACAATAGTTACAAAACACTCGGATTTATATCGATTAGAAATTATTCGATTATATCTTTGCAAAGATCTGAACGATTGGCATAAATGAGAGGAAGTGGATTTTCGTAGGAGGCACATAACTAGTACTAAGTAATAGGTATTTAATGTAGATCATTGAATTTCCTGTCAGCATTATTAAAGCGATCAATAATGAGAATAATAATTGACAATTATTTCTATTAAAAATCCTGACCCGAAATAAAGCGCAGCTCAGACTACTATTTCGCTATATAGTAAACCATATTGCATCATAAGCTATAACTATATATCATGACGTTCACACTATACGCTATATTGCAAGCCACTCTACTATGTATAGCAAGTTATTTGACGGCGATCCGTCGGGCGACGGACGGGGTAGAAGTGAGGCGGTGCGGGGACCGGAGAGTCATGCGTTATAGCTCTGAAAATCGCTCAAATTTATCGCAGACAGCAAGCTTTATAGTATAGCGTTGTGTGAACGTGTCCACATAATATGTATGCTGAGCGATATCGCTGTGCTATAAAATATTTGCTATATGTTGTAACGTAGTCTGAACGGCCCTTAAACATGAAACTTTACCGAGAATGCACGAATTGAATAAAACCTCAAAAGAAAAACTTGAAATACTCTTTCTATCCAAATCCAGACTCGGAAAAATATATTCTGTGGTCGTTAAGAACATATTTTATTCGATGACCCTCTATAAACCCAAAGTTTGAATGGTAGAGAATGCCTCATGGCATTAAGTTCGCCTTGTGTAACGTGATTGTGCATAAAGTATAAATAAATATATATGTTTGCTGCTTTTTGACCGCAGTACAAAAGGTAGATTCTCATCATCATCTGCCTAGCCTTTTCCCAACTATGTTGGGGTCGGCTTCCAGTCGAACCGGATGCAGCTGAATATCAGTATTTTGCGACTGCCTATCAGACCTCCACAACCCAGTAACTGGGTAATACGATACTCTTTTTAAGACTAGTTGTCAGACTTTCTGGCTTCTGACCAACAGTAACGACTGTCAAAGATCTACAAATGACAGCCGGGACCAACGGCTTTACGTGCTTTCCGAGGCACGGAGGAAACTCGCTATGGTAAATGGTCACCCATCCACAGACCAACCTCGGCAAGCGTGGCTTAACCCAGAAGATCGGTCTATGCGGCTGTAATTATTTAGCCACGAGCTCCTCAAACACAAACAAAGGTACAAAAGGTAGATTCTAATGCTGCATTAATATTATCAACAGCTTGAGGAACGAAACGTAAAATTGTTTCTATCTCTCACAGTAGATCTATCATTAACAAGATCAAAAAATCTAAATAAAAATCAGCGCTGGGTGTTTGAAGCCCAGCATATGCCGAGTTGATGACCCTTTCGACATGGTCACGCTCGACAGCATAAAATGTTTGTTTAATTATTTTTATGTTCTATTGCGTATGCTGTCATTTTGTCCTTGATTTTCTTTCTTTCAAATACAAAACATCGCGTCTGTATTTCCCGAGGGTTAGGCAGAGTGTATAGTACACTCTCATTTCGCCGATATTTTTAAGTCCCATTTAATAAGGGGCGAGCCTATTGCCATCAACCGGGCACAAATCCAGACTCCGGGCTGCTACTGAGAAATTCCACACGGAAAAACCCGATAACACTTTGCCCGAACTGATGATCGCACCCCGAACCGCACAGCAGTTACGTTTGTAACGAGGCAGTGAATAAAAATTCCAAATATAAAACTCATTTATTCAAACAATTTCACCCATCTACCTTTCACCGTGCTTATACTAGGAAGAAGAAGCGACACAACAAACTCCATCAAACTTCTCGGCAACTCTTTCAAACGCTTAGCTCCTCGCATTTCGTTACCGTATCGTATTTATATACATTTCCACTCAATCGAGATGTAAGCAATAAGATATTAGTTAACATCCGTCGTATTGCAGTCGCGTGTGTTACGAAACGTTAATGATGAACAAATACCGTCGGTCATCGTGTTCAGCTCATAGACCTCACAGAAGTTCAATCAGTGATACGTTCTGAACACTTGTGCACAATGCCTCATGTTAGGTTCGCTTCGATCGCTCTTACACAAGAGGTCAATCAAAGTAATTTGTAAGTAATTCATGCTTAGACTTAGGTATAACTTTATAAATATAATATCTTATTTGTCAAAGATGTTCTTTGAAAGAATTTGAAAATACATTAAGTATATACCCGGTATAACACGAAGTGTGAGTCATCGGCGATGGCGAATCTCAATACCTATTGATTTAATGGGGGGTAATACATGGGGGTATGGTCCGCGATATTCAGTGGTTCAAAAATTATTTGGATTTTTTATTTATTTGTTCGCTTGAAATATGGTACAATATTTCTTGATATTTAAGTAAAAATCAGATTTTAAACTAAACTTCGCAAGTGTAACTTTATACATCGTGAATATCGTTTCCAAAATAACTAATAAAAAAATATTTGTGTTGCATTGAAACATTTCTGGGGTATAAATGTGCATATGAAGTGCAGAGAAACATTATAATCATTTATCTTATTCGCGCTATCAATTTTCTTTTAAATCTGCAATTTTAATTAGGACTTTTTTTTTTACTAGCCCTTTGACTGTCCCTCTGCTGAGCAAAGACCTCGCCTTTTGCCTTTTCAATTAAGACTTTTACAGGGTTAAATTGTAAACACTTGACAAACCGAAATGGGAGATTGTACCTACTCATTACTATGAACAACTTTTACTATGGGACAAAACAGAAATCGCGAATAACGATGAGTACAATCTCCCATTTCGGTTTGTCGAGTGTTTACTATTTCAACCTGTATAGTTTTTGTATAACAAAAAATATTATACTGGGCTAGAGGGTGCAGAACATATTTTGTATTTTTGAGTAACAATACAAAATTTGTTATTATTAATTTTGTCGCCCGAAACTTCACCGGGTCGTTACTGCTGAAATATCATAAAAAACCGGCCAAGTGCGAGTCGGACTCGTGCACGAAGGGTTCCGTACCATTATCTATTCTGTATTTTAGTATTTGTTGTTATAGCGGCAACAGAAATATATCATCTGTGAAAATTTCAACTGTCTAACTATCACGGTTCATGAGATACAGCCTGGTGACAGACGGACACACGGACGAACAGCGGAGTCTTAGTAACAGGGTCCCGTTTTACCTTTTGGGTACGGAACCCTAAAAACTATAAGTTATATCACAAGGAAACTTTTTAAAAAGCTTAAAGTTTATTGCACAATAAAATAAATAAATGCAACACATAAATGTAAGATCACTATCACACCAGACCGACACGGAGAGTGTTAAGATGCGCTATCTATGATAATCACAGCATCATATTAATTCGGAATTCCACGACACTGTTTTGCTATTATTTCTGCTTTAAATACTTACACTAGGTATAATAAATATTCTCGTGACACTATAGACTGCATTTAGGTATTTAATAATGTTTTAAAAAGTGTATTTTACGTGCATAGGAATGACTAGTTTCGGATCACACCAATAGTTCAGCCCTCATCAAGCTTTCTCCTCCCCTAAGTCCCCGCCAGCAACGTCCTAAGCCGAGGTCCGAGTCTCACTAGGGGTCGCCCTTAGTACTGTTGTTGCTAGTAGTCATGATGTTAGTGTAGTATTATAAATAGTTAGCTTAGGTTAAGTATTTTATTTCCCCACCATTGGCTGGAGACCCATCCCCCCTTATTACAAAAGATGGTCTGGAAGAAAAACTTAGGTTTTAAAATATCCCCGTCTCTTTTTGTTATATGACATAGGAAAGTGATGGGTATATTTTAAACCTGGGTTTACCTTAGTCTTGGTTTAAACCATCTTTTGTAATAAGGCCCTTCAGGTCTCGTTAATAACTACCCGGTTACGTAGAAACGATCCGCAAGGATGTACAAGCAGTCAAATAGATAAAAAATCTAGTTTCGGACCGAGATTGAGCGTGTAAGTGTGAGTTTAGGCACTTGTAAGTATGTCCGAGGTGTAAACTTGCTGCGTCACTAAGGCCCGTATTCTAAAACGATGTTCAGTCATAAGATTCCTGATTTAAGATAAATCTGCGTGAGAGATTTTTAGCATGGGAATCAGAATGTTATTGCTTCATACATTAATGTATCATAAAAAATAGCTTTTCTCTACATTTTGACGAGCTATGCGAACATAAATGTAGGAAACAGCTGATTTTTTTTCGCGATTTCGGGTTTGATCCCATAGTAAAAGTTGTTCATAATGATGAGTACAGTGACCCCTTAAGAGGTTGTACACTTATTTATGTTACACCTTGTATACGATTTGTGTATATTTTTTTTTGGTTTTGTTGATTTTTTCAAAAAGTGCTGAATCAATTTCGAAAAAATGTATATGGGACCAAACCGGAAGTATAATAATGATAATTAGAGGGCTCAAACAAAAAAAATATTTTTTCAAATGGGTTCATAAATTAAGGAGTTCTGAGGTAACAAACATAAATATATACAACCAAATTGAGAACCTCCTCCTTTTTGAAGTCTGTTAAAAAATGATGAGAAGTTTCTAAAAAATTAACTCTGTTAGGACACTGCAATAGGTATACAATATTAATTTATACGTATTTGATAATTGGATTACATTTAAAACTAAGAGAATAATTTTTGCATTGCAATTATGGTTACGCTTGTAGAGATCATAAAAATATTGTCATTAATATTATAGCATTATAAGTGTCGTTAATTGCACTGGTAGGTAGTCAACGTACTACACAATACGATTTATGGAGTAATATGGAAACACATAAAAATTCGCATTAAATAAAAAAAAACTAGTAAGCAATAAAAAATAATGATTATTCATTGTAAACAGATTGTACAAAATCTCTACTTAAATGTTATCTCAAATTGAGATTGATGACTGGGCATCGTTTTAGAATACTTGCCTAACAGTCCAGTCAAAATAGACATTTAGCTTCGAAATAAATCGCATATGTAGAGCTGAAAACTGAAAACCTTAAAGATATCATTACAAAGGAAATGTCAAAAGTCCCCATCAATCCCACTTCTGCAAAAAAAAAAAATGTCAAACGTCAAAAAAAACAGGTTTTCGTAAATATCTCTGAAACGGTATATTTTATCGCCAAAATCGTTCATACAACGTTGTAAACTGTGCGATTCTCTACAAATAAGTCTAAATATTTTTTCCTGCGAATTATCATTGATGAGATAAAGCGATTTAAGAATTGAAAAAATCTGTATGCTAAGCTACTTTGACAGGACTTCCAAGCATTGGAAATAAAGACTAGATTAACACAATTTGGAAAACACTAAAATAATTTGTAGGATTAATTCAATCTGTTTTCGCCAACCCTAACAAATGAACAAAATAGTTCTCTTTTAAATATTTTACTATGGAATATTATAATATAACTTTTCCCCGCGACTTCGCTCGCGATTCCATGTCGCGATAAACTATCCAAGTAAAGTCGTGACCGACTCACTAATTCTATTTATGTCTCGACCCGGCTTCGAACCTGAGACGTTTCGATATCGCGTTTCTCTCGGAATTCATATCTATGTCTTGTTGGTCTAGTGGTTTACAAGTTCGGTTTTAAATGCCTCGTGGTGTTAGGTTCAATACCCAGGTAGTTATTAAAATACTTGGTTTATTGTCGCAGTGGCATTTTGCTTACGAGCCGCGGGTTCGATTCCCGCACGAAACAATTATTTGTATGACCTTCCCGTAGTGGTTTTAGGTCTGGGTGGGATATAGGATTTTTTATGCTAGTAGTATTTAATTTGGACTGTCGATTAACATTTTTTCTAGTAGTAATAAACTAAACGTATGACAATATTAAGTTTGACATCTGTCAATGTGAAGTGTCATATTCTTTACTTTGATATTTGCGTGTTTTTTTTACACGACTTCCCAAAGAAAGGAGTGTTATGTTTTTTGCTTATTGAAATAAACTAATCTACTTAATATTTATTGAGAGCGTAATTCAACAGATTCTATAGTTATTAGTGTATCAAGATATAAATAAGTTGATTCAGTACAAAATTGTCCTGAATAAGTCTTAAATTAAAAATGTATAAACACCCTCCTTATTGTAATGTGGTTGTCGATCCTTGTTAGCGATTATTATTAATGCGGTGAGAAAGTGCTTTACATAACGAGTCATACGAGCTCAAACACGATGGGTCTACAACTAGTCATTGCGGAGGGCCAATCACCACCTTGAGCCACCTTTCAAGACCTTCTTGTCAAAACAAGGCAAAATCAATGGGTCTGGGATTATAAGCTATTTTGGAGTATAGTTAACAAACTTCCAACCCGAACCCTCAATTAGATCAGCTCAATGGTATCCTAATATTGTGTTATCGCTAGGTTATGTTTGGTTTTTTTTTTTATAAAAACGTTGCCCCGCACTAAGATTTCTCTTGTATCGTGGGTGCGTTTACAGACACAAATCTCACAAACAAACGCCCAGACCCGAAACAACCATCTGTAGGCCATACAAATTTTTGTTCCGTGTGGGAATCGAACCCACGACCCGTAGCGCAGAAACCAATCGCTTAGCCACTGCACCAAACGTGTCGTCAAACCTCTCTACACCGACTGTGAAAAGAGCTGATTATTTTGAAACATCTGATCAGATTTCCATTAAACAGCCTGTAAGCACCTCGATTAAACTAGCTCTCGAACAAAAAAAAAACGCATTCAAATTGGTTCATCCGTTTCGGAGCTACGATGCCACAGACAGACACACAGACATAATGATGTATATTTAGGACATACCCACTTGTTGTTATTGTGAATGTGAACGTGCAACCTCTCATGTTATACCAGTAATAAACTAGCATTCGTACAAAACACCCGCTACCTTATTTCTACACCTCCCAGTTAGATACATATCATTGGCGACGAGAACGATCTTACCCTCGCAAGAAAAAAATAAAATAATAAAATGGCGAAGACGTTTTTAGGACATTTAACAACTTTTGATTATAAATCATGTGAGTGGCTGATTTATAAAGGTCGGTTGACACAGTTTTTAAAAGTCAACGAAGTGAAAGACGAAAACAAAAGTGCAATTTTAATAACACATCTGTCGGATGACTCGTATCGGTTGGTGCGTAATCTAGCATATCCGGTTGATTTGGAAGCGCTAGACTACAAGAAGCTGGTGGAATTGCTTGATACTCATTTCAAAAAGAAGCAATGCTCATTTTCGGACAAGTCAAAATTTCACGGGGCGAAGAGGAACACAGGCGAGTCGTTGGGCGATTGGGCTGCACGACTACGAGGATTGGCGAGCTACTGCGAGTTTGGAGCTGCCCTAGACACGAATCTTACGGATCGTTTCGTCCTTGGCCTGGGATCGGGGCCCGAACGTGACAAGCTGTTTGAGCAAGATGCTTCTAAGCTAAGTTTGTCGAGAGCATTGGAAATAGCGGAACGAGCGGAATGCGCTAGAGAAGCCAAGAACGTCATGTCCACTGATACCACTGTGATCAAAGAGGAAGCAGTGAATAAGATATCATGGAAAGGTGGATACAAGCGGTCGAGCGATGTGAGCGGTAAACGATCTGGAGGCGCCGGTGGCGGCGGCGCTCGGACGGGCTCGCGAGATGGGCGCGCATCAACGTCGAATTACGATCGTGACCAACGCTACGAAGACTTCCGTTGTTCGGTGTGCGGTTTAAGAAATCATGATAAGGATAAGTGTCGTTACAAAAATTACAAGTGTCAAAAATGCGGAAAAATCGGTCATTTAAAGAAAGTGTGTGACAAAAATAACAAATACGGCCGTGTTCGCGTAAATAATATCGGTAGCGATGATAGTGAGACAGACGTCGAAGGTAGATGCGAAGAATGTCATAATTTCAATATAAGGTATGTAACCGATAGTCCGTTAAATTTGAAAATTAAAGTTGGTGACAAAACTGTTACTATGGAGTTAGATTCTGGGTCGGGAGTTTCTGTTATGTCAAAAAAAATGTATTCTGAAATGTTTTCTCATTATAAATTAATTAATTGTAAAATCAAAATGTGTTTATATAACGGACATAAAATTTCACCGTTGGGGTATTTTCAGGCTTCAGTCGTATATAATGAACAAAAGAAGGATATAATTTTTTTTGTAGTAGATTCAAATGGCCCTCCCCTGCTCGGTCGCGATTTTATGTCCGTTTTTGGTTTGGTTTTAACAAATGTTTTTAAAATAAGCCATGACGATGATGTTAATACGTTATTGGAACAGTATCCGAATTTATGGAAAGACGAACTTGGTTCTTTTAATAAGTTTAAAGTCCACCTTCAATTAAAAGAAAATTCGGTCCCTAAATTTTTTAAGTCGCGACCGGTACCATTTGCCCTAAAAGACAAGGTGGAATCAGAATTAAATAGATTGGTTAGTTTGGGTATACTAGTTTCAGTTAGTAATTCTCGTTACGCGACTCCTATTGTTCCAGTTTTGAAAAATGATGGAACGGTTAAAATTGCCGGTGATTTTTCAGTCACACTTAACAAGGATCTTATAATAGATAAGTATCCGTTACCTAGAATTGAGGAAGTGTTCGCGAAACTTAGCGGAGGAGAACATTATTCAAAAATTGATTTAAAGAACGCGTATAATCAATTTTCTCTTTCTGAAGATTCCCAAAAGTTGACTACCATTAATACGCCAAAGGGATTATTTAAATATACGCGTCTTGTTTACGGTCTCGCGAATGCTCCTGCTTTATTTCAAAAGGCAATGGAAGTACTGTTGTCTGGTATCGAAGGAATCAGTATATGGTTAGATGATATTTGTTTGACCGCGCCAACGAAAAAACTTCATTTGACGAGATTAGCTCAGGTTTTAAGCAGGTTAAATGACGCTGGTTTGCGCCTTCAAAAGGACAAATGCGAGTTTTTAAGGGAGAACGTAACTTACTTGGGTTACGTTATCGATAAGAACGGATTACGTACTAGCCGCGAAAAAGTTAAAGCTATATTGAATGCCCCGGAACCGACAAACATAACAGAAGTAAAAAGGTTCCTCGGGGTCGTCAACTACTACAGAAATTTCATTCCGAATGCGTCAAGCATTATGAGCCCGCTCCACGAGTTGCTGCGCGGTGGCGCGCGGTGGGAGTGGGGCCCGCGACAAAGAAGCGCAGCACGCCGCGTGTGCGCTGAACTCGCTTCCGAGCGCGTGCTGGCGCACTTCGAACCGAGCGCACAGCTAGTGCTAGCAGTAGACGCGGGCCCACACGGACTCGGCGCTGTCTTGTCCCAGAGGGATAGCGATGGCCGCGAACGACCGCTGGCATACGGCTCGCGATCGCTCTCGGTGAGTGAACGCAATTATAGCCAAATACAAAAGGAGGCGACGGCAATAATTTTTGGAGTCAAACACTTCCATCAATACCTGTACGGTAGGAGTGAACCTTTTGTTCTTAAAACCGATCACCGTCCCTTAGTATCAATATTCAATAATAAAACGGGCATATCGATAACAACGGCGTTACGTTTGCAAAGATATGCTATTATACTATCTGCATACAATTATGTTGTTCAGTACATATCAGGTGCGAATAACTTAGTCGCTGATTATTTTTCTCGTGCTCCGCTACCTGATACTGTGTGCAAAGGAGATAGCGAATATGATGCGTACTGTTCATTGAATTTTTTAGATACGATCGCGCCAGCTGTTTTGTTTACGGATATAAAGATTGCAACTGATAACGATAAAACTATACAAACTGTCGTTAAGTATACAAATGTAGGTTGGCCCCGCAAAGTTGTTTGTGAGTCTATTCGTCCTTACTTTTTATGTCGTACGGATTTGCAATATGAAAATGGTATTTTAATGCGTGGTCATAAGGTGGTAATTCCGATGGCAATGCGTGAAAGAATGTTGCGCGAACTTCATAGCACGCATTTAGGTATCGTAAAAATGAAATGCAATGCTCGTGCTAGGATGTGGTGGCCCGGTATAGATGAGGATATTGAGAGAAGAATCGGCGCATGCGACGTGTGCGTGAGCGTGCGGCCAGCTCCGCCACGAGCGGCGCCCGCTCCTTGGCCAAGTCCAGCGGCACCGTGGGAACGGATCCACATAGACTATTTATCGGTAGGGCAACAGACATACCTGGTAGTGATTGATGCCTACTCTAAATGGGTGGAGTGTATTTATATGCAGAATGATGTTACCACCCAATCTTTAATAAGGAAGTTAAAGCAAATATTTTCCATATTTGGTATACCGTGTACGTTAGTTTCGGATAATGACGTTAAAATAAATTCAAAAGAGTTTAATATGTTCTGTTCCAATAATGGCATTAAGTACATGACGTCTCCAATTTACCATCCATGTAGCAACGGGCAAGCAGAAAATTCTGTAAGAACGTGTAAAAAGATGTTAAAGAGTATTTTAAGTGAAAGTTTAGTTCAGAATGTACTACACGAAAAATTGTTAGGTTATCTATTCGAATATAGGAACACGGTGCACTGTACTACTGGACATTCGCCCGCAAAATTAATGTTTGGCCGGAATTTAAGGTCGCGTCTTGATTTAATATTTCCTAGAGAAAATAAACCGCGTACAACGTCATTAGAGGTGAATGAATGTCGCACTAGAGTTTTCGAAGTAGGTGACAGGGTATGGGTCAGGTGGTACAGTGGTAGAAAAGAAACATGGAAATTAGGAGTAATAAATAAGGTGATAGGGAAAAGAATGTTTAAAGTGCTTGTTGAAAATTGTGTTTTTTGTATTAGACATCTTGATCAATTGTTACACTGTAAGAAGGAAAAGGATATTGATATTGCGAAGACAATTGATTGTGTTGAATCAAAGCATTCGAATTCCCAGCCTATTTCGCCTGTTCCTGGTCCATCGACTTTACCAGTTCCTATGAGATCACCAATATTGCCAGAGCCTGTAAACGTGTCAAATTCTGTTAGCACCATTGTGAGTGCAGTTTCAGAGGAACTGGTGGAGGCAGAAAAGAACGTAACGCCCACGGTTACTGTAGCTGCAACTTGCGTTGAAGCTGACAGGAATCAGACTGGAATAACTGATACTGAGGCCCGAGAAAATGCACGACAGATTTCCAGCAAAGTTTACGATGCCCAGGCTCCTCAAGCCTCGGCTGTCGCTCAGGAATCAGTTGCTATGCAGTTGTCACGTGCACGTTCTCAGCGCACCAGGAAAAAAGTGGATTATTCTGTATATTATAAATAGAGGCTAATAAGATTGAATGTTATTAATTTAATAAGATATAGATAATAAGTGATGTTTTATTTGTCAACAGGTTTCAAAATTAGTGTGGAGGAATGATGTATATTTAGGACATACCCACTTGTTGTTATTGTGAATGTGAACGTGCAACCTCTCATGTTATACCAGTAATAAACTAGCATTCGTACAAAACACCCGCTACCTTATTTCTACACCTCCCAGTTAGATACATATCACATAAGCTTCAAAATTATAACACCCCTCTTTTTACGTCGGGCTTAAAAACCGAAAAGCATGCCACAAATATGTGGTATATTTTTGGTAACTTCTTAAATTATTTGTAACTAGAGGTCGCCGTCGACTTCGCCCGTAAGGATATCGTTTATCGCATTTTCTGCGTTTTTCAAGATAAAAGTAGCCTATGTCCTTCTCTAAGTTCCAAACTATCTCTGTACCAAATTTCATCAAAATCGGTTCAGCGGTTTAGGTGTGAAAGCGTCACAGACACATAGACAGACAGACAGAATTACTTTCGTATTTAAAATATTATTAGGGTTTACTTAAATTCCTAAATTATGTTCCAACACTACTTGGGAGACTTTAATTACCTATCTTTCTTAAAACGTGAGAAAACACAACTTCACCTTTTAAATTATCATCTAAATTAATTATCTACGCTAATAACTACACGCTACATAAATACAGTTATATATTAATATATTAAAATGTCTTTATCTATGCTAAATAGTCTATGGTCGGCCAAACGAGTCTAAATACAACTAATTAATATTTTATACAACATTTAGTTGCAAATACTTTAATGTTATTTATGTGTTTCAATTATTATGTATTTGCATACGATTTATTATTAACAAAAGATTTCAAGATAAAAGTCATCTTCACCTATTCAGAAGTAATCACCAACAAAAAATAATAAGTCAATTAACTAAGTACACAGTAATCACAAAAAAAAAAAACAACAATTCTTCCCAATAGTCTACAATAATTGCTCTATGACTGCCTCGTTGGTCTAGCGGTTGTAAGCGCGACTACTGAGCGTGAGGTCCTGAGTTCGATCCCCAGGTCGGGCAAAGTGTTATTGGGTTTTTCCGTGTGGAATTTGTGGATGGCAATAGGCTCGCCCCCTATTATATTACATGAGACTTAAAACATGACTGCGAAATGTGGGTGTACTATACACCTCTGCCAACCCTTCGGAGAATAAGGCGTGAAGTTATGTAATTACTCTATCTTGCAACAAACAAAAAAATATATTATTTAAAAAAACATGTCTATAACGCAGTTCAGACTATGCTGTACTATTTCACTGTATAGTAAAGCATATTGCGTTATTAGCTATTACTCTATTGTATGACGTTCGCACTATACGCTATATCGCTAGCCGATCTATGTACGTTATTTTACGGCGATCCGTCGGGCGACGGACGGGGTAGAAGCGAGGCGGGGCGGGGACTAGAGAATCGTGCGATATAGCTCTGAGAATCACTCAAGTTTATCGCGTCCAGCAAGCCAATACTTTATAGCATAGCGTTTTGTGAACGTGTGTATATAAAATATATGTTGAGCGATATCGTTAAGGGATTTATGAAAGAGTTTATTAGAATTATTTTTTTGATTTTTATTTTCTTGCCCTTGTAGTGTATGGATCGTTTTCTATTACTATCTTTAATTATTGTAATTGGTCTAAGACCGTTTTCATTAAAGTAAATAAATAAAATAAATCGTTGTGCTATACAACATTTGCTTTATGCTATATTATTATAGCGCAGTTTGAACTGCGCCTATGAACCGGAAAACTATTTAAATCAGAATTACAAGTAGCGTTAAATGTCTTGAAACAGTTTGTAGATACTTAGCTATAAATAACTAAACAAATTAAATAAAATTGATAAAGAAGACAGCGTAAAACAGTAACAGTTAATATCATTAATATTTATAAGTTACAATATAGATATGTATACATAGATAGTATACAGAATATTAACGAGCAATCAATTTGTCGTGTGAATCTAACGCTTATTCGATGATTATGTTACGTTTTGTAGACACAACAAAATAGTATAGTAAGGTAACTTATGTTATGTAAATAACATAACATCACGCCCATATTTTCCGAAGGGTTAGCAGAGGTGTACAGTACACCCTCAGTTCGCCTTCTGTTTAAGTCCCATGTAAGAGGGTGAGTCTATTGCCATCAATCGGGCACAAATCTAAACTCCGGGCTCCTACTGAGAAATTTCATACGGAAAAACCCAATAACACTTTGCCCGACTTGGGGATCGAACCCAGGACCTCACGCTCAGCAGTCGCGCTTGCGACCATTATACCAACGAGGCAGGCAGTAAAGTAAGCATGCAGATAAAATCAATGAATATCTATAAACTGTTCATTGTATATCGAGTGTAAAAAGACCTTTTCTTTCAACTACGTAGTAATGTCATCATTAATCGCTACAAAACCGATCACAAAATACGTATTTTCTGCTTAGAAGCAAAACAGTGCAGAAATGTTGTATGAAATCTCATTACTGCACTGCAAACAGTGCAGAAATGTTGTATGAAATTTCATTACTGCACTGTTTTTCATTAGTGCAGTTTTTTTATTATCATTACCAAATCCAAGATGGCGGCCATGAAAATTTTCATCTAATAATCATGGGTGTTAATTTCATGGTTTTCGGGGTCACTGATGCCGAAAATAACTTCAAAATCCAAATCCAAGATGGCGGCCATGAAAATTAGTAAAGTAGTCGTCATGGGTGTCAAATCCAAGGTTTTCTGGGGTGCGGATGCCGAAAATGAGGTCAAAATCGAAATCCAAGATGGCGGCAATAAAAAATGTCAAATTAGTGGTCATGGGTGACATTTCCATGGTTTTCGGGGGTACTGATGCCGAAAATGAGGTCAAAATCGAAATCCAAGATGGCGGCAGTAAAAATTAGTGGTCATGGGTGTCATTTCCATGGTTTTCGGGGGTACTGATGCCGAAAATGAGGTCAAAATCGAAATCCAAGATGGCGGCACTAAAAATGTCAAATTAGTGGTCATGGGTGTCATTTCCATGGTTTTCGGGGGTACTGATGCCGAAAATGAGGTCAAAATCCATTTCCAAGATGGCGGCAATAAAAATGTCAAATTAGTGGTCATGGGTGTCATTTCCATGGTTTTCGGGGGTACTGATGCCGAAAATGAGGTCAAAATCCATTTCCAAGATGGCAGCTTTTAAAATTTCAATTTAACCATCATGGGTGTCATTTCCATGGTTTTCGGGGATGCTGATGACGAAAATGAGGTCAAAATCTATATTCAAGATGGCGGCCATGAAAATTTTCAAGAAAAGTTTTAAAAAATGGAAATAGATAGCGATATGAATTCAAGTCCAGAAAGTATAAAAACAGCTGCAAATGAAATTGTTAATAACCTTTTGTCGCAAAAGTCGCAGGATAACCTTGTTTTCATTAACTTGAGTTTTTATTTTGAGTAGGTATATTTTATCACGGTAGGTAAATTGGTAGTTGAAAAAAAAGTAGATTACGCACCTTGCTGAAGTGAGTGATTAATGCACTCGTGCTAATTTAGTGCCCTCGCTTGCGCTCGGGCACCAACATAACACTCGTGCATTAATGACTCACTTTGCGCTCGGTGCAACAATCTACTATTAACGATAACGAAAACCACATATTCTACCCATCATTGGGATCATTTTTTCTTCTAGACCATACCTGGGAAATCATTGATTCCGGTGATATTGAAGGTCAAAGTATGCATTTTTTTTTTTAGTTTTTTCCAGAAACGAATTCTAAGTGATACTACTAAACTTTCTTCCAAACAAACAATATCAAAATTTTAAATTTTTCCTAACAAATTACGCATTTGAAGTTACAAAAACGCAATGAATATCAAACGCACACAACCGCCTTGGCTCAGTTGTGTAGGCGCTGCACGACCCACACAGGCACATTCGGTTACGTGCATTACATTGCGCGCTACAAAAAAACTTAGTTTTTTTACGACTAAAAATAAAAGTCGTTTCCCAGCAATTATTTTTGGTCAGTGTAATTTAGTTTTATGTACAGAGTGCGTAGATTTCGGCTATGTGATGGGTCTTTTTACACCCTGTATGTGTGTGTAATAACTTTTATGCACAAGATGAGCGATAGCAAATGCTTGTCCACCCAGCAGAAGTAGAGAACCCAAGGAGGTTCTAACCGGCTCTTCTCCATAGCTGTCGATCACGGTCCACCGAGCTCCCCCTTTTTAGAGCCTGTCGTCTCTTCAGACTCCGTAGTCACACCGAAAATTCAGCCCTCATCAAGCTGTCTCACTTGCAATCTTCAACTTGTACGTTCGTTTTTAACCGACTTCAAAAAGGAGTTTTTTTTTGTTTTTTTTTGTATGTTTGTTACGCAATATCTCCGCCAATTATCAATGGATTTTGATGATTCTTTTTTGTTTAGTAGGCCATACTTCAGAGGTGGTCTCATATAAATTTTATTGAAATGGATTTAGCATTTTTTGAAAAAATCAACAAAAATAAAAAATACGCAAATCGTATGTAGACGACGTTCTAGTTGTAGTGCTGGTCCGAGAATTTGTACACTTATTGTAATTGTAATTTGTGGCACTAAAAAGTATAAAATAAAAAAACTTTAAAAAAGTAAAAACCGACTTCAAAAAAAAACTAAACGGAGTAAAATAATTATCATTTAATAATACTACCACTTTCAGAAGTCGGTGTTCTGCGCTGAAACAAATTGAATGCACCGACTTCTGAAACTGGTAGTTTTATTAAAAGAAGTCGGTTTTTACTTTTTTAAAGTTTTTTCATTCGGAGTAGGCCCCTTGAATCGGTCGACAACTGACTTATCGAAATGTTCTCAATCAAGGTCTGACAAAGTACGATGCAGTACCTGTTGAAAGAAATATCATCCAATACTTTCTAATCCAAATACTCCAGACAGGTGAAGAGTAGTGTCATTGCTAGGAGAATTTAGCTTTGTGGCGCGATTGAAAGTAGTCTAGAATTGTTGTTTTTTTAGGAATACCCATAGAAATTCATGTTAAAATTCAAATAAGAACTGTTAAACGAATTACTATGATTCTTTTGCAAATTTTTAGGTAGGATGTAGACAGATACTAGTTCAGAGAGACAGAGAGGAAAAGAACAGAAAATCACCAAAAAATCTTTGTGTTCACAAGAGAATCCAAGAGGTGAAGCTAGTTTATATATTAATGATATTCGCTTCTGGGTCAGTAATTAATTCCATGTCACAGTTTGTTCTAGTTTCCTCGTTATAAATCGATGTGTTCTTCATGATGTATGAACATAATATTAATACATCTACGTTGTACAGACGTGTAATTATAATATCTATACCCTAAATTCCTATCTCAGATAATTTATGTAAACAAAGGGGATAACAGATCAAAAAAATATTTTATTAATGGTAATTCACTGAAAATGCTGGAAAAAGGTTTAGATTCTCTTTTATGTACTGATTTTAGAAATAATAATTTAAAGAATATCATACCGTAATTACTTTTATAAATTTTCAGTTTTCAACAAAGTTATTAAAAAAAGGAGATTTTCTGGTATAAAGTATTTTATGATACTGGTAACACTGTAGGAGTACAAAACATTTTCAAATTTCGTTTAACAAAATGTCAAAGTTGTCTTAGCGACTTAACAATACATTCGTTTTCTTTTCCCGTTTTCGCTGCGTGTTTGTTAATTTTGTTATTGTGCTATCATCGTGTTAAGTTTTTCATCTTGTTGGTGTTTGTTATATTTCCTTGTTTTTGTTGAGTTCGTTTGTTAAGTTTTATTTGTTATTTGACAAATGGAGCCTCAGCCGGGGCCCTCGAAGGCAGCCGCCCCCGACTTTTTGTCGCCTGTTAAAAAGCGGCCTCGAACATCTATGAGTGCCACAGAAAAACTTATGGTGATGAATGCGTCTATGGACTGATTAAAGTGATTATATGGCGCGTCTCCGACACACTACACAAGACATTGTTTGGCTACGGTATTTTGTTTGCATTGTTCTTAAAATTAACTTGATTTTAAATGATTACTTGGTAAACATTTAATGATAAAATGTTTTGTACCACTAACCTGTCACTTTGACAATGACATTTCTTTGTTTACATAAATTATCTGAATTCTGGAACTAAGGTATAGTTGATACTTCATTATTATTGATGGAAACTATTATAAAATGATTTTACATAACATCACGCCTGTATTCCACGAAGGGTTGGCAGAGGTGTATGTTATAAGTTAGATGTGGTTTCCGCACTTAGTCCTTTAAGTGGACCATTGTACGTGGGCCATGGCGGCCATCATTCCAACCAGCCCACCTCCTTCCAGAAGCAGATTAGGGCTCTCAGTCCGCTCAGAACATTTGCGAGTGATTTCGGTGCGCCAAGGGTTGTTTCTCGTATTTGGGTGACCCCTGTGCATTCCAGGAGCACGTGTGCGACCGTCTCTTCGGCCTCCATACATGCTCTGCACAGAGGGCTGTCCGTTATGCCTATCGTGTGAAAGTGTTTGTTTAGTGAGCAGTGTCCGGTTATCGTTCCAGTCACCATTCGCAGGCTGCTCCTGTCCAGGCGCAGCAGGCGCCTTGTCAGTCTGCCATCCATGAGTGGCAGACGTGTATAGTACACCCTCATTTCGCCGTTATGTTGAAGTCCTATGTAATAAGGGGCGAGCCTATTGCCATCAACCGGGCACAAATCTAGACTCCGGGCTGCTACCGAGAAATTCCACACGGAAAAACCACGCTAACTATTCTGTTTGTAAAATTAGCTTCCGGTTGGAAACACATTATTTCAATACCCAACATGACATGTAACACTAGTTTCTGTCAACCAAACCAATATCCCAATAAAAACTACCAAACTCGTAATCATACACCGTGGGCCCGAGGTACCCGAAAGATTTTAACCTTCGATTCCGATGCCTAATTGGAGAAGAAAAGCTAGGATATAGTTTGTTGAATAAAGCTTAATTTTCGAAATATTCATTATTTAATGAAATTCACAAATCGAAAAATATCTATGGTACCAAGTCTCAGAAACGCGGTGTTGCGACTTTTGTCATACCATACCCCTCTCGCCGTATGTCTTATTTGTCGGGGAGGGTTGTGAAGTGAGAAGTTTCTTATCCACTCACACGATATATTATAAATGTTGCCAGTTCAACCTAAGGTATTGTTTACAAGGAAGCACTATGGTTTTATTTATTCATAAGGAAAAGAAAAATTTTTTTTTTTTTTGGCTTTTATTGCTTTTGTTGATATAACATTTGACTCTTAATAGCATCAGAAAGGCGTGGTTAAAATCTTTCGGGTACCTCGGGCCCACGGTGTATAAATATATTGAACCAGTTTAACCTCATACTTACTGCTAATGCACCGACTAATTAATTACTTGAAGATTGTCAAAACACGCTGCATAATCACTGAGCGACAGACAGGGGTCCGCAACCCGTGGTAGGTAGGTCATGGAATAATTTAGTTTGGGACAATTTTGTGATTATACCTAGCTTTTGCCCGCGGCTTCGCTCGCGTTAATTTATAATAATTAAAAAAACTCTTAACGTACTACTAAAGTTTCTTTAATAATGTGATTCAATAATGATTCGAAAGACACGTGGCGCCATCAATTTTATCGTTATTGTTGTTATACTTGGGAACAGTACTTTTTTTCGGGATGAAAGGTAATCTATATCCGTTTTTGTACACCTGACAACGTTTATGCAAAATTTCAGGACGATCGGTGGTTTAGGCGTGAAAAGATAACAAACAAACAAACTTACTTTCGCATTTATAATATTAAAGTTAGGATTAGGATGTGATGTCCCAAACAGTCATGATGATAGGTAAATTAAATCTACCCAGCCTTTAGGTTGCCGCGAGAGTACAAAGATTAACACATACATAGGTATGCGCGAAAAACATAGCCCTGCCTTTGCTACGTGCAGTCGGGTAAAAAGATTAAAACAGATAATATTCTCTAGTTTAAAGTTTGTGAACTTTGCAGTCAAAGTAAGAATGTATTGCCTATCCGTTTAATTTTGAAATTGATTATACAGAAATGAAAGTTTGTTGCATGCTTCTTTTGACATGCTCAAGGGCTTACGCATTCAATCAAAAAGTGTATGTCTATCCTAACACACTTAACTATGAACCTATAGACGACACGTTTGGTGCAGTGGCTAAGCGATTGGTTTCTGCGCTACGGGTCGTGGGTTCGATTCCCACACGGAACAAAAATTTGTATGGCCTACAGATGGTTGTTTCGGGTCTGGGCGTTTGTTTGTGAGATTTGTGTCTGTAAACGCACCCACGATACAAGAGAAATATTAGTGTGGGACAACGTTTTTCAAAAAAATAAATAAATTATGTAACAATTTAAATTAATAACGAAACTCCTAGTGTGCTTGGAACTTGAAATCTTTCGCAGTGACAGCTTGTTCTGTTTAGTGTAAAATGTTTGCCACTCCTGACGTGGGTACAGCATGTAACTAATGTTTCCTTGACAAGTTGGAATTAAAACAAGATAGTTGAAGAATGTGTTAGAAAATATAGAAAACTTGTGATTTGTTATGTTCTTCCGTTACATTTTAATTTAAATGTTGTGACGCTTCCTGCTTTTTTCATTCAGTGGCTGTCTGTCTGCCCCACTGAGGAACTCAATCAAGCCACCTTATTGAGTTGAACTAATTTGGGGAACTGTACCATCGACACGAGAAAAAAAATGTCATTTTCGATAAGTGATACAGTGGAAACCGTTTATTACGACTTCGCTTAAAGTGACGAATCGCTTATGAACACCATTTAAATAGTTTGTTTTTCATTGAAATTGTTAAAAGAAAAGGCCGTTTATAATGACTAACCGACTCCGTATATAGCGCCCAACTGCTTTAAGCGACGTAATCTCAAGTGAAAATAAGAATTTTCTTCTGGTTATAACGGCAAGTCCTTTATTTTGTTAGTAAATTACTAGTAACATCATTTCAAAGCATTGCTTACGTTTAAATCGGTGTTATAAATGGCGATTGTCATTCAATTTGTAGACATATGGTGGAAAATGTTTTTATACAAGGTTAGTCGGAAAAGGGGTACTAATCCGAAGCCCACTTATAGTATCGCTGATGACTGTTTGAAAGCAAGTGTTAAAATTTCAAAATTCCTTTTTTTTATTCCAAATAAAATGATTTTTATTTTAGTTTTTTCAAAAATTCTTCAACCCTGCTTTAGTTACAAATTCAGAAAATGGTGCTGTTAATTCATGACCCCAAATATGACCTAAAATGTAAACACAGCTGATCAGAACAAGGGATAGATAGATTTTAAAGTTTTTTTTTGAGATTTTTGTACAACTGTTTCTCTTAAACTATTGACTTTTGGGAAAAGTTGTAGAACAAAAGTTATTCATTATTATGTGTACTTTAACACCCTTTCGGATTAGTACCCCCTTTCTGACTAACCTTGTATAAATGATTAGTTACACGGTATTTGAACATCTACTGATGCTTATAGCGACGACCGCTTAGTACGACTGAATATCGCAGCTCCCTTCGTCATCATTATAAGCAGATTCCACTGTATTTTCTTTTTCAAAACCTCGATCATCAGACAAAGAAGAAGATAAAGTTGGCAACATTTAAGCACGACCTCATTATCTTTATCATCATTCAGCCGAAAGACTTCCACTGCTGGACATAGGCCTCCCCCAAGCATCGCCACATCGACCGGTCCTGTGCTTCTCACATCCAGCAGATTTCCACGACCTTCACCAGAGCATAGGTCCACCTTGTGGTCGCCTACCCACGCTGCGCCCTCCGGTACGCGGTCGCCACTCCAGAACTCCGTCCAGGCCATCCGTTCTGCGAGCAATGTGCCTAAAATCATAAAATATCCAACATAATTTGGCAGTATAATGCCACAGACTGAATATCTGAATCACTCCCACCTTGAATCTAATGCCCATAAACTTTCAATTAACTTATCAAATAAACAATACTAAAATATACCTTCAATATTAACATACACATGCCAAACTTCTCGATCAATTAGGAACAACATACTCTCCTCTGTTTACTAATCGTAATTAACCACACAGTTGCAACACCGTACATATGACCAGCACGAACGCGAAGACAACTCAATAAGTTTTATTGTCAATTATTGAGAAATTATACTAAACTTTAGCACGGATTATACATATACAGATTATACCCAGCGTTTAAACCACTTTTTTGTCACACTTTAACAAAATGAAAAACTGCATTTTACGTACCTTTATTTTTTAAGGCGCTTCCCCCACCGAAATTAGCGCCACTTCAGAAAAAAATCATTATTTCTGTCAACACACAACACATTGAAACTTCGTACGTACAACATTTTAGTCAAGTGTTGTAGAAATTTTCGAACACCAAATATCAACACTAGAGCTTCTAAATTCAAAATTTTAGCGAGTACCAAAAACTGCCGTTTTTAGCATTGATTACTAAAACTTTTAACCTAGGATGTCAAGTGTTGTTTTTTGGTGTTTGAAAATTTCTACAACATTTGACTAAAATGTTGTACATACGAAATTTCAATATGTTGTGTGTTGACAGAAATAATGCTTTTTTTCTGAAGTGGCGTCACTTCGGTTGGGGAAGCGCCATAAACCGATTTCGAAAAGGAGGCGGTCATCAAATCAAGGCGCATAGTTTTTTTTTTTATCTTCTTTTTGTCCGATGTTGGTAGACGGGCTTGAGTTTTTTTTTATTTTTTACGCTCATTTTTCTCTAATATGTGTTTGATTAAGTTTGGTTGAGTCGTTTTTTATACAATGTTATTAGTAATTTGAAAATTAATTATGTTATCGCTAGCGGGTGACACTGGGCAATGTTGACAAAGGAAGGTACACGATTATGTTGTTGTGTCATTTACAATTACCTCTACAGACAACGTTCTAGTTGTAGTACCTACTGGTCTACGAATTTGTACACGACTTTAATTATAATTTTTGGCACAAAAATATAATACTTAAATGAAAAACGCAAAAAAAAAGTAAAAATCGATTTAAAAAAAAATTTAAGGAGTCCAAAGATTCGTAAGTCGTTGCTTTAAATTAGTTCAGCGTAGCATTGCACCGACTTCTGAAATTGTTAATTTTATAATATGGTTATTATTTTACTCCTTTCAGTAATTTTTAAGGTCGGTTTCAATTTTTTTTTTGTATTATAACTTTCGTGAGAGACATTCATATTAATGATTAGTTACGGTTTACTCACGTGCATTTTTCGGGATTGCCCGATTAGTTTCCGACCCAAACGGAGCCTTAATCATTTATTTAATTAGCCTTAATTTTTTTTTTTTTTTTGTTTTTTTTTTTGTTGAGTAGCTCGTGGCTAAATAATTACAGCCGCATAGACCGATCTTCCGGGTTAAGCCACGCTTGCCGAGGTTGGTCTGTGGATGGGTGACCATTTACCATAGCGAGTTTCCTCCGTGCCTCGGAAAGCACGTAAAGCCGTTGGTCCCGGCTGTCATTTGTAGATCTTTGACAGTCGTTACTGTTGGTCAGAAGCCAGAAAGTCTGACAACCAGTCTTACCAAGAGTATCGTATTACCCACTTACTGGGTTGTGGAGGTCTGATAGGCAGTCGCTCCATGTAAAATACTGATATTCAGCAGCATCCGGTTCGACTGGAAGCCGACCCCAACATAGTTGGGAAAAGGCTAGGCAGATGATGATTTATTTATTTTGTTCTTCGCTTATCCATGGTTTCTTTGTCCAAGTTGCAACTTTTATCTAAGACATCATTTTGACAGCTTTTCTGTAGAAAATCAGCACTCGAAACTTCAAAATTATTTCCTTGATGAGTAATCTGTTGGTTTGAGAATCCTTCATTTAGTAGACACGCACATAATATGTTAAATCTTGCTCACGGTAAGCATAGTCTTGTCTGTGGAGCGTCCGTCCGCGCGGGTCAATATCAGGAGTCACTGCATCTATTGAGATACGATTTACACCGCCCGTTCAATGAACACTACACTTGATATGGTAACGTGTGAACGACTACTAAACTAAGCTGCTATCTACAGGCTGTGAACGAATTCGTGTAATTCCTTCAAATCGAGTGATCTACTGGTGATAGAGATTAAGCCTAAATGGGCTTGAAACTTAAAAATTAACGAAAAAAAAATACAAAAAATACTTCATTTTTTATTTCTGTGTCATTTTAGAGCTCAGAGTTACACTGACTGCAAAGAGTGATATCGCACTAGTCGTGCCCGACAGCTGTGTCGCCGTGCTTTCATTAATTTATGAGTGGCATCGATATATTCATAGACACAAAAATGTTTTTGTATATGTGTATACCTTTTCCTTATTTTTTTTTGTTGAATTCTTATTGGATTATTTAGACAGGATAAACTTGCAAAAAAAAAAGTTTAATCAAGCTACACCCCATGCGTGATCAATGCTGATCAATCTACACCAGTAGATCATACGAATTCATTTACACCCTGTATATCTCCGGAAAATCGAGTTAAGTACATAGTATTCGTGATAAAAACAGGTTATACAAGCTTTCTGTGATTCAAGTAAGTAGTCTTGTTAATTTCACAGAACTTAATTTATAAATTAAGACTCTTATCCTAAAATGATGCTCAGTTATGAATCTCGATGTCAGATAAGATTTGAGCAGGATTTGTATAGAAATCTCATGGAAACTTACATGTAAGGATAATCCATAAATACATAACATCACACCTGTATTCCCTTAAAGGATAGGCAGAGGTGTATATTACACTCACCTTTCACTGACCGGCGGCCCTATTGCCATGAACCAGGCACAAATCCAGACTCCGGGCTGATACTAAGACATTCCACATGGAAAAACCCAATAACACTTTGCTTGACCAGGGGATCGAACATAAGTCGACACGCTCAGATTCACGATTGTGACCACTAGACCAACGAGGCAATGATAATCCATTTAATCTAATTTATTGCACTTATTTGATTGGAACATGTCCATACAATGTTATTTGCAATATAGTACCACTATATTGAATAATCCGTTATATTATAAACCTGACAGGCGTTACGGCATAACAATTTAACATAACCAAAACTAATATATTTAGATGTCGCTCATAATAAATTAATTATGCGCAAACAATTAAACCGCACTTGTAACTAATTTATACATTGCACCTATTTAGCAGTCAGGTGACACTAAATAACTGTCTTAAGAACACGCTTACAAACGAACTATAATATAGTAATATATTGCTATTTGAATAAATCTAGAAGGAGTATTAAATCAATACAACCGACAAGAAAATTTGGAGAAGGCTCACTTCTACATCTCTCTTCTATCTACGCAAGACGCTCACGCAATGAACTTGCTACGGTAGAGAATGGTCAAACCGATAATTCAGCCCTCATCAAGCTGTCTCCCTCCTAATCTCCCGCCAGCAACGCTCTAAGCCGAGTCCTGAGTGCCACTAGTGGCCACCCTTAGGGCGCATATTCAGAACGGCGGGGCGTGCAGCGGGGCGTTCGAGCATTGTATTGAGCATGCATATATTTAGCCGCACGCTGGAAACGCTATTACGAAGACACTTCAACTACTAGTCTGTATGTTAAGTAACGCTTACAAAAACGCCCCGCTGCACGCCACGCCGCTCCGAATTTGCGGCCTTAGTGCTGTTGTTGCTAGTAGTCATGATGTTTGTGTAGTATAAGTAGTTAGCTTAGGTTAAGTATTTTACTTACCTCCAATCGGCTGGAGACCCTTTAGATCTCGCCAATAACAGTACGGTTACGTAAAAACGGTCAGCAAAGACTATCCACAAGCAGTACAATTGAAAAAGCGGTAGGGAATGGTTTTTAAAATACTCAAACCAGTTACTCTGTTGAATATCTGCTGTACAGTTGGCTCTATGGTAAAAAACCACACCTTATGACATAGTTGTTATAAAAGACGACCAAAAGATTAAAAATATGTTTTGGCTGTAGACCCTTCCCCCCTTATTACAAAAGATGGTCTAAGAAAAACCTAGGTTTTAACATAGCCCCGTCTCTTTTTGTTATATGACATAAGAAAGTGATGGGTATATATTAAACCTGGGTTTACCTTAGTCTTGGTTTAAACCATCTTTTGTAATAAGGCCCTTATAGTCTCGCCAATAACTGCCCGGTTACGTAGAAAGGGCCCGCAAGGATGATCTACAGGAGCCCAATAGAAAAAAAAAATGTAGTTGTATTAGATATGGGACGCAGAGTCCTCTAGTGTTCTAGTAAAAATAAAATGACTTGCTGCGAATTGCATATATAGTTTACCACGCGAGTCAATTATGATAATGTTACTTCACCACCATTTATAGTTGCTTCCAAAAGGTATGCCTGTGTTCAACAGAAAACGTCTAATAAATAGGTTGAGATGATGATGACGAAGACCTATTAGAATCATAACAAAAAAAAGTTAAAACCATCTTCAAAACAAACTTAAAGTGATAAATTTAATAGGTACTTTTTAGTGCCACAAATGGCAATTACAATAGTGTATCAAATTCGTGGACCACTACTACAACTAGAATGTCGTCCATATAGGTAATTCATTTCCAAACTACTAATAATATTTATGATTATTTACGGTTTACACACGTGCATTTTTCGGTGCATTTACTAAACTAACAAATAGTTCGACTCGCGACCTCACCGCGTGTTCAGCTCATGATTAAGAGCTTCGTTTTGGTCCGAAAAAGTCGGGCAATCACGAAAAATGCACGTGAGTAAACCGTAAATAATTATAAATATGAATGTCTCTCACGAAAGTTATAATACAAAAATACTAATAATATTGTATAAAAAACACTCAACCAAACTTATTGAAATTCATATGGGACCAACTCGAGAACCAAATAAAAAAAAATACTCAAATCAGTCCACAAATCTAGGAGAAATCGGAGTAGGCGTAAAGAGATAAAAGAAAAAAAGAAAACCTCGTTTTTGAAGCCGGTTAAAAATACATGCGCCATAATGTTTTCGTTCGTGCGTTATCGAGTGCTGTACTGAGTCGATTTTCTGCATCTATTCTGTTAAACGACAGCGCGACAAAGTGCACTGATAAAGAATGTCGGATAAACTCGTCGTGTTAATCTTTGAGGGTTTGACTCTAGGTTGAACAAAAGTGTGATCGAGTTTGTGTGATACACAGCGATAGTTATGGATTCAGATTGGAATTGTGCCGATAAATGGCGTCCATATCACTTAATACCGTCATCGGTTAAGCGTGGGTAGTATTATACCCAATGCCTTATCCTTTCTAGTCTATTTCAGCAAAGGACAGATGTGGTCAAGTAAGTATATTCTGAAAGTTGATAAAAATAGTCAACCATTTTGGGTCCAAGACGACCAACGTGTATTTTAATAAATTTCCGGGGACATTGTACTACCACAGTCTACCTATACTATACGGGGTGTAAACAAATTCAAGTAATTCATTAAAACCACATAACATGTTACAGTTACAGATTAAAGTGGCATGAGATATAAATGGAGTAAAAAAAAAAAAAAAACTTTCAATTAGAAATAAATATCTGATAAAACATTTCATTGCTACGCATAAATGAATAGAAGTTCGGAGATACAGCTAGCGGGCACAACTAGCTCGATATCGCTCCGCGCAGTCAGTTAACTCGGGGCGCTAAATACACGCAAGGTAAGTAAAATTTTTTGTCTCTATGTCATGCTGGGTCAATCTGTGTCACCAGCAAATTACGAGTTTTGAAGGAATTGTGCGAATTCGTTTACACCAGCTTTTCTCAAAGTAGGCGATAACGCCCCCTTGTGGGTGCTAGAGACCTTCAGAGGGCCGCCCCCCTGCTTACTACATCTTAGTAATCACAATTATCACTTTTACCGTCCTTTTACCGCTAGAGGACGGTAAAAGTGATAATTGTGATTGTGATTACTAAGATGTAGTAAAGTTACAAATTTCAGGGGGCGCTACAAAATAATTGATTCTCAAAGGGGGCGGTAGACGAAAAAGTTTGAGAACCTCTGATTTACACCGTTCGTTTATTCGTTTCCACTCCTTAATACTACTACAAAAACTTTTTTTGCTAAGAATGGTGATTATTGTAATATTTTATATCCAATAGATAATACAAGATCAATATTTATGCGAGCATTACTATCGTAATTTCATCGGCTCCCTGATTCAGAGCGTTCTGATAATTCGGTTGTTAACCATGGTTTGTTATCTCATTCAGTCTTTAATTCTCGTAACGAGAGAAAACGATATATCGAATCGTTCTACAACTGACTTATAGAACAAATCTGAATAGAGGGTAGGTTGGGGCCTAAATAAATGAAAGATTACTCAACTTTATGCACCTAATACTAACAATAGTTATTAATAATAGCCTAATAACCAAGAGCCTCGATCGACATCTCATAAAGCTCTCATTGGGCGGCTGGATCAAGGGCTTGATATAAAAGGCAGTACTCCTTGACACGGCACGTATAGTGAGGAGGTGCCTTTCTCTGGAGCCCTGACTGCCGGCAGCTTAGACCCTGTTCCCGATATCGGTGGGCTACTATTTTTCTATTCTAAAATGTATATTGCTTTTTTTTAGGATATGTATTTCATCATTCTCCTGCCCTTATCGCAATTTATTTGTGGTCGGCGCAACATGTCTTTTTCTTCCATACTTCTCTATTAGTCGTCATCTCGGTAGTCACCCCCTTTCTAACCATATCATCGTTCACACATTCCATCCATCGTTTCTTTGGTCTTCCCCTACTCTTATAGCCATCGACATTCATACTCAAAACTCTCCTCACTACATTTTTCTCATTTCTCCGTAACACGTGCCCATACCATGACAACCGATTTCCACACAACTTTTCAGTTATCGGTGCCACTTTCAAACTTCCTCTTATGTACTCATTTCTTATTTTATCCATTCGTTTTAGGATATGTATTTAACAAATATAATTTATATGACACAGTTACAATGAATAAACGTTATTAATAACATATTTTAGATCACGATTATAATGAAAATCCGATTTATTTATTTATAGAATGTAACAAGTAATCTAAGAGCGATAACAGCATAAAAGCTTAGTTACAATTAGCGTCGCAGCTTGATACCGATATCGATACCATAAATCGGATATCCCCAACTTTCTCGACTCGACATGATAATCAAGTGATACAATATATCTCCTTTACTATTTACTGCTATAGATGGAAACATTTCAATTTGTGTAAATCTCTGGAACTATTAGATCAGGGCACAAAGTGGTCTGATAACTGGAGTTGATTGGTTGAGTCGATACAGGGGTATCGTGAATACCTTTGGACTCGAAATATGTTTTTTAGTAAATATAAATTGCTCTCGATTTATTTGTATAGTAAGCATAATCAGCACATTAATGTCCTACTGCAGAGTACCGGCCTCTTCTCAAAATGACAAGGGTTACAGTTCTTCGTCTACAATCCTGGCCTGGTGCGGGTTCATGGACTACACATACTGCGGAGAACTTTTTTTATAGAGCCCTTTCTGGTGTCCAAGTTTGCTCATGATGTTTTTCTTCACCGAAGCAAGTGATAATGAAACTCTGACCAGCACATGAATTCAAAAAGTATAATCATAAGGATATACTAGACAAATTGTTTACCGTGGTACAGATTTGTTTAAAAAAATAACAAGGTATCGTATAAATAAAAACGGAGGAGAGTTAAGTGCAATACCTCAAGAAATAACAGATTACAGTGATAAGTAATGCTCCTTCACTGACTTAAAAAACTGTGTGTGATTGAAAATTAGATGTCGCCCGCGTTGATGTCGTGTATCACTAATTCCGCGATTTTCTGGAAAAAAGTAGTCTATATCCTTCTTTGGGTTCCAGACTACCTTTGTCCCATGTTTAAACGAAATCGGTTCAGTAGTTTAGTCATAGAGATAGCAGACAGACAGACAGAGTGACTTTCGCATTTATAATATTAGTAAGGATTACAATGGACTGCATAATAATTAAAACAGCACTCTTAAGTAAATATCACTTACATCGATCCGAAAATTAATAGCTACCAATCAAAATATCGGGTGTAAAAAGACCCTTAACGATAACGAAAACCACATATTCTACCCATCATTAGGATCATCTTTTTCTACCAGACCATACCTGGGAAATCGAGATATTGAAGGTCAAACTATACATATTTTTTTTTAGTTTTTTCCAAAAACGTGTTCTAAGTGATAATACTACACTTTTTTCCAAACAACCTTATCAAAATTTTCAATTTTTCCTCGCAAATTACGCATTTGAAGTTACAAAAACGCAATGAATATCAAACGCACACGACCGCCTTGGCTCTGCTGTGTAGCCGCTGCACGACACACACAGGCACATTCGGTTACGTGCATTACATTGCGCGCTACAAAAAAACTGCGTTTTTTTATGCCTAAAAATAAAAGTCGTTTCCCAGCAATAATTTTTGGTCAATGTAATTTAGTTTGATGTACAGAGTGCGTAGAGTTCGGCTATGTGATGGGTCTTTTTACACCCTGTATAGATACCTATCGGGCAAATGGTTGGCTTTGCTCGGATCGCATCAACCCTCAATAAACATTGTCACAGTACATAAAGTAAGTACATGTAATCTTGGTGATTACGGAGCGCGTTGTTTGTTACTTCGCTGTCACAATGCAGTGGGGGTAACACTAAGTAGTGCAGTACTATTGCACTGTCGGAAGACGTTGGCAGGTTTGGCCTGATATAAGTACGAGAAGAGAAAGATATCAACTATTTTACCTGTTACAGTGATAACACATCTTGTATAAGACCCACTGTCTACACAAGGGTAGGTGTACCTTCACAGACACGTATTCACTCGTCATGTCATTGTACTACGCTTGTTGCAAGTCTGAAAGAAGCAAACAAAAAAAACAACCTTCTTAAAAAAACTGAAATACGTAAAATAATTCCCATTTAAATTGTGAGTGTGAGTATTATACAGGTTCAATACTTTCAGTATTTTCATAACTGTCTAGCGGTTTAAGTATTTTATGGCCTACTTTCATGGTCCTGACTGGTAGTAATGTTGTGCGTCGGGTCGTTGAGCTCCCTAAGATAGGGTTGAGCTTCATGATGGCTGATGCATGCGTGCCACCGGTTGGGACAGGTCCTCTCAAACTGCTCTGTCAGTCAGTCCAGGCGTTGCTCTGCATTGTCCTCACACAATTTTTTGTTACAGAAAATATGTCTGGATTTTAAAAGAGACTTTGACCCCTGAGTTTGTTTCGGCCTTTCTTCTCAGAGGTAGTCAGATAGGAAACGCCGACGACATCTAGCTTTAAAAAAATAAATCGACATGTAAAATATCCAATTTGCAGAATAAACAATTTCATCAGCAGTACATTACATTTTGCAGCACCTCCGTGGATAGTCTAGCTTTTACCGATGGTTTTCCAGAACTTAAAAGACCTAGAAAGAGATACTGACTCTCGAGAAGCTCGACAACGCATAAACAACTTCTCTCGGTTGTCTAAGATACTAATCTATCAACACTGATTCAACACCTTATTAGTTCTTCCAGACAATTAGTTGTAATTTCTCGCTCAATTAGCTGATGGTGATGTGGTTCGATGCCTACGCATAGACGACTGAATGATATCGGAAGGTTGGATCAGGTTAATTAGTAAACTAATCATTCTGCTGATTGACTGTGAGATTGGGACTTTGTGCGTACTCTGAAAACTTAACCTTTACGGCTCGGAACGGTAAACAGAGACAGAAAGAAAGAAAGAAAAAATATATTTTAATTGACACAACAGAGTCACTAATGTGTCGCCAAAGAGATAAAACACACACCCGAGATAAGAGCTGGATAGCTCATGCCGTGGTAAAAGCATTAACTAGTCAGGAAGGTTAAGCAGGGTTGACTGCACAGGGCACTTGTGTTATTAATATTTGCTAATAATATTATCTCTCTAGGTCTTGTGATCGTCACGAAATGAGTCTTTAAAACACTATAAACACGACAAAATAGCAATAAAATGGTGCAGATGAATGTTATTACATACACGTTTACGAACTACTCTTTACGCAAACTTAAAGGTTAATTATATCGAGACCTGTCTACATATTATTATGTACACATGTAAAATTGTCTAGACACACGACAGTGTGTAACGCTAAGTTCGGAAAATAATTATTTTTACTAGATCCCGAAAAGATTAAGAAATCTCTTGACTGGAATATAGACATCCTGTAATCTATGTTTTAATAACTACTGAAATATTGCTACATATACAAGGTTAGTCGGAAAGGGGGTACTAATCTGAAAGGGTATTAAAGTATTCATAAGAATAAACAACTTTTATTCTACAACTTTCAAAAGTAAATAGTTTAAGAGAAATATCTGTTCAAAGATTTCATAAATATACACTAAAATCTATCTGTCCTCAGCCTGTTGTGATCAGCTATGTTTACACTTTAGGTCATATTTGGGGTCACGGAATACAAGCAAATTTTTTTTAATTCGTAACTAAAGCAAGGATGAAGAATTTTTGAAAAATTAAAATTAAAATCACGGAAACATTCACACAATTGACGACACGTTTGGTGCAGTGGCTAAGTGATTGGCTTCTGCGCTACGGGTCGTGGGTTCGATTCCCACACGGAACAAAAATTCGTATGGCCTACAGATGGTTGTTTCGGGTCTGGGCGTTTGTTTGTGAGATTTGTGTCTGTAAACGCACCCACGATACAAGAGAAATCTTAGTGTGGGGCAACGTTTTATTTAACAAAAAAAAAAAAAAATTATAGTATTTTGAAATTTGAAATTTTAACACTTGCATTAAAACAGTCATCACTGATACTATATCGATGGGTCCTATGTATAAGGGCTAAAGTGGCATTTTGTCGTTTCCAATGTGAACCTACATATTATATCTACAGTTAAAGGTCCAAATTGGAAATTAATAAAATGCCACTTTGGTCCTTATACATAGGACCCATCGATATGCGGCCCGCGGATTAGTACCTCCGACTAACCTTGCACTTGGAGTGCCAGCTGACTTTAAAAAAATCTGAAGGTACGATGGCGATGATGATGATGATGTCAAAGCGTCGTGATAAACAGTAATTGATAGTTAGGTAGGTCACTCGAAGAGTAAGGCTTGTTTCACACGTACCACAACTACACCACAACCACACCACAACAACAACACGTGGGCGACTAGTAATTTGTATGAAAATGAATAGTGTAATTCACTTGGACCACATATTTTTGTCTCCAAAGCTGCAGTGACACTATTCACACGTAACCACAACTTGACCAATTTTTGTCGCTGCGATATGGTGTGATTGTGGTACGTGCGAGTTCTCCCTTAAAGCGGTTACGCACTGCGTCCGATCCGGATCCGTAAAAATACGAATATAAAAAACTCGGACCGAATTCGGATATTTCTTTTCGCACTGCATCTGATCCGAATTCGTGAAAATACGGATCTGGAGTCTAAAACACTCGGACCGAATTCGGATATTGCTTACGCACTAATCCGATCTCTGATCCAAATCCAAGCAATTCAGGGGCCATCTTTGGCATATGTCCGATTTGAATCCGAGATAATGCGAAAGCGTAAATACAAACAGTACTACGGCTACTTCGGTCCGTCAATATTTCTTCCGGATTGAAGACTCGCGGATGATGGAGAGAAATTCGATGACGGAAGTCGGATCTAGTGCGTAAACTACCATACAAATAGTTCTGTGACTTCGGCACGTATTTTCAGTGCGTAACCGCTCTTACGCGGCACCTTACGTGAGCGATCTAGTAGCGACGCGAAAACAACAAACAGTCGATACCTATTGAAGCGGCCTACGTGACCAAACGCACGTGGAGTGCGGTGCGGCGCGGCGCGAAGCGAAGCGACGCGATCAGTTGGCTTGATACTTTCGCGCGAACTGGATGCGGTGCCGTACAGTGCTACTGAATGACGGCGGCACGCGGCGGGCGGTTCGCGAGCTTGTAGGACAAAGCCGCCGCTTCGCGCCGCATCGCATTGAATTCGCGTGTCACCGCATCGGATCGCTTCGCAATTCGCGTCGCTTTGAACCGCCTACGTAAGACGCCGCGTTAGTGTAGCTCTATCTAAAATATAATTCGTATTAATATTTTGGCAAGCGCATAAATGCAATGTGTATAGCCAGCGGTTCCGCGAAACTATTAATACATATAATAAGGAACCAATTGTTTGCGGAAGCTCGCGGCTAGCGTAGCCTAGCAAACATGTCAGCGGAGTAATAGATGACATAAATATATAGTAATGAGGCTCTCCAGACGAAGCGTGACTCATGCATGATGCAGACTAAAATATAACAGTATACTAACGTTGGTTACGATTACGATAGACATTTCTTTTTAAAGTGCTGAATTTTGATGATATCATTTATTCTGTTATTAAATAAATAATCATAGATACAGTTATTAGATTAGGCACATTCTAATCCTAGCTAATTAGAAACTGTCCTCAAATTGTGCCGTCACGTATATCCTTAAATTGGAAGGATACTTAATTTTTAGGAATTTCATATAAATCTTCGAATATTTCTAGATCACGAGCGTAAAAATTTATACATGTTATTGCCTAATTTGAATCTTTTAATTATTTGATTTGTATTCACTAATTAACTAATTAAACGATTTTGGCAAAAACTGGAATAATATTCCTGCCTCGTTGGTCTAGTGGTCGAAAGCGCGACTGCTGAGCATGAGGTCCTAGGTTCGATCCCCAGGTCGGGCAAAATATTATTGGGTTTTTCCATGTGTAATTACTCAATAGCAGCCCGGAGTCTGGATTTGTGCCCGGTTGATGGCAATAGGCTCGCCACCTGTTACATGGGACTTAAACATAACGGCAAAATGAGGGTCCTACTAAACACATCTACCCAACCCATTGGGGAATACAGGAGTGATGTTATTAGAAATTATAATTATTAAGACCGCTAATCTTTTTACCAAGTTATTCAGTATACAACTACTTATATCACGCTTGTATTTTTAAAACGGTGATGCAGAAGTCTTCTGTAGCACACACAGATTTCGCTGCTGAGAGAATTAAGTTATTGTCATTAATTATCGGGCTATTATTATAATAACATTGCCCGACCTGGATATTGTATGCAGTAACTCGTCTTCGTCTGTTTGACTTGTGAGCACTTGTCGAAAGACACAATTAATAATAACCGCAACATTATGAATTATTAGTTAAACCGTAAACCTTTGACATACAGACATAAATCAAAATAAAACCGGAATTTACAATAACGGAATCTCTAAAATATGATCGAAGAAGCAGAAAGAATGATTATAAAATACGTTGATATCTTAATACAAAAGCGGAAACGGAGAATTTATTATAATCATAATTGATTAAGAATTTATTAAGCAAAAGGTCATTTCCTATAACATTATGGTATATAAGTCTATGAACACGGCAGACCACCCGCTGCTAACGACGCTGTGGGATGAATGTTATTTTATATTAATTAAAATATTACTTTGTTAATAAGATATTTAAATGACAACCTAACTGTTCAAGAATGACACAGAGGCTATTTATAATTTTTAGATAAGTTTAAAAATGATTCTATCGTTGGTCTAACAGTTACAGACTTTTTTTTAGTGGTAGAGCTTACATTTTACGAAAATAGCCCGTTAGTCTTAGCCCGGTCGCACATAATCAGATATTTCTGTCAGAAAATTTCTGACGCGTGACTCTACTCATACATTTTGTACTAAACCCTGCACACTATCAGAAATTTTCCGGATCCGACATTCTACGGATCTAGTACAAAATATATGTGGGATACTAGCGCGTGAAATGACTTGAAACTTGATATTTCTTTATTTAATTTGCTTCGGCAGAAAAAACACGTCTTCAATTATCGCGGTTGATTGACAGACCTGTAAAGTGTTGCTATTTCAACAAAACTATCGTTCAACAGGTAAACGTAAAAAATAAACAAATTAGAATAAAACCTTCTACGGACTAACTTAATATTATGCCATATATGCGCAAAGTGCTTTCGCGCAAGCGTCAGAATTCTTCTGACAGAAATATCTGATGATGTGCGGACGGGCTTAGGGCAACATATAAGTAGTTAATAGTCGCGTCGCGCAACGCATAATGTTGCGGCGGTGAGTGGTGTCCGCACCGCAAAATACTGAACCCCCAGTTTCTGAATTATTATTATCAGCCTGTTGTGTCCCACTGCAGGGCAAAGGCCTCCCTTCCCTCTTTCCATGTTTCTTCGTATTTTGCAATATCTGGCCAATCCTTTATGTAGAAGTCCAGTTCGTCACGCCATCTCCTTCTGGGTCTACCGCGTCGCCGGTTCCTGTTGTTCGGAACCCAGTCAGTGGCTGCTTTTGCCCAGTTTTGTTGCGACACGCGGCAGATGTGGCCTGCCCAGTTCCACTTTAGTTTGGCGGCTGTGTTACCTACGTCTGCGATTAGAGTTTTGTAACGAAGTATACTGTTCTTTAGACGGTCTGTAAGTTTGACTCCAAGAATACTCCGTTCCATTGCTCGCTGGCAGACCCCGAGTGCGGACTTTTGACGTTTCGTTAGTGACCAAGTCTGCGCTCCATAGGTGAGGGTGGGGAGAATGTCCATGAGTTTCCTTTTGAGAGAAAGCGGAAGTGATCCTTTCATTAGGTGTTTCATCAACCAATGCTCTTCCAGGCGTTTTCGGTACGTCGCGTTTCTGAAAATCTGATCAATTTAATTTGTTGTCTAATCTCATGTCATCGAATGTGATTATTATTATTATTCAGCCGTGATCATCTCACTTTAGGGCAAAGGCCTCCCTACCCTCCTTCCACTCCCCTCGGTTTAATTATTTCTGCGGCCAAACCTTCCCGTAAGTGTCTAACTCGTCCCGCCATCACCTGGACCTGCCGCGATCGTCCAATGTTGTGTGGGCTCTACTCAGTAGTGAGTTTTGCCTACAGCTGAATGAATGTGATTAGCTGAACAAAATACCATAGCCCGACCACTTATCTCAGACCGTTCCTGAGGTAGTTGCGCGGTGCGGGAGGGGTGTGGTGACGCGACGCGAGAGCTCACTGATTCGTCAACTTGTGACAGCTGTCACCCTCCCGCACCACGCAGCTACCTCAGGAACGGTCTAAGATAAGAAGTCGGGCTATTTCACCAATCAATTCACTTGACATGAGATTTGACAGCTGATTAGTTAATTGTTGCGTTGATCAGCCGTTTAGAAACTGACGGTTAATCGTGATTGAGGATAGGCAACTCTTTTTAGCCGATGACAACTATAGCTTTATTATCTTGCTGTGTTTTGATATAATAAATTTCTTTCTCTTTTTCTTATCTGTTGGTCTACTGTATTTCTCTACTCTGTGTCTTCAGAGTTTCATCTAATTGGCAGTAAAGCTGCGCTAATTTCGTAACATCTGTAAAGTAAAGCTTCCAAATAAAGAGTTGCTACTCTGTGGCACTTTCAATTTAATTTTATATATCATCATTAACTTTATGATCATTGGAGACGCTTGATTGGTATTTAATTAAAGATTATGTGTGTATGTGGGTGTACGGATACGGATATATGTTTCGTATTGGGTAATATATATTATTTATCTGTGTGCGTATTTACTTTAAACAGTAACTATCTTAGCTCACTGCTGGTTATGACACAGATATCGAGGATCTAGAGAAAAATGGAGAAGATAAACTGGGAAGACTAATCACACCACCATTAAAGAACAATCAAGAAGAGGTCCGTCCTCTTTTTGATTGTTCTTGAGGCAACTGCCGGAATTATAAGCTGATCCGAAAAAGAGACTTAAAGTTTCGCAGTCAATGCCGCTGAGCAAGCAATTGGGGCCACGACGCCAGTACTTTCGCAACGGTGATGCTGCTACACGTCATTATCTTGATCCAACATTGACCAGCTAGTCGTACTATTGTCTCGCTGTGTAGCTGGAACATTCACCTAATGAAATGAAATGAAATGATTTATTCTGCAAATTGGATAGGTATTAAAAATGACATTTACATGTCGGTTTGTTTTTTTAAAGCTACATGTCTGTGACGTTTCCTATTGGACTACCTCTGAGAAGAAAGGCCGAAACAAACGCAGGGGTCAAAGTCACTTTTAAAGTTCAGACATATTTTCCGTAGCAAATATTTGTGTGAGGACAATGCAGAACAACGCCTGGACTGGCTTTTTGAGGAAAGTTCCAGACCAGTTTGAGAGGACCTATCCCTAGCTAGTAGTAAGATTATTTCGCTTTCTGGCATCAGAATTTCTGTGGTCATTGATAGGATTGATTGACCTTTGGAGTCACTGAATATCGTCCGCTGCGCCGTGTTTTCGTGTTTGCAAACAGGATAACATTGTTTGCTAACCGAATAGGGGAGTGGTCTAACGGTTTTGTTAGCAAAATTGGCGCTGCCGACCCGGCTTAACATTGTTTCCTAACCGAATAGGGGCGTGGCCTAACAGTTTTGTTCGCAAAAACACAATAACATGTTAGAAAATTGGTGCTGCGGACCTGGCTTTATAAAATATCACCAATACACTTGTCAATCGTAGTTTCTATGTGTGTGAAATAGGCAGTATACAATAGATACGTCTGTGTGTCTGTGTGTGATCACCAATAACCAATAGCAGTGTTTCAAACCCGCGTGGGCACGTCGCCTACACCTTACGAGTGAGCTCCTAAAACGATTGAATGATTGATATTAATTAGATCGGTAATGACGCCCACTGCACCATAAATATGACAGACCGTGACGGTTACGGGTATGTCGTTAATTAATTAAAATTTAATACAAATCAATATGGACATGTTGAGAAAATTTAGTTTGGAAAATTGGACCAAGACTGTATAATGTGTTAGGTTGCAATTAAAAACAAAAACTGGAAGGAGCAAAATAATTACCATATTATAAAATTAACAGTTTCTTATGTTGGTGATTTCAATTTCAGTGTAAAATTGCACCGACGTATGAAACTATTAATTTCGTTATTAATCGTAACCGCATTGTCAGTTTTAATTTTTTTAGAAGCCGGTTTTTCTTTTTTTTTTTAGATTTTTATTTAATATTCCCAAGTGTCACAAATCACTATTAGAATGGTGCACAAATTCGTGGACCACTACTAAGTATGTGCAACTAGAACGTCATATACTATAAGTAATTCATTTTCAAACTAAAAAACTGTATAAAAAAACTACTTCACCAAACAAAATCCTCCTCCTTTTCGAAGTCAATTAAAAATCAGATTTAACGTCAGAATTGTTATATCCAAACAAGAAACGATCTGAGCATCTTATTATCAGTGCTCATGGTGCTGCGGTCTATCTTCTTGGCATAAACCGTGAGTCACCCACAGCAAGAGAAGGCAAACAAAAAAACCAGTTCTCAGCAAACGTTCTGTTGAAAACACTAATAAGTATTCAGCGACATTTAGTCAGACCCGACGCTGATACCAGCATACATAGAAAATACTAGAACTATGACACAGGAGACTTGCCTAATAAAAACTAAATATATAATAAAGTTTGTGCACTATAAAAATGATCTAAATCTTAATGTGACAGTTGTGATGGCACCACGTCTGTAATGAGCTCCTAAAACATCATTGTTATTCACCGGTCAGCTCCGAATTGCGACATAGCGTGTGTTTACAGTTTGTTGAGAACTTTATTATAACAAATAACCGGACTTTTACTACTCTAGGTTAGTTGTTATTCTTTATTAACCGTCTTCAAAAAAAAGAGCAAGTTGTCATTTCACCTACTTATTTTTATTTTTTTATCCGCTTCTTTAATTTTCCTAACCATGTTTTAATTCAGGCCACTAAAAAGAAAATAATAAAACTTTAAAAACGAATAAAAATAGTTACACCTTAGCACCACAATTTTATAATATTTTATGTTATAATTATGTTATTCATTTTTTTTAAGTCAGTTTTATGTTTTTTGTTATCTTTACTCATCATCTATTTATGCCAAACAAATATTGGTAGTTCAAAAACCTATATTCTTTTACGGAAATAAAACATCCCAACTGTTTTGCTCGTCTTCCAATAGTTCCGGTCTAACAAGATGCGGCTTAATATCAATGATTTTACGTAGAGCAACTGTGATATGACCTCCAAAATTCAATTACTAGGGTTACTACCGATATTAGGATATAGGTATGATGCTACTGCCTCGTTGGCCTAGTGTTCGCAAGCGCGACTGCTGAGCGTGAAATCCTGTGTTCGATTCCCAGGTCGGACAAAGTGTTATTGGGTTTTTCCGTGTGGAATTTCTCAGTAGCAGCCCGGAGCCTGTATTTGTGCCCGGTTGATAGCAATAAGCTCACCCCCTATTACATGGGACTTAAACATAACAGCGAAATGTGGTTGTACTATACACCTCTGCACAACCCTTCGGCCGTGATGTATGTATGATGCTAGTCGGGTTTTCGGACTTCCTGTATCGACTGATTAAGCGCCAATGAAATAACAAATTAAATACTTCTTTAATGAAAACAATAATGTTTATTAGGTACCAATCAAAACTTAACAATCTTGCGTACCTACATTTTCTACATCTTATACTTAGTTCTTCAAGTAAAAGTTAATTTCGTACGTTTTAAAGACCTCATCTCAGTGAAAATCAGCGCTAAACATGTAAATTTCCCTCGTAAAGTTGTAACCAAACGGAAATTAAGTTTTCACAGGTCAAATGTGTAACATTTTAAAGTCTTAAAGATAGATGAAAGATAAAAAGATGAATACACATGAACATAACTATTTATTACCATTGGCCTCAAACTAGGCCATCCTGTATCCCGTACCAATAAATGAATTTACCAGTAAAATAATTAAATTACATTAGCTACACAAATAAAAATAAAAAACCGAATTAAAATTTTTAAAATTATTAAGTCTTGTAGTAGGCCTACAGATACCTACACTGTGTCCTACTGCAGCAAAATGAAATAAAATATCTAACACAAATGAAATAGGTATTTTTTAAACTTAACTACGTGTCAATTTCACAGTTCTATTACACTCATTTTGACTTATATGTTTAAAACTATTATTATTTATAAGCCCGTAAACGGTCAATCAAATTCAAAAACATTTTTTTTTGTTTTTCATAAACCAACAGGCGTTTATAAAAGTCGAATTTAGGTGCACGGTTCCAATTAGTCGTTTCCTATGGAGAAGAGCCGGCAAGAAACTAAAAGGCTGCTCTTTTAAAAAAAAACTAACAATTTCAGTTTCGGTCAGCGTACATTTACCTCCGGTTTCTGAATTGAGAATTCTAGGATAAGCAGTACTTAAGTAACATTTGAAAACGGAGTTGTCAAAAAAATGACGGATTTTAAAGCATTTTTTTGACAACTTTGTACTCAAATACTACCTAAGTATTGCTTATCTCGAATTCTCAATTCAGAAACCGGAGGATAATCTCTCCCCCTTATAATATTTAGCTTTTCTATTAATTTGTCCATACAGTTTAATAGACTCGAACCCTAAATAGGGTTGCCTAACATTCAAACACAAAAATATATTCGCTCACTTATGCTTGACCCCTGCTCATCTTAAATCCGGAAAATTAGCAAGTATAAGCAACCAAGCGTGAAGCCATATGTTATACGACTTAAGTCAGTTAATCAATCGATTAACTCTCAATATGCCCAAAGACGGTAGTCGGTACATAATCCGCGTAGCATAAAAGTAATCTCGGTTTAATCGGATTATGTGTAATCCCACAATATTGTGATAGGATCGCGGATGATCCGGCTGATTGCCATAACATTCGATTCGGTGTGCGACCATTATTATGTAATTGTTTCTAACATGGTAAATTCGCTTTTAATATTAGATGTGACGACTGTTGTTTCAAAAATTAAGGTGTGTATCGTCTCCTTAGAGAATGAAATTTGGTCATTTTTATTTTATCACGAAGTATAGTTACTATAATTCATAAGAGAGCCGCTCTATGCGAAATTACTTTGTTGGCACTGAAATTAAGCCTTTATTAGGTATATAACATTCGTGATAAATATAATTGACTAGCTTTTGCCAGCGACTACATCCACGTAAAACCCCACAGTAACCGTACAATAGCCAAATGCATTCCAGAGGTTTTCATTCTCAGGCGACGATATGTAGGTTTATGAAAGTCCTCAATGAGTCCAAAAAATCTACAAAAAAATAGTACCTAATGTCAAAAACTTTATAAACTTGACGAGAATTTTTAAATACATACATATACAAGGTGTAACATAAATAACGCACAACCTCTTAAGGGGTCACTGTACTCATCATTATGAACAACTTCTACTATGGGACAAAACCTGAAATCGCGGAAAAAAAATCTGCTGTTCCCTACATTTATGTTCGCATAACTCGTCAAAATGTAGGGAGCAGCAGATTCACACTGCAGCTGATTGACGCTCACGCCTGTAATATTCGAAGGGGTATGCAGAGGTGTTATCATATTACAGGAGTCTGTACACCCACGTTTAACCTCTGGTATTAAATCCCATGAAATAGGTGACGAGCCTACCGCCATTTTAGGGCACAATTATTGTCGTCGTCGTCGTCTGTAACAAGTCGCGATTGCCACGATGGCGAATTATATTATCAAACCGTCCCACCACGGAATATAATTTTACTAAAACTATTTTAACTAAGCAATCCAAATCAAATCAAAAGTGTAGATGGGTGTGGAGCTGCTTTTTTCTTCCAAAGTACGGGTTATAAAGCTATGTACAAAATTAATGAAAATATATGTATAATGTCTCTGGAACTCATTGCAATATATCAAGCGGTGTCTTATTCACATAGTCAAAATCTAAATAAAGTAGTTATATTTACAGATAGCAAGAGCGCCTTACAGCATGTGGCTCGATGCGCCTCTGGTTGCAGAGGTGCATCGATAGCCTATGACATCCTTAAACTAATTCATTGCTACAACAAAGATGACATTAGGATTATCTTGCAATGGGTTCCAGCGCACATAGGGTTACGGGGCAACGAGGAGGCTGACCGTCTGTCCAAACTGGCAGTTGAGACGGGCAATGTTACCTCATATATGTCCGACTATTGGGAATATTTCTCCAGATTTAAGAGTATATGTTTTGATAAAAGGAAAATACACTTCAATGAAATATCCAAAGAAAAAGGCATTTGGTACAAAGTTATTCAAAACGAACCCCCTCGTGGGCCCTGGTTTGATAATAAATGCTTAACTAGGAGTTATGTAAAGTTAGCGCTAAGGCTTCGTTCTGGTCACTATCCATCAGCAAAGTTTGCTTTCTTAATGCGAAAGGCTGCATCGCCTAATTGTGAGACATGCAATAAAATTGAAGATGTGCAACATTTGCTGATGAAGTGTGCTAAGAACGAAGGTAAAAGGGAATCTCTGGCTAGGGAGTTTAGACTAAACATGTGGGATGTTGGACTTATCCAAAATATTTTGGCAGACCCTATTTCAGAAAGGACTAGGTATAAACGCATAGTTTGTGGCTTAATGCAGAAGTCTAGGCAGTAATTCCCTTTCCTATTTCATAGTTCCTATGTGTATAGTAGTGTGTAATTAAATATAGTACAATTATAGGTGTATAGTATATTTAAGTGTAAATAGAGTATAAGGTACAATGGGGTTGACGTATCCGTGTGGATAAAAACCCCTTATTAATAAAGATTAAAAAAAAAAAAAAAACTAAGCAATCCAAATACTTATCCAACTCTAACTTGATCGATTTCTTAGATCTAAACGCAGCTAAATGATAATTTTAATTCCTACTTATAGCTGCGTCGGCTGCAAGCCCGGCGCGACGTCGTCGAAGCCCATAAGTATTTCCACCGGATATCAAATTCAGTTTTGCGTATCTAAGCAATAACTTAGAAAGCTTTTGCTTGTAAGGTAATAGCGGTGCATTATCAAGCGAATTGTAATTAGTTTTCACTGTAACTGGGACACTGACCTTGTGAAGCAGGCCGCATGTGTTCGATAACACTAGGGTTACAATTTATGTCCCTCTAAACCTCAACCTCAGGCCCTCAGCCCTCTCTTAGTGCGTGAGATAAGGGAATCTTGTCTTGTGCGTGTTTACTGTAGTCGGTGTAATGTATCAATGAACAGCTATATGTTACAAAGGGCAAGCTTGCATGCTGGTCTTAGGAGAAAATAATTTAATTCACGTATCTGGGAGTCTACTCCCTAAGCATGAAGTCCGTGGTTTCGGCCTTGGTTACGAGCGTTTCCTACTCCCTATCACCTACGGACATACGATTATTTCGGGGCCCGAACTAAGAATGAATGACAACACGATTTGACAGTTGTCCCAACTACCGATGGGTTTTTTCCCATCCGAAAAGTTGAACTTGACACTTGTTTTGTTCACTCCTACGTTTCGGGCTACTTTCGCACGGGTGACTATCGTCGTTGACGGACTTAGGGAGTAGGCCCCCAGGTGTTTATTAGGCTCGTGGCTAAATAATTACAGCCGCATAGACCGATCTTCCGGGTTAAGCCACGCTTGCCGAGGTTGGTCTGTGGATGGGTGACCATTTACCATAGCGAGTTTCCTCCGTGCCTCGGAAAGCACGTAAAGCCGTTGGTCCCGGCTGTCATTTCTAGATCTTTGACAGTCGTTACTGTTGGTCAGAAGCCAGAAAGTCTGACAACCAGTCTTACCAAGAGTATCGTATTACCCAGTTACTGGGTTGTGGAGGTCTGATAGGCAGTCGCTCCATGTAAAATACTGATATTCAGCTGCATCCGGTTCGACTGGAAGCCGACCCCAACATAGGTGGGAAAAGGCTAGGCAGATGATGATGTTGAGTATCGAATAAAAATAAAACACTTTCGGCTTCGTTTCAGATGTGCAGTTCACTTACAGTTAAAGTAATGAATAAATATAACATCATGCCTGTATTTCCCGAAGGGTTGGCAGAGGTCCGTAGTAATAGGAGGCGGGCCTATTGCCATCAACTGGGCACAAATCCAGACTCCGGGCTGCTACTGAGAAATTCGACACGGAAAAACCCAATAACACTTTGTCCGACCTGGGGATCGAACCCAGGCCCTCAAGCTTAGCAGTCACGCTTGCGCCCACTAGACCAACGAGACAGCGAACAAAAAAAAGATAGCGAATAAGAAAGAAAGAAAGAAAAATCATTTATTCAGCACAAATTAATAATATTTATACATTAATAATATATTTATATATACGCAGTCCCTTTCATCCCTCCACTTAGGGTTGCTACTTGATATATTTACATGAATCATTGTAACGTATCACATAGTATAAGTTGCCAATAAATTATCATCAAGTTCAACGGAGCTTTAATTTCACAACCAGTAACGCTACATTGGATAAGAAACCAAAGACGTTATTATCGCATAGACCTGTGTCGGACGAACTCTGAGTTAGATCAACACTCGAGGGGATCAATTCCTACAATGAAGTAATAAGCACCAAAATTAATCAATTCTTGCACTTATGATATTTTGTATTCCGAATAGAACCAAATCGAATAGAAACCGTTACGCCAATCATGTAAATCTGAATATAACAAAGGAAGCATCCAATATAAGTTTGGTATATTTTAATAGGCTCCATAAATGTTATTTTTTGTAATGAAGTGAGCGACGCGGTCGTAAATAATATTAAACAGCATCGTAAACAAATCATCGACCATATTCTGTCATAATCCAATCAAACATTATAGGCCGGTTGCACACTGAATACTTGTCGACGCGATTTCGACGACTGATTATTAAGTACGGATGTTTTCTTCTGTCCGGTTTCTCGGGTCCACAGTTAAACTCTCAATAACTATTGATTCGACAAAGTTAACGGTAAGATAATCTAAGTTCAACTTTTAATACTATTCAATCAACAAATGAGTTCGTAAAAAGCCCATTCATCTAGATAAACTCCGTTTAAGAGTACCCCAGAAACCAAAAAATAACTTAACTGAAGTTTGAACTAAGATCTTCTGACTGGAGTGTCCAGAAAATGTGTCACTTTGTCGAAACAATAGCGCTATCGAATAGATAAACTCCGTTCAAGAGGACCCCAGAATCCATGCATAAATCACCGCAACTTTATCAGAATCTATTATTTCATTATACATGTGATCAATTTTCTTTTTAACCTGGAGCTGTTGTTTTAGGTTAAAAAAATTGTGTACAGTAGTTTTTTGGCCGTTCCCTTCCATTTGTTCTTATGAGATCTTATTCAATGCCTTTAAACTAAAACAGTATTATACAAGAAACTACACACTATCCTGTTTATATATTATTTTGATTTGCGATAGTTATATCGAACTCAGGATCACACGGCAAACTACTTAATGTTAATGACTGGAAGCGATACAGACTTGAAATATAGCTGAACCGTGTTACGTTTAGAGATGCTGATGATAATCTGAGCAGTGATGGAGAACTGAGCTGATACTTATTAATGAGGTTTATGTATCATATCGAGCAGCTAGCTAATAACTAATTAAATGCACTTAAAAGAGCTGGATAGCAAGCACAAAAGCAGTTTTTTTTCATTTATCATACAGGTTGTAAAAAGACCCATCACATAGCCGAAATCTACGCTCTCTGTACATCAAACTAAATTACACTGACCTAAAATAATTGCTGGGAAACGACTTTTATTTTTTGGCATAAAAAAACGCTTTTTTTTTGTAGCGCGCAATATGTGGTTGAGGCGATACCGCGCGTTTGCCTGCATGCAGCGGCCACACAGCTGAGTCAAGACGGTCGTGTGCGTTTGATATTCATTGCGTTTTTGTAACTTCAAATGAGTAATTTGTTAGGAAAAATTGAAATTTTTCATAATGTTTGTTTGGAAGAAAGTTTAGTATTATGACTTGGAATTCGTTTGAGGAAAAAACTAAAAAAAAATGTATATTTTGACCTTCAATATCTCCAAAACCAATGGTTTCCCAGGTATGGTCTAGTAGAAAAAAATGATCCCAATGATGGGTAGAATATGTGGTTTTCGTTATCGTTAAGGGTCTTTTTACACCCGATATAAACAAGATTTGTTGAAATGGGGGTACTAATCCGTGAGCCACTAAAAGTGTCACTGATGACTGTTTTAAAGCAAGTGTTAAAATTTAAAAATTCGATCATTTTTATTTCCATGCAAAATGTTTTTTAATTTCTTTTTTTTTCGAAAATCCCTGCTTTAGTTACTAGTTCCGAAAATGGGGCTTCTAATCTGTGATCCCAAATATGACCTAAAATGTAAACACAGCTGATCATAGCTGAGGATAGATAGATTTTAGCGTATTTTTTACGAAATCTTTGAACAGCTATTTCTCTTATACTATTGGGTTTTAGGGAACGTGGTACAACAAAAGTTATTCTTTATTATGAGTACTTTAACACCTTTTTAGATTAGTACCCCTTTTCCGACTAACCATGCATTAATTAAAATACACCTGTAACCTAAAACTTTGCAATTTTCAAGTTTTATTTTTAATTGCAGTCGTAATAAAAATTATAAAGTTGCAGTTGTATAAGCAGCCTAATCGATCAATAGTGGGATCGATACTGAATCGAATGTCATCGTTTTTGCGCTAACGGTGACCTTAACGGTAACGCAAGCACACATAGCTTTTATTATTACAAATAATACATAAATACAAAATATGTTCGTGTGACATGTACATCTGTTGAACAGTATGCTTGTATTTGATAATTGAAGTGTTTTAATAAAAATCTTTTAGAGATTTATTATGATTGCCCGTCGCAATGACAGTTGAGGTAGAAGAAACTTGTTACGGTATTCTCACGGTTTACTGATGACAGTTGTAAGAGTGCCAATGATAAAGCCCTACGCATTTTATTTATCTTTAAAAAATAACAAAAGTCACAAAAAAAACACAGTTTCACACTTCATCCTAACCCGTATTTTTTACTATTAGAGCGGGATGTTGGTATACGCTCGTGTGGATAACGCCTAATCCGACATGAAAGTTTTTTTTTTTCATAGAAAATCCCATTCAGATTTTATAAGATTATCAGATAAAAAATCGAAATTGAATCCAAAATTGCATGCGGTAGCGGACAATCACAAACAATATAACAAAACGAATATTACCATTACAAGGTTATTTTTAATACACACTAACCCTGAACCTAGTTTGTTCAGAATCACCGGGATCTATGGCTATGGTTTTTTAATACACACTAACCCTGAACCTAGTTTGTTCAGAATCACCGGGATCTATGGCTATGGTTTTTTAATACACACTAACCCTGAACCTAGTTTGTTCAGAATCACCGGGATCTATGGCTATGGTTTTTTAATACACACTAACCCTGTACCTAGTTTGTTCAGAATCACCGGGATCTATGGCTATGGTTTTTTAATACACACTAACCCTGAACCTAGTTTGTTCAGAATCACCGGGATCTATGGCTATGGTTTTTTAATACACACTAACCCTGAACCTAGTTTGTTCAGAATCACCGGGATCTATGGCTATGGTTTTTTAATACACACTAACCCTGAACCTAGTTTGTTCAGAATCACCGGGATCTATGGCTATGGTTTTTTAATACACACTAACCCTGAACCTAGTTTGTTCAGAATCACCGGGATCTATGGCTATGGTTTTTTAATACACTCTAACCCTGAACCTAGTTTGTTCAGAATCACCGGGATCTATGGCTATGGTTTTTTAATACACACTAACCCTGAACCTAGTTTGTTCAGAATCACCGGGATCTATGGCTATAGTTTTATAACATTATTTAATAAAACATAAAATCACGCCTGTATTCCCCGAAAGGTTGGGCAGACACCCTTATTTCGCCGTTATGTTTAAATTCCAAGTAATAAGGGGCGAGCCTATTGCCATCAACCGGGCACAAATTCAGACTCCGGGCTGCTACTGAGAAATTCTACACGGAAGAACCCAATAACACTGCCTAACTTGGGGATCGAACCCAGATTCCACGGTCAGCAGTCGCACTTACTACCGCTACACTAACGAGACCATACAACGTGTTACATAATTCCCCTTAAAAAAGAAAATGTTAATCAAGTAGTATTTTATGGTTGTTGTCATTTACCTCCCTGAGGAAATTAGGTAAGAATGTAAATAACTTTCTGGGTAGTCTACTCTTTACTTTTATGTTTTCAGAGTTGCGTTTCAGTGATGATTTTATTTTATGATTTGTCCAAATTTCTTTTTTTGGGTCCTTCTTTTATTTTAAAATATTGCCAATAGACTCTTTACAATGGACCTTTTAATCCCCTTTCGGCTTTAGGGGTATTTTTTTAACACGGTGTATAACATTATAAGTATTTGGCCTCAAAAATGTAAATGACACAACAACATAATCGTTCAGGGGTGATTCTATCATTACAGTTATAGCTAATATCGGTATGTCAGGATTGCGAGCAAGGTAAACACAGTAAATAAAACCAACATAGACTCTCCACCACTGAGAGTACTTGTATTTGGGTTAGTATTAGTAACATAAACTAGATCACAATATATTACTTTACACAATTATTACAAGATCATAAAATAAGGACAAGCTAGTCAGATATAAAAGGTCAGACTTCTTCAACTGATCAACACGGAATGCTCTCGCTTCGTCGAATGACCGCCGCCTTTATAACCTCAGGTGCGTTGATCCATAGCGACGACTACCTTCTTTTGTCAACATTGCCCAGTGCTACCCGCTACCGATAACAAAAATAAATATCACTAACTTGACTTCGATCAATAATTGCCTTAGCGTATCAAGTGATCGCGAGGCTATCTAGAGGTCTGAGGAGGTCGGCTCAGTGAGTTTCTGTGTATTGGACATCCACTGCACAACACTCTATACCTTAGGTTGACTGTCTCGTTGGTCTAGTGATCGTAAGCGCGATTGCTGAGCGTAAAATTCTGGGTTCGATCCCCAGATCGGCCAGTGTTATTGGGTTTTTCCGTGTGGAATTTCTCAGTAGCAGCCCGGAGTCTGGATTTGTGCCCTGTTTTTAACAATAGGCTCGCCTCCTGTTACATGGGTCTTAAACATAACCGCGAAATGAGGGTTTATTATACACCTATACTCAACCTTTCGGGGAATACAGGCGTGGTTTTATTATGTGTTTATAAAATAAATAAATAAAACATTAATTAAAAATCGTTTTCTGACTATTTGAACTGTCAGAACACGAATAAAAATGTTTAAGACGGTGTTTAGGATTAATTTTGTATTAGTACAAATTATACAACTAGATGGTGTTGGCATCGAAATGAATCGCGATATGGTTTCGTTACATGAAATTGTATAGGCAAACTGATGGCAGTGAATTAAATTGTCTTGCTCTGTGGGATACGTGTTTTATTCGGTTACCACTGGTTCAAGGGACTTTGTATCGAAATCATACAGACGGGTTTCGGGTTTTGTGTATTATAAACTTGTTGCCAAGTATGTACTGTAGGTACACGTCATAGATTTAATAGTTCTCCTTGGGCGGCCGTAACAACCTTGAATTTCTCTCTTTTGTTTTATGACCAATTTAGAAACAGTAAAATCTTTGCACCGCACCGCTCAAATTGGCACCAACTTCATAACAAATAATACTTATACACATGAACACAACTTACCTATAGTCTGTTCGATTTTATTTGCCCAAAGGTAAAATTCACAAAGCAGATATAACATAGAAATATAACTTTTACCATAAATATGGGTACCAAGTACCAACCCGCTGTGTTTCAAAGCTATTAAAATTAATTTTACTAGAGATTAGCTTTTACCTTCGCCTCCGCTCGTGTGTGTGTACCTAAAGTCCAGAATTCAAATATATTTGGAAGCTACGATGCCACAGACAGACATAGTCTTCAAAATTATAACACCTCTCATTTTTCGTCGGGGATTCATTAAAAATAGCCAATATAAAAAATATGGTTTCGATCCTATACAGCCTAAAACATTTTATCCAAGACTAATACATAAACCCACCCCATTAAATTATTAATTTAAATACACCACGTACAAATACAGATCACACGCAATCCTCAAACTGGTAATAATAGTGAGGCAGCCAAGTTCTCGCACATAAATTATTATTTATTAGTTTTTACGATGACTCGTTAGGTTCGCCGTCGACTACTTAAGTACTCACTACTCGTGTATTCCAATTTTATTAATTTAATAACTAATTTGAACACCTGACAGTCAGATAAAGGTTGTATATTTTTTCTAAGAACCATAGACACGTAATTGCTATCTTTTATTTGAATTTGACGAATGTATTTTTAGTTTTGACAACTTTATTAATACCTTTTCGTATGGCTGACTAACAGAGATATAATTTATTTTTAAATCTAAGAAGAGTTATCTATTAAAGAAAAAAGTTAATTGCGTATATCAGGCACGCTGCGTGATTGCCAAGTCCGAAAAATCCTCACTAATTTTACACATGCGAAAGTAACTCTGTTTACCTCATCACGACTAAACTACTGAACCGATTTTGATAAAACTTAGTACGAAGATAGTCTGGAACCCGGAAAAAGACATAGGCTACTTTTATCCCAAAATCGCGGAATACGCGATAAACGACATCCACGCGGACGAAGCCAAGGGTGACTCCTAGAAATGCCGGACTTGGCTCTACATTAGATCTCAGAACTGTATATTGAAAAATAGTGGCGAGACTTGGCTTTTTTTACGTGAATGTTTTTGATGGGATTGAATTTATAAATTAAATTCCGCTGGCGGCCTGGCAGGTATTCGCTGATTCCCAAAAATTTACCATTTCTTTTTTTTATGAAAAGAACTGTATCGGAGCTATTTTATATCAAGAGAGCGGTTTATTGATTCGTGTGTTAGACTTAGGTTCAATGCTGAGTGTTTTTCTGTAAGAACTAGCGCTAGTACCGTTACTCGAAACAAAAAGTCAAGAACTCAGGCTGGTCATCTTGATGAGTGCAATCACCTTTATTGAAGAAGGTCAAGGTTGAGTGTTTGCAACTTCTGCTAGACATTACGTGCTTATTTGTTTTTACAATCTTTTTTTTAACAATTACATTATTCACTTGTTTTGAGCAAACAAGGCTACAATATCTCTTCCTATAAAATCTGTCAAAAAATAACAAGAGATTATACTTACAATAATTGTATTGCATCACTTGGAAAAAATTAAAACAGTTGGTGGTTTTGCTACAATAACGTTTTGATTTTTTTTCGTTCCATTTTTTTGCTTTACGTTGTCCTTGCGGACCCCTTCTACGTAACCGGGCAGTTATTGGCGAGACATGAAGGGTCTGCAGCCAAATCGTGTTGACATAGTTAAGAATTTATCTTTTACCAGTACACGTTGTTCTACAAGTTAACACTTTACGCCGCGCGCCGTCTCGGAAACTCAAGTTGATCGCGCACGAAGCTCGCCGTGGCTAAAGTATCTATTACTTACATTAATTTATTATTCCTTAAGTTTATTGCCGGGTATGCTTTCTTATGCTAAGTTTCTATGGCCAAAAACGGATCGTTTTGCATACCAATAGTAGCATTTTTAATACCCAACTAGGCATGTAAATAGATTCGTGCGCTAGCAACGTATGGGAGGGTCTACTGTACAAATTTATGTAGTCTTTGCTTCATTATTGGTAAAGATACAAGAGTCAAGAGATGTTTTAACCGGGTGCCCGTGTTTTTGCCGAAGTACTTTGTATCGAATTTCATTATCACCGATTCGCCGACGTAATCTTTGCCGAAGCAGTTATTACCCTAATTAGATTTCGCCGAATGATTATTAGCCACCATAATTATTTGGCCAAAAAATCATTCAGAAATGTTGTTTAGTCGAATACTTATTTGGCTATTGTTTAATTTGCCAAATAAGTATTCGCACAACATTATTTTCACACAGCGGAATGTAATGTTAATCCGACTCAGCGTACCCCGACTACACGTGATCAAACTCTGTCCTACCCTTAGCGTGTTATTTAAAAGCGTGGAGCCTGAAGCTCGCAAAGGGCTCGCAAAGGAGGTCCTGAGTGAAGCGCAGTGAGTGGGGGGAGGTGGTGAGCGAAGCGAGTCGGTGACCTCCCGAGCGTAGCGCTGGTCGAGTGTGCGAGCGAAGCGAAGGGGCGACAAAGCGAGTCTTGTGGCAGAGCAAACCCAAATACACTTGCATGCTTGCTTGGTTTCTTGCTTGCATGATAGGAAAATGAGCCATCTAACAAGTTTAAAGTGGCCAACAATACAGTTGACTAATTCGGCGAAATTAAAAGTGGCGAAAGGTTTTCGGCCAGATAAGAATCGGCTAATAATATTTCGATATTCAAACAGAGAACCGTTTTAACCAATAACGCTCGGTAAATCATAGGAATCGATCATTAGAGGAGCTCTTTTTCTTATCTCATTTACCACTTATTCGAGTTGCGCGGCCTAACTACATTTGTGCAGTACCTTAGTATAAATGATAATGAAGTTATACAGATCCCTACATCCTTTTGTTAACTATCATAAACGCAGTTCACAACTAACACTAGTCTCATAAATGATCCAATATAAGCCACGTCGCACATTAGCGACTGCCTCACAAATATCTGTCGTCAATGTCGTAATACTCATGAATACTAAGCCTTATACCTGTAGGACTATTTCAAAAGGATATAAAGATGTAGGAGACGTATGCGCAGGATTCTTTGCAGTAATGACTATCATAAACAGTGTTAATACTAGGTTAATTAGTGGTATTAGTAGTGATATAATACTAAGATAATATCAAAAACTTAGTAATATGCTGCATACATAACTACGCAATGTTGCTGGTCAAGTGTTTCATGCGTTTACACATTACAAAGAAAATCACTGTATAATAAGTTAAAGATATCTTGAGAGTAACGATAGTAATAAAAAGAAAGCTAATCGTAATGAGGTTAGTTAATAGACATACATTTTTCACTCAATTCAATAATCACATATCAATTCAATAATTTTCATTGCTGTTTTCGTATATTGATTGCTGACTAACATAATTACTGTACTCCATTTTTACAACATTATTACAAAAGTGATAAGAGTGGAAAGATCGTGCCTTGCAAAAAATTTGCTGCAAGAAGCAAAGATGTTACTTGACTTTTCACAAATCTATACATTTCCTTGCAGAAATGGGTCTTATTTGTCAAATGTTGTATTAAATAGAGTAGTTCTATTTCAAACACTGAGTGGATAATCCTTCACCTCATACATGTTACAACATGCACTCAATATAAACTGACATTTCATGTTTTTCAACGAATCCGAGATGGAACTGAAATAAATCATACAAACTGTCATGTATCATGCCCGCACTTTGTATCAAGAACTGGAATCAATACGCACGGTAGTGGACCAAGCCAAGACAGACCAGTTCTTTAAGAAATTACTTATAAAACATCTAAAAAAAAACTAGATTTGTTGTATGAAAATGTTTTAAAATGTCATTTCCCATTTGTCAGTTACGGACAAATAAAAATGAGAACTTTGAAGATCAGATGCAGTCGCAATTCAAAGTTGTGACTTTATTTTTGTACCCTTTGCGCAACAGTAAGGCACCTAAGATTACCGTGAAAAAAAACCTCAATACTTTGTAGCATAAAATAATGTAATTTTAACAGGTGGTAGGCTTAAGACAATGGATCAGTTATGGACCTTTTTGGGCACAGCATATTTTAGTAGGAGAAAGGAACAAAAAAATAAAAACTAAATAGAATATGTACCCAGTTAGCCTAACACTATATTTCATGAAAAAAAATCTTAGATGATTGAAACGTCAACTATTCTCACTAAAAATATCAGTGTACTAAGAACTTGGCCCTACCCACTAATATTTTCAGTAGAACTCGTCCTGTTTCTTAGTTTTTGCGTCATTTAATAACAGTGTCTTGCACGTTATTTATAAATAGAGATATCTTTACATGGCTGGCGGCTGTTTGCTAATCATTAAGTCCATGGAGATGCGTATACATTCCGTGTTCATTTTCCTTGCATTAAGCTGCGTTTTCACTTATTGACGGATCTAGTAACACAGCACTATGTTGACCGTCAAAAAATCGATGAGTGGATCGAAGAGCGTCAAACGATGAAATGAGCGACAATCAACCTTAATCAGAAGTAACAGTTTAGGCTCTATCCAGTCAGTCTCCGTCAATTGCTGGACATAAGCCTCTCCCAAAGTTATCATCCTCAACATCATTCAGCCGAAAGACGTCCACTCCTGGACATAGGCCTCCCCCAAGCATCGCCACATCGACCGGTCCGGTGCTTCTCGCATCCAGCGGATTCCTGCGACCTTCACCAGATCATCGGTCCACCTTGTGGGAGGCCTACCCACGCTGCGTCTTCCGGTATGCGGTCGCCACTCCAGAACCTTTCGACCCCATCGGCCATCCGTTCTGCGAGCAATGTACCCCGCTCATTGCCACTTAATTTTGGCAATTCTTCAAGTTATGTCGCTTACATTGTTCTCCTGTGGATCTCATCATTTTTGATATGCTCACGCACGGAAACTCCGAGCATAGCCCTCTCCATTGCCTTTTGGGTGAAATTGAGCCTTCTTATGAGGCGTAAGTGATCACTAGCAACACGCACTGGTCAAAGACTTTCGTCTTGAGACACTGCGGTATTTGGGACGAAAAGATATTGCATAGCTTCCCGAACGCTATATCCTCTACGTGGGGCAAAAATACATGCACTAGTGATGGCATATCCCAGTCACCAGCCTGAACTCTTAAGACTGGCAAAAAAAGACAGTTACCGCACGCAAATAAAGTTTTTTCCTAGAGACATAAGCTATATAAATTGTGCAGTCCGCCTGTCAACTTTCGTCGTCTAGTGAATACATAGCTTTAGTTATAATCCTGTATGAAGAGTTAATCGCGTCCCATTCATTGTGCGACGACATATTTATCCTTCAAGTTAATTCGCGTATAATTACATGAGTTGCACAAAGTTAGCAAGACAGTTAGTGTTATATATACCACAAGAAGCCAATAATAGTTGAGTTATTGACTAAATAAATGATAATATTTACATGAATATTCAAATATATATTCTTGTGAAATGTATAATGTTAATAACGTACGATAATAATAAATAGTTGAGACATAACCTAGACATTAACTCAGACTATTTTATTTGCATTCCAAAGTACTTATTAATTTATAATGCAATTATTAAAATTGCATTATATATGCTTTTGGCGAGCAATATATTCTAAGCAATTATCTTATAAGATCAATAAGGTTTGTAATAACGTTGGGCCACAAAAACAGCGTGGCCACAAATCAGCGGTCTGAGAGGATTAGCTGAACGTATGATACTGTCAGTTTTTGTTTGATTTATGTTCGTGTTCTGATATCGAATGAATTAAGAGTTAATTTAGAGGCGGTGTAAGTTAGAAGAGGTGTGGTAATAAGTAATAAACCTTCTTCAAACACTTATTATAAATGATACAAAGCCTACTCGTCGCATTATATTGGTAAATGTAAATGCATTTTAAAAAAAGTGTTATATTAAACTTTTCTACGCTTGTTTCTGGTGCTTTCCATTTTCTTACTGAACTTGGCTATCGCACTTCCGTGCGTTTACCAATTTTTTTTTTTAATATAGTTGTCAGTTCCCACGATTTTTGACAAATAATGTTAAAAAATACGAAGATTCCAGAAAACAAGAAACAGAAAACTTCAGTTTACAAACACAGTGGGAGCAGCGCAGGGGCGAATTTCGCGAGAAGATGTCGCAAACACATAATTCCTTTTGTGTACACAGTGACGACAGAACGGGTTTGCGGTAACTGATGTTCTCTGCCATGCTGCTTCCCGCTGCCGCTGCCGCCCCTAGCGCCGCTTCCACTATGTTCGTACACTAAGCGTTTAACACCATTAGCTATCCGCTCTTCACTTACACCACACCCTCGCTAACCAATGATTACAGGTACATAATTAAGTACATGCCTCGTGTTGATTCAGACATCACCGCTCAATGCACCTCCATCGCCCTTGGCATTTTGGAAACCTAATCACATAGGAAATCATGTTAGTCTAGACTTTTAATAACAACTTGACAGATTTTTACCGAATCCTTAAAATAATGTTATGTACATACTAATAGAGGGGTTCTTGAATACAGTCCTATTTTTTTTTCAAATTTGGCTTCGTTGTCCTGTTTAAAGTAACTCGACTTTGGCAAGGGCACTACCGTGCCCCCTGATTCCTTGATAGGTAAAATATAGAGTAAAACCTAAAATTGGAAACAGGCCCGACAATGTCGTACTGTGGCTCGTTCACGATCACCCATACCGCGAAGTCTCACTGCGCTCAATGCCCTCCTGGACGGCAGACCGAATTTTGATATGTTTGCGGATGAATGGAAGGTGATTTTGTCGGAATGTCTGGAGTACTGCGAGAGGAATGCATCATGAATGAGTGAAAGAATATACTGTCAGAAGCATTGTAAGGGATTTATGAAAGAGTTTATTAGAATATTTATTTTTATTTTCATTCCCTTGTTTTGTATGTATCGTCTTCTATTACTGTCTTTAATTATTGTAATTGGTCTAAGACCGTTTTAATTAAAGTAAATAAATAAATAGTTTACCGAACTCTAGATATAAAGGCGTACTTACATTGATCCAGTAACTGGATGCATCGTCGCTGGGTTGCAACGTTTGGACTAGTGTGAACACGTATCAATTCTCTACTGTATCCAATATCCAGCGCTTTATTTGAATAATAGGTTCAATGCCAATCGGGCTGGAATCCAGTGACACTGGATCTAGCTACTGGATCAATAAAGTCGCCTTAATATGACAACCTGGTCCAACCTTTCGGAGATCGCAGGTGTTACTTGTCACTAAGCTATGTGGTTATATTTGCAAGTGGCGCTAGAACTGTTAATGGTAACCACGTAACAATGTTTAATCGATATTTACTTATTTCTACAATAACATAACATCACGCTTGTATTCCCCGAAGGTTTGGGCAGAGATGTATAGTACACCCTCATTTCGCCGTAATGTTAAAGTCCCATGTACTAGGGGGCGAGCCTATTGCCATCAACCGGGCACAAATCCAGACACCGAGCTGCTACTGAGAAATTCCACACGGAAAACCTAATAACACTTTGCCCGACCTGGGGATTGAACCCAGGACCTCACGCTCAGCAGTCGCGCTTGCTACCACTAGACCAACGAGGCAGTCTTCTATATCAACGATGCTAGTATAATGTCAGTTATAACCAGAGATCGGAATAGGTAGAGTATATTTACCTAAACTTCGAGAAAGGAAATAACGTAGAGTGGATAATACCTCCTCTAAAATGCCGGAATAATTATAATGACGTTTTAATCCCGGGATTTAAAAGTCAAGAATTATTTATTGGACTTTATTTATCGTTACAAATTATTTATTTGAAGAATCATATAACATTTTTAGGGTGCCGTGCTAAAAGTATTAAATTAAAGAGCTTTGTTTTACATAATTACATACATTGTTTTACATTTTACATAGTACGGAACCCTTACAAATGTTATATGATTTTTCAAATCAATAATTTGTAACGATAAATAAAGTCTAATAAATAATTTGTGATTTTTAAATCCCGGGATTAAAACGTCATTATAATTATTCCGGGATTTTAGAGGAGATATAAATTATCCACTCTATGTTACTTCCTTCCTCGAAGTTTAGGTAAATATACTCTACATATTCCGATCTCTGGTTATTACTTTTCTTAATTTGTTGTTATGTTAGCTAGCCATACACGCTATTGTTTTTGATCTGTCAATGTCAAGGTCAAGATTGTCAGTTGTCAGATAAAGATGTTATGATATGTCGTGTGTGGGCCTTGCCTAATGCAGTGAGAATAAAAAACTGTTGAGATTCACTTGTTATCATTTCAATTCATCCTACATACAGGGTGTTAACGAATTCGTGTAATTCCTTAAAACCACATGACCTACTACTGGTGCTACAATCCGGCTAATCGTTGAACCGCCGCATTTCAAAACGGCCCTGTTTTTGATAACGGCTAGCCGTAATGTAATATGGCGGATTATACAATCCGACTACGACATACATATTATTATAATATACTTAGATATTATTTATTTATGGAACAGCTTTTTTTGTTTTCACGAATTTCAATGTTTGTCTCATAGTAAAAGTTGTACAGAATGATGAGCATAGTTCATGGTTTTCGGATGTGAAGTGACTAACCAGTCATGCTGTATACAGGGTGTTAACGAATTCGTGTAATTCCTTCAAACCATATGACCTATTAATGGTATAGATTAACCACGCACGGGATTTAGATTGATTAAAATTTATGTAAACTTTTTTTTTCCAATTTTTTTATTTATTTTGTTGAATATTTCGATGCCATGCATAAATTAATGAAGGCACGGCGACATAGCTGACGGGCACAACTAGCGCGATATCGCTCCACGCAGTCAGTTAACTTGGAACCATTGACTTAGAATAAGTATGGACCTCGAGTCATCGCTCAAAAATGTCCGAACCGAAAGAGAGTTAAAACACAAGAAATTTGAAAAAAGCTACAATTGCGCGCGTCATTCTTCATTTGGGCGAACAAGCAGCAACACCTCAATGTCACATGTCAACAATGCCGTTCTGTGAGATCGTGTAAAAACTACTCAAAAAAGTGAAAAAAGTTAATGGTGTATCATATTTTCAGTAGGTATATTATTGTTTTACAATTTTAAAGTATTATTTTGTTAAGGACCATTATATTTTACTTAAAATTTAATTAATTGCAAGAGCAAAACACACAATAATCCAACTAAACAAAAAGTATCTTATTTTCCTTCCTTTGTTTGATCAATTATGTCAACTTCATTTGGTTGGATTACCTTAAGAAACTTGACATATTTGACAGAATTTAGAACAAAGATTCCAAAGAGACGTTATTTTTACGCGATGTTTTTTTGTATTGCGATTTTGAACCAATTGCATTTTGTTTTGTTCTATTCATTTATACAAGTTATTTTTAAACTTGCATTGCATGCAAACATATTATGTACAAAAATATGTATGTTGTCCTGCCGTTTCAAAATTGTATTGGTTTTTCGGTCAATACTAAGTTTCCGATCGAGCTGAAATTTTGCAGGTAGGTATTTGCATATTAGATCATTAAAATGTCATTGAACTAATTTGACGATGGAGCCGAAGATTAGGCAGGCACAGGAACAAATGGTAGGCTCGTCGAGTTTCAGATCATGCACTTTTCATTACATAAATAATGGCGTAGGTCCGGTGGTAGAGCCGGAAAACGGGCTCTAGAACTTCCTAATGGCAAATAGTGGACACGTGACGTTTAGGATCGTTTGTTTAGTTATCATGAAATCTTTTAAATACACAATACAACTGATTGTTATTTCAAAGAAAAAAAAAATATACCTCTGATTTAATTTCAGTTTTCCTTGAGATCAATTAGATGATGATGATGCTGATAGTGATACTTCAGCAAAGGAAGCGAAATCGCGTTTTTGAAAATAACGATGTTGTAATTTTGCAAGAAATGTTCTATGCTCTTTCAGTTGGATTAAATATTTAGCGATCACAATAAAATATATAACTAATAATAAAATCTTTTAAAAATTAAGGTTGCTCTATTACTCCTATGTTCTCCAAATTTTCGTTTAACATTTGATGAAGTTTCGAAATTTGAAAAAATGAGCAGTGCTGTCATGTTTTCGTATGGTAAAAATTGTTGCAAGCTAAATTAGGCATTATGATAACGACATAGGATTTCGTACATCGTAAATAAACTTGTTGGTATTTCTAAGTTTATATTATGTCAATTCAGGACATTTTATCGTAAATTTTGTACTACACTCGTTGTCCATACTTATTCTAAGTCAATGCTTGGAACGCTAAAATTACTCCGATAAACTTTTTTTTGTTGATTCTGAAAAAAAACTTGTGCAGGGTCAATCAGTGTCACCAGTAGATCACACGGTTTGAAGGAATTACACGAATTCGTTAACACCCTGTATACCTGACATTCAAGAACAAAACAACTTTGTTTAAATGGACACAAAAACTAGCTAATTGTACGTCTGTTCGTCTGGAACGTTGATATCATTCGACACGCCTGTTACGAACAGATCAGCAATTATTAGATCATGGCGGATTAGATATACGTAGGTAGCTATGACTGTACGTATTTGTTTATTTCCTAGATATAATTATAGTAAATTGAGGTATTGTAAAACTTTAATACTATACTCTGTTCAACTAAAGTCTTAATATTGCGGTCATTTAATAAAATGTAGCCGTAAGGAAACTGCTGTCGAAAAAACGTAAACGACATCATCAAAAACCGTAAAATAGCTAGGTTACCCATGTTTTTTTTTGTTTTTTTTATGGTAACATTCTTTACACAAATATCAGGACTTACCTTACGCTGAAAAGGGTATAATGATTACAATAACGTTGCTGTTATGTTGTAGCTGTATCAAAATAACCTCATGTAGTTAAAAGACAGCATTCAAGGAGAAAAAACACAATATATGTAGTTTATGGAATACTCAATATTAACAGCCTATAACCAACTATATGAAGCCTCAAACGTTGATAACGTTGTAAAGTCTCGTGTGCCTGTAATTTCACCTGTACCCATACCCTTCAAACCGAAACACAGTCATTCAGCTTGGCGGTAGAAACAGGTATGGTAGTACACACGCCAGCACGTAAAGCTACTACAATCTGTCTAATTTCTTTAATAGATTTTCATTTTTATCGCAAAAGCATTCGGTTCAAGATTGATTGGGAAAATTTGACAGTTTCGGGTATACATGATGTATCCGAATTCATGTAATTCCTTCAAACCTCGTGATCCTTACTCGTGACACAGATTGTTTCTGCATAGTATTTTTCAGATGTAACAATTTTATGTTTTTTTCAAAGAAAATCCTGGTTTTCTTAACGTGAGTCATTTTAGAACTCTGAGTTAACTGATTTCGCGGAGCGATAACAAGCTAGTCGTGGTCGCCAGCTATCGCTGAGATTTCAATCATAGAATATTTTTTTTATACAAGGTTAGTTAAAAAGGGGGTACTAATCCGAAAGGGTGTTATAGTACACATAATAATGAATAACTTTTGTTCTACAACTTTTCCCAAAACTCAATAGTTTAAGAGAAACAGTTGTTCAAAAATCTCAAAAAAAAAACCTCTAAGATCTATCTATCCCCAGTTATGATCAGCTGTGTTTACATTTCAGGTCATATTTGGGGTCACGAATTAGAAGCAACATTTTCTGAGTTTGTAACTAAAGCAAGGATGTAGAATTTTTGAAAAAACAAAAATAGAAATCATTTTATTTGGAAAAAAAATAAATCGAATTTTGAAATCTTAACACTTGCTTTCAAACAGTCATCAGCGATACTATAAGTGGGCTTCGGATTAGTACCCCCTTTCCGACTAACCTTGTATAAACAGATCTTTATGCTTGTATTCCCCGAATGGTTGGATAGAGGTGTATTCGCCAACCCCATTTCACCATTATTTTTAAGTCCCGTTGTTTATTTTTTAATCAAGCAATACCCACGTGCTTGGTTAATATAACAGTAATAGATCATGTTGTTTCAAGGAATTACACAAATTCCTTCACACCCTATATCAATCCGTTTCCATACCTTACAATAGCTGTAGTTAATGGAACTACTGGTACTTCCATATGTATGAACACATGTGAAACAGATAAACTTAGCTTTACTACTGTCTAGCTATTTCAAGAACTTTACAACACTCAATCCTACGCATTTATGATGCCCTAGTACTTTCCACTCAGAAAGTCAATAAATAGCTCTGTCGAACTAGAAAATATTGTATGGACTTCAATACTACACTTTAGTGTCTGGCGAGATTATCTGTGGCAGCTGTCATGGCTGTCATGAGCGCGTCAGTTAATCAGCAAGGTGACAGCGGGTGTGAGGAGGGGGAGGTAGTTGACAAAAGGGGACGCCTAGCTTGTCGAGGAAAGTTGAGGTCCACAGATATACAGCATGTTTACTAACGAAAGCTGTTCCCGTAAACCAGCAATACTAAAGCGTCCGTATGTATTAGAAAAAATATTATAAAAAAAAACCTTTTAGGTACGTATGTTTTTTTTTTGTTTTTTTTTACCGCTTCCTGTAGATCAATTTGGAAAACACGTCAACATCGCATTTAAGCTATCTACGCTACAATTTTGGCATTAAACAGGCCGTTCCGTTTTTTTTTCTCTTTTTTTTGGGGTTTTATTTGTTTTTTTTTTCTGTTAACAACCGCCTCGTGATCTTTAATAATCGTAAACACAGATTTATATTTGATATCTGTGGTCGTAAACGAGACTATGCGCACGTGTGGTCTTTCATATCATTCCACAGGATTAAATAAAATAATAAATATTTTGGGACATTTTTTACACGGCACCGTCTAGTCCCAAACTAAGCAGAGCTTGTACTATGGGTACTAGACAATGGATATAATACTTATATACTTTTTTTTGTAAATACATACTTATAATACATAAGAAACACCTAGACCAACACAAACACTTATGTTCATCACATAAATATTTGTGTCCTGTGGGAATCGAACCCACGACCTCGTGATCAGCAGTCCGACACTCGAACCACGAGACCACAGACTTCGTCAGACGTTTCAAAATTATCTTTGAAGTTTAAGCTGCGCTTGCCGCGGTCGGTCTGTGGATGGGTGATCATTTGTTATGCAGCGAAACCCCTCCTTGGAGAGCACGTTTAGCCGTCCGTCCTGGGTGTCGTACGAATAACTATGGCAGTCGTTACGGGTAGTCAGAAGCCTGCAAGTCTAATCTTAGAATATCGGCATTGTCCAGTAACTAGTTTGCGGAAGTCTGATAGCAGTCGCTCCGTGTGATGATTCAGCTGGAAGAGGTCCACTGCTGGACATAGGCCTCCCCCAATAGGGGTATGCCATAATCGCCACGCTTGGCAGGCGAGTTGGTGAAAGCTAGTACGGATGTTAAAATACTCAGAGAACGCTGCTGCCCATCCTCTAGTGAATCCCTTAGTCGTCTTTTACGACACTCATGGGAAGAGATAGGGTGGTGCTATTCTTTACGTCCGGCACCACACGGAACTCCGTGTATAATACTGGTATTCAGCCGCATCTGATTACATTAAAAGCTAACCCCAACATAGTTGGGAAAGAGCTAGGAGGAAAAAATAACTTTGTAGGCATACTGCATGCGAAAAATAATGATGTAAGGACGTGCTAGCATATTCTCACGTAAACAGCACAGCACACAGCTGTTATTATTGATTATTTTATTCATAGAGCAACACAGGCCACCGGCGGTGCTCTATTATTTTATTTTATTTTATTTATTAAGGGATAATAATAAAATAATAAACTCATTTATTTTCAGGCTACTTTGGCCCATAGATACATACTTACCTTACAAACTAACATATATATGTTAAATAATACAGTTTATGTTAGTAATAAAACTTAAGCCTATGTTAGTAAACACACTTCACATGCGCACTATGTTATCCACTGTGCGATCGTGTGGCACTTGTCCGCGGAAGCGACGGAACACCACTCCCTGCGGCCAAAAGTCCTCTTCCATGACGAGGTGCAGAAGACAAGTTGGTACTCGCACCACGAATGCCCTGAAGTTGACATTGCGGCGCGATTCCAGCAGCTGCACTCTCGCCGTGTACTTGGTCCTTTGGCGCACGTACTCCTCGATGTCCTCCGCCTTAGTGGTGTAGTGTAGGCGGGAGATGTACACCGGAGTGTTCGGCTTCGCGGCACGTATAATAAAGTTGGCCTCCACAGGAGCCGTGCCGCAGTGGTTCTTGATAATAAACAACTACAACATATCTAAATGAGGTTAACAAAACTTTAAGTAGTAATGTTGCAGTCCACTGCATTATCCGCAGATAAGACATATTTAAAGAACAGCGGTTGCCACTAGAAGAGCATTACCAAAATTAACAATATTTTGAAATAAATAAATAAGTTACTACAAAGCTAGCTATAGCAGCAAAACCAAATCAGATCAGAAACAATTTCATTTACTTAAATTATGCAATTAATACATTAAAATAATAAGATTACAATTAGGTTTTTTTTTTTAATATTAGATTTATTTTTCGAGCAAATATAACAATATCAGTGAAACTTGAATTATAGGATTCCAACATTCCATGAATAGGGCAGCGTAAACCAGAGTTCATACGACAAGAATTTAGTGCGAACAGAGTACGTGCACGAACCTGACGCACATGAACTGTTCGGGGGACAGAATAACACAGCTTACTCGTTAGGTCAATTGCATCAAAATTATTATGAACAATATCATGAAGCACATTGGCATTGATTGTCTGTAAAACAATGATCCTTACACCACTCTGCTAGGCAATAGCTCTATAATTAGCTTTTAGCATCAATTTATTACCCCTGCACCACATCCGCATTTCGTTCTATATTTTAGTTCGCAGTAAACTCATTGGGTCAGTGGTCACGCACTATTAGTGACATTTACTACTTCGGACTATATTCAGAGAAAGTGGTGCGTTGTAGTTATAAATATACATCACGTGGAAAGTGACCACGTGAGTCAGAGCCTACGAGTAATGTGCTATATTTTGCAGAGATTCATAATTTTCATGATATTGAACAAGGTTTAAGATGGGTTGAAACTTATGGCTAATCATACACAAAAGGTTGTCATTTTTAAACAGTGATTTACCTGTCCCTGTCATTTGTATGCCAATGAATAGAGATGGCAATAGACTTAAAAGCCATTTTAATTAAATAACCTTTAACAATCATGTATCCAAATTGTCACAATTTGGATAATTCAAGACCATTATTTTTCTTGTTGAACTTGGCTGGGTGCACTACCTACTAATTTGATTTGAGCCAAAAGAAAACAATTTTTTTCCTACATTTTAGTAACAGCTGCACCTATTTGTTTTCACTACTACCTACTTCCTAAATGCTATAACTTATCATGGTAACAAAATGTTTTAAGCAAGATTTCATGGATATTTTTATTGTTAGGTATTTTATATTTAACTAGCGACCCACCCCGGCTTTGCACGTGTACGTTTTATAGCTTAAAACCTTCCTCTTGAATCATTGTATCTATTAAAAATCGCATCAAAATCCGTTGCGTAGTTTTAAAGATCTAAGCATATACATAGGGACAGACAGCGGAAAGCGACTTTGTTTTATACTATGTAGTGGTTTTGTAGTATTTAATAGTAAAATAAATATAAATAACATTGTCTTTGCTGTCGCGCAGTCGGGTGAGACAATGGTACACTAGAGTTTAGCTTTAGCTCTTTATCAATCTCCCTATCATCAAAAGTTTGCTGGTAAAAAACTCATCCAATACCCACGAAAATAGCTGATATAAAAAAAACATACGCGAACGAAGTTGCGAGGATCTAGTTAGTTTTTTATTTTATAAAGATTAATGTTTGTTTGTTAATGTGTTCGTCTTCTATGCGTTTGCGTATCGTTCATCCGATTGAATTGAATCTTTGTACAGTTGTTATTGGCACTTGCGTAAAGGTATCTCATACAGTAAAAATTCTTCTTACTTCTTAGCACAGCTAGTTTATGATAAAATTAAGCTCGCCTTATTCACTTCATTTTATTATTATACTAGAGGTCACCCGCAGCTTCGCCCGCGCATGTAAATTATCATGCAGATATTTCACGGTTTTCGGGATAAAAGTAGACTATGGCTATGTCTACACCAGTGCGCTTTCATGTTCATCTTGCGTCTTCGTCTGAGGCATGCGTGAAGCGCCATAGCGCATTCCTTATTACTAGTTCGACAAAAGCGCATGCTCCTAGCGCACGCTAATCCGTCTATTGTAAGTCGACTGACGACTGACCGAGGTGCACCGGTGTAGACGATAAGCTGCATGCGCCTTATGGCAATCAATATTGCATGCGCTTGACGCAAGAGGACTTGAAAGTTGAAAGCGCAAGAAGAACATGAAAGCGCACTGGAGGCTTACCAGGATCTCTTAGAGCAGGAATGTTTTAATATTATTACGAGTGTGGGTAAGAGATGGCGCTAGATAGAGAGCTGTCTAGCGCTGTCACTTTCACACACTTTGACGACGTCTGTGGTCTAGTGGTTCGAGTGTCGGACTGCTGATCACGAGGTCGTGGGTTCGATTCCCACACGACACAAATATTTATGTGATGAACATAAGTGTTTGTGTTGGTCTGGGTGTTTCTTATGTATTATAAGTATGTATTTACAAAAAAAAAAAAGTATATAAGTATTATATCCATTGTCTAGTACCCATAGTACAAGCTCTGCTTAGTTTGGGACTAGATGGTGCTGTGTAGAAAATGTCCCAAAAATATTTATTATTTATTTATTATGGTAACCCCCCAGGTGTAGACATACCGTATGTCCTTCTTCGGGTTCCAGACTATCTCTTAGTTTCATCAAAATCGGTTCATCGGTTTAGGCGTGAAAGCATAACAGACAGACAGAGTTACTTTCGCATTTATAATATTAGTAGGGATTGTATTTTTTTGTATACAATAAAGTGTAAGATAATGTTAAAACCCAGTAACCCTAGTTAGTTGTATACCACGTCCACATTGTACTAGCAGCGAGTGCGCGGAGCTATTCATGAAACTGTTCAACATGATAATGTTATGTTTTGTTTTAGTACAAACTTTCACCGAGCGCTGGTTAACGTTCATAGCTTTGAAGTTAGTACGATAATATCCAGTGCTTCAGTGCTTCGGTTACAGTTATTGCTTGTGGAGTATGGTAATTAGAGGCAAACATTAACTGTACTACTAAACTTAATATTTATTTTGTATTCATTGTATTACGTTCATAAAAGTCTAAATTAAGTTCAGCTAAAAAGTAACACGACATTCATTGTCTGTTACAGCGGTTACGCACTGCAGCCGATCCGAATCCGTGAAAATACGTTCCGAAGTAGCCGTAGAACTATTTGTATGGTAGTTTACGCACTACATCCGTCATCCGATTTCTATCCGTCATCTGTGAGTCTCCAATTCGGAAGAAATATTGACGGACTGAAGTAGCCGTAGTAATGTTGTATGAACGCTTTCGCATTACCTCGGATTCAAATCGGACATTATCGGCGCGGCTGGACAGCGGGGAGGGACGTGGGGTGGAGGGAGTACTGATGTGATTAGTGATTTTCACGGATTCGGATCGGATGCAGTGCGTAAAGCAATATCCGAATTCGGTCCGAGTTTTTTATATCCGTATTTTCACGGATTCGGATCGGATGCAGTGCGTAATCGCTCTTAGGCGGTACGAAGTTCGCTGGGTCAGCTAGTTATAATTAAAAATTGCTACATGCAACGTAAACAAAAAAAGTCTACCACCTTTTCAGTAAAAGTGTATGTTGCTGCCTTTGCTTTTATATGACTCAATTAAGAAATATTCGAAACCATAACTCGTATATTTGTAGAAGCTATGGTGTGTTATTTCATAATTCTAATAAATATTTTAGAAGGAAATCGCTTTTCATATTATTACACGTAACTGTACGTAGTAGGTACATATTACTTTTATGCATAAAATATGAATCCAACAAAGTTTTACTGTGAACTTGTTCTGATTGATTTAAGATTCATGAAGAAGAATCATTATTAAAACACTGTTAATGACAAAGTTAATGATTTTTTACTAGATATTGAACTACTGACTAATTTGAAGAATAACAAACGTAGCATGGTACCAATATTACTTTGAAAATGAATGAATAAAAAATAAACTTTAAAAAAAAGTAAAAACCGACTTCAAAGAAATACTAAAAGGAGTAAAATAATTACCATAATATAAAATTAACAGTTTCAGAAGTCGGTGGCTTCTATTTGCTTCAGTGTAGAGTTCCACCGACTTCTGAAACTGTTAATTTTATATTCATCATCATCTTCCTGCCCTTATCCCATGTTATTTGGGGTCGGCGCAACATGTTTTCTTCTTCCATTCCGTCCTGTCACCCGTCATGGTATCACTGACTCCCTTCTCTTTCATATCATTCTTCACACAATCCATCCATCTTTTCTTTGGCCTCCCTCTTCCTCTCCATCCATCCACATTTATATTCATAACTCTTTTGGTCACATGCGTTTCATCCCTCCTCTTCACATGTCCATACCAAGACAAACGGTTCCCTTTCAACTTTTCTGTTAATTTTATATTATGGTAATTATTTTACTCCTTTTAGTACTTCTTTGAAGTCGGTTTTTACTTTTTTTAAAGTTTATTTTTTATTAAATACGTTTTAGTGTCATAATTTTAACCCTCTCCTTCATAACCCTTCTTTTTGGCTTTGACGTAGTCGGGCATAAAAAGTCCTTTCAAATGATACCTTACACGATATAATGAAAACATTCCAAAGGGGTGGAGGGGGGGACACGCACCCCCTCCTCTTTTCCAATAGTCAGTTCCCAACAACAAATATAAACAAAGCAATCTAAGTAACTTGAGAATTTTGCTTTGATCCGATGAGGAGTTCCGTTCCATATCTCTGAAGTTCATAGTTTATCTGTATTCTAAGGTTTAATCATAACAAAATTTATATGGGACCAATCGGAAAGTATATCCTTTCGAACAAAAAAGAATTTTTCAAATCGGTTCATAAATGACGGAGATATGAGGTAACAAATATAAAAATAAAAAATACAACCGAATTGAGAACCTCCTCCTTTTTGAAGTCGGTTAAAAAGTACAGTCCGCGACATAATTATGCTAGCATACTCAAAAAGTTGATTTTAGAATATGATATGATACTAAAGACACAACGAAAGACAATCTACTGAACTACATTTACAATAGAATTAAAGCAAGCATTTAAAAAATGAATGATGTGCCCAGAAGAGCGCATATGATTCATACATATCATAACGACATCTTAACATCCGCATATGAGTTATGACATAATAACAAAGATGTCTAAAACTGCTATATTAACACTAGCCACCCGCTATCCGTCAGCCATCAGAACAATTGTGCTGCGCCGGCGCACAAGGAGATTAATCACTTAGCGGATTAACCGCGGCTCAATTGTGTCTATTATTGCTCGCTAGCGTTAGTTTGTTTCCACAATTAATTGTTTCTTCCGTCTGCTCCCATTCAGTTGATGAGTGAATGATAGATTGTCTTCAAGATAGCGGTGGAGTGTCAAGTGGTCATATTTATTAGTGAACACGTAGACTTTAATTTGTTTGTGACTGTACTGTTCTTACCGTGAGTAGCGTAAAACGCACCTAACCTTAAAGGATCATGGAAACAATACTACAGGAAAGTAAGCAAATATGGAATAGTATACCTAGTATGGAATAACAAATAATTTTAATTGTTATGTCATAGTAGGTATACTAATCCATAATTGCTTACTTTCCCTCTACTGATATATATCTGTTTGATATATTTATATAGCAGCCTGTTAGGAAACTCATGATCAATGAAATATATGCCATTAAACGGTTGTAAACAATCAAGGGGATAGACCAATTTCTCAAAAATATCCATATCTTAGCTATTTTCCATTAAAAACTTAATAGCTTATTCAATATAATTAAACTTTACGGATTGTATCGCATATCATTTCTTTATTTTATAAAAATTACGGGCAGCATCCTAGCACGAGCTCATATTATGCACATAGGGAGATTTTTTTTTCTTTGTTATATCTATATAAATAAAAATAAAAGTCCTGACTGACTGACTCATCAACGCCCAGCCCAAACCCTTGGACCTAGAAAACTGAAATTTTGCATAGAGGTTTCCTTTATAATGTAGACAAGGAATAAGGAAGGATTTTTCGAAATTCAACCCCTAAGGGAGTTAAAGAGGGGATGAAAGTATGTATGGAAAATCGTCACTTAACGGGTTCAAAATTTCACGCAAGCGAAGCTGCGTGCAAAAGCTAGTCGTGTGATTTAGCAAAAACAAAAGAAATTCTTAGTTTGTTTGCATCAATGGATACGATTTTATGTAATTCCATTTAATTATTACGCTCTTTATTCCACAAAAAACAGCAAATTAAACGCAATCTTGTCTTGATGCCAAAGACTCAATATCGACAGTTGATCGTAAATAACACAATGAACGCTTCGTTAGGCTCACTGACGTTCTCATAGTTGACGGAAAACACGAAATTGGTAAAGTTCAATCATCTCATTCATTTATCTAAGTATGAAATTCATTGAACTTTTGTAAAGAGTCACCGTGCAATGACTCAGCCATGCTCAATGGGAAGTTCATTCATGTCTGTAGAAAACCGTGGCCGTGTCTGATATGTTTTCAACAATAACTGTCAGTGAGGCTGAGGGCACGATTGCACAAAGAAAGAACGGAAATTAGTTTATTCAAAGTTAACTTAAATATATTGCATTAAAAGCATACAAGGTGCATAATAAAAGTAAAAATCGACTTGAAAAAAAAACTAAAAAGAATAAAATAATTACCATAATATAAAATTAACAGTTTCAGAAGTCGGTGGCTTTTATGTGTTTCAGTGTAGAATTGCAGCGACTTCTGAAACTGTTAATTTAAATTAAGTATGGTAATTATTTTATTCTTTTTAGTTTTTTTGAAGTCGGTTTTTAGTTTTGTTTAAAGTTAATTAAATACGTTTTAGTGCACTAAATTACATGGTTTGAGACTACAAATTTAAATGAAACGGTTGCGTAATCTTACGAACGATATATTAATTGCGAGACTGTAATAGTGTATTTAAATAAATAATACGTAAAAATAATTATCCCATCAAAAACATTTACTCGCCTCGCATCAAAAAAGCCACGTCTCGCAATTCTTTCGCCGTGAAAAGTTCTGATATCTAATGTAGAGCCAAGTCGGGCATTTCATTTATGAATATATTTTCGGACTTGGCAATCACGCAGCATAAGGATATACTAGACTACTTGTTTACAGTCGTACAGATTTGTTTGTAGAATTAACAAGGTATCTTACGTCACAGTAATTGTCATGCTTACTATACAACCGAGACAATATTTCAAGATTTTATAATTTTTCTTCCATTGTTTCCTAAACACTAACTCTCTAATTCCCCCCTGCCTTTTTTTCTATCGGACGGCCAGAAGCGCGAAAAAGCGCAGTCGGTTCATGGTTGATATACCAAAAACCCGCACGACGCGCTTTGATTCCACTCTTATTGTGAAAACCGCCAAACAGTGGAATGCGCTGCCCGAGTGGGTGTTCCACAACAACTACAATTTGGGTGTCTTCAAGTCACGAGTGAATCCGTTTCTTCTGGGCAAGCGTGCTCCATCGTAGACCGCATCATCGCTTAACATCAGGCGAGATGGCGTTCAAATGCTATGCTAATACTAGAAGAAAATATTTAAAAAAAAACTGTATGCCAAATATCAAGTTAATAGATCTGCTAGAAGTACCTTAGAATTTTGATGATCAGTGAGTGGAGGGTGAGTGTGTCGAAATAACGAAACTTTGATGACTGATATTTTGTAAACTGTTTTTATTAGAAACTTGTAATTCAGCAATTCAGTTTATTTACATTAGTAAAGATATGACGGATATGTAAAGGTATGACGGATATGTAAAGGTATGACGGATATGTAAAGGTATGACGGATGCTCCTAACATACATAATGAGCTGATTCGACTCTACACATCGAATAATTATCTCCGTAGCAGAAAACATCGACTGCTAGACGTGCCTTCGTGTCTGACTGCAGCCCGTGCTGCGTCTCCCGTACCGCGCGTGTTGACCGCACTAAATAAGCTCGTGGAAGCCAACCCGGACTGCGATCTATTCGCTAACAAATTCGCCAATTTAATGGCTGTGTGCCTACATTTTTGTGAGAATATTAGTATTTAATTGTTGTTATAAGTTTGTTTTATGTTTGTACTTATTATAAACTTTGATTTATGTAATTGGTTTCTGAAGCCGTGTCATCATCATCTGCCTAGCCTTTTCCCAACTATGTTGGGGTCGGCTTCCAGTCGAACCGGATGCAGCTGAATATCAGTATTTTACATGGAGCGACTGCCTATCAGACCTCCACAACCCAGTAACTGGGTAATACGATACTCTTGGTAAGACTAGTTGTCAGACTTTCTGGCTTCTGACCAACAGTAACGACTGTCAAAGATCTACAAATGACAGCCGGGACCAACGGCTTTACGTGCTTTCCGAGGCACGGAGGAAACTCGCTATGGTAAATGGTCACCCATCCACAGACCAACCTCGGCAAGCGTGGCTTAACCCGGAAGATCGGTCTATGCGGCTGTAATTATTTAGCCACGAGCTCCTCTGGTTTCTGGTTTCTGAAGCCGTGTAAATCTTCTTATATATAAAGAGACTGGTACTGACTGACATTTCATTCATCAACGCAGAGCCTAAACCACTAAAGCTGGAAATATGAAATTTAGACAGTAGGTTCCTTACATGACGAAAACATCCACTAAGAAGGGATTTCTCGAAATTCAACCCATAAGGGGGTGAAAAGGGTGATTAACGTTTGTATGCAAGTCCGTCATTTTTGAAGTAAGAAGCATGAAATTAAGTATTAAGATTTCTGGTTAGGAGTAAATGTACACGTGTTTGAGCGTTTTTGGAAATTCAACCCCTAAGGGGGTAAAATAACTGTTGTAAGTTTGTATGAGAAATCTGGTACTTTTGAAGTAAGAAGCATGAAATTTAATATTTAGGTTAGTGGTCAGAAATAAACGTACACATGTTTCAGGGTTTTTAGAAATTCAACCCCTAAGGTGGTGAAATAAGTGTTGTAAGTTTGTATGAGAAATCTGTTAGTTTTGAAGTAAGAAGCATGGAATTAAGTATTTCGGCTTCTGGTTAGAAATAAATATACACGTATTTGAGCTTTTTTTGGAAATTATACCCCTACTTATGGGCTGAAATAGAGGATAAAAGTTTCTATGAAGTTAAAAGCAAAAATCAAATAATAGGCTTTCTGGCTAGGTATAAATACGCGTTTTAGGAACGTTTTTGTAAATTCTACCTCTAGTGGGTGAAATTGGAGGTGAAAGTTTTCTTGAAGTTAAAAGCATGAAATTAAATAATAGGGTTTCGGATTAATAATAAATGACCGCGTGTGAGCGTTTTTGTAAATTAAACCCCTAAGGGGGTAAAGTAGCGGATGAAAGTTTGTATAAGAAGTCTGGTACTCCTGAAGTAAGAAGCATAAAACATACACGTATTTCAGGGTTTTTGAAAAATCTATCCCTAGAGGGTGAAATAGAGAATGAAAGTTTTTTTATTGTTGACACTTGCGCGAGAGTTTCTGGCATAGTATGTACCATCACCGTAATATAGGAGGTGGTGCGCGAGTCGTATCGGATAGTATTAAATAAAAATTCACATCGTTCATCCGATTGAGTTGAAACTTTGTATAGTTGTTGTTACTCACGCGAAAGTTTCTGACATAGTACCTTCAACGTACAATAGGTGGCGCACGAGTCGTATTAGATAATTGTTTGTCTTCTTCTATTAGAAAGAGAAAGGTACTAACTGAAATATGATATTTGGAAAGTCGGTTCCTTTTGTAACGTAAGCATCCACTAAGAAGAGATTTCTCGAAATTCAACCACTAAGGGGGTGAAAAGGGTGATTAACGTTTGTATGCAAGTCCGTCATTATTGAAGTAAGAAGCATGAAATTAAACGTTATGGTTTCTGGTTAGAGATTAATGTACATGCATTTGACCGTTTTTGTAAATTCAACTCTCAAGGGGATGAAATAAGGGTTAAAACTTTATATGTGGAATCTGATACTTTTGAAGTAAGAAGCGTGGAATTAAATATTTAGGTTACTGGTTAGAAATTAACATACGCGCGTTTTAGGGTTTTTGGAAATACAACCCTTAAGGGGGTGAAATAAGTGTTGAATGTTTGTATGAGAACTCTGGTACTTTTGAAGTAAGAAGCATGAAATTAAATATTAATGTTCATGGTTAGAAATAAATGTACACAGGTTTAAGTTCTTTTAGATATTCAACCCCTAAAGGGGTGAAATAAGTGGTTAAAGTTCGTATAAGAAATTTGGTAGTTTTGAAATAAGAAGCATGGAATTAAATATTTAGACTTTTGAAGAGAAATAAATATACACGTGTTTGAGGGTTTTTGGAAATTCTACCACTAAGGGGAGAAATACGGGATGAAAGATTTATGTACTGAAGTTAAAAAGAGCATGCATTAAAATAACAGGGTTTCTGCTGGGAATTAAACATACACGTTTTAATGTTTTTTGGAAATTCTACCTATATGAGGGTGAAATAATAAGTGTTGAAAGTTTGTTTGAAAAATGTGCTACTTTTGAAGTAAGAAGAATGGAATTAAATATTTAGGCTTCTGGTTAGAAGTAAACATACACGTTTGAGGGTTTTTGGACATTGTTCCCCTAAGAGATAAAATAAGGGAAAAAAGTTTTTTCGTAATTAAAAGCATGATATCAAATAATTGGGTTTCTGGTTAGAAATAAATGTACATAAATGTTTGAGCGTTTTTACAAATTCAACCTTTAAGGAGGTGAAATAAGAGTTCCAAGTTTTTATGAAAAATCTGGTACTTTTGAAGTAACAAAGGGAGAAACTGACTGACTGACAGATCTATCAACGCAAAGCCTAATCCGCTGGGGTTAGAAACTTGAAATGTTCAAAGGAGGTACCTCTAATAACGTTGGCATTCACTAAGGAAAGGTTTTTGGAAATTCCACCCCTTAAGTGGTGAAATGGATTGTTAACGTTTGTATGAAAATTCTTATTCCATGGGTAACCCCGTAAACTTAAAATTTGCACAAACACTGTTCAAAATAAATACTAATAGACTGACTTTTTTGATTTTAAACCTACATTTAAAAAGGGGCTTAAAGAGGGTTTAAAATTACACGCAAGCGAAGCTGCGGGCAACAGCTAGCCTTATATATAAAGAGACTGGTACTGACTGACATTTCATTCATCAACGCAGAGCCTAAGCCGCTAAAGCTGGAAATATGAAATTTGGGCAGTAGGTTCCTTACGTGACGAAAACATCCACTAAGAAGGGATTTCTCGAAATTCAACCCCTAAGGGGGTGAAAAAGGTGATTAACGTTTGTATGCAAGTCCGTCATTTTTGAAGTAAGAAACATGAAATTAAGTATTAAGGTTTCTAGTTAGGAGTAAATGTATACGTGCTTCAGCGTTTTTGGAAATTCAACCCCTAAGGGGGTGAAATAAGTCTTGTAAGTTTGTATGAGAAATCTGGTAATTTTGAAGTAAGAAGCATGGAATTCAATATTTAGGTTACTGGTCAGAAATAAACATACACGTGTTTCAGGGTTTTTGGAAATTCCACCCCTTAAGAGGTGAAATGGGTTATTAACGTTTGTATGAAAACCCCTTAGTCCATGGGATTATTAACTTAAAATTTGGCACAAAAACTGTTCAAAGTAAATAATAAAAGGATTTTTCGGATTTTTTTGATTTTATACCTACATTTAAAAAGGGCTTAAAGAGCGTTTAAAATTTCACGCAGGCGAAGCTGCGGGCAACAGCTAGTCAATAAATAAATTAGGTACAGAGAGTACCTAAACAGAGAAAAATCCTTTTATTATTTACTACTGTTGTTTTCAGGCTTTCGCTCTCATCTGTTACAAAGATATAGGGTGCTTAGAAGTGCCTTGAGTTGCACGAGAAAAAGGTGTACGGCCGTGCCTGCTCGATGTTATCAGGAACACTACCGTGCATGATTAGTTACACATAATTTCTTCGTCAACTACACTGGTCATAGCTCTGTGGTCTATGAGCTACTCGTAGTTTGTGTGGTGGGCGACTAATTTATAACTCGACACGTTGAGTTACAACTGTATGGAGCAGAGGCGTTCGTTAGCGTTTATAACGTTAAAGCTTCCGCACAAGACACACTTTTAGGCTTGTTTCACACGTACCACAACTACACCACAACCACACCACAATAACAAATGGGGAACTAATTTGTATGAACATGAATAATTTAATTCACACGGACGACATTTTGTCGTCAAAGCTGCAGCGATACTATTTACACGTAACCACTGCTTGATCACTTTTATCGCTGCGATGTAGTGTGAAATGAAATGAAATAATATTTGTTTCTGTAAATAAATCTGTTACAGACACTTTTACAAGTCAATGTAATGTTTTTAGGGTTCCGTATTTTTAAGACTAGATGGCGCCGGCATTTCCTATCTGACTAGCTCTGAGAAGAAAAGCCGAAACAAACTCAGAGGTCAAGATCTCTTTTAAAGTCCAGACATTGTAGTGTAAAACTATTAGAGTGTAACAATGTAGGGCAACGTCTAGAATGGCATTTTGAGGAAAGAGCCATAGCAGGTTTGAGTTGACCTGTCATAACTGACGGCACGCATGCATCAGCCATCGTGTAGCTCACCGTGTGATTGTGGAAAGTGTATATTCTCCCTTTAGAGAAGTTCAATTCGACCCAAAAAAAAAGCCGCCAATGTTAGCTTTTTGTAGTCCATCATGGACATCCGATTGAGATTCATATAAAATTGAAGGTAATTTAGATTTGGCAGTTAGATCCTTGTTTTAATATCCTTAAGCAACATTTCGTTGATCACGGCTTTTAATCCTAACTTCCTAACTAATATATTCCTAAATAATAATCTATAATATAAAAATGAATCCCTATTTCCCTTGGTCACGGCATCACGCGTGAGCGGCTGGACCGATTTCGCTAATTTTTTTTTTGTTGTGTTCGTAATTGTCCGGAGAAGGTTCTCATGAAAGAAAATTTTGATATTTAAAAAAAAAACGAAATTATCTCAGTATGCCCATGTAGATAGTAGGCAGGTAGTAAGTAGGAAAAACTGCATTGCAACGCATGCCGGGTACAGCTAGTGTATTATAAATGCGAAAGTAAGTTTGTTTCTTTGTTACCTTTTCACGCCTAAACCACTGAACCGATCATCCTGAATTTTTTCATATACGTTGTCAGTTGTACAGAAACGGACATGAGGTACCTTTCATCCCGAAAAAAAGTACTGTTCCCGAGGAAAACAACACTAAGGGTAATAGATGGCGCTACGTGTCTTTCGAATCATGATTGAATTATATTATTATAGTTTAGTAGTGTGTTAAGAGTTAATTAACACGAGCGAAGCCGCGGGCAAAAGCTAGTTTTTATATAAAATTGTCTGTTCGCCATAAAATAGTTGGTGTGTGGTCGTCTTAACTAGGTGTGCAATATTGTTAATTTACGCGTGTTGGTTGCCGGGCGTGTTTTACCGTCGGTTGTTACCGCGTTACCGTCGGGAAGTGATCGTTAATCTCGTTGCCAATCAATCAGCTCGGATCGATCGGATCTCGAGTGTCGATCGTTATTTACCGTGAAATTGAATACTGTGATGTGAGGCAGTAACTGACTCGTGCGATGGTTTTACTATTGTTTATAACTTTGGAATGGCCTTGTTAACTAACAAGCATGGCTGCAGGTATTAAAATTGTTAATTCCAGTCTCAGGTGTACACAGAGAGAAGAAACAGATCACTTTAATATGTATTAAACTCCGACTTACGGCATGCGAAACTGTTCATTATTATCATAGATCAGCCCTATCAGGAGGCAGGGCTGATCTATGATAATAATGAATAGTTCGAGTAATCGAAAGAGAAAATTGGAACAAAAAAATTAAAAAAAAATGTTAGAAATCGCAGTTTAGCCGCAGCTCAACAACGGCTATAATTTTTTAACCGACTTCAAAAATAAAGAGGTTTTGGTAGACCATACTTCAGAATCCCATATTTTTTTTTTCAAAATTAATTCTGCGCTTTTTTAAAAAAATCAACAAAAACAAAAAATATATACTTAGATGACGTTTTGATTTGTGGTTCCCTTCAGCAAAATTTTTGATGAGGACTTTCAATCTCTGTTTTAACTGTGATCACAGAAACATTAGCCAAGAACAAAGAAGATTGTATCTATTTGTAAGGAGCCGTCATGATAAAATTATACATTAATACCTATTCTTAATGAAAACTACCTAGTTGTTGGAAAGATTACGCAACCGTGTCATTTAAATTTGTAGTCTTAAACGGTGTAATTTATGGCACTAAAACCTATTTAATAAATGACTTTAAATAAAAGTAAAAACCGACTCCAGAAAAAACTAAAAACAGTCAAATAATACAAAATTAACAGTTTCAGAAGTCGGTGCGATTCTATACTGAAACAAAATAAAACCACCGACTTCTGAAACTGTTAATTTTGTAATATGGTAATTATTTAACTCTGGTTAATTTTTTTTCTAATCGGTTTTTACTTTTATTTACATTAATTTCTAATAGAAATAACGGTCAAACGACCTTGTTTGAATTGGTAGAATTGGTCGCCTAAATATTGGCCTTTCAATGACCGATACACTTAATGATAGGTGTATATTACCAAAGCTCACAGGGACTTCTGCACTCATTAGCAACTGCAAAATGATTTTAGTTTAACGCAGAGCAATTGCCATCGGTCTTCTAACTTTGTCGTAGTTGGTCTGTTAACTTTGGAAACATTCATAATGTATTTTTTAGGTAATTTGTATAAAAAAAGTAAAACTCGACTTAATAAATCTGAAAGCAGTAAAATAATTTTCATATTATTTTAAATTAACAGTTTCAGAAGTCTTTGCAATTCTAAACTGAAACAAATTGAAGGCACCGACTTATGAAACTGTTAATTTTATAATAAGGGAATTATTTTACTATTTCAGTGTTTTTTTAGTCGATTTAACTTTTTATTTTATTTAAGTAATAATACTTTTAAGTGCCACAAATTACAATTATAATAGTGTAAAATTCGTATACTACTGCTACAACTAAAACTTCGTAGGTAATTCATTTTCAAACTACTAACATCATCATCATCATTCAGCCGAAAAACGTCCTTTGCTGGACATAGGCCTCCCCTAAGCCATTTTTGCCATAATCGTCACGCTTGGCAGGCGGGTTTGCGATCGCAGTATGGTTGTTAAAGTACTCAGAGAACGCTGCTGCCCATCCTCTAGTGAATCCCTTAGTCGCCTTATACGACACCCACTGGAAGAGATGGGGTAGTGCAATAGCAAAATAATACTTTACGTCCGGCACCACATGAAACTACTAATAATATTGTTTAAAAAATTACTCATGCAAACTTAGTAAAATCCATATAGGATCAACTGAAAAGCACACAAATAAAAAACAATAATCGGTCCACAAATCTCTGAGAAATCGGTGAAAACATATTTTAAAAAAATGCTTCAAATTGAAAACCTCCTCCTTTTCAAAGTCGGTTATAAATTAGGAAAATAGAAATACTACGTGTGATGACACCCACACAGATGATCTGCTTATAATAGAACGCCACATATTCCTATAAATAATTAAAAGAGAAAGTACACAAGACTTACTAATCACAGCATAATGAATCGTAAACTGTAATCAAACAAACAAACGTATTGTAATGGTGTGTGTATCACTAGGAGGTTCATTATACACTCGTAAATAGGGCTGTCCCTAGATAGTGAACAAGTATAGTATAATAGACTAATAGTTGACTAATGTTAGCACAATGAGTGGTAAAGTGTAATCAAACAAGCGTTTTGTAATGTTGTGTGGATCAACTGGAGGTTAATTATACACTCGTTTAGGGCTGCCACTAACATAATTATTTGATCAGCATCAATATACGAGTAAGATACAAAATCTTTAGGGATTTGGGTAAATAATGGACGGTAAGATTAGGAATTTATTTACCTGCATTGCATCTTGATTTGTACTTCCGCGACTAATACATACCGTCTCCTTAAAGTGAAATCTCGTGAATGCAATTTGGTCATTTTTATTTTATCACGAGTTAGGCGTGAATTACATAGAAGCGGCGTAAGGTGCAGACGAGGCGCAGGCGCGACGCTTTCATGCATTTTGTGCGAAAAAGATTTGAAGCGGCACGATAAAACGTATGAAAACGACGCGCAGCGCCTCGCCTGCGTCTTACGCCGTTTCTATACAGGGTGTTAACGAATTCATGTAATTCCTTAAAACGACATGATCTACTACTGATGTAGACAGGCCCCACACGGGATTTGATTGATTAAAAATATAAAAAATAAAATTATTCTTTTTTCATGCGGCTTTGTTACCGATCGTATCCTAACCACCTAATAAGGATTCAGTAAAAAAAATAAGAAATTATTTTTTTGCAAAAAAAAAGTTTTATTCATGTGAACATTTCGATGCCACGCCTCAATTAATGAAAGCACGGCGACACGGCTGGCAGGCACGACTAACGCGATATCGCTCTTTGCAGTCAGATAACTCAAGGCTCTAAAATGACTCAGAAATAGAAAACCAAGATTATTTTTTTTGAATTTTTTTCGTTGTTTTTCAAAAATTCCCATTTAGGATTAATCTGTGTCAACAGTAGATCACGTGGTTTGAAGGAATTACACGAATTCGTTAACAGCCTGTATAATTCACTCTTTAGGTGCTATAATTATAAGAGAGCTGCTCTATGCGAAATTATTTTGTAGGCACTGAAATTAAGCCTTTATTGGGTATATAAAATTCGTAATAAATATAGTTGACTAAGGTGACGATACGCGGATCTTGAAGTATTGAGTTCCATTCCCATGTCAGAGACAAGAGTCACTAAGGCACGTACTAATTTATTATTATTAAAGAGATTCCTCTTAAGTATAGTTTTAAATAACCTTGAAACGTATTAAAAAAAGTTGTCAAATATACGGAATTCTACTTAATGGTAGCTGCTGTTGGAAGAGCTCTCAAATGAAAGCTGTCTATTAAGAGCCCAAATACACGTCCAATACTTGCCTCCGATAGTCGGTTCCGATAGTCTGATCAGACTATCTGAAGGCTTCCGCGTCATGCATTTGTTTGAACATGAATTACACGTACGATCAGACTATCGGATCGGATGTCAGAATCGTAAGCATCGTCCGGGCGTCGTCGTCGAACAGAAAAAATCGGATACAAGAATCTTACGTGTATTTCATGAATCTGATCAGACAGTCGGATCCGGCTCCCGGAAGCAAGTATCGGACGTGTATTTTGGCTCTAAAAGTGTTTCAAGACAGCATCCCTATCAATATAGCATGCCTATAAAGACAGCATGCCCATCGCAAATTGTCGTGCACAACCGCACAACTTCCATACCGGTTTGTTTTTTTTTTTATTTTGGTAAGAAAAATGCATCCTAGCTCCACTATTGACAAAGTTTTGCAAAATGATTCCAACCCGTATAATATTTCTTCAAAGTTAGTCGGCAGCCCTGGCCATCAGCGCAAGCGCAGTCGATCGAAATGAGTCGGTCGTTCAACAAATATTTTTTCTATTTAACGTGGAGCAGAGGAACATACTCGTATTATGAGAAATATGTGAGACGTATAATTACTGAGGTCGTATTTATTTGTATTTACACACTAGACGTTAAGGAGATGGTCTTCGAGTTATTTTAATCTCTCATCTGATACTTAAGTTTGGTACTAGTTATGAAGATTTTTTGGGTTAACCTTGTTTCATCGAAAAAAAATTGCCAAATTTTCACTTCCCAAACAAGTTTCTGCATAATTTCATTTGCCAAATTACTGCTTAGCAAATAAACTCTTCACAAATAAATTGTAACGCAAACCTAATGTTTGGCAAGTGAACGTTTAAACAATAACTTGCTTACCAACTAGTACTTTTACCAATTTTAATGTAGTGAAATATTTCAGTTGGTATAACATATTTTACGCAAAATAAAAAATAATTTTCTAGCACTCGCCGGCCGCTACGGCGGCACGCTCGCTTCGCTCGTTCGGCTCATGCGTTGTGTGAGCACAGTTCTAACCTAACCTAGCTATTTCGATTTAAAAAAGATATAAGCGTGTTACAATCATTTGACTAAATGTTTATTGTCTAAAGATTGTTTGCTGTAATAAATTATTTGATTAAAGACCAAATGCCTTAATTATAATATATCCTTGATAATATTCTGCCGAGTAAAAATTTGACCAAATGAAAATGTGCGTACTAAAATCATTCCAAAATATTGCATTGGTATAAAAAGAGTTGCTAAGATGCGTTTGGGTAATGTGGTCAAAATAATTTTAGCAAAACGGCAGGCTCCCAGATTTCGAGATTCAGATTAACCACATTTAAATAAGTATCAATCTTGTAACCTTTATTAGATTGTCCCGGAAAATCGATGGTATAAGATAGAACAAATAAAACTTCTATCAAAAACTATGACTGCTGAAGGAATTCCATAAAAGTAAACTACTTACATTTAAAAAAAACCCTACTTATATTATAAATGCGAAAGTAATTCCGTCTGTTTGTCTGTTACGTTTTCACACGTAAACCGCTGAATCGATTTTGATGAAACTTGGTACAGAGATAATCTGGAAGCCGCAGAAGGATATAGGCTACTTTTATCCCGAAAAACGCGAAATACGCGATAAATGACATCCACGCGGGCGAAGCCGCAAGCGACTCCTAGTGTTTTTATAAATCCCACCAGATCACTCGGTATAGTAACTCGTTCTGAAACGTTAACATAAATTGTCTGAGCAGTCAATACGGCTCAGCTCAATATACGACGCTCAATGATACAGCGAGCTGGAGTTACGACTGATTGTAGACATCTGGAGCAGGACACGCGGAGGTACAGGACCTGGTTTACTTTCATTCGTAAGCATCTATCGACCGAGTTCGTGAATATTAAAAAGGTTGTACAATAATAATGATCATATAACCCTATTTTATGCGTGGCCTGAAGCGCACTTGGTGGTAATTTTTTCCTTATTTCCAAACGTCGTAGAACAAAAGTTTTAAAGAACTTAAACTGAATGTTTTAAACTTTTCGTCCAGTACGTTTTGTAAATTCAATTTATTATATACTAGGTTTTGCCTGCGGTTTCACTCGCAGTTTTTCCCGAATTTGCCAATTTTCCGGGCAACTTTTCCATTTAATCTTCGATTCGGACGAACAAGTTTTTTTTTTTTAATAGCTTTGTCGGTCCTTTCTTTCTCAAGTAATGCGCTTACCAACGAACAGCATCAAATTTTTATTTATATAGATATTAAATCGTAATATTTCATGTAAATAACTTCGCCTTAACACACTACAGTTCGATTCCCGCGCTCGTCCAAATACTTATGTCATATTTTCTATATGACCGCCCGGCGCCCGCGCACCGCGCCTCTCAAATTATAATCATCTCAGTGACAGTTATGTACCAAACCGTATTTATGCAATATATTCAAAACTAATTGTTATTTATTTTACGACTATGGTCTGTCGAGAATTTGATATCTATCGTCTATGATAGAGACTGTATAATTATATAGATGAAAGTAGCTAGGAACAAATCGGAAGACAAAACACCGTTCTTAAAAAATGTGTGTCCATGTCTGTTTTTGCGCAAAATACATGTATCTGCGTATCGTAGATAGGAAATATTTAAAAAAATCGCGGTATGTTTAATGGAGAGCCAATAAAATCCATTTCGATAACTTGTAGAATATTTGTCTGTTTGTCGGTTTATTTGCGTAACTCGGAGTAACATTTAGTTTTTGTTTCATCGTCATCAGTTCGTTCAGTCAAAAGATATCACAATTTAAAGTTATCAATAAGAAAGTTTAGTTATTGCGACACAACATCGGTTTCCGACTTCCACGCGGAAGGAATCGCGGGCGCAGCTAATAAATAAATAGATTTTAGACAAACTGGGGGCCTAGACAAAATCCTTAAACGTTAACGTCTGCGATAAGATCAAATTGTATGGAAATGACTATTGATCGAGCGTAGGTAAATGTCATTTCCATACAATTTGATCTTTCCGCAGGCCATAATGTTTGACGAAAAGGAATTTTGTCTCAGGGGGCTGAACTGACACTAAACAGCAATTAATTTTGGCAATACAGTAATATTAATTAATGCGTGGTAGATGGTAGCCGACAAGACGGATTGTTAAAACATACAGTGCCATAGACATAACACATTAATTGTTGAACTGTCACAATCAAAGCTATTGTGTCAGTTTTCAGGCATCCGTACTAATACGTCTCAGCTGCCTTACTCAGGTCGGCGCGGGCGGTCCTTCTGACCGGGAAAGACTAGCTACATATTCAAACAGTGGATTTTATAATAGGCTGAGTTGATCTATTGATATTATTAATAGGCGCGACAACAGTAGGATATGTCTTCACACTGCGGGGACAACCCTTATGCGCAAAAGTGTCTTAATAAATTTCCTAAAATTATTAAGACTGCCCTTATCACTTTTTAAAAATAAGCTGCGGATTTTTTTTAGTTAATAAAGTATAGTATAATATTTTGAGTTTTTTAAATGAAAAGGACTTTTCTCTTCCGACTGCTAATATAGTTAAGAATAATAAGTAGATAAATCATGTAAGTTTAAATTATCTTTCTCTCTGTAATATTAATCTATGTGTTTGATGTGATGCTTTCTCATTAATACTTTTTGCATGCCGATTGGTAAAATATGGCTGAAACTTTACTTATGTGTAACTCCATTTTGTACCCATATTTGCAAAATAAATCATCTTTCTTTCTTTATTAAAAAAGGGTCGAACAGGAACTATACGGGATCTAATTATATTGGAATGCCAAAATACTTGAGAACAAGCTAGAATGATGATGTATTAAACTTAGTTTTGAATTAAAATGTGGTACTTATGGAATCTATCATCGTATCCATAAACACCTCATCAGTTTAATCAGCAGTTTAATTTGTAAACGTTAAGTATGATGACGACATTCTTGTAGTTTTAACTATCTATCTGATAGTAACTGTGTATAAACTAGCGCGGCCCGCGGCGATGCTTCGACTTTTAATTAAACATAACTTGATTCATGATTATTGCCCGCGGTTCTATATATTTTAGGAATTCTGATGATAGGTAGGTATGTTTGTTAATTTTTCGAAATAATTTATAGATAGCCTAAAATTATACAGTGACATAAATTGTTTTATTCCGAATGGCAATTGTTGATTATATCGACATTGAATTTCAGGTCAATAGAGCTGTAGGATTTTTGAGCATCGATACTACTTTTATTTATTAAAATTATACCATAACTTTTCATTTCCTTGTATTTAAGTGTTATAAGAGGCTTCTTAAATTATTTAGCAGTCATAATTTACTTATAATTGTCACAATCTAATAACACAGTGTACCTACTTACTACATACAGTGGGTCAACGCCCATACATTTGACAGGTCCTATGAAATGTCAAAATGATGTAGGGGCGAAGGTTATGTCCCGAGTACGCAGTATGGCTACTCGGGACATAACCTCCGCCCCTTCACCCCGCAACCCCCCGCATGATTGCTCTGCGACAATGTTCTACGTTGACCGACTGTAAAGAGTAAGATATAGGTAGACTGTGCTAATTAAAGGTTCGATTTGACACCTGCCAAAACACTTGGAGTAATGTCAACACTAGTAATAATTACTACAATACATGCTGTTTAGTTTCATATTATCAATGGTGCGCTATGTTCAGATAAATGAACGTATCGGAAATGAATAAACACACAGTGAAATGTAAAGTCGCTGAGTGGTTACTGCAACAGGATTACACTAGTACAGAATCCTTACTCACTTACATCACTTAATGTATCTAATACAAACGCGCGCACACTCATCCGCAGACACACCCTCCCTCACACACGCACTTACACACTCACACACACACATACACACTCACACATCCAAACACACACATACTCACCTACACAATTTCACACTTTTTAAAAATAATATGGTAGAATTTCAATGTTTACTTTTTCTTGTTGTAATATTCTAATTATAAGATCCCCTTAGCCGAACACTGTCTCTTAAGACACAGGTTACCCTAGTTTAAGAGGCAGGGTTTACCTTTTGTATACAGATATCTACAACATTATTAATACAACCTCTACCCATTGTAGTAATAAACCTCTTCCCTATGTAATCTTTAATGTTTCTAATCTGTAATCTTTTTGGTCAATAAATATTATTATTATTATTATAAATAAAAATGCAATTGTCTTTAAAATCGAAGGCGTGCAACTTCTGTATATACTTATTTTGTGCTTTTATGCAAATGTGAAATCGGACCTACCGACGTTGTTCGAAATCTTAATAAACAATTTTCATTTGCTGGAGATCTGCCAGCATCTAGGAAAAGACCTATTCTATTATAACATATTCCAAGATTCTCTAATAACGGTTACCTCATTGATATGGTGTTTATAAAGACGTCTTAACGTAAATAATATTCACGTAGAGAGATCATCTCTTATTAATTATGATAATCTCATCATACATCTTGATAACTGTGAGTTACTGCGCATATCTCACAGAGGTCAGCCTCTTTCTCTGATAATGTTGCACTCACACCTCTTTCTGATTAAGTTATAAACCACGGTATTTATAAGTAAATGAAGTAGCAAATTAAATAAGTTGTTATAAACAAGACACCTTGTGCTAGTGATGATACTAAAACGTTTTCGATGGTCTATCGATATTTGACCAAACAGAAACAATTAAAAAAAATTGTCGACATCGTCGTAAAAGATGTCGTGGTGGCCCGGAGGTTACAGACCCGCTTGTTAAGCACCGGGCTGCGGGTTCAAACCCAAGCAAGTACCAATGTGACTTTTTCAATGTCATGTGTATTTTCTTAGTTAATCTAAGACGCTACTAACATACGGTGAAGGAAAACATCTTGAAGAAACCTGGACTTGAATAGTCTGGAATTGCCAACACGCAGTGAGCAAGCGTGGTGATCAATGCTCGTTCCTTCTACGTATGAGACGAGGCCTTTGCCCTGAAATGGGATAGTGACTGGCTAATATTTATTTATTTATGTAGGTATCGACAATATCGAAGGCATATCGATTTGTTTGTCGTGTGATTTCAAGGAATCAATACTGAATCCTTTTTATCTCGCAGGTATCATGTACTTTGTTCATCATCAATTACTATCAAAACCATTATTATCACCAATTAGTTTGCCAAACGTGGCGATTCAGATCAACAGCTCTATTAAGAGCAGATATTTAGGTGACCGATATTATTGTTGTTTTATTTATTTAGCCACAATACGTAGTGCATTTAAGGAGCTTTGTCTTCATCTAGACAAATAAGTAAGACTGAAAGTACCTCCGACCGGGCAACTATCGGTATTGAATTTGTCGATAGTAGCACAACACTACTTAGCACTCACGAGTTTTGAAAGTGCAGTAAATATGTTCTGGTTAATTGAAAACTCTCTCGCCGACAGATAAGCAAATATACGGGACGTGATCACAATATAATATTGTTAACGAGTGGATAAGTTAAGTGATGCTGCGACCACAATCTTTATTAAAAACTTTTGCTTCCGCGAGTCGAAGGACAGGTGTGCTCGATTAATTATTTTATACGAATTGATACAACAACAATTTTGTTTCGGCGAAAACTGCGCGATGCGATGCGATTGAAGCAATTCAGGAAACTTTCATAGTACTTACTGTCCGTAAAATCGAATTAATTCATGCGCATCTAATCGATTCTATTAATGTCTTGGATAGTCAAGACTGCTGTTGTTCTTTTGAACTAATAGAACAACAGGACAATTGCGTAACGTAACCAACATCATTAATGACAGTAAGTTGATGTGTCAAAAACAATATTCATTGCGTGGTACATGGTTGTGGAGAAGTCGAATTGTTAATACATACGGTGCTATGGAAATTGTTGACCTGTCAAAATCAAAGCTATAGCGATTACGTGTGTGTTGCGCAATTAGAATGCTAATCTAAATGCTATCGTATTTATGTCTTAACAAGAATATACACTTGGGGGCAAATAAATCGAGCCACTCCTTATTCACGTGTCCTGGTTATTAGTTTTGGTTTTGTAGCGGCATCTATCTCGCCACATGCGAACTATCCTACATCGCGCAATCAAGATTTAACACGCAGATAGTATATATACAACCCCCCAACATCAAGCGTTGGGCCCGGACCGTCTCGTGCTCATCATTCGAGACTTTCTGTCGGATCGCTCCTTCCGCTATCGCCTAGAAGGCACCCTCTCGTCCCCTCACCCCATCCGCGCCGGAGTCCCTCAGGGCTCCGTGCTATCGCCCCTTCTGTTCACGTTGTACACTAGCGACATTCCCAAACGTGGCTTGGCCAAGTTGGCTCTCTGCGCCGACGACACGGCTATCTACTATTCCAGTAGGAGTCTCGATAGCATCTCTCGAACCCTTCAAACCGCAGCCAACGCCCTCGGGGTCTGGTTCCGGAAATGGAGAATAGAGGTGAATCCCGAAAAGAGCGCAGCCGTTCTTTTCGAGAGACACGGTGATTCCCACACCCACATCCGTCCCGTCCTCATGTTCGGCAGACAGATCCCTTGGGAGATGAAAGCCAAATACCTGGGGGTTATCCTAGACCACCATCTGAGTTTCCGAGACCACATCAAAGCGGTGCGCGCTCGCGCCGCTTTCGCTGTCGGTCGCTTCCACCCCATCCTTAGAGCACGCAGTAAATTGTCACTTAGAAATAAGCTGAGAATCTACGTGATGTGCATCCGCCCCATCTTGACTTAGGCTAGCGTCGTGTTCGCACACGTTAAGCCTTGTCGTTTCAAATCCTTTCAAACCCTCCAGAATCGAGTGTTGCGCAGAGCCGCGGCTGCCCCGTGGTTCATGCGTAACGTCCAACTCCATCTCGATCTAAAAATGCCAACCATCAGGCAATACCTCAAACGCATTTCCAAGCGTTACTTCGACACTGCCCCCCTCCATCCGAACCCCCTAGTTGCCGCAGCGGCCGACTACAGTCCCTCTCTCATAAGTAAAGTTCGCCGTCCCAGGCACACACTTTTAGAACCCGATGACGAAATAACCCTCCTCCAGGAGGCGAGTAAATCGACCAGCACAATACACAACGTCCGCCGCCGTCCGGCATATCGTCCTCGCCGACGAGGCCCGTCGCGACGTCCCACCGCCGCCGGTCACGATCCACCGAGCTCTCCCGTCGTAGAGCCGGTCGTCTCTTCAGACTCCGCAGTCACACCGATAATTCAGCCCTTATCAAGCTGTCTCCCCCCCCCCTATGTCCACGCCAGCAACGCCCTAAGCCGAGGTCCGAGTCCCACTAGGGGTCGCCCTTAGTACTGTTGTTGCAGGTAGTCATGATGTTAGTGTAGTACAAGTAGTTAGCTTAGGTTAAGTATTTTACTTCCCCCCCATTGGCTGGAGACCCTTCAGGTCACGCCAATAACTGCCCGGTCACGTAGAAACCGTCCCCTAGGACGACCTACAGCAGTCCAATAGAAAAAAAAAAAAAAAAATCAAGCGTTGGGCAGTACCCCGCCAGGCACAAGACTCCGCCTGGTTGAAGGATCTTCCCTTTGGTTGGAGGAACACCACACCTCGTTCCTCCACAGTTTCATGGATTTTGTACTAAGTTGACTAAAAACTACCCTCATTGTATAGGTTATCAAATAACCTTTTAGGCGATATATGTTTAGAATTGATCTGTTCCATATTAGGTACCAAAAATAATAACAATTATACGTGAAAAATAGAAGTGGCTCGATTTATTTGCTCCCAAGTATAGGTACAGGTATAAACACTAAGAACTAGAAAGAGTTGAACTTTTAACATTGATGAAATATGAGTAATTTTTTCGGAGATTAATATAAGACGACTAGCTTTTGCTCGCGGCTTCGCTCCCGTTAATTTACGGATCCCTAATTTTTTGATCCCAAAATATAGCCTATAGCACTCAGGGATAACGTAGCTTCCTATTGGTGAAAGAATTTTTGAAATCGGATGAGTAATTTCGGAGATTACCTCCTACATACAAACAAACAAACAAACAAACAAACAAATTCTACCTCTTTTTAACCGACTTCAAAAAGGAGGAGGTTCTCAATTCGGTTGTATTTTTTTTTTTTAACCGACTTCAAAAAGGAGGAGGTTCTCAATTCGGTTGTATTTTTTTTTTTATTTTTTTTTTTATTTTTATTTTTTATGTTTGTTACCTCATATCTCCGTCATTTATGAACCGATTTGAAAAATTCTTTTTTCGTTCGAAAGGGTATACTTCCCGATTGGTCCCATTTAAATTTTGTTATGATTAGACCATGAACTTCAGAGATATGGAACGGAACTCCTCATCGGATCAAAGCAAAATTCTCAAATTACTAATATTGCTTTGTTTATATTTGTTGTTGGGAACTGACTACTTGAAAAGAGGAGGGGGTGCGTGTCCCCCCTCCCCCCCTTTGGAATGTTTTCATTATATCGTGTAAGGTATCATTTGAAAGGACTTTTTATACCCGATTACGTCAAAGCCAAAAAGAAGGGTTATGAAGGAGGGGGTTAAAATTATGACACTAAAACGTATTAAATAAAAAATAAACTTTAAAAAAAGTAAAAACCGACTTCAAAGAAATACTAAAAGGAGTAAAATAATTACCATAACATAAAATTAACAGTTTCAGAAGTCGGTGCCACTCTACACTGAAGCAAATAGAAGCCACCGACTTCTGAAACTGTTAATTTTATGTTATGGTAATTATTTTACTCCTTTTAGTATTTCTTTGAAGTCGGTTTTTACTTTTTTTAAAGTTTATTTTTTAATATTAGTATAGATAAGTAAATATTTTGACATTGATACAAAGTAAAGTATCCAATCGTTTCTACATCGGTGCTTGATATAAAGCACAGGTAACGCAAGTGTCTGTATGTGTCACTTCATTACCGGCGATTGCCGATGTCTGTTACTTCCGCGATGCGATTGAGTCAACTCGTAAACTGTGCGTACAGACACGTTTCACTGTCCAATTAAAACTTTAAACTTGTTCGATTATAGCGCCGCATTTATTAATCAACGATAAAACTTTTATGTACAAGACTTAATCAATGTCCAATCTTTGTTAATTATTTTATTTACATGATTTATCTGCTTTTAGGATCGAATTCCACAGTTTAGGCTTTATCAATTAGCTGTGCCCGCGACTTCTGTCGCATGGAAGTCGGAAAACAACATTGTGATGCAACAACTAAACAATGTATATTTACTCAATTTTTTAAATCTAATCACTTTTATTTCCAATACGATTACTGCTCATCACCCACACTCAATAGTGTGATAATTTGTACCCTATAATCTGACCCGATCTTTAACGGATGTGGCAACCAAATTTCGACGGGATCTGTCCAGTAGTACTGGCATGAAGCTCAAACATACAAACGGACAAACAGACAAAAAATATAAAAACTACATTTTTGTCATCAGTATCATTTGTATGGCGATATAGCATTCTTTTAAAAACATTGCAGAAGACATCTACAACTTATAAATAAACGTACCTAAAGCAAAGACAGCTAACGCATAGTTCGCGTATAATTTACGCACACTGTACAGTATACGTAAACGTATGGTTGACATAAACTCGCCTCTCTTTAATAGCGTTCTCGTGTCGCGCGCGAGTAATGAGTAATAACGAACGAACGAGGACTCGAGGTACCAGGGGTCCATATCTCGAAGGAAATGCTCGCTTTATGAAGGTCAGAAGCATAGGTGGTCGCTCATAAATGACGAATATTGCTTGTTCAATGATTTTGTACATTGTTTTGGAGTTGATGAACTTAGTGTGTGGTCCCTACATGAGAATGAACTAGCCTTGTTAGCTATATTCAGTATCTCCAGTGTGTATGTAGATGCTCGAACACTAGTTTTGTTTTTAATTAATACATTAACCGGTTGCGTACCGTCGGTCATCCCAGGACGACACTTAATTGTCTTATCTATTGTGTCCTTAGAATAATAACGCCTAGAAGGATAGTCTCGTACACGCTCCCTAGTAAAAACTGAAGCAACTTATGTATTTATGTGTGAGTGAGCGGCATGTAATTACGGCCACTGACACGCACACAGACGTAAAAAAAATGTTGCTAGGAAATATCATTTTCCCTAAAATCGGGGAAAAATTTAATGTTTTTGGGCCATAGCATATGTTGCTTATAAAAAATGTTACGTACGTAACGTAAGTTGTGAATGTATTTTTTTAAATTAATAAAAAATATTGTCACAACTACTTCTCCTAATACGTTATAAAAGTTTATTTTTTTGTTTTTAACGTAACTCGTAATTATACTTAGAATAATAATTCTTTTGCGAGTCTAAGTCGCGTATCTATTTAAACTAGTTTAAGTGTATACGCGACAAACATTCGCAAATCATAATAACTTTTTAATATACAATATCTTCGTTATGTCCTCCCATCATAATTTTATTTTACTCAAGCTACATTCAGTTGTATAGGATTACTCGGTAACTAAAATATACTCCTCTTCGCGATTAAGTCTTATTATTTCGATCCAACGATCGGCTATCACAGGATCGGCAGGAAACCTAAAAAAATAAAAATGGGAACGCTCATTCCTGGACATAGGTTTCCTCCGAATTGCACCACAAACCGATAATTGTGCAAATGACAAATAGCAAAAAAAAATTTGAACGCCGTTTATAAACACAATTAATATACTTAGGTGCACAAGGATAACATAGTACTTACCTACAGGATAAAATAATATTGGAACACCCTGAATTCGAAATCCTCACCCTATAATTTTTAAGCCGGGTCTGCTGTGACCATGTTTTTGTTATTTTTAACATTATAAACAAGTTTTCTACAGTAAAATGGGCATCATATCATAATACTGTAGACTCCAACAGTGTTAGTGTCTACTGTATTAGGGGTAATTTTTCTGTACAACTGGCAATACTTCATTGTAATATCTTAGGTTATGAAAATTTTAATTTGGAGATCGATTTACGTAAAAATAATGGATTTAATGTTAGTGCTTACATGTGAAATGTAATTTTATCACATTTTTTATGTTTTCCAGATGTGCTATAGCATCTTTTTACGCAACAAATTGGCATTTTCAAATATTTATTGGGAGGTGTGTTCAACAGAGCGTGACATTGAGCACTGACGGCTCGATTCGCTAACTTTGCCGTATCCGGCATAGTTTGAGTTGCTTCACTTTTGGTGCTCGTACTAGGTTTCTAGGCGTTATTATTCTAAGATTGTGTCTATAATTACGGTGATTTAGAGTTTAATAGTGTAATTTTACAAATACTAATAGCACAGTCTACCTATATTTTACTCCTTACAGTCGGTCAACGTAGAACATTGTCGCAGAGCAATCGTGCGGGGGGTTGCGGGGTGAAGGGGGCGGAGGTTATGTCCCGAGTAGCCATACTTCATACTCGGGACATAAATTCCAGGGCTCGCACTTTTTGATTTCGAATTTGATTGATATCGTTCATAGAAATTATATTAATTTATTAATAGTAGGTATGTATGTTGTATGTACCTATTACGAGAATTTTATTATAAACTCTGTTTACTAATCCAAGATGGCGGCATACATAAAACTACCCCCGCAAGCGTTAGCCGCTGCGACTGTAACCTCGACAAAATTTGTAGTTTTAAATATTCTTAGAAAATTCCAGGATAAGATGGCAAAATTACGCATGCGTGGTTTTCTTTTTGCGTGTCAATGTTTCTATAAAACGTTAATTAATTTGGCCGTTTGTTTCACAAAGTTTGTGTAATTTGTTTTATGTGACAACCCTATGACAAGTGTTACCAATTTTGACATTTCATAGGACCTGTCAAATGCATGGGCGTTGACCCACTGTATGTAGTAAGTAGGCCGCAATAGCGGCGGTAAGGCCCGTAGGTGAGAAGGGAGGAGTGGCTGGAGAGGCGGCATGGCGCCCTCAGCTTCCGGCTGACGCAGGTACTCTCGGGACATGGATGTTTCGGGAAGTACTTGTGTCGCATAGGCCGGGAGCAGACGCCCGGATGTCACCACTGCGTCGACTGCCCGGAAGACACGGCGCTGCACACGTTGCAGGAGTGCCGTGCGTGGGCGACGCAGCGCCGTGAACTAGTCGCGGCGGTCGGTGGTGACCTCTCGCTTCCGGCCGTGGTTCTGTCCATGGTCATGAGCGAGAGTGCGTGGGAAGCCGTCACCTCCTTCTGCGAGGTGGTGATGGCGACCAAGGAGGGAGCGGAGAGGGAGAGAGAGGCGACGGCCACTCTCCCTTCCCGCGCCAGACGCACCGGGCGCCGCCGGAGGGCGCGCGACGATCTCCGGCCACCCTAGTGTGTGGCCTGCGGGCGACGGGTTAGGGGACCCGTCGCCCGACCAGTAACAGGCCCGAGAAGGCGGCGCGCATGTGTTCCGTGCGCGCCTGTCAGGAGGACATGGGGCAAGACCCCACAGAAGGAGAGGTCTGCCAGGGGCTGGCGGACCGAGGCCTGCCGGGGTTGCGGTGCATGCAGCTGCGAATCCCGTGACCTCGGCCAAGGGCCAGGAGAAGGAACACCGTGGGTTTTTAGCCGGTAAGAGTCCGGCATAACCCTTCGCCTTCCCCAGACGAAGGGTATCCATGAGGATTTTCCCATGAAAAAAAAAAAAAAAAAAAAAAGGTACACTGTGCTAATAGTGTATTTTACAAATACAATACAAAAAATATAAAAAAACTGTAAAACACAAATCTGTTATGCTACTTAACAGAGTTAGTTGTTGGGTAATTTGGCGTTATAACCCCGATTGGCAAAGGTGTGGGGGTCGCAGAATGTTGCTGTTTATTGTATTATACTAGTACAAAGCGACTAGATGTGCACGTCATGCTCGTGAACGGGTGCCGTCTGTCGCGACTAGTTAGCTCTTAACTGCTATGGCAATCCTAGAAGGCGAATTTTTCTATTTGTAACTCTTATACAAGTTTATTTCTTACATTAACCTGCATTATTCTCATATTATTTTTGTCACACTACTGTAGTGACCACAATGTGTCCACTATTTTAGAATTGTGAAATAAATTGTTACGTGTATGGATATCGTTCACTAAACCGAACTCTTGAAACCTTCTATAATTTCTTGCCAATGTACCTGCATAACCATTAAACCTCCATTATTTTCATTCTATTCCTCACACTACTGTAATAATATTATCATGATCTACTATTTTAAAAAGAGTATTCTTGTAATTTCTTGCCGGCTCTTCTCCATAGTACTTACCTTTTGGAACCGTGCACGTAGTTTTATCGTTTTAAAAGCACCTGTAATCTGGTCCTTCTTAAAATAATTACCTCGTACCAAACAATTAAAAGAACAAATATCACTAACTAGTACGGGTCCCAGTGTGTATAACAAGTGTGGTACAATAAACAAGCAACAAGTCGTTTAACGCGTGCTGTCGTACACATCGAGTGTGAGACAGTAACGCCGCACTTACAGATAACAACGTACAGCGAACATATACGAGGGGAATGTGTGAACGTAGGTCAGTACGGAAGGTTTTATATTAGAGACACGTATACTAGGACTTCATAAAATAAATACTATTTATTAACCGACTCTAAAACAAAAAAAAAAGAAAGAGGTTCTCAATTCGAAGAGCAAGTCTTTTTTTTTTGTTTTTTCTTGCGTCGATATCATCTCCAATTGTAAACCAATTTTAATTATTATTTTTTGTTTGAAAGAGTATTCTTCTGAGGTGGTCTCACTTATAATTGGTGACGATCTGATGAATACTTTTGGAGATAGACATCAGAACTCTTCAATGGATAACAGCAAATCCCCCGCGAGTGCTGTAATCGCATGTCTATGTATTGTTTGTGTCACTCAAAACAGAAAAAAAAGATAAAAAAAAATACAAATAACTTTAAAATGAATTTTGTAATTAAATGAGAACGGAATGTAAGCAGGGAACGTTAAATATAACTCCCCCAAATGTGGCCTTCAACTGCTGATGGCGTACGGATTGCTGAGCGGCACATGCCGCCGGCTTTTTCCGGGCGTATGTGCCGCCGGCACGTGCCGCAGAAACTTGCACAAAGCCGCCGATGTCATCAACTGACATCTGCCAACTGATCTTACAACCCACGCGACAGGCCGGCCGGCATACCCGGGCGGCCATGCCGGCGGCTTCTTTGTGCGGCAAAGCCGGCGGCTTATAAAGTCGCAAAGTGCACCGCGGCTTGCCGTCGGCCATGCCGCCGGCTCTGTGTGTAGGTGCCTTTGAAGGGCACATCATCACGTATTCAAGAAGATTGTCTTTGTAACCATCCTGCTCGCATTGGCCGATGACAACGCTTTATAGGGAATCGCTTAGATATGTCCAGCTGCAGACTGCACTCGGCGTCACAAAAATCGCACCTCTCTGATAATAAGCTTCAAGCATGTCCAGACATCAACGCGTGTTTATAGGAGAATACACACGTTCCACAACCGCACCACATCGCAGCGACAAAAAGTGGTCAAGCAGTGGTTACGTGTGAATAGTGTCGCTGCAGCTTTGACGACAAAATGTGGTCCGTGTGAATTAAACTATTCATTTTCATACAAATTAGTGTCCGACTACGTTTTTTTTTTTCCTTTACTTGGTCGCATTTGACCCTCGTTGCACCTGATGCTAAGCGCAGACAGGGTCTAAGATGAAGCACACAAATACAAGTAACAGAGATATAGAGAGATTCCCCTATACCCCTCTGACTCTCACATACACACGACGGAACACAGTGAACAGCTTGGCGCCGGACTTTAATGTGAGGGTGGTTGCTAGCCAGGCGGACCGTAAAGATCCTACCACCAAAGGTTGTCACCTGATTAGCACCACCCGGGGACCACGTTGGGGTTTCGAACTAAAGGTGCCTTCCCACGGACGAGGGTGACTCAGTCCCCACGTGTTGTAGTTGTGGTGTGGTTGTGATTGTGGTGTAGTTGTGGTAGGTACGTGTGAAACAAGACTAACACACTGTACTCTGACTACGGAACCCACAAACTGTACGCTGTCTGATCTCCATTCAACACCGCTACTCCTAGTTAAAGAAAAAACCATTTTATTTCATCTAGTACAACATTTAATGAGTGTAATGTCAATAAAAGTCTCATAATTTGTTTTACACGAGCCCAGTGAACTGTAAACAACGCGATTAAGCTCACAATCACCTCGGATGAGACCACATGAGACTATTTTAACATACACCAGTCATTTATGTATTATTTGTTACCCTACTGCGCGCTAGTAAAGCAGGGTTATGTTTAAATGTGTTTGACCTTGACATTGGGTGAGTCAGAGGAAAAATACTAAAACATTTAAAGTTTGTTTGAAAAAAAGAGCGAGCGTCCGATATTATCGCAAGAAAAGGAGTGACTCAACTCAACTCATCGCACGCGCGTGTCACTGCTGGACACAAAATTCTCCTTAAAACAAAATTCTGATTAATTAACATTTAACATCAAATAGCCTAACATCACGCCCATATTCCCCAACAGGTTGGGCAGAGGTGTATAGTACACCCACATTTCACCGTTATGTTTAAGTCCCATGTAATAGGCGGCGAGTCTATTGCCATTAACCGGGCACAAATCCAGACTCCGAGCTGCTATTGCGAAATTTCACACGGAAAAACCCAACAACGATTGACCGGACCTGGATATCGAACCAAGGACCTCGCGGTCAGCAGTCGCGCTTGTGACCGATAGACCAACGAGGTAGCAGTTAATATTATTTTATATTTATGCTAAGAAATACACCAGCAGTATTACCTCATTGTTATCAGCTCATAAATGTCCAGTGACAAGCGCAAGTACTTATACATATGAAAGCTTAGTTTTACTATATACTAAACTCAAAACTAGTTTGTTCAGAATCACTAGGAAAATCGATTGACATATTTTTTTCACCACTTTTTTTTTCTCATAAATTTATATTTTGTTTCAGTAGTTTTCTACCCATAACAGTTGACGGGAATAAACACCTTGAGGCTTGAGATGGTCCGCTCGGTCAGTTTCCGTGTATTAGACAACCCCTGCATAGCACATCTCAGGCATTTCACACTTTTTAGGGAACTTGACGCGACATAAACTAAGGTGTAACTTGGAGATTAAAAACACACATGTTCAGGAAGTTCTGATGAAAATCTTGTTGGGGTATCTCGGTTTTCGTATAAAGTAAAAATAAGGTTGCATATGAAACAAAAAAAAAAATTATGCGCGCTCTCCTTTGTATTAGACATCAACGCTTTTAAATAATCGTCTTCTCTTGTATACTCTGCTCTAAGAAAGACGAATCCTGACATAGCGATCATTTCGTAAATTGTAGCCGTAACGAGATTGCTATAGAAAAAACGTAAACGACATTATCAAAAACCGTTAAATATCTGTAATATCATTGTTTTGTGTTTTAAAAATATTTGATATTCTTGGTATGGTAACGTTTTGTAGATAAACGTCAGGACTCACCTTATATTGAAAAGGGTATAGGTACTTACAATTTAGCGTTATATGATGTCAACTATTTCACAATTGTATAATAAATTGTTACGTGTATGGACATAGTTCACTAATTCGAACTCTTGAAACCTTCTACAGTTTCTTGCTGATTCTTCTCCATAGGACCTACTTCCTGAAAACGTGTAACTAAATTCTCGAAGTTTCTTAAGTGCTTATACTGTGCCCATTCCAAACTATCAATAAATAATGTTATTTTGTTTGTGGAAGACATAGTTATAGGTAATAATGAAAACAACAATAAAAATGTTTGACACATTTCAAAAATAATGCTTTCCACTACAAAATTGATGGATTGTACTTTAAAATTAATGGTTTGCAATATAATCAATCAAATAACCGTTTGTTTCTTGAACGAATCTATAAAATGAATGGTGGAAAGTGATAGGCGAATCGTTTCTGCCACTAGCCGGCCGCTCCCGCGGCACAGTTCGCTTCGCTCGCTTAGCTAGTGACCACTCAGGTCACAGTTTTAACATAACCTTTCTTTCAGCTATCTGTTTGTTGTATTATTTCTTACTGCGGGGGAGTTTAAAGTTAGAAACATTAAAATTATAGTGCAAACTATTATTCTTAAATTTCGTTTAAATATTAACATCCCAAAAAAACATGAAATTAAATATTGTTTTTATTAAATATTGTTCAAATTTATCTTCAGTGATACTTAGTAATACTTACAAGGGTAGAGTAGAGATAATTTATAGGTGGTTTAGATTTATGTATTATATGTATTTGCAATTATGACAGTGTTTTACATTCATATATTATGTCAAATGCAGTAATTGCTTATAATATTAATGATACCACAAACTTGAGAAATAAATCTAAACATAATAACTCTACCTTTAAACTATAATTTACGGAACTAAATTCGACCCTATTTCATTAGAAATAAGATATATTTCTGTGTGACAACAAATTGGCACAGATGCAACATTACAAATGTCTAATAGTAAAGTAATTGAGTGCATGATTGATGATTGTAAAGAGATCGTATGTATCTGCTTGTCATCGCACCATTTGTTATAAACTAATAGACATCATATTGATACATATCCTCATAGAAGATCCACTTCGTACGATACACAATATCAAAGTTCATGCAAAAATATTATACGATGCGCGCACAGAACGGAACAATTGAGAAAAACCTAAAAATAACTGTGGGATCGGGGTGCGAAAGAAGACGAGAATCTCGTAAACAAATACTGTATTTTTGTATTAGGTAATATTTTTTTTCTATTTGACTGCTGTAGGTCGTCCTAGGAGACGGTTTCTACGTAACCGGGCAGTTATTGACGTGACCTGAATTGTCTCCAGCCAATGGGGGGAAGTAAAATACTTAACCTAAGCTAACTACTTGTACTACACTAACATCATGACTACCTGCAACAACAGCACTAAGGGCGACCCCTAGTGGGACTCGGACCTCGGCTTAGGGCGTTGCTGGCGTGGACATAGGGGGGGGAGACAGCTTGATGAGGGCTGAATTATCGGTGTGACTGCGGAGTCTGAAGAGACGACCGGCTCTACGACGGGAGAGCTCGGTGGATCGTGACCGGCTTTGTATTAGGTAAGATGAGAATAAACTTTAAAGAGTAAATCCAACACATTCGCCGTACATGGCTAACACGGAACGTTCCCCACCCTCTTAGTCATATCTCCCTCTCTCTATAACACTCATACACCTCTTATTCACACCTGTACGTACGTTCTATTCTATTCATAATTCGTTCATTGTCTTAGTCATATCTCCCTCTCTCTTTAACACTCATACACCCTCTTACTCGCACCTGTACATACGTTCCATTCTATTCATAATTCGTTCATCATCTTAGTCATATCTCCCTCTCTCTGTAACACTCATTCCTCTCTTACTCGCACCTGTACATACGTTCCATTCTATTCATAATTCGTTCATCATCTTAGTCGTATCTCCCTCTCTCTGTAACACTCATTCCTCTCTTACTCGCACCTGTACATACGTTTCATTCTATTCATAATTCGTTCATCGTCTTAGTCATATCTCCCTCTCTTTTTAACACTCATACACCTCTTACTCGCACCTGTACATACGTTCTATTCTATTCATAATTCGTTCATCATCTTGGTCATATCTCCCTCTCTCTTTAACACTCATACACCTCTTACTCACACCTGTAGGTACATACGTTCCATTCTATTCATAATTCGTTCATCATCTTATTCATATCTCCCTCTCTCTTTAACACTCATACACCTCTTACTCACACCTGTAGGTACATACGTTCCATTCTATTCATAATTCGTTCATCATCTTATTCATATCTCCCTCTCTCTTTAACACTCATACACCTCTTACTCACACCTGTAGGTACATACGTTCCATTCTATTCATAATTCGTTCATCATCTTAGTCATATCTCCCTCTCTCTGTAACACTCATTCACCTCTTACTCGCACCTGTACATACGTTCCATTCTATTCATGATTAGTTCAATCCACATAACTGAATATCCTTAACAAAATGGAGTTGGAATAGAAAAAGCGGTATTGCGGGTAAAGTTATCTACTTTTTTCGCGATTTCTGGTATGGTCCCATAGTAAAAGTTGTTCATAGTGATGAGTACAATCTCCCATTTCAGTTTGTCGAGTGTTTACAATTTCGACCTGTATATTACCTTCTGCACTCATTTATATTGTGTCAACAAACCTATGATGCAACTAGTACTCCACAACTTAGTAAAGTATAACTATAAAATAAATTACATATTAATGACGGAGAACTATTGTGTATTAGAATAATAATAATTAATAATTATTGCGTTTTATGTACTAGAACTAGTGATAATTTACTATTAATGTAATGTATCGGTAATGTCTGTCCTTGACCAGCCCTGTCGACCAGATGGCGATAATAGAAATTAATAAACAATGTAGGTTAAAGCGGTGATAGCCTGGCGGTTGAAAAGGTGCAGTCCATGCAGGAGGGACCGAGTTCGAATCTGGCCCGCACCTCTGACTTTTCGAATTCATGTGCGGAACAGAATTTGATTATCAATTGCGTTAACATCGAAAAGAAACCTGCACATCTAAGGCGTGAATTACATAGAAGCGGCGTAAGGTGCAGGGGGCCTACTCCCTAAGTTCGTCAACGAAGTTAGTCGTCCGTCCGAAAGTAGCCCGAAACGTAGGAGTGAACAAAACAAGTGTCAAGTTCAACTTTTCGGACGGGCAAAAACACATTGGTAGTAGGGACAGCTGTCTAATCGCGTTGTCATTCATTCTTAGTTCGGGCCCCGAAATAATCGTATATGTCCGTAGGTGATAGGGAGTAGGAAACGCTCGTAACTTAGGCCGAAACCACGGACTTCGTGCTTAGGGAGTAGACACACAGATGCGGCGCAGGCGCGTCGCTTTCATACATTTTGTGCGAAAAAGATTTGAAGCGGCACGACAAAACGTATGAAAGCTTCGCGCCTGCGCCGCGCCTGCACCTTACGCCCCGTTTCTATGTAATTCATGCTTAAGAGGGCTCCGTAAAGTTCTCGATGTGTAGCCTGCCAAAACCGCAGTAGCGTGGTTGACTAGGGCCTAAACCTAACTCATTATGAGAAGAGGTCCGTGCTCAGCAGTGTGTAAAGTGATGTGTGAACTAATTTTCCATCATTAATTCAGCATTTGCATGACTATTGTCATAATTACATTCGTTTTGATTTAAAGGGCAATTACCAACATAACCTTTTCCCAAACATTTAAGGGTTGGCTTCCAATCTTACTAGATGCAGCTTAGTATCAGCATTTTATACAGAGCAATTGTCTGCTGTCTTATTACTGTGGGATGTCGAAATCCCGAGAAAATACGGGTTAGGAAAGTGTCAGACTTGTACAGGCAGAGTACCTGTACCGTCTCTGGACTGACATACGAATGACCACCAGAAACTATGCCGTACATGCCCTCCGAGACAGGAAAAGGTCTATATGTGCAAAAAAACTCACCCATCCAAGGACTGAGCGCGGCAAGAACAGCTTACCATCAGGTCAGGCGCCCCGTTCGCTGCACTTCGCCGATATTCTATAAACGCAGTATTTTGACACGCATTCCTGGTTTGCAACTGCGCGCGACAGATGTGTAGTCGGAAGTGTTGCACTGTGCGACGAAACGCGTCCTAAAACTGATGTTGGATACTAAAACATAATACTAAAACTAGTGTTGCCATACATGCTGTCATGTTAGGCCGGATTAGAGGGTAATTAAAAACTTTAATTTTCTTTGTCCACACTATGATGTTTTCTGTATCGTGGATGCGTTTACAGGAACAAATCTTTCATTATCTATAAAAAAAAATATTAGCCTGTAACTGTCCCACTACTGGGCAAAGGCCTCTTGTCATACAGAGAAGGAACGAGCATTAATCACCACGCTTGCTCACTGCGTGTTGGCGATTTCAGACCATTAAAGTCCAGGTTTCCTCACGATGTTTTCCTTCACCGTATGTCAGTGGCGTCTTAGATTAACTAAGAAAGTACATATGACATTGAAAAAGTCACATTGGTACATGTCTGGGTTTGAACCCGCAACCCGGTGCTTAACAAGCGGGTCTGTAACCTCCGGGCCACCACGACACTATTCTATAGGCCATTCAAATATTTGTTCCGTGCCAGAATCGAACCCGCGACGCGCAGGAAGCCAGTCGCTCAGTCACTGCGTCAAACCTGTCTTCAAATATTATGTTGACCTATTGACAAACTCTTGAACGAATAATAGTTACCATAATTTATAAATTACCAAAATATATAAATTTGTTTTACTCAATGTGCATTAGTCACTCACACTTACCATATGAACTAATGAAAACTATAGTTGTACCGATAGTCAAAAACAGGACAGGAGACATCTCGGATAAGGGAAACTACCGGCCAATCTCTCTTGCGACTACAATTGCTAAAATTTTGGACAGTATGATTGATTCGTGCTTGAAAAAACATCTACCCTTGCACGATGCACAATTCGGGTTTCGACCTGAACTGTCCACGGAAAGTGCAGTTTTAAGCCTCAAGAATACTGTCCAATATTATACAGATCGGAAAACGCCGGTGTATGCCTGTTTCCTGGATCTCTCCAGAGCCTTTGACCTGGTGTCATATGATGTTCTCTGGAGGAAGCTAGGTGACAGGAATGTACCGGCGGAAGTCCTTAAAATGTTGCAGTATTGGTACACGAACCAAGCCAATAATGTAAAGTGGTCCAACACACTCTCTGAGACATATGGGTTGGAGTGTGGGGTGAGGCAAGGGGGTTTGACGTCTCCCAGGCTCCTTAACCTATATGTTAATGACCTTATAGTCGAGCTCAGCAGTATGCGTGTCGGATGTAGTGTTGGTGGTGTTAGTATTAACAACATCAGCTACGCGGATGACATGGTGCTGCTGGGCCCGACTGCAGCATCTATTGGAGAAATGTTAAAAGTGTGCGAGAACTATGCTGCTGCGCACGGGCTCGCGTACAATGTAAAAAAATGTGAGTACATGATCTTTAAGGCCGCTGGTAAATGCCCTGAGACAACTCCTAATTTTACCCTAAATGGCTTGAACATAAAACGAGTGAATACATTCAAATACCTGGGGCACATACTTACCGACGACCTTAAGGATAGTGTAGATATTGAGAGGGAGCGTAGGGCACTAGCGGTCCGAGGTAATATGTTGGCACGTAGATTCTGCCGTTGTTCCGACCAGGTCAAAATCACACTTTTCAAGGCGTATTGTCAGGGTCTGTACACGGGGAGTCTATGGATTGACTACACTAAAAGATCGCTGGATGTCTTACGCGTCCAATATAATAATATTTTCAGGATGCTTTTGAGACTGCCCCGTTTCTGTAGTGCGTCCGAGATGTTTGCTATTAATCGAACTGACGGTTTTTATGCAGTCATTCGGAAAAAAATCACATCGTTAGTGACAAGAACACGGGCTAGTAACAACAGTATCCTGAAAACGGTGGCGGAGAATTTTTACTCTCCCATTTTGAGGCATTTTGTGGGGACGATGATTAGTTAAGAGATTTATTTCTTGCTTGAGTCTCGTCCGCGCAGAATGCTGCAAATTGATTTTTTTATGATTTTTTATGAATATATTTTAATTTATAGTAGGAATTTTATTTTAATTTATATAAAATTTGCTATTGTTATTATTATATTCACTCAAATATTTACTAACATTAGCTATAAGGTATTTTCACTAACAAAATGGATTATTTGTTGTCCGAATAAATAAATTAAATTAATTAATAAATCAACCTGTAAACAGTACTGACCTTGGTCCTCCTCACCTCATACACCGCAGTGTCTGCTATCAAGAACCATGCATCAAATAAGTTGCACTTGCTATACACAATTATATGCAACGGCTCCCAAACTATACAATAAATTACCAAATCAAATTATATCAACTAACAACGTAAATAATCTTAAACGTCAACTTTTTAAATTATTGAATGACAAGACCACAAATTTTGATATGTGGCGGCCGCCTGGTTGGAGGATCCTCCCTTTGGTTGGAGGAACACCACACCTCCACAGATACAGTAATTTAGTACAATTTAATTTTGATAATTTTAAATTTTTCTGACACTGAACACTTATATACAACATAATTTGTACCCTGTGTTCACAAAATTAATAAATCAATTGAATTGAATTGAATCTACTGTTATAATTTGTTAGCTGTTACCCGCGGTTTCACTCATATCCTATGAGAAATATACTTCAAGTACCCAGAAAAACAGTATAATTTAAAAATCCAAGACATGGTCTACCTGTGTGCCAAATTTCATCCAAATCCGTTCAGCATACGTGATTAAATAAATAGTAAAGTTTTACATTTATAATATTAGTGGGATTACTATCCCCACAATTAACAAACGTATTGGTGATCGTAGTATGTTAACGTAACAGCGGATGCTGTTAAATGAAACCTCTCAATTATACCGAGAACTACTTAAAATCAAAGCGTCCTACTAAATCACATCGCATGGTGCTACGGTACACGAAAATTGCTCCGACGACTGACCGAATATAACGCGTTCAGCGACGCTCCACATATTACACAATACGTGAATATCTTTGCACTGTACCCAATACAATACGAGACAGTGCAGTAGACCAACTCTTCTTATCGTGCAATAAATAAAGTACTTTAATTACAAGTTACAAACGGCATATCGAGAATTTTTCCCGTCTAAGGCCATGTAATAAAGATCCTTTATTCAAGACATGCAATGATTTGAGGGATCTAGTTAAACCGCCATCATTTTGTGTTGCAGCGTTCTAGTGAGCTGGGAATTTGTTAAAATCTTTTACAAATACTTAAAACTTTGGTAACAATAACATTTTACTTGCACATACAGTAGGTATATTCTGAGATTCTTGCTATGACAATTACTTCGAGTATCTGAACTGAGGGATCAAGTTATTTGACCATACCTTGCTTAAATAGCGTTTAACAAATTTTTTTTTGTTCATTCTCCCGCTTTTGTTTCGCAAGGTTTAAGTTTTGGTCCCTCAATTCAGATGCACATACACCCCTAAATTAAATTCACCAGAAAAAATTTAAGGGTACATACGGAAGCGGTATACTTATTGAAATGTAAAATCATTAATGTAATTTATTTAAATCTAACAAAGTTATTTACTTTTGTTTGATCCTGAAAATATGAATAATTTTATGCACATAATACTCTAATACTAGAAATACTACGTCAACGACACGGACTATCAATGAAATTCATCCCACCGCGCGTAAGCTACACACATCATGCACCATTATACGCTTGTGTGAGTCATGCGTCAGTCAGCTATACCGGTATGTAATGCGTGCGAGCGAGTCGATAGCGCGAAATCCGTGCAACACACACACAGAAATGCTTTCTCCCTCACTCCACTCCACGTATTTAAAAAGTTAGAATTTGTTCTGAGACAATGGGGATTTGAATTTGAAGGGATTAGCTAACAGTGATTAGGATCAGCTGATAAGGATTGAAATCAGCTGATAAGGGTGGTAATTTACAGTGTTATTAAAAACTTACAGTTCAGCAATTTTTCAAAATGGCCACCGCCCTTTGTTATCAACACACAAGCGAGCACTTTTTAAAAGATAGTTATTTAATGATGTTAGAACATCACTTTGCCCTTTTACTTCGAGTTGTTTTAAAAGTTTGCGACTATCGGGCTCACTCACGTACACTCTCCGTTTGATTTCACTTCACATGTAAAAATCCATGGGTCAGGCGGCACGCGGGCCGGGCAATTAGGCCGCCGCAGCCTGTCCACCGACTCCCGAACTCCTCGGTTAGGTACTTTCGCTCCGACCTGTCTAGATAAGATTCACCTGCGTGCCGGCCTTTTATAAAGTATTAACACAAAGGGTACTCTCGAGACGTGAACTGATGATCGTATGAAGCCATCGTAGTTATCAATTTAATAACAGATGTTAACAGGTAATACGTATTGCGCGCTCGCGTAAACATAATAACCTCTCTGTTGCGTTCTGAGGAGACGGGTTCGGTGGAGAGGGCGCGATGCAGTCTGCTTTGACCTTAGTTTACCGAATATTAAGCCTATTTAGTATTCATCAACACAACATGTAATTACGTATACAACAAAAACCAGGTACGCGGTAACGAGAGGTTGCGCTTGCACCGCGCGTCACGCAACTTGACCTAATTACTGCGGGCGGCCGACTGCGGCGGGCGGCGGGCGACACGCGCACGCGCCGGTGTGGGTGGGGGCGAGGGTGGTGCGGGAGCCAGACTAGTTGGCGCCGTCCGTCTCGTGCGCAGCCTATGTATTGCGCGGGCTTTTTTTTGAATGAATAGATAAAAGGGTTGCGTGTGTGCGTGCGCGTACGAATATCATTGTCAATGTGATTGAACTTTCTTACCAATTATTGATGTTTTTGAAGTACAGTTTTCAAACAAAATAATTTTCTTTTTTTTTTCTCTTTATATGTTCTATTACAGTAACTGACCATGCCCTTAAATTTTTTCTGGTGAATTAAATTTAGTAGTGTATAATAGAGTGGCACTTCTGTTTACATATTTCACGACGCACTCTGTGCACGCGACTTGAAATACAATGCATAATATCGATACATCGAACTGCTCGTATGTCAGCAAGTCAGCGGTTACAATAAATCGTGTTAGCTACTCGTATAATATTTAGAGCGGTCATATGATTTGTCAAATAATCGTAAAATGTTTTGCAAAGCTTGTTTTTTCGCGGAATTCTCAAAAGGTCTTAAATGGCCTCGTTGATCTGATTGTGGTAAGCGAGGCTGCTAAACGTGAGGTCTTGGGTTCAAATCACAGGTCGGACAGTTTAAAATCTCTTTTTTTCTTTTTTTGATTGTTCTGCTGTAGATGGTCCTTGAGGACCGTTTCTACTTAATCGGGCAGTTATTGGCGAGACGTGAAGGGTCTCCGGCCAGTGATGCGGAAGTATAATACTTAACCTAAGCTAACTACTTATACTACTACTACTAGCAACAACAACACTAATGGCGACCCCTAGTGGGACTCGGACCTCAGCTTAAAGCGTTGCTGACAGGGAGTTGGGGGGGGGAGACAGCTTAATGAGGGCTGAATTATCGGTGTGAAGAAAATTCTCAGTAGCAACTCTGAACTCAGAATTGTCCCCGGTAAATATGAATAAGCTTGCCGCTATAATTATCTGATCCTAATACCGTCACTAGGGAACTGTAAGTGTAACAGCACACGACTGCTCACCCTTCTGTAAATATAAGTAGTAATATTGCATTCAGTTTGTAATCAACGCGAATACGGCACTGAAACACCACACATTGTTCAGTGAAATCTGCGACAAAATTGCGAGTATTGCGCAAGCGCCGGCGACGCGCTAAGTGATGCGCAAACGTTCTCACTGGCACGATACACTCACGATACACAAACAGTAAACACAGCTGATGCACTGGCATTGACAACTATCGTAAATGTGTGAGAGATAATTATCATACAGACATTAGGTCAGTACTTACTTTGACCGACTTATAAAACTGAGATATTATTATATGACTGCCTCGTTGGTCTAGTGGTATCAAGTGCGACTACTGAGAGTGAGGTCCTGGGTTCGATCCCCAGGACGGGCAAAGTGGTATTGGGTTTTTCCGTGTGGAATTTCTTGTGTATTTGTGCCCGGTTGATGGCAATAGTATTATAGTATAGTAATAGTAATAGGGGGCGAGCGCCCCCTATTACATGGGACTTAAACATAACGATGAAATGTGGGTGTACTATACATCTGTATGTATGTATTGTTTTTTTTTTGTTTGTTTTGTTTTAAAAAAAACGTTGCCCTACTCTAAGATTTCTCTTGTATCGTGGGTGCGTTTACAGACACAAATCTCACAAACAAACGCCCAGACCCGAAACAACCATCTGTAGGCCATACAAATTTTTGTTCCGTGTGGGAATCGAACCCACGACCCGTAGCGCAGAAGCCAAACGCTTAGCCACTGCACCAAACGTGTCGTCAAATATATTTTTGTGACCTGAAGGAAATACTTATATTTCTTCCTCATTCGATTCTCATAATAATGACTATAGCTAACCTGACAGTGATAGGGATTCTTTTTCATTATCATTGTCATTTGTCAGCCAGTACTGCAACGACATCACTCGGTTGTCAATTTGCAGTACACCTACTCTGAGGGATAGTCTGCTCAAACCAGCAAAATCTAGACATACCTATAATAAAATCGTAATGAAGCAAAAACTGTACAATAATAATTATTATTAAAAAAAAATTGCTGTTATACTAAAAACGATACTGATGCCGAAACAGAAGTTTTTAGAATTTCTGTCCGTTTGTATGTTTGAACTTCACGTCAATACTACTGAACTTTAATTGTCAATTAAAAAGCGAGTCAGGTTATAGGGTACAAATTATCACGCTATTGTGTGTGGGTGATGGGCAGTAACCCTATTGGAAACAAATAAATGTGATAAAGATTTAAAAAATTTAGAACATTATACAGGCTGTAAGGGTAAACACCGTTATCCTTGAAACCAGGGGTAGTTGACTTCAACATGAAAATATAGGAACGAGTAAAAAAAAATAAAAAAAATACGCGCGAGAAATGAGCGACGCGGCGTACACACACGCGCTAACGAGACAGCTGACTGACTGGGGTAGCAAAATGTGCGGGGCCGTGCATCGGGCCACGCGGCGAGTTCCCCGCGCCCCCTCCCGTAGCTTGTTGCGCATAGGGTGAAATGCTTTTGAGGAAAAATGAAAATTTAAAAAAAAAAAAGGTTTGTTATTTTTCATTGATTTTACGTTCTATAAATGAAACCAAACCACTGGTTTCAAGGATAACGGTGTTTACCCTTACAGCCTGTATAGGTACATTGTCGAGTTGTTGTGACACGATGTTGTTTTCTTTTGTTGGACGAAGTCGCGGGCACAGCTAGTTAAAAATAAATTACACTCAAAACCCACGATGCAGATTTTTTACTCGTTGCTCATATTGTCTCGGACCCATGCACGTATAGTCAAGACACAATAAAACAAATAGCACATCTGATAGGAAGCCGCATTATGGATACATAGTTCATACAATTGTAAAGAGATTAGAGCTCGTTTACATTGGGACAGTACTAGAAATACCATTACTCATCTCAATGTGAACAATTCGTGCTAGTGACAGTAAGCTAATGTATAGAATACGTACCCCCCTTGAATTGGGTTGGTAATCTTTTGTAAATGTGAGAACTTTGTGGACTTGCTGGAGGCCTATATTTGTACTCAAGACTTGGTATTACATTACTCACAGGTCTGTGGTCAAGACTACATTGTTCTCTCATAACTATCCTAAATCATAGTAGGTACTGTATTCACTGAAATTGTTAAAGATATCCTTTTTTTAAAAAACTTTAAAAAGTAAAAACCGACTTCAAAAAAAACTAAACGGAGTAAAATAATTATCATTTAATAAAACTACCAGTTTCAGAAGTCGGTGCATTCAATTTGTTTCAGCGTAGAACACCGACTTCTGAAACTGGTAGTTTTATTAAATGATAATTATTTTACTCCGTTTAGTTTTTTTTAAGTCGGTTTTTACTTTTTTAAAGTTTTTTTATTTTATTCTTTTTAGTGCCACAAATTACAATTAAAATAGTGTACAAATTCTCGGACCAGCACTACAACTAGAACGTCGTCTACATACGATTTGTGTATTTTTTTTTGTTTTTGTTGATTTTTTCAAAAAGTGCTGAACCAATTTCAATAAAATTTATATGGGACCACCTCTGAAGTATGGACTACCAAAAAAAAAAAGAATCATCAAAATCCATTTATAATTGGGGAAGATATCGCGTAACAAACATACAAAAAAAAACATTCAGACGAATTGAGAACCTCCTCCTTTTTGAAGTCGGTTAAAAAGAGTAACCATGGAGTTTCTTGCCGGCTCTTCTCCATAGGAAACGACTAATTGGAACCATGCACATAATTCGACTTTTCACAAGCGCTTGTACTGTATTATGTGTTTTTTATTTTAATTGATTTTGAATGGTTTATTTTTGTTAAGAGGTCAACTTTGCCCCACATTGTAACACTTACATAATTCATACCATGGTGTTTGGACCTTGAAAGAGATCGACCTGTGAGTTTGTTTCCATGTTTTTATTTCAGTGAAACTTTTACTAATGTCTTTAAAAGATAGACCTACTTTCAAATCATTATAAACTTATTAGCGAGAGGCTAATTTGACTAACAAAATTGTTGTTAAACGCAAACGAACTACAATCGTCAGTCAGTTTTTGTTAAAACTGTCAAAATGATTTTGTTTTTTGTGTCAAACAATTTGACAGTTTTTGAAAACGAATACTGTCTGAATGAACGGTTCGGTTGGGATTTATCATGATTTAATTTAGGAGAATTGGGCCCAATTAGTCTACCGCTCGTACTAACTAGACTCACTGTACCAACGTGCACTGGTCTTTAGTTTAGCGTATCTGTACATCTGCGGTCATCTGTTTGTTATGCAACGCGCATGCGCATGCCGCTCATATTTGAGATATGTAGGGAAACGACAAACGACCGACCATCACGATGGAACTAGCTATTTGTAACATATAATGACCTATGACGAAATTACTAACGAGAATTGTCGTGATTCATTATGATTCACAAAAACAATTTTATATGCAAGAGTTTGGTTGTTTTAAGTACAAACGACTACCTCCGGCCACCCTAGTGAGTGTGTGGCCTGCGGGTGGCGGGTTAGGAGACCCGTCGCTCGACCAGTAACAAGGGGCCTACTCCCTAAGTCCGTCAACGAAGTTAGTCGCCCGTCCGAAAGTAGCCCGAAACGTAGGAGTGAACAAAACAAGTGTCAAGTTCAACTTTTCGGACGGGCAAAAACACATCGGTAGTAGGGACAACTGTCAAAATTAAATCGTGTTGTCATTCATTCTTAGTTCGGGCCCCGAAATAATCGTATATCCGTAGGTGATAGGGAGTAGGAAACGCTCGTAACTAAGGCCGAAACCAGGGACGTCGTGCTTAGGATGTAGACCCCCAGACCCGAGAAGGCGGCGCGCCGTGTTCCACGCGCGCCTCTTAGGAGGACGTGGGGCAAAGCCCCACAGAAAGAGAGGTCCGCCAGCGGCTGGCGGACCGAGGCCTGTTGGGGTTGCGGTGTATGCAGCTGTGAATCCCGCGACCTCGGCCATAGGTCAGGAGAATGAACATCGTGGGTTTTTATCCGGTAAGAGTCCGGCATACCCCTTCGCCTTCCCCGAGCGCAGGGTATACATGAGGATAATCCAACGATAATAAAAGAAAAAGGACTAGTGTGTATGGTAGTACACTACAGAAAATTTAACATGCTAAACACTTAATTTTATTGAAAAGAATATCCCCTTTTGTAATACCAACTTCCTCTCCGAATAGCAGCTATGTTGATTTTTAGCTGCCCAGTAATTAGGTACATACGTACATACATGAGGTAGGCAGAAACCATAGCACGACACATGCTAAGTAAAAAAGTCACTATACCATTTTAGGCAGGCAAGAAGTCGTTTGAAAAAGAAAGTAATGAAAAACTAAGTTCTGAATGAAAGACGAGGAAGTTTAGCACTTATAAATCCAAAGATATTACATTTTTAATGAACTTCTAAATAGCTGAGCATGTAAAAATCGTAATGGCTGCCATTCTGAGATCAGGGAGTTGGTTACAAAACAAGGTATGTTTGTCGACAAAAAGTCTTTAAAATGTCGTTTTTGTCGGTAGTGCAACACCAAACACACTATGTAACAAATCTAAATAAACTACCTTCGTATTATTATTTTCCGTACCTACTTATGACGCTTGTAATTCTAGTGTTCAAAAACAGCAGTTATTCGGCCTTGCTGTAAATGACGCAAGTTTACTTCATTCAGAAATAAATATAATAATTTTGACCCGCTAAAATGTCACGCGGCAAAATACCAAAACATAGACAATAACAAAGTCCACGTCTGTCCACGTACCTACTTAATTTTATGTAATAATAACACAACTTTTCTTTTTTCCAGATAAAATTACGAAACCGGACGCCCCGGCTACACATTGCACAAAATTAACAAATCAAAACAATGTAGACTTGAAACAAGATTGCTCAAAATAACAATGTGCCACTAACTGTGAAGCCCAGTGCTCATAAACAACGGGGAGCTGGACAAAACAGTGACAGTGAAAATGTGTTTAAAGAGATAAAAATGGCAAAAATAATTAGGATGTGAAACATGTTGGAATGCGTGCGCGGCGCGAGCACAGTGGTACGCGCGCCGGCCGATCGTGGACAAAGTTTACAAAAACAGAAAACTGCAAGAGGATTTATTTTGCTGCTCGGATTACTGCATTGTGCAAGGTAGGTAATGTTAGTTGTAATAGTTACAATACTTTTATAGTTTTATAATACTTATCCACCTAGATTTATTTTGTGTCTTATTCAATTGCCTTAAATGTCATTAACCTGAAAATGACAAATTATTTGTGATTACACAATTACTGCGCAAATGTTATTGAAAATGCTACTAACATAAGTAAATACGTGAAAAGCTAAATAGGTCATCTTATGATTTATTTTGAGCTGACCACAGATTGTAGATATCGTTTAAAAAGTAAATATTCTGTCTCTAATAGAATACAATAGGAGGCTTTCTGTGACAATAAGTGCAACATTAGGGGCGACTAGGTATTTATGCTTGAAATACTTATATGTAATTATAAAATATTTCCCACAGATACACCAACGTACGCGTATTTAGGCGTTCTTCCATGTGGTGTAGTTCAACATACTTATTGCAACAAGGAGGAAATACCTCGCATGCCGTCTGCGACTGCAGTCTGAATGCTCGTTAAAATCGTTATATATTTCTAGGTCTAGTATTTATAACTAATTGCTTGTACGCATTTGCTTTAGTAACAGAATTACTGAAAACTCACACACATCCATACAAATTTATGCATTTTTGGTTCTTATGTAATTTTAAGGGTGTGATTACGAAAATTTATCTAGTCAAGGCTTCTGAACAACATTTTTGCAATAGATAGGTTTATTTGTATTTGCCATTTACTAAGAAATCTTTGGTCAAATACAGGAATTATATAAATAACGGTCCGTACCTTAATTTCAATTTTTCCTTGCTATCGAGTACAACTGGTTCTCAAAAACAAATAAAATTTTATATCATCCAATGAAATGATCCTTTCCAATAAAACGTACTTGTGTCGAGAATGGTCCATACATTATGAAAGTGCAACATTTATTGCGTAAATTATTAGCGCCTTAAACTGCGGGCTACAATGTTAAGTTGAGAATTTTATATAATGCTCACGATCTGGAAAAAATATTGGGATCACACTGCCTCAATGATGATAATATTTGTCGTCAAACCAGACAGAGGTAAACTGAAGTAGACAGAGGAGGAAAGGCTCATCAACGTAAAAGTGAACCAGTCTGTGCTCCAATCTCACGTCAAATGATGTGATTCTTTGTTAGTATTTCAGTTAACTAATTAAATCAGTAAGCATGTATTAAATTTGGCTTTTAGAAACCCAGGGGTTAGTATGGTGGACAAACCTGTCGCTGGCTATTACAAAACAAATATCTAATTATGTTTAAAAACTAAAAATCTATCTATATTTTACCTGTACTACGGCAACTTAAAACAACAGTATTATCTGTGTCTAAAACAGTGCTACTTTGGTAACACAGAGTAATTGAGTAGACACAAATAAGCTAAACATATTCATCATTCAAATCGTATGCTAATGTATTCGAGCACCTATCAGAGTTATCAAAACAGTAGTTACAGCAAATTGCCTTTAATCTCTCAAACTACCAAACTGTCAGTAATAACGCTACCAAAAAACGATCGCTCATCGAAATTTAAAGTATAAATACAACCCAAATTATTTGAACCATACATCAAACTCTTAATAAGCCATCGACAAGAGATTGATCGAAAAAATATAAAAGGATACGATTCGACAAAAGGGAGCACCAACAATACAACCGAACCCCGTAATTACGGATAATAAATACGCAAACTGAGGATCGAACCAATTTTCAGTTCACAAAAAAATAACAAAAAACAAACATGATCAAATATTTGTTTGCATCAAACCTATTAAGTCTGAACATTGACGTGAATAGTAATGTATTTGACAACATGCGGTTTTTTTGACTAACTGAACGTTAACGTGTGCGTTGGCTAAAATTGTGGGTTGAAGACACGACAGCCGGGAGCGGCCAATTATGATCTTTTTGTTGTCAGTAATGGGTGCTTGTTAAAAGTTTTTCGTGCCTGTACCTGCTACTCGGGTTCCAATTCACTGTTTTGTGTATGATTCACAACGATTCCCATCAAATTTCCATAATTAATGGTAACTGCCCTTCGGAAATTATATTCTTTGCTCACATCCTAATCACATAGTACGATACAAGTTTTAAAGTGTATAGAATCAATATCTGCATGTCTGCAAGTTGCAACATAGCTCGCCCAGCAATTATTTCAAAATGGTCCTTTGTAAAAGCTATCGATCTCAGACATTTGCGTTTTATGAGCACAAGACATTTGTTCAATTTGTTCTATTCATAATGCACGGAGCACCTTAACGGCTCCACAAAAGATCATTCATGTGATGTAACTCGACGCTGACGACGAAACCCATCATTACTGCCAATCCTTTTAACCAACTACATAAGGGCAGTATGAAATCACCTTTAACTTCCTCTAGTAAATAAAACTAGGCTCTACTTCGTTGAACTAGAATATAAAATTGATTGCAGCTAACCATGATTATGACAGTCGATCATTTCCGATTTCGAATTTAACAGCTCCGCCCATTCGCCCACGAGTCCGTTTACGCCTTTTCATTTAACGGGCGAGTTAACGTTCAGTTGTGTAGGCTTCGGCTGGGGCGTGTTAACACAAACGTGCACCGTGGCGGTCGAGGACAACATAGAACTGCTCCGCAATGGAAATAAATGTAAAAGGTCCATAAAATTTTTAACCGACTTCAAAAAGGAGGAGGTTCTCAAGTCGGTTGTATTTTTTTTTTTTTTTTTATGTTTGTTACCTCATATCTCCGTCATTTATGAACCGATTTGAAAAAATCTTTTTTTGTTCGAAAGGGTATACTTCCCGATTGGTCCCATTTAAATTTTGTTATGATTAGACCATGAACTTCAGAGATATGGAACGGAACTCCTCATCGGATCAAAGCAAAATTCTCAAATTACTAATATTGCTTTGTTTATATTTGTTGTTGGGGACTGACTACTTGAAAAGAGGAGGGGGTGCGTGTCCCCCCCTCCCCCCATTGGAATGTTTTCATTATATCGTGTAAGGTATCATTTGAAAGGACTTTTTATGCCCGACTACGTCAAAGCCAAAAAGAAGGGTTATGAAGGAGGGGGTTAAAATTATGACACTAAAACGTATTTAATAAAAAATAAACTTTAAAAAAAAGTAAAAACCGACTTCAAAGAAATACTAAAAGGAGTAAAATAATTACCATAATATAAAATTAACAGTTTCAGAAGTCGGTGCAACTCTACACTGAAGCAAATAGAAGCCACCGACTTCTGAAACTGTTAATTTTATATTATGGTAATTATTTTACTCCTTTTAGTATTTCTTTGAAGTCGGTTTTTACTTTTTTTTAATAACAAAGTCAAGCTAAAGAAACTAACGTACCGTACAGAATATCTCAGAAAGTTTCTTATAGCGCGTCATTACAAATATACCTTCTGCGACTTCATATTCTGTGGTTGCAGTGTGCTGTCACTGGTCAGTTTCTATGCGCAGTTGTCGGACAGAGGTCTCTTACGCAACCTTGTTAGCGCCTATTATTACAATACGTCTACTATAATAGAGTTTTTATAGTAACGGTAAATTAAGTGTATCGGATCTAAATTAAACGACGGCGCCGAAAGATTAGGTGCATTCCAAGTCGAACAGTTTGAAGTAATCAGTTCTTAGAAGAAAAAACAATATTTTTAAGCGGAAATACACTCGGAAGCAATGAATCCTGGTCACCAACATAAACCTTAATAACTCAGAAACTAAGAACGATAGGTTATTCAAATAAAAAATATTTTAAAGGATATTTAATACTACTCAAGTAAATTAATAAAACTTCTTAAATAGTTTATACAATACTTTTATTTTATGTTTTTCCTTAATAATTTGTTCAGCTCGTCATTTGTTATTCGCTATGATTCTCAGAATTATGCTCTTTAGGTACCTACTTCGACTATCAAGATCACAAAACGAAATAATATGCTATTTTACATTACGGCTTCCGTGACTTAATATGTACTCAAACTACAAAGCGTTCTACTTATTAAACAAATAATTTTAACAAATAATCCCACACGTATCTTTTTTATTTGTTACCAATTTCCTATTTTAAAATAAGCGTGTTAAAAAGTAAGATGGCAGACTAAAATAAAACGAAATCTCAGCCATTTTCTATGAACAACAAAAAACCCGGCGACTGGTCAAGTTGCAAAAGATAACGATGCCATTAGCTCACTGTGGACGCTTATAAATCTCCGAGACCCTTCCTAGAAGACGACAATAAATTCTAATAGCCTTCGATTTTCAACAAATTGCTAACTTGTTAATAAATTAAAGGCAAAATATTTTATCCACGACTTTTTGTGGGTATGTGCACTGTGCAGAATTTTAAAAATAGTACCATATTTATTATGAGTTTTTTAAAATGGAATACATATTTGCTGTAGGCCTAAAGGCGTATATTTTTTCGTATTTTACGATAATTATATGTAATGCAATGACAGTAATAATAAGGATGCAATAAAAACACATTGCATCCGTTAACATTCCCTTTGTCCAGGTTTTGAACTCCGTGCGAAATGTTACGATAATATCGACACCGGAACACTGGGCTAACACAAGTGTTTTGTTACGTATTAATCATTACAATGAACATTTTTTTTACTTATTATTGGGTTCGCATAAAACGATTTGCGATAAAGACACTATTACAAAGGAAATAATGAATAACAAAGTTTTTTTTTTGTTGTTGTTAAGCAGTAGTAAATGTTCTTGTCTGTGTTTTTAATAAATATACCGCAGTACACCTGGGAGGGTAAAATAGAGGAGAGGCTTATAATGAGCAAGCTTGTCGACTTGTAAGTTGAGCGATGCCTCAGGCATCATTGATTCTATTTGCTTTCCGGTCAGGGATGATCTCCAAAATCAACGTATTTGGTTGACGACTCGGGAGCATTTTATTATTTTTATTTCGAAAATGTCTAAATAAGCCTATTTCTATATTGGCCTCAATTTTAACCAAGCACTTTTGGAAATATTTAGATTTGAAAACCCCAAGTGTGAGTTTTTTACATTACTACTGTAGTTGCGTCACGCCACAAATGTATGGAAATTTAGGCAGAGCCTCTAGCGGCGAATAGCGGGACTAAAAATTTGTTTGACATTTTTAGCGTGACGCAACTACAGTATTAACGTAAAAAAACTCACACTTGGGGTTTTAGAGACCAGATCGATCAATTTTTGTTTTGGAACCGTCACTGATTTTCATTCGCATTAAGCTCCCTAACTATTAATATTGCATATCCTCTATAATAACGTTAGCTACATCTTAGTACAACCATATACACCAACATGTATACGTGTAGTGAAATTCAAGTAGTTTTCTTCCTATATTTCGATAGAACTTAGGAAATATTTTAATTGCCAAGTATTCGTATAGGTTAAGACATACAATTTAAACAATATTTCAAGATTTCCCTTTCTCTTAATTCGCTTTATATTTCGCTATGTGTATACATGCTGTTGCTCATGGCTGTACCTACTCAATTGCGGCAGCATTCGACTGAATAATTCGGCAATTTAATCTTCACAGCATACACTTTCAAAATTAACCCTAAAATTAAATGGTCTCATTCTTGAACCATAAAATAAGATTATCAACATTTAACATTACCTTTCAGATCCTATAATACAGTTTAACAGTCGTCTGCTCATAATGGTCGCTGATGACAGTCAGCCGGACCTCCGAACCTCAGCCTGTTTACGACTCGTTGCTCGTTACAACCAAATTAAGTGGCCTTTAATAGCCAACCAGCCTTTAAGGTTAAGACGACACTACACTTAAAGCTAAGACACAACGATTGTGTTTTTACAATCTAAGAATATTGTTAAGTGACCTTTATAAGCCCACAAGTCTAAAACATTAAAATGGTGAACAATATAAAGCTAGGATACACTGTATATTTATAATAATACTAGCTTTTGCCCGCGGCTTCGCTCGCGTTAATTTAGAATTTGATGATCAACTCTTAACACGCTACTAAAGTTTGTATAATAATATCATTCAATCTTGATTTGAAAGACACGTGGCGCCATCTATGAACGTTATTGTTGCTTTCCTTGGGAACAGTTTTCTTGGGTTGAAAGGTATCCTATGTCCGTTTCTGTACACCTGACAACGTATATGCAAAATTTCAGGATGATCGGTTCAGTGGTTTAGGCGTGAAAAGGTAACAAACAAACTTACTTTCGCATTTATAATATTAGTTAGGATTAGGATAATAGCAGCTAATTTGTAAGAATAGTTTTAAAATGTTTTTGATGTAAAATAACAATATACAAAAAAAAATACGGCAAAACACTAAGGCACAAATATATTTTAACAATAAACTTTTAACATGACCAATTGGCCACATTACCGTTTTACTTGGAAAACAAAAACTTACACTTTTTAACTCAGTGTTGTTTCATAAAGCTCTTGTGCTAAAAGACATTTTCTCTCACTGTCAATGAAAGTTATGAGCATGCGCAGTCGACACGTAATCTTGTTGCAATTCTTAGAATAAGTACTAATAGTACTTATTCTAAGTTGCAATTACAGATTTAACTCGTAAAGTAGAAAACGTTTTACGTTCAATAAACCATCTTGTAACTTTGACTAGTCTGTCGGTCGTTTAACAGACACATAGCCAATCACGGCAATCACTAAAAATAACCAATAACAAAAGATTATAAATCTTTAACAAATATTTGTGTTACGTCATGCTTTTTGGCAACATAGTTATTGTTTTCCTTCAGAATGTTAATAAATCATCTAATAGTTATTTTTAGGGTTCTGTACCAAAATGGTCAAAAAGGAACCATTATGGTGCGACTTCGTCCATCCGTCCGTCTGTCTATCTGTCACAGCTGCTTATATCAGAAAAAAATATTTAATAGTAGATTGTTGCACCGAGCGCAAAGTGAGTCATTAATGTACGAGTGTTATGTTGGTGCCCGAGCGCAAGCGAGGGCACTAAATTAGCACGAGTGCATTAATCACTCACTTCAGCAAGGTGCGTAATCTACTTTTCTTTCAACTACCAATTTACCTACCGTGATAAAATATACCTACTCAAAATAAAAACTCAAGTTAATGAAAACAAGGTTATCCTGCGACTTTTGCGGCAAAAGATTATTAACAATTTCATTTGTAGCTGTTTTTATACTTTCTGGACTTGAATTCATATCGCTATCTATTTCCATTTTTTAAAACTTTTCTTGCTAAATAAGAAGTATCAAAGTTTTACAATGGTACAAAATGCGCGCCATTTGTTTTTTTTTTCACCAATTCGGTTTTATTCAGCCGATTTTTATTTTCAGCCAGTATCTTTTTGATCTAATGCATAAGAATGCATACATTTAATATTAAACATAACGGGAGACATTAAACCTCTGTGGTAAATTTATATCTAAATAAAAAATAAAAAACTGCACTAATGAAAAACAGTGCAGTAATGAAATTTCATACAACATTTCTGCACTGTTTGCAGTGCAGTAATGAGATTTCATACAACATTTCTGCACTGTTTTGCTTCTAAGCAGAAAATACGTATTTTGTGATCGGTTTTGTAGCGATTAATGATAACATTACTACGTAGTTGAAAGAAAAAATATAAATATATGTCAAAGAATGCAAAAATACCTATTTTTATTTTCCTTATAATAAGGACCGAAGAGGTGGGTTGAAATTTAATTTTAAGTTAAATTTAAGTTAAAATGGGCTTTCTAAGTCAAGTGTGGAATATGAAAGGGCTTCATTTGCACATTACAAAATGTACTTATAGTATTTTCATTTGTGCCTTATAGTTTTTGACCTATGATGAAAAATATCTGTAAAAATACCATTCTTTTCCCTTTTATCTCCGAAGTTTGCAAAGCGAAAAGTCTGGAAATAATCAAATTGATAGAACTTTATGTAAATATTACAGAAATAACTAGCACAGTTTTTTTAGAAATCAGCAAAAATAATATTCAAACAAACTAAGTTGAACGGTTCCAAAAAAACAAAAATTGAACTTTTCAAGGTACGGTACCCTCGGTGCGCGAATCCAACTTGCTCTTGATCAGTTTTTCGTGTAGAGATTACATCACCATATTATCATACCTAAATATATACTACTTTTACCTCCTCTATCGTAAAAGGTATGAAGTTAGATTTGTGGGATGCCTCTAATTACGTCGTGGGTATTTACGGTTTACAGGCTTGCCGACACTATTTATCTACTGTGCCGACACTTAGTACAACAATTACAATTTAAAACATTACATTGCATAACATTTACCTGCGGTTGTAGGCGTATACTACTCTTTAGGCATCTGGTACACAGTTATGACTTATTACTCGTACATGCTGTGATAACTAAGTACGCACGGTGACCCAAGAAAAGTATCCACCGAACTGACCTTTTGGTTCTGAGCTCAACATTCGGCATTCGAAAGTTCGACGGTGTGTTCGTTGTACTCAGAACCAAAACGTCAGAAGCCCAATTCTCGTAATTAATTTGAAGTAAGACTGAAGGTTGACCGAACTGAGATTAAATTATGAATTGAATAAAAAATGGTATTCTGGTACACTTAAATTTCGGTCCGGAAAGATCATCTCAGTCTAATCTCGATATTATGTAAATTCAGTCAACTTAAAATCTATTACCGATAGCGTATCGATATCAACAGAAGACTAACATTCTAGAAAAAAATTTGGATTCCAACTTGTCAAAATGGCTCAGTACATAATGCAACCAGAATACCTGTTTGGCTTCGGTCAACTCTCAATCTCATTTCAATCTAATCTCACGTTTAACGTTGTTTGTTAACGAACAAGAATACCATTTGGCATATGAGATTGAGACTAGATTGAAACTATATTTTGAACATTTTTAATTACGACAATTGGCCTTCAGTTAAGTGGATACTTATCTTGGGGTAACGTGTGTACGTTGCTATAATATCGCATAGCTTCGTGATAGTATAGCTTGTAGTGTAGCGCTTGAGTGATGTAGTGTTAAATGTTAACCGAGCCGCGTGTAATTTTGTAATTTATTAAAGTTTAACGTCGTAATAATGTTGGTCGTAATGTTGGCGTTAATTCACCTTATTAGTGTTAGTGGTGCTATGCGGCCATGATGAATGGATGCGATCAGCTGTGATTATGTTTTTTTTTTTGTACTTGATACTAGTGTTCATAGAAAATAACCTGCTCACGTAAATATTCGTTTATCTACTACTTCACAATAGAAATAAGATATCAGTAAAAGTATAAAAATTGGCATTTTTTTATTTTTTTTATTAAAATTTCCCCACACTAAGATTTATCTTGTATCGTGAGTGCGTTTACAGACACAAATCTCACAAACAAACGCCCAGACTCGAAACAACCACCTGTAGGTCATACAAATTTTTGTTCCGTGTGGGAATCGAACCCACGACCCGTGGCGCAGAAGCCAATCGCTTAGTCACTGCACCAAACGTGTCGTCGTTTTATTTATAATTAGATTGGTTGTGTCATAATTATTATAAACAAATGAGATTATGTTGTTCCTAATTGATCGAGAAGTTTGGCATGTGTATGTAAATATTGAAGGTATATTTTAGTATTGTTTATTTGATAAGTTAATTGAAAGTTTATAGACATTAGATTCAAGGTGGGAGTGAGTCAGATATTCAGTCTGTGGTATTTAACTGCCAAATTATGTTGGATACTTTATGACGTAAAGCGACGTCGCGACGTCGTAGCTTCGTCCGCGTGGATGTCGTATTTCGCGGTTTTCTGGATAAACTTAGCCCATGTCCTTCTTTGGGTTTCAGACTATCTCTGTACCAAATTTCATCAAAATCGGTTCACTGGTTTAGGCGTGAAAGCCTAACAGACAGGCAGACAGAGTTTTTTTCGTATTTATAATATTAGTAGGGATGTTCGCTACAGTTTTATATCACTACTCTGCTATTACATTCAGTAAATACAACGTCTAATAAATATTGAATAACAAATACACAAGCTTAGTTTTAATATATACTAAACCTGAAACTAGTTTGTTCAGAATCACTAGGAGAATCGATTGACATATTTTTGACACCACATTTTTTTTCTTAAATTTCAGTTTTGTTTCTGTAGGTTTCTACCCATAACATTTGACGGGAATAGACACCTTGAGGCTTGAGACGGTCCGCTCGGTCAGTTTCCGTGTATTAGACAACCTCTGCATAGCACATCTCAGGCATTTCACACTTTACTAGGGAACATAACGCGACATAAACTACGGTGTAACTTGGAGATTTATTAAAAAAAACACATATTCATGCAGTTCTGATGAAAATCTTGTTGGGGTGTCTCGGTTTTTGTATACACTAAAAATAACGTTGTATAAAGACTGTAGTCCAACATCAGACACATTTAGCGCTTGCTCAACTACTTCAGTGATAAAATGAACAAGTACATAGTATGGACCTCTAACATTAATATGTGGAACAATTCTTACTCCGACTCACTCACTAGTACAGTTGCGGACTTGAAATGTTTACCACCTTAAGGTCTATAATTGCTTGCATATTACTTTTTCATATGGTCGCTCGGAGTTCGCAAAGAATTGACAGAGCACAGTTCTTTTTCTTAATTGACACGAAAGGTTAATTTAAAGAGGATATATTAGGTCTTGACGTGTCTGCGGGGCTAGCATGGTCAGAAACGGCACAAAATAGAGATGTTTAGAAGACAAAAGGGGAGGCTTTTGCTCAGCAGTGGGATAGCAAATAGGCTAGAAAAAAATATAGGTATTACATATTAGGTAGCATAGTAAAATAAATCAATCTATTTAGTAAATTCAATCAAATTCAGAGTGAATTTAACTAGACACATATTCAAAAAAGAGTTCATAATATGAAAAAGTGGCCTTTTTGCTAGAAAAGACGCTTCACAATTAAAAAAAAAAACTTATGTAAGTTGATAATTATGACATCTTAAACCTTATTGCGCACAGTATGAGAAGGAACCGAATTTGAAATCTGATAAATATTTCAAGTCCACGACTGTACCTAAGTTGTTCTATAAACACACAGATATACATACATACGTACTATGAACAGTGTAATGTACCTCACGGCTACTTATTACAGTAATGGTGCACTTATCAAATTGATAGTTTGCTCAGTATCAGCGTTACAGGGGCTACGTACAAAACTTACTGTAACGAGCGAGGCGGTATAGAAGCGATATAGAAACGATATAGAAGCGATGTAGACGGGACCATCTCACTGTTTCAAACGACATTGTGTGGGCGGGTCGCGTAAGGATCGTTGTGCACTACGGCGTAACAAGTAACGAACAACAGTGTAGTTGTACAATCTAGAAATTCAACTGTCAAAGGCTATAATTATGCATATTTATCCTTGCATTGAATCTTGTATTATTTAGATTTATAGTTTAAACCAAAGTTGATCTACAATTACAGCCCAAAAATAAAATAGACGATAAACAAGGGGGTCGTCCGCATCTCTCCATTGAAATAACGGAGTAGTAAATTCAAGCGAGCTATGAGGTTGACAGTTTATTTTAGATTACACTTGATTGAAACATTTATTAGAAATCATCCATAAACTTTGTATTGATGAGGTTGAAGTATACACTGTTTGGCTCCAGTGCACCACAACGTTAATACAAGGTCAGTCGGAAAGGAGGTACTAATACGCGGGCCACTCTGATGACTGTTAGGCCCTGCGCAGACGACAGACTATCCGTGACGCACTTTTTAGTCTGTGAAAATAGAACCTATGCAATTATATGCAGTAACGCACACGACGCGCAAAAAGTCCGGCGCACAAAAAATCCGTGTAATTCGGGCAGACCGCACCGCGCCGCGGCGCGCCGCTCCGCACAAAAAGTGTGTGAAAAAAATTGAACGTTTGCTTCAACGCGCGCTAACGCAGACGGCGCACACTTTAGTCGGCAATCTGCATTTGCTAGGGGTGGACGTAACGCACGCGATCTATTATCATGGCGCCAGAGGTCGATGTAACTATGTTAATTCAAGAAATACAAAACAGACCAGCAATTTATGATACTTCTAAGGCAGAATATCATGATATACATTTAAAAAGAAAAATGTGCACGATTTCCATAGCGTCTACATCCCTACAGCTCTGCCGACAAAATGATCGAAGATGTGCGTCGTGTGCGTTGAGTCTGTGAAAAATCCGCGACCGACTCGATCGCACAAAAAGTGTGCCGTCTGCGCAGGGCCTTATCAAGCAAGTGTTAAAGGACAATGCTCATGGATGTATGGAGTCCCGTACCATGCTGCATCAAAGTCAAACTTTGTTTTTTATAGACTACACATATCATATTAACTCCTACAAAAGTTCTTTTTGTATACAAAACGCGAGTTTCGGAGATTTTAGAAATAATCTAAATAACCTGACAATGTGGACATGTCATACACGATTAATTATTGCTCTAAAAAACATTAATCTGCATCTATTGCATTCTACATCTCTATGACCGGCTGTGAACGGCCAATTAAACATAGATAAAAAAATTATAATCGTTTAAATAAAAATTCTAATCTATTCTAGTTGTTTTTAATTAATATAGAATCGGCAAAATATTTTTTTTACATGTTTTTAAAAGATGTGATCATGGCACTTTCAAAATTCAAGGTAAATCATAAAGGTAATCATAAATCACGTAAAACGGAACGTCATGTAAAGGGAATAAAACAGTATCAACACTTTTTTAGTTTAAATTAAATTCCCTGTTCAAAAATCTTCAAAAATCAAATCCCCGACGCGTAATGTCGTAAAAAATTATGAAAATAATTACTATAATATTTTGATCTTGATGCGTGAGACTTGTTGGTACCACTTTTGGCCATTCTCGTTTCAAAATTCGATAATTTGTATTTCAAAGCATTTTTTTTTAATTTTTACTTTAGTTGCGAATTCAAAAAATATAGCTTCTAATCCGCGAACCTAAACTATGACCTAAAATGTGAACACAGCTAATCACAGCTGAGGATAGATACATTTTAACGTACTTTTTATGAAATCTTTGAACAGCTATTTCTCTTAAACTACTGACTTTTAGAGAAAGTTGCAGAATAAAAGTTATTCGTTATTACGAGTACTTTAATACCCTTTCGATAGTACCCCTTTGCGACTAACCTTGTATAATCTCATACAGTTTACCTCAGTGTGTTCGACCCTTATGATAATGTAATATGAGGCGCTGTATTACTTTCAGATTACACTCGATGAAGACATTCATTATGAGATTATTGTGCGTTACTCATCATTAGGGCTGCCTAGTACCGTATTTTTACGGAACTTTTATGTTCGTAGAAAAAACTTTATTTCCCGGACAGCGCCAGTAGCACTGTCTTCTTATGTTCAAAGTGGGAATTAAGGATACTATTATTAATAAATTGATAAAGCGTGATTGTCCTTTTTTGCAAACTTCTAACAGAATCACAAGTGTCTATCCAGGTTTACTAATGAAAAATAAACAAACTTTGAATCAAATATTATTTCGCAGACCACTTTTCCCTAATTTCAATTCGCCAACAGTTGACGTTACCGAACATTTATTTCACACACATACAATTCATACATTTTTTTTGTTAGAAATTTTAAAGTTATCAATCAAAATTAGTATAAGTAAATAAAAGTATTTCAATTGAAATGTCAGCAAATCATTGTCTGTAAAATGATATTCGATCAAAAGTTTGTCGAAAAAACAGCAGAATGCCGCCTATCCAATCGAATCCGATAATCTAATAAATATTTTTTATATCTGTAAGTACATCATCGTCAGTCGCGATGGTCAGCGGCAGGGTGCACCAGTGCACCACTTTCAGACGAGATAAGGATAAGAAACTATGTGTTTTTGCCAACCCTAAATAACTCAATATTGATAGTCCACTTAACAAAATGAAGTGTAACGCCTACACTTGGTGCCAAACGTAGTGGCTCAGCGACAGGTGCCAACGTTGATGCATGTCATACACTTAGGTGGAGACAACTCATTGATATTACACTGTAGTGCAATTTATTTGTTATGTCTGTATGTGTGTAGCTTCCGACTGATCGGAATAGGTTGGATGCTTGGCTCCAGTGAGAATGAGGACAGTGATCTACTCAGATGCTTGAATTATTAGTGCACAGTTCATGTACAATTTACAACTCATTGATCTAGTGGTCGCACACGCGGCTGTTGAGTGTGCGGTCCTTGATTCAATTTCCAGGTCGGGCACTGTTATTGCGTATTTCTGTAAATAAATTTTCTCTAGCAGCTTGCGATTGGAAATTATGCCTGACATTATGATAATACGCCGTCTATTACAGAGCTTGAAGCGCAATTCAGACTACGCTATAATATATAGCCTATAGCAAATATTGTATAGCACAGCGATATCACTTAGCATACATTTTATATGGACACGTTCACACAACGCTATGTTATAAAGTATTGGCTTGATGTAAGCGATAAACTTGACCGATTTTGAAAGCTATATCGTACGATTCTCCGGTCCCCGTCCCGTCTCACTTCTACCCCGTCCGAATAGCAGATCGGCTTGCATTAAAGCGTATAGTGTGAAGGTCATGCTATAGAGTTATAGCTTAGGACACAATATGCTTTACTATATAGCGAAATAGTATAGCGTAGTCTGAATTGCGCTTAATAGTATTTTCAACATGTTATTCTTTAACAATACATCTCTACACCACCTGTAAAAAAAAGAGGTGTGAAGCGTGCCGTGCAAAATATATTACTTTCGATTTCTCCCTTGATCCAATCTTACAAATTAATTCTCATAAGCTATCAACATTGTAAGGACTCATAGATAACAGCAGTACAGTTAATGCGCTCGTCATTCGTGAGCTAATAACACCACTTTCCCTTCCTGAACTTCTACTTGTGTGGTCACTTTAGATACTCATACCTATTAACAACCAAACTGCGTTTAATCTGAGTACATATTAAAACTAGAAATCATCTCACCTTGTATTATAGAAAGGCATGTATTTAACGCGGCGACAAACTAATCTGATTTAGGGTTTTAAAAATAATTAAAATGGGTAGCAAAAATAATAGGTTGGCAGCTACAGTGAAGTAGCATTTTAAGCAGGCAGGGAGGGGGTTTTAAAAATAATTAAAATGGGTAGCAAAAATAATAGGTTGGCAGCTACAGTGAAGTAGCATTTTAAGCAGGCAGGGGGTTTTAAAAATAATTAAAATGGGTAGCAAAAATAATAGGTTGGCAGCTACAGTGAAGGAGCTTAAGTCGACGTGTGCGGGGCTCCTATTTCTGTCTGCAGGGTTTAAAGTAACCGAACCTAACCTATCCATGTCGGGATTCCCCTTAACCACCCTGCTAACATTATTAGTCGCCAAGTCATTATTAATAGCTCCTCGCCTCATTTTATTAGTTGCAAACACTTAGTCGCCTTTTAAGTTATTAGTCACCTGGAAAATAATAAGCCTTATAGAAATGCGATTAAAAATGTTTTGCAAAAAGGCTGAGTTCAGATTGCTCGATTTTGCGTTTCAACGTTTGCATATCATGGCGACAGTAGACCGTCGTGCTGCAAGTCGCGTCGAATAATAGGAGTTTGTGCTCATGGTATGAACCACGTCTTTTTCTAAGTTTGTTTGCGTCAGCTTGCAATCTAGCGCAGATGGTATTGGATATTACTTTGTGCCAATTTTGGTCCAAACCAATGTCCTACGCTGTCTTAGCGAGTATTTTTGATTTCGGAGACACCACTTTGTTTCCTCTGTAATTAAGCTAATTTGGGATACGTAAAATATGTATCGACAAATTGAACAGTTTGTCAGATTTTCGAGTTCTGAGGGCTCAAATTGCTACATTTTTATATCTCAAACATAAGGTCTCAATTGTCAAGAAACCTATGCTTAATCGTAATAAATATAATAATGTTGTATTCAATCAGCAAGGTAGTAATTTAGCCATAAATAGTTCGTCAAAGATTAAATAATACCTAATGAGTAATCTGTGCCCTCGCCCTGAACCAACCTACGCCAGCCGCGATTATTATAATAATGTTGCGATCGACGCGACTATCAGACCTTAGCCTTAAACTACGTTGTCGTCTAATGTATGCTAGTATAATAATATACATTGAACTAATAGTGATCGGTGGTCGTAAGGCTGTCATTATCATAATGTGTTTAATGCAATTATTGCATTAGCGCGCTCTACTGACGGGGAGCGGACACACGGCTGACGAGCGCGGGGGCGGACACGTTTATGTTTAGCATTTGATGCTAGTCTTCGAAGTGAGAGAAGCTCTTTCACATATTAGCTTTTGCCGACTCTACAAGGTTAGTCGGAAAAGGGATACTAATCCGCAAGCCACTTAAAGTATCACTGATGACGGTTTTAAACCAAGTGTTAAAATTTCAAAATTCGATATTTTTTTTTTCTTATTTTAAAAAACGTTGCCCCACACTAAGATTTCTCTTGTATCGTGGGTGCGTTTACCGACACAAATCTCACAAACAAACGCCCAGACCCGAAACAACCATCTGTAGGCCATACAATTTTTTTTTCCGTGTGGGAATCGAACCCACGACCCGTGGCGCAGAAGCCAATCGCTTAACCACTGCACCAAACGTGTCGTCCAATTTCCATGTAAAATAATTTTTATAATAGTTTTTTTCAAAAATTCTTCGTCCATACTTTAGTTACATATTCAGAAAATGGAGCTAATTCATGACCCCAAATATGACCTAAAATGTAAACACAGCTGATCATAGCTGAGGATAGATAGATTTTAGCATATTTTTATGTAATTTTTGAACAGCTATTTCTCTTCAACTATTGACTTTTGGGGAAAGTGGTAGAACAAACCTTACTCATTATTATGGGTACTATAACACCCTTTCGGATTAGTACCCCCTTTCTGACTTACCTTGTATACTGATTTAATCGGCTTTGGTACGAATGCAGGATATCTTTTGAACCATTTCTTCAAGCCTGTCTATCTATCTAGTCTTCTCCCAACTATGTCCCAACATAGTTGGGAGAAGGCTAAATAGATATTGACCTCAGTCAGCTTTCAGTTAAACTACATGCGGCTAAATACCAATATTTTATACGAATCGACTGCAATTAGACCTCCGCAACCCAGTTAGGTACTGAGCAATGCCGATGGCCATTTTTTCAAGTTTAAAAACATAATACCGTGTTGAATCCCTACTGGAAGCAAACCTGTTGCTTATTAATAATGCTTCCTTGCTAAAATGGGTCTTATTTGTCAAACCTCAAGCTATATTTGGATTGATAAAAAAAAACACCCTAAATTGCTTTTGGTAACCCTAGCTTCTACAACAAACCGAAATTAAGTATACATATGACTGCCCATCGGCACATTTTTTTGTCATAATTTGCGTTAAATCTACCAGTTTTCCGCGTTTCACGTTTACTATATTTGAACGTGTTTCTTTAATTAACAACCGTCGCTTCCCCGCCGCTCTGTTCTCTCCCGTATGTTAACTAGTCACATTATAATCCTACTTTACATTAACGACATTGATTCACCATAACTTACTACTCCATATTCCCATCACATCGAGTTAATATTACCATAAATTATCAATAACATGGAAACTCTTTACACTTAAGTGTTATTGTCTCGATTTGAATCCAAGTAGGAGAATATTATTATAATTACAGCGGCAGTGCATGTAACAGAGGTAATGGTGTTAATAAATAACTTAGTTTATTATATATTTGTTATTTATGAATATTTATTGTTTTTGTGAGGTGATTCACAAGGTTTAACACGTCATATAAACATTACTCTGGACGCGGAACAGAGCACCAGGTGTCTGTGTCCAGCTGCGTTGTGTTGTTTTTATTTGACACATTTGTAAGTTGTTTGTGTGGTCCTCGTCTATGAAAATGTACAGTAGTATTATCCTTTATTCACCATATAAACATCAATTACATTTTTTTAAATTGCTCTAAAAAAAATATTTAAAAATATAAAAAATATTAGCCCACCGGAATCGAAAACAGAGTCCAAGCTACCGGTGGTCAGAAAATTGCTAACAATACGCACCGTGTCCAGAAGTACCGCTTTCTGTATCAGGCCGTTAATCCAGCCGCCCAACGAGAACCTCTTTAGATGTTTTTCGAGGCTCTTGGCTATTAAACCATTGGCCGTAACTATTACCGGCACAATTACTGCTGAATCAACATCCCACATGGCGACAACCTCGTCTGCCAAGTCTTGATATTTAATTTCTACAGCAGTATTATTGTTAATGATGCAGGAGAGGACGCTGCTGCCTATCTTCCTGACATAAGCCTTTACCCACGTGATGGGTAAGATAGGGAAGGGAAGAGTATTCTTTACAGGGAACCGGGGCACTGGGGGTCTACTCCCTAAGCACGAAGTCCGTGGTTTCGGCCTTAGGTTTCCTACTCCCTATCACCTACGGATAAACGAGTATTTCGGAGCCCGAACTAAGAATGAATGACAACACGATTTGACAGTTGTTCCTACTACCGATGTGTTTTTGCCCGTCCGAAAAGTTGTTGTTAGGGAGTAGGCCCACTGTAGCAATATAGCCACATAGTTAGCAGGTGCCAACGCACCCTAAATGATAAGCTTATTACTCTCCCACTGCTGGGCACAGGAAGTGTTTAGAGGTCTTAGTCCACCACCACCTTAGATAAATTTTTTGAGCTCTTTCTGGTGAGCAGGTTTCCTCACGAGGTTTTCCTTCACCGTTGATGCAATTAACATGAACCAGCAAAGTCAGACAGAGGTGTATGCCGGAATCCAACTCAGACCTTCCTACATGGAAGGCAAACGTTCAACTGCTAGGTTATCACTACTTACTCTCCCTTACTACAACAGTGGATTGTAATGTAGCAGACGGCCCTAAGATCTCCTGAGTACGTCTGCTACACCAGTTACAAAAAATCGCATTAAGCATTCAATAGCTAATACATACCTATACATAACAATATAACAATAATAAAATGCCTTGGTACCAATGATCGCGAGGAAGTATGGCAAAGCAAGGAGCTACACGGGCGCTTCTATCGGGCCCTTCATGGGTCCGATGTTGACTTTTCAGCGTCCGTATCCTGGCTACGTTTTGGTGATCTCTTCGGAGAAACCGAAGGTTTTGTCTGTGCAATTATGGACGAAGTCATGATGACGAACAATTACAGGAAATATATTGTGAAGGATGGTACGGTTGACATCTGTCGGGCATGCCACCTTCCGGGAGAATCTATCCGACACATTATTTCTGGTTGTTCCCGTCTTGCCAACGGTGAATACTTGCACAGACACAACCTGGTGGCCAGGATTATTCATCAGCAACTTGCTTTAAAATACAACCTTGTGGAATCGGAAGTACCGTACTACAGGTATGTGCCCGACCCAGTTCTCGAGAATGGTCATGCCACATTGTACTGGGACCGATCTATTATCACTGACAGGACTATTGTTGCCAATAAGCCTGATATAGTGGTAATAGATCGGGCAGAGCGCCGCACAATGATTGTTGATATCACGGTCCCTCATGACGAGAACCTCGTGAAAGCTGAAAAAGAGAAACAAATTAAATATCTTGATTTAGCACACGAGGTTGTCAGCATGTGGGATGTGGATTCAGCAGTCATTGTCCCGATAGTCGTTACGGCGAATGGCCTAATAGCCAAGAGCCTCGACCAACACCTCATGAGGCTCTCGTTGGGCGGCTGGATCAAGGGCTTGATACAGAAGGCGGTACTCCTTGACACGGCACGCATAGTGAGGAGGTTCCTTTCTCTGGAGGCCTGACTATCGGCACCTTGGACCTTGTTCTCGATGCCGGTGGGCTACTATTTTTTATATTTTTAAATGTATATTGTTTTTTTGTAAGATATGTATTTAAAAATATAATTTATATGTATTTGTAAAATTAATAAACGGAATAAAATGCTTATAGAATAAGAGGCAAGATAGCTTAACGTCCCTTGGGGTAGTCAGCGAATTCCTTCTTGTAGTTACGGTGGCGCCGCCCTGGAACCAAAGTGAGAAGCATCCCGGAGCCCGATGGCAACCCCTTCTCCTTTCTTTTCAACTTCGTCTCCTGCCCCAACTAGACTTACAAGATCGGATCTTGGTTATTCTCTACCGTCATGACTAAATGTTTGCTGCCGCCGGTTTCTATCAAATGGCTGTGTGGGCCATTGGCGAACACCGTAACTACAAGAAGGAATTCGCTGACTACCCCAAGGGACGTAAACCTATCTTGCCTCTTATTCTATAAGCATTTTATTATTGTTATGTATATGTAATAGGTATTGAATGCTTAACGTGATTTTTTGTAACTGGTGTAGCAGACGTGCTCAGGAGATCCTAGGACCGTCTGCTACATTACAGGATATCTAATAGATACTTACGGCAATAATTATAATAGTTGTTGCCAATAAGCATGACATAGTGGTGATAGATCGATCAAAGCGTCTCACAGTTATTGTTGATATCACTGTTCCTCATGACGAGAACCTTGTAAAAGTCGAGAAGGATAAAGAAATTAAATATCAAGACTTAGCATACGAGATTGTCGACATGTGTGTAGTGGTCATTTGGAGTCCCGTATTCAGTAGTGGACAAAACACGAATGAAGGGATGTATGTTTATTTTCATGATATGATGATTTCGTTCAACACAAAGATTTTGAATCATGACTTTAAAGAAACAAGTAGTCATTCCCAATCTCATTCACTACAGTGTAATAGCTTTATAACAACACAATGATATCAATTTGTGGTTAGTAGTCGGGTGTGGTTCCATTACAAGTCAGTGTAATGACAATGATGACATTACGGCGGGCGCAGACGGCGCGACCGACGACACGCTCGCTGCGCGCGTTCCATACAAGATAAAGGTGCGTCCCATTACTGCGACTATTGTTTTGATTAGTAAATTGTAGTCGTGAGTGATATGTCACTATGACCTAGATGGTTATGACTAAATCATATTGGATTTAAGACAGATGTCGCACTAAGGAGACTATCGGGTTTAGATACCTACCGTCCCGACTTTGTCCTTTTGTGTGCAAATAAGGCTGGGTTTGTCAGTCTTGCTACCTTCTGAGTTATCTTGCTTTTCTGATATGAAACTGCTCACAAGCAAGATAATATAAAATATAATAATAAACATTGAATCTTAATAAACTTACACAATTACGTTTTTAAATATTCCTACAAAAACTAAAAAATATTAAAATATATTAGCCCACTGGCGGGTGTGTAATAATATACGGTATAAATACATTTAAACTAACAATCAGATGATATAATTTCATTTCATATAATTTTATTCAATATAATCATCAAATAATATAACACTTTTTTGTTATAATTTCATATCCTCTAATTTCATTTCATATAATTTTCAATTAATATAACATTCATTTCAACTAATGGTTAAATATTATAATGTTAATTTTTCATAACATTTGTATGATCTAATCAACATTTAACATAATTTTATTTCATATACAATTCAAAAACAAAAACGCTCAAATTTCTTAATAGCCTGATTAATTCCTAATAACAAAAACGCATAATCAAAATATAACGCTAAACAAAGATTACTTATTTGTACTACAACATTAAATATAATGTACACACAACAAGGTAAATTATATTTTATGTTTTAGTTCTTTGTAACTGCTTAAAATAAATTCGAGGTCAGCTTGGGGAGGGAGGAGATGAGGGCTATGCATCGGTATCACTCCCGCCCCGAGGAATGTTTAGTTTCCGAGAAAAAACGAATTTGAATTTTCTACAAAGTAACCTCCAAATTATGTCGTACTGGCGTATTTACTACATAACATAACTTCTTCACGCCTTATTCCCCGAAGGGTTGGCAGAGGTGAATAGTATACACCCACGTTTCGCCGTTATGTTTAAGTCCCATGTAATAGGGGGCGAGCCTATTGCCATCAACCGGGCACAAATCCAGACTCCGAGCTGCTACTAAGAAATTCCACACGGAAAAACCCAATAACACTTTGCCCGACCTGGGGATCGAACCCAAGACCTCACGCTCAGCAGTCGCGCTTGCGACCACTAGACCAACGAGGCAGTCAGTATTTACTACATCTACAATAAAACCCATTCTGGGGCCAAGGTCGACAGAGCCCCGCTGCGCGGAGCTCCTATTTCTGTCTGCAGGGTTAAAAGTAACCTAACACGAAGGGGATGACGGGGGCTTCGTTCGCTCGCTTTGCTCGCTCACTTTAGCCCCCGTCGTCCCCTTCGAACCTAACCTATCCGTGTCGGGGTGCTTGAAGGTCTCGAGCTCGCTTCGCTTGCTCTTAATTCATGTGAATAAAAAGCACGCAACTCTGAGAGGAACGGAATAACTACTACCAACATTTTTTCATCCTTTGGCAACACAATAACACCTTTTTAAATGTCAATTCTCATGTCATTAGTGTCATTACGCTCAAACAAAACGGCGGATTTACGTTCCGTTCTACTTTTTACAACGAAAACATCATCAACATCGGTTTAACATTAAATTTAACATTAAATTCGACCTATTTTAATTAATGCAGTCACCTCAGTATCACTCCTTTCTTACCTATATCTATCATCCTTCACACACTCCTTCCATCTTTTCTTTGGCTTGCCTCTACTGGTATATCCATCCACATTCATATATTATAACAATCTTCAACTAAAAAACGTTATATCAAATAAAAATTATATGAAGTTTTAGTATATGAAATGATAAGTATATGAAAAGAGCGTTATAAAAAATGACAATTATAAAAAATTAACGTTAGACAAAATGTTATTATAAAAAGTGAACGTTATATTAAATGAAAATTATGTGAATTATTTTTAGGCCAAGTAAAAATTATATGATTTGAACGTTATAGCTTTTAAAAATCGATCATCTGTTATTATACCAAGCGAACGGCACCCGGGCACAACATGTATCCTCTTCCATCCTCCTCTACAAGTCGTCACCTCAGTACTCACTTCTGTCTTACCCATATCATCCTTCACACAATCCATCCATCTTTTCTTTGGTCTACCTCTACTTGTATATCCATCCACATTCATATTTAACACTCTTTTGTTAACATGACTTTCTGCACTGAACCACAGGATTTTCCACAGTTGCCGATATATATGTATATTATAAAAAGTTTGCCAAATAAAATATGATTCCGACTAATCTCAACGCGACACGATTGTCGCATCAATGAGTGCCATCTTATGCGTATCGAATACTGTACAAAAAATAATGTAATATAATGTGGAGGACTAATGTTACAGTCATTATAGTTATTTTATACTAGTTGTGCCCGTGACTCTGTCCGCGTAGAAGTGGGAAAACAATATTATGTCGCAATCACTAAAAAATAATTCTTCTTGATACCTTTAAATTTTAATCCCACCAAAAACATTAAATGTAAAAAATGCCAAGTCTCTTTATGCAATCTTTCCACCGTAAAAAGTTTTAAGATCTCATAGAAGCCAAGTCCTATTCAATTTATTTTGTAGTTAGTTATCTATCTAGTGACTGTATTAATAGTTTTATTTCTATTATAATTATAGTGACTTGGCAATGAGCACAAATTAAAAGCTGCTTGCTGTGTGGAATTATGTGCGACTGTTATTGACGAATTGATATCTATGAGTACTATGATTACATTAGTTGTTATGCTGATGTGTGATTTATGATATGCAGACGTGATTTTACGACCAATGAGTAGTTATGGTCACCATCGACTACGTGCGTCAATACATATTTAAGAAAACCTAAGTTTATTTGATAAGAACATCACAATTATTTTCTATAGGTACCTATGTTTAATGGTCAAATCAAAAGAACTTAACTAATCCTGTGATATTAAACATTACGCATGCGTTACTTTCACCTCCTCCAAATATATTTGTTTCTTCTTGTGCTCATTGCCAAGTCACTATAATTATAATAGAAATAAAACTATTAATACAGTCACTAGATAGATAACTAACTACAAAATAAATTGAATAGGACTTGGCTTCTATGAGATCTTAAAACTTTTTACGGTGGAAAGATTGCATAAAGAGACTTGGCATTTTTTACGTTTAATGTTTTTGGTGGGATCTCATTTATTTTTTGTAGGTGGGTCTCTTTCTTTTCTTTTTGGGTGACATAATAATGTCTTGTTCATCAACTGCTGCTTTGCTTAGAGCCTATTCTCTGTCTCTATCTCTTTTGTTTTTATAACTAACTAACAAACTAAATATACAACAAACTATTTATGTATTAAATTAGTATTTTTAATAACTAACTATTTAAGTAACTAATAACTAGCTGATTCAGATATCCATAAACTTCGTTTCGCCGAATATAAATTTACGTTATTATATTTTTTTAGTTTCTAAGTGGTTTTTTTCATAGATAGATGGCGCTATCATACGAATTTCGCATGTGGACACGACACCCATGACGCGTATTTTATAAAGTATCACAGCGCCATCTTGGATTTTGACTTCGACATCCTTTTCATCATCAGCACCCCCGAAAACAATGGACACGATATCCAAGACGCATATTTTGTAAAATTTTACAGCCGCCATCTTGGATTTTGACTTCAACCTCATTTTCGTCATCAGCACCCTCGAAAACCTCGGACACGACATTAATGACGCTTAACTTGTAAAATTTCACAGCCGCCATTTTGGATTTTGACTTCGACCTCATTTTCGTCATCAGCGTCCCCGAAAACCATGGACACGACACCCATGACGCATATCTTGTAAAATTTCACAGCCACCATCTTTGATTTTGACGTTGACCTCATTTTCGTCATCAGCCCCCTCGAAAACCATGGACCTCATTTTCGTCATCAGCCCCCCCGAAAACTATGGACACGACACCCATGACGCATATCTTGTAAAATTTCACAGCCGCCATCTTGGATTTTGACTTCGACCTCATTTTCGTCATCAGCGTCCCCGAAAACCATGGACACGACACCCATGACGCATATCTTGTAAAATTTCACAGCCACCATCTTGGATTTTGACGTTGGCCTCATTTTCGTCATCAGCCCCCCCGAAAACCATGGACACGACACCCATGACGCATATCTTGTAAAATTTCACAGCCGCCATCTTGGATTTTAACGTTGACCTCATTTTCGTCATCAGTACCCCCGAAAACCATGGACACGACATCCATGATGCATATCTTGTAAAATTTCGCAGCCGCCATCTTGGATTTTGACTTCGACCTCATTTTCGTCATCAGCGCCCCCGGAAACCATGGACACGACACCCATGACGCATATCTTGAAAATTTCACAGCCGCCATCTTGGATTTTGACGTTGACCTCATTTTCGTCATCAGCCCCCCCGAAAACCATGGACACGACACCCATGACGCATATCTTGTAAAATTTCACAGCCGCCATCTTGGATTTTGACGTTGACCTCATTTTCGTCATCAGCTCCCCCGAAAACTATGGACACGACACCCATGACGCATATTTTGTAAAATATCACAGCGCCATCTTGGATTTTGACTTCGACCTCATTTTCGTCATCAGCGCCCCCGGAAACCATGGACACGACACCCATGACGCATATCTTGAAAATTTCACAGCCGCCATCTTGGATTTTGACGTTGACCTCATTTTCGTCATCAGCCCCCCCGAAAACCATGGACACGACACCCATGACGCATATCTTGTAAAATTTCACAGCCGCCATCTTGGATTTTGACGTTGACCTCATTTTCGTCATCAGCTCCCCCGAAAACTATGGACACGACACCCATGACGCATATTTTGTAAAATATCACAGCGCCATCTTGGATTTTGACTTCGACCTCTTTTTCGTCATCAGCACCCCCGAAAACCATGGACACGACACCCATGACGCATATTTTGTAAAATTTCACAGTCGCCATCTTGGATTTTGACTTTGACCTCATTTTTGGCATCAGCACCCCGGAAAACCATGGGAACGACACCCATGACGCATATTTTGTAAAATTTCACAGCCGCCATCTTGGATTTTGATTTTGACCGCCCCCGCCCTCTGGAGGGAAAACTTGTGAGATAAAAACTTTAAACAATTCAAATTAGCCTTTATGAATGTTATCTCGATACAGTAATAAATGGTTCATATAGTTACATACTTAGTATACACCTCTGTCCTACCCTTCAGAGAATACAGGCGTGATGGTATGGAATCTCATTTCTCAGATTTTGCCCTAAATAAATAACAATTTATAAATAATCTACACCAATTCAATATTTTTTGTACGTAAACAAAGAACAAAGTTAACAATGCAGTCGAAATTCATACAAAATGTTCCTGGCAAAACGGCAAATATAAAATTGTTTTCTATAATTAACTATTTTTTTATGTTTTTATAATTTTTCCTTTATATGTGCCTAATAATCTATCTTGATGCCAAATTTCAAGGTTCTAGGCCTGCTAGAAGTATCTTAGAATTTTGATGATCGGTCAGTCAGTGAGTCAGTGAGTGACAAAATGATGTAACTTTGATCGATGATAACTCGTAAACTATAAGTTCAAATATGATGTAATTTGGAAGTTTAGCTAGTTATAATGATTACTCTTGGTTACCGAAAGTTCAAACTGCTAGCTTTGTCCACAGCGAAGATATAGGGGGGGTGAAAGGGCCGCGAATGGCTTCGAGAAAAGATGGTACGGCCGTGCCCGCTTTGCTCGAGACTTGGCGGGGCACTACCGTGCCCCCAGATATATTTTTATTGAGCGAACCGATTATGATGAAACAAAATCTTAAGTTAATCTTAGTTAACCGCATTGAGTCAATACTTTTTCCTTGATGTGCAGAAACAAACCGACAAACAGATAAACACAAATATTCGAAAAAATATCGAAATGGATTCTGTTGGTCTTAAACCACCCCGTTTTTTTTTTTTTTAATATTTCCTATGTCCAGACACGTCCTGTCTTCAGATTTATTATACAAGCTTAGTTTTAGTATATACTAAACCTGAAACTATAGTTTGTTCAGAATCACTAGGAGAATCGATTGACATATTTTTACACCACATTTTTTTTTTTCATAATTTTCAATTTTGTTTCAGTAGGTTTTTACCCATATCAGTTAACGAGAATAGACACCTTGAGTCTTGAGACGGTCCTCTCGGTCAGTTTCCGTGTATTAGACAACCCCTGCACAGCACATCTCAGGCATTTCACACTTTACTAGGGAACTCAACGCGACATAAACTACGGTGTAACTTGGAGATTTATTAAAAAAACACATATCAGGCAGTTCTGATGAAAATCTTGTTGGGGTGTCTCGGTTTTCGGTATAAAGTAAAAATAAGGTTGTATACCTACATATAAAGATATAGATAAGATATAAGATGAGACTACTAATTGACATAAATCTACATCTACGTATGTTTGAATAGAAGCAATTAAAATATTTATTTATTTATTTTTATTTATTTACTTAAGGATCTCTGACAAAGGATATACACAAAAAGATAATGGTAATAATTCGCTTAGATTATATGTATAGCCAGTGTACTCCTTCAATTATGAGAGACCACAACATGCAAAAATTATACAAAGTAATTAAAACTAATATTATGTTACTGGCAAACAAGCAATAAAATTAGAGGTTAACAATAAGTTTTCGTTATGTAAACGATTAAAAATTAAATTAAATTTTAATTAGTTACATTAGGGCCTAAATAGATCGTCATAGAGATGTAATTTTAAAGTTATTCACACACCCACGCTGCCCATGGTGTACAACGCACAGTTACTTGTTCACTGTAGACTGTAGTGTGTACATCATCTGTATCATTATGTCAAATACTATTTCGACGAACAACTGTGATGCTGCTATTGCTGCCAATTACTTACAAATGTATAGTAATTTGTGTATCACACCAACTGTGTCTAATGAGTAGGTCTACATTGTTACCATTTCATATCATTGTTGTTCTATACTATTGTGTATTTTTTTATATATTTCAATGCCAATTTCTAAACTTCCGCACAGATAGATGTGTTAGATGTTTGATTTCCCATGTGTAAGCAAATTGTATAGTGAATTTCTATAGATTTGATATGACTAGAGTAGAGTTGAGAAGTGTAGCATTTGTAAAACCCTTTAGTTACACCAAGGTATAAAACATGTCGTGTTGTATGTACATGAATAAAACTAAAAAAAGATTTAAAAAAAACTCTACTCGTAACATGCAGTCGGAGGCTATCTACGAATTATGATTACATAATTACAGAAATATGATTAGAGGAGCTCGTGGCTAAATAATTACAGCCGCATAGACCGATCTTCCGGGTTAAGCCACGCTTGCCGAGGTTGGTCTGTGGATGGGTGACCATTTACCATAGCGAGTTTCCTCCGTGCCTCGGAAAGCACGTAAAGCCGTTGGTCCCGGCTGTCATTTGTAGATCTTTGACAGTCGTTACTGTTGGTTAGAAGCCAGAAAGTCTGACAACCAGTCTTACCAAGAGTATCGTATTACCCAGTTACTGGGTTGTGGAGGTCTGATAGGCAGTCGCTCCATGTAAAATACTGATATTCAGCTGCATCCGGTTCGACTGGAAGCCGACCCCAACATAGTTGGGAAAAGGCTAGGCAGATGATGATGAATTACAGAAATATGATTGATTCTCTTTTCTTATTTAAGATAGTGCGATACAAAATAGACTGTCCTCAATTGTTAAACAAAATAAAATTCCGAGTTCCAGCAAGATACCCTCGCGCTCCTGTTACCCCCTTTCATCCTCCGCTTCGCAGAACCGTTCTCGGCGCCAACTCTGTCATTCCCCGGCTATGCAAACTGTTGAATGGTTGCAGCGATCTTGTTGACATATATGCAGACTCACTTGGGAAGTTCCGTAAAATCACATATAACAATATATAGTGCAATGTAGCCAACCTCTTTAGATTTAAGTATATTGATATTAAATATTTAAATATTTAGATTTGATTGATTTAGATTGTTTAGATTACACCATAAAATTATAGCGCATGTGGTGCTTACCTGTAAAAAATTGTAACACTAGACTTTTATATATAAGCAAGATCCTTTGTAATTTTTGAGTGTTAACAATTGTTGGTGAGCCAATAAAATAAAATAAAAATAAATTATATAATTCGCAAACTGACTGACCAAAAACATACGTAGCCTCCGATTGCGTGTTATGATTCGATAGCATGATTTTTTTAAAACCTACATAATTTTTTTCTATACACTCTCTGAAGGATAACATACTATAAATGTTAAGAAATTCTTCTTCTCTCGTGTCAGCACTACAAAAATAGCTGATGCTGTGGTGAAAAGATTAGCCAGTCAGCAAGGTTGGTAGCGGGGCTGACTGCCCAGGGTGCGCCGGACGTACTTAAGTATCGTCACTTGTGGAGACTCTTTACATGCACCCAGTAAAGAAATTAGAAGTAATAATTATGTGCTCCGTAGACCAAACAGATATGTCTTACCAACCACAGATTATACAAGTAACAGTCGTAATGATGCGACGTCAGATATTAGTAACACACACAATATTGATGTAATTGCATTACATGATAGTAATGTTACATGCTCAGAGCTGGTATACACTTATTCACCGAGCGATTTTTATGATATTTGCAAACCCCTTTATCTATATCTATCTATAGTATAGTATAAATAACGAATCAATAACGTAGTTACGTTGTACGTGAATTTTTATGTAACAATTTTTTTTTTATTTGCTTTAAGCTGATGTCATAATACATACTAGATTGCATGACCGTACGATTATTTAGCAAGTTCGGCGTCGCGAAGCCATAGCATTAGACGTTGCCCAAGAATCAAATCCATGAATCTACTTGTTATCAAATTATTAAAGTTCTTCGCATAACATCCGACAGTCGCAGGTTACCGCGAGTCGCTCCGTGTGTGGCATCTTCTGCGGTATACACTAGACATGGCACAAGCGGCGCATGCGCGCATCACTTTAGTTATCGCGCCATTATCATTACACACTACGTTAGTCCATTTGTAACCGTTTACATGTAACTACATTAGAGATGTTCTTGCTTAAGGGGGTTATTACAATATCATATATCTAGGATCATGTATAAGATCATATCTCTTACATGACCTCTAGCTAGAGTCATATCCAGAGATTGGAATAGGTAGAGTATATTTACCTAAACTTCGAGGAAGGAAGTAACATAGAGTGGATAATACCTCCTCTAAAATACCGAAATAATTATAATGACGTTTTAATCTCGGGATTTAAAAATCACGAATTATTTATTGGACTTTATTTATAGTTACAAATTATTGGTTTGAAAAATCATGTAAAATTTTTCAGGGTTCCGTACTATGTAAAATGTAAAACAATGTATGTAATATGTAAAACAAAGCTCTTTAATTTAATACTTTTAGTACGGAACCCTAAAACATGTTATTATAATTCTTCAAATAAATAATTTGTAACTATAAATAAAGTCCAATAAATAATTCGTGATTTTTAAATCCCGGGATTAAAACGTCATTATAATTATTCCGGGATTTTGATCATAGATATATGATAGTGTCATATCCCCCTTATGTAGGTATGTTCTTGCTTAAGAATCGTACCAGATTCGGCCCAAGTCCGGTTTCAGGGATGTCACATAAAAAAAACATTGTTCTAATCGATCCGCGAATTGATTGCAGACTGCAACCTTGGTTACAAAAGGCTTATTTAAATGCTATATTTTTGCTATGCCAAACAATTATCTTAATAACCCTCTCTGGGAAAGGCGTTACCTCATCATGAGATTAACGTAAAACCGGAGGGAACATTAGATTAGCTTTCTACAACCCCATCGTATAATAAAAAATGTAAGATGAGGTCTTCTGAAAAGCTTACAAACCGCAGGGCAGCTTGTGGCGAGCTGTTGGTGAGTGGCGACACTGCGTACCTTATTGCCTCAGAGAGTCGGTCAGGGCCTCGTCTCCAGTTTGCCTTTATTGGCTGGCTGGTGTGGAACCCCAAGAGTGCCCGCAGGACTCTCAACTCTGGCTTGCCTTTATCGGCCGGCCAGAGGGGGGCCGCCAGAGCTATATGCTCGGGGGTGGAAGTGTCTAAAGGCGTAATAGCGGGGAAACCCACTCCGGGTCTTTTAGACCCGCGACGGCGAAACCGGGGCCACACCTCTCTACACCCCTAGCCGCTCACACGTTTGTTGCCCTCTTCGCCTATGTACTGGCGGCTTTTCAGGGGGCCCAGCTAGTGAGCTGGCGAGTCACCGTCTGCCAACACATTTCAAATAAAACTTGAAAGGCAGACGCCGTTTTCTTCCGGCAATAGAGGTTAAACGATCCACAAAACACCCCTTTCCATAGACCAGATATTTTTCACCATATTTTACAATAGTCTTGCACCCACTTGGGACGGTCCATGACTGTACTCCAATAGTGCAGCCGTGGATAGTCCCGGGTTGGTGCCCCACCCCATTTTAGATTAAAGTTCTCAAAGGGGCCTCTGCGCGTTGGACCTGTGTCCCCGTGTATGCCTTCCAAAAGACCGGACATCTTCCGCACGGAAGATGAGCCGTGAATAGAGATACATCTTAATAAAACTTTGCGCGTGACTGTTTATTAATTAACAAGATCCCTAACACTAACTCTTGGCTTACAATACTTATTAATATTATAAATGCAATAGTAACTTTGTCTGTCTGTTACCTAATCACAACTAAACTACTGAACCGATTTTGATGAAATTTGGTTCAGAGATAGTCTGGAACCCGTAGAAGGATATAGGCTACTTTTACCTCGAAAAATGCGAAATACGCGATAAAAGACATCCAAGCGGGCGAAACCGCGAGCGACCCCTAGTTATCTTCATAAAGCTTAGCGCGTAACTGCTTATTAATTAAAAAGATCCCTAACACTAATTCTTGCCTTACAATAACGACCAAAGTACCTATCAAAACTGGACCCAGTTTTCCAACCATTTATTTGAACTAATCACATTACTAACAATACATTAATTTAAATAAAGAACACAAATAAATCGTGCTGAGTGGAGGGCTATTCCGTACATGAGTAGACGCGGCGCGAGACGAGCGGCACGACGCGACGCGCGTAAATCAACGCTGGCATGTTAATGAGCCCGATTATTGGAAATATATCGTTCTAATGATAAAATATCGAGGGACTAGCTATATATTAGCCGCGGATAATGTTACGTAATGTTTTAATAACAACTTTAAAAAAAGAATTGTAAAAGATAGGGCTAAGTTCTTGTTGAGTTGTTATTTTGACTGATAAAAATGTTTAAATTGTTTTTAAAAGTTTATAATGTGTACACCTTTGAAAAAACAGAATCATATGCCGATAAAAGCTTGTCGCGAGATTTACCTGTACACACCTGTGACACAGTACAATTATAAACGTTACAATTATAAACGACAATTATAAACGACGTTGTGACAATTATAAACGTTAAAATAACAAATAAACCCATTCGATCGAGATGGATTACCCCAGGTTTAAAAAAATCAAGCTTGAAGAAGAGGAGGCTTTATCTGAAGTACCTTCAATCACCCATAAACAAAAACACACATCTTAAACAATATAATATTTATAAAACCATATTAAATAAATGTAACATTCAGGCTCATAAAATACATAATACTAAATATATTTCTAAATCTAAAAACACATGCAAAGCTGCATGGAAAATAATAAAAAGTAACTTCAACTCTGAGATAAATGCATCAGATATAAAATTAATAAAACTGGACAATAAGGAATTTACTAACCCAAAAGATATAGCCGATAGTTTTAATAATTATTTTATCAATCTAACTAAAAGAGACAAACCCTTCGTAATTGATAACAATATTTTTAAAAACATTCCTAGTAATCCAAACACTATCTTCTTAAATCCGGTAGATAATAGGGACATTTATAAAGTTATTAATTCACTTAATAACACAAATTCTACAGGATATGACGACATAAACACGAAAATTTTAAAAAAATGCGCCCCTTTTCTATCAGACCCAATTAGCCATTTAGTAAATGTATCATTCTTTCAAGGTATGTTTCCAACTCGATTGAAATACTCTTTAGTAAAACCACTTTATAAAAAAGGCGATAGAACTGAGATGAATAACTATCGCCCAGTAACGTTAATTCCAATTATATCAAAGATATTTGAAAAATCTTTTTACAATATACTATATAATTTTCTATTAAAGCATAATATTTTAAGATCAGAACAATTCGGTTTCAGGAAAAACTATTCTACTACTTTAGCTTGTTTCACATTAGTAAAAACTATTACAGAATTCTTAGATAAAAAGATCCCGATTGTATCAATCTTTCTAGACATGTCCAAAGCTTTCGACTTCGTATCACATAATTTACTTCTCCAGAAGCTTGATAGGTATGGAGTTAAAGGTAATGCGCTTAATTGGATTGAAACGCACCTCTCATCTAGGTACCAGTGTGTTGAAATACCAAGCTTAACAGGACTTTACAAAACTTCACAGCGTTCTCAGTACATTATTAATGAATGTGGGGTACCACAGGGAAGTATCCTGGGACCACTGTTATTCTTACTTTATATTAACGACTTACCTGCCTCAACCACTTACAAGTGTGTTCTGTATGCTGATGATACCACTTTACTAGTACATTGCAATAATAAAAACACATATGAAGAGGATGTAAATAATACATTGAATAGAGTAACTAAATGGCTAGATAATAATAATTTAAACATTAACATTAGTAAAACTAAAGTTATTCAATTTCAGACATATAATAGTAACCCTATAGCTACAAAAATTATCCAAAATGATCAAACTGTGGATAAAGTAGAAACCACTACTTTCCTAGATTTAATTATTGACAAACACTGTAGTTGGAAGCAACACATAGATAAAATATGCTCCAAACTAGACAGCTATGTATACGTTCTAAATAGATTAAGACAAGTCGCCACATCCAGTGCTACCCTCTGCGCTTATCACGGATACGTTTCCTCGATTTTGCGTTACGGAATAGTCATATGGGGCAATTCAGTTGATCTAATCCGAGCTTTTAGGGCACAGAAAAAGTGTGTACGGTCAGTAAGTGGCGCAGAATACTTAGATAGTTGTGTACCGTTATTTAAGAAACACCGTATACTACCACTACCGTGTCTATATATTTTTGAAATTTGTATATTTGTCTACAAACACCCAATCCTTTTTAGTAAAAATATTGCTATTACTAATAGAAATAGTAGATTTCCTAATAAACTACATGTCCCTAACCAACGTACTACAATGTATAGCAAGAATTGTTTCTGCATGGCTATTCGAATCTATAATAAATTACCGAACTGTCTAAAAAGCCTTAATTTAAACTTGTTTAAGCGTAGATTGTTTGACTTATTAATAAGCAAATGTTATTATTCAACAAATGATTATCTCAATGACAGAAATTTGCAAAGTGTAAACTTAGACTGCACCTAATTTTGTTTGGGAATTTCTGTAGTTATCTTTAGATTGTTGTACCATTATCGTAAAATTATTATTAGAAATGGAAATATTTGTATACCAGAAATGGTAGAATATAAGAGACTTCAATAGTTTGTAACACCTACTGCACTATATTTTAACAAATAAACTGATCTTTCTTTCTTTCTTTCTTACAGGTAAATTTCACGACAAGCTTTTATATTATCACTAGCTTTTGCCCGTTGCTTCGCTTGCGTGAAATTTTGAACCCGTTAAGTGACGATTTTCCATACAAACTTTCATCCCCTATTTAACTCCTTTAGGGGTTGAATTTCAAAAAATCCTTCCTTATTCCTTGTCTACATTATAAAGGGAACCTCTGTGCAAAATTTCAGTTTTCTAGGTCCAAGAGTTTGGGCTGGGCGTTGATGAGTCAGTCAGTCAATCAGTCAGTCAGTCAGGACTTTTCTTTTTATTTATATAGATAATGTAATAAATTGATGGGTTTGATTTAATTTAAAGTTTATTTTCTTCTTTTTAGAATATTTAAATAAAAGCTTGTTTTGAAAAAAAGTTTTTTTCTCTTTTAAACACATTCAGCAAACACTAGAAGACCACATAACAATCACGTAGGCGTCCATTGCTGTGTACATAGCCTTCTCGTGAATCATTATATCATAACTCTCAACATACTATGACAACTTGGAGCCGGTTCTTGTAGTACTTGGCTTCACTCTGCCGCGCGTCCGTCTGCTGTCCAGGCATTTAACAGATTCCAGGGTGGGCTGCATGCAAGTGGAGCAGCGGCTTAACATTCCAATAACTCTTATAGTACAGAACGACATCGATGTGGTAATAACTATGTCTGTAAGAATTAAGCCGGAGCCTCACCAAACTGGAAACTGAGCAGGTGGTTTAGACGAAACTTTAATTAGTATGATGATGTGATTATTATCTAGGAATTAAATAGTGATAGCCGTAAATGTCTGGGTGACAAGTGATTTTGAAGCCCTGCATGCTTAGCATGACCACCGTAGACAAAGGTTTTGTCAACGGAAGAAGAGAAGAAAGACAAAGAATAGACATTTTGTATATGCTTCCGTTGACAAAACCCTTGCCTACAGTGGCCATGCTACGCCTGCTGGGGTAACTAACGTCAAAGTTTGTATGGGTTTCTTTGAGAAAAAGCTGCAATTTATAGCTAAGGTATCAAGAAATATTCCCAACATTATGAGTTTTAATCTTATAACTGCTCGATATTTTCATCTAATTTAGTCTTCGTCATAATAGCATTTAGATTTTCATAATGTTTTGTATTTGATATACATATATTATAATGTCTATATATTTTATTATTTGTATTTATGTAACTTATATTTATCATATGAATTCGTATTATACTCAGTTCGAAATAGGCATGTTGACAGCATCAATAAATTGCAAATCTAATTAGTCCGCCAGTTAGAGTTTTGAAAAATAATGGACACATATTTTTTCTTTTGTTAAATCTATGAATATTTGGAAAGATAAAACGCATCAAAACTCGAAAGTGGGGCCTTGTGACGTCAGAAGCAAGTAAAAATTGTACTTGCTTGTGGCGTTTTGCCAATTTTAAAAGTGACGTATCTTCGTCAATTTTGTTTTACGTAACAAAAGAAAAAATACCGGTAAAATATTTTTTGATAATCTAACTGACGGGCTAATTAGATTTTTTCAGTCATATACCCTATTGTCAACTCATTTTAATTTATTTTTTGCTGTACCTATTTCGATGCTTTTCTTTTTATCCCAAAGGTTGACTGGTAGAGAATGCCTTATGGCATAAAGTCCGCCTTATGTACCACCATAGTGCATAGAAGTGTAAATAAATAAATATTTGTCAAAATACTAGTCCTTTATCACTTAGAACGTAATCACAGTGAACTATCGCCTATCGGTTTATGATACGCTAGTCTATCTCACAGTCACGATGTGGTAACAACTAGTTGACATATAATAGCTGTATGTAATGCGATATCCTAAACTTTAGTACGCGCTACTGTTGTGCAGTACAAGTGCTTGTGGCTCCGGTGTTTGTTTACTGTCATGCTCTAGTTCTCTGCGAACCAAACTAAACTTACAACTAACAGACTTTATCCCTTAAGTTGTGGCTGTCAAAATGCGCGGTGCCCCGCGTGCGTGATTTTAATTCGCGGTTTGATTCGCGGATTAATTCGCGTAATTAAAACGTCGATATCTCTTATGCTACGATAGCTAGCTCTCTACAAGTTACGTCGTTGGAATCGTTATTCAATTACCTATCCGATGATATATGTATTAGTATAATTAGACTTACAATGTATTAGCAATTTTCGTGTATTTTTCCGTTTAGGGAAATTTCAAAGCAAAGCGTCAGAAAGCGTCACACTTTAACATAACCATCATTTCATCTTTCAAGTAAATAGACCAGATCACTGGGGCTTTTAAAATAGAAATAGATATATTTATTCGCAGGATATATGGAATACATAGTAGATGTTACAAAAAATTATAGAGCTTAACACATCTCACCTGTACAAGGTATGCGAAATTAGATTACTTACTAGGTAAGTGGCTTAGGTGCTTAGTGAGTTTATAGTTATTAATACATTTTATAGTTAAAAAATTCATGTATAATAGTAGATTGTTGCACCGAGCGCAAAGTGAGTCATTAATGCACGAGTGTTATGTTGGTGCCCGAGCGCAAGCGAGGGCACTAAATTAGCACGAGTGCATTAATCACTCACTTCAGCAAGGTGCGTAATCTACTTTTCTTTCAACTACCAATTTACCTACCGTGATAAAATATACCTCTCAAAATAAAAACTCAAGTTAATGAAAACAAGGTTATCCTGCGACTTTTGCGGCAAAAGGTTATTAACAATTTCATTTGCAGCTTTTTTTATACTTTCTGGACTTGAATTCATATCGCTATCTATTTCCATTTTTTAAAACTTTTCTTGCTAAATAAGAAGTATCAAAGTTTTACAATGGTACAAAATGCGCGCCATTTTTTATTTTTTTTCACCAATTCATTTTTATTTTCAGCCAGTATCTTTTTGATCTAATGCATAAGAATGCATACATTTAATATTAAACTTAACGGGAGACATTAAACCTCTGTGGTAAATTTATATCTAAATAAAAAATAAAAAACTGCACTAATGAAAAACAGTGCAGTAATGAAATTTCATACAACATTTCTGCACTGTTTGCAGTGCAGTAATGAGATTTCATACAACATTTCTGCACTGTTTTGCTTCTAAGCAGAAAATACGTATTTTGTGATCGGTTTTGTAGCGATTAATGATAACATTACTACGTAGTTGAAAGAAAAAACATTTTTCTATCAGCCATTGTCTTAACTTTTTTTTAATTGATTTAAAGGGAGTTCTCTTATTGAGCGTGGGATATTGTTGAATACTTTAATAGACATCATTAGGCTGTTTTTTTATGAAATGTGCTTCTACATGTATCTATTTTTAACTTAGTAGGATCCCTTGACTTGTATTTACAATTTTCGCCTGCCTTAGTAAACAATTGTGTCTGGTTCCTTACAAAAAATCCAAAAGATCAATACTAGGTGCTCGGTTCTAAGTAGTAGGTCCTATGGAGACGAACTGGCAAAAACTCCATGGACACTCTTTTAAAAAACTAAATGGTTTGACAATTTTCATTGAAGTAATGTAAGAACAATGCAGATTAGTACACGCGATTAACAGCATAAAAACTAATGAGCAAATTAGCCGTTTAAAACGATTGCCATCGTAGTTACGAGTTGACCAGTCCTAACAGACAGCACCCGTTCACGAGCATGACGCATACATCATCGTGTCAAGTCTCATACTTCCACTGCCACGAGGGTCACGGAACAATGCTATACCTGTAAACATTACAAATGAATTGGAGATCGCAGTCCATTACGAGGATGCTGTCGCCCATCTGCCTGACATCATTAACATTCTTCTATACGTTTCACATTACATTGATTCAGTATTCGTACTTGTTCTCCTACTTAACCATAGTTCATAGAAAACATAATTTATGACTTGTACCTCCTATTTGTAGGTACGGCTGCGGACTAGTAACAGATGATTATAAAGTGAAAACTAACAAAGGCACCCACTAACGAGCGCCGTGTACCTGTACATAGGTACACAGGTATTTAAGTACACAGGTAGATAGGTACACAGGTACATGGCACTCAATAATTGGCGAGCTTATAAACTTCAGCGAGTACACGGCGAGGCGCCGCGCTGGACCACGTCACACCTAGGGCTGACAACCCTCCGGGGTTAACCCGGAGTCTACGGGTTTAAATGTTGCATGCATGTTTGGGCTACGGGTTAACGCCGTACATCTCGGGGTTACCGGGTCCTGAGCGTAACGCGCAATCCGTTGGTAATGGGCAATTTTAGAAGATTTAAAAAAAACAGACCTAATATTGGTAGCTGAAAAATACACAACAAATAAAAAATATGACGTCAAAAATCAAGTTGATCCTAGTGCATATCTTTAAGTTGTAATTACTTGAATATAACATTGATACTAAATACATTATTCAAACACATATTCTTAAAAAAAAGCCGTAGTTTTTTCAGAATCTTCCAGGCCTGCCGCTTTTGAAAGGTGGCAACCCTAGTCACAACGAGCGCCGGATAAATCACCAATTAATTGGTGATTGGCCCCACTTAGGGTTGTTAGTACTACGACTATAAGCGTGGAATATTGACTTCTCTCATATTTCGTATTTTTAATATGAAGAAAATCCACCCAGTGCAAATGTAATCTTTTCCAGACAAAAATAACAATACAAAATAAGACAATTAATATTTCTCTTTTCGTAAATTATTACGCCTTTTATTTAATTTCAGCTTTCCACAAGTGGATAACCCTAAGTGCGACGCGTGGGTGCCCGCTACGATAGCTACGTCACAATTCGCTGAAAAATAACACAACGCTCTTTACTAATTAGGTGATCGAGATAACTTCAATTAATTAGTATGAGTATTCACGTCTGAAAGTTTCATTTATAATCGTCGTAAGAACATGTGCCAGGTAAATAGCCACAATGTTGCCCCCCAGCCCCCTCCCCTCAGCTACGTATCATGTGTCTTCATCAAACATGTCATCGGCAAAATGTGTGTTTCCTACAGGTCATTTATCTGCTCACCCCTCTGAGGCATGCAGGCGTGATATTTCATACGTATAGATACATAATACTATGTATGTATATGATATCCTGGTTAGTTTTCAACACCGGCTCCTTTTGAATTGACTCCACAATTATTATAGCTCACATCAATTAGATAGCGCGGCGCTAATTACTAAGCTCATAGATAACTCTTATCATCGCGTGGGAGAACCGCTACTAGTAGTTAGAAGTGTTGGAACACATTCCTGTACAACCACTCAGTACATACGTACAGAAGGACAACAAAAAAGGCGCGAGATAAAACTTACATCTCATAAAACTGATACGGAATAGATAGTGACAAGAGACTCCCAAATTGCAATTCAGACTTACCCGTAGTACCTCAACCAGTAGAAATTGTAAACATCAAGCCAAATAGGACCATATTATACTCAGATAGATTAGGAATAGGCTTTGGATCATTGTTAAATAATTGTCTGAACCACAACATAATTAACCATTGTTACCATGACCTACATTTTAATGAAATTGTTAACAAAATATTAAACTCAAAACTGGACGAGCATAGCACTGTGGTTCTGCTAATAGGTAACAGCCTAAACATTAGAAAAAAGGACATAGTTAATGGTATCGGTGCCCTTCTTAACCTAAAGATAGGTAAATTAATATTGTGTGCCTTGCCATATTCAGACTCTCTGTCTGAGCAAGAGAATAACTATATCTACAGTTTAAATAATTTAATGCACATGTTGACATGTCGTCATAGTGACTATTTATTGTATTTTGATACTAACAAGTTTGTTAGAGGTTTTGTTTTAACTCAGGAAGCTATGTTCCTGTCGAAGAAATGTCGACATTTATTAGCTACATTGATAGCTTATAATATACACGCAGTTATTGGTAATTTAACTGAGACTAGGTTAAGTGATGAATCAGTATTAACTAGTTATTCTAATAATACTGTCATAGACTGTTTAAACTTTTAGTGCCGACAAAAGAGAAGCATAGTGATAATATTTTACTTTATCACCAAAATATTAATCGCTTCTCTGGCAAAATATTAGATGTGGAAATGTTAATAGATAAGTACCATATGGATATTTTATGTTTTTGTGAAACTTGGTTGAAACCACATAAAATGTTGTTCAATGTTAATAATTTTGCAGTTGCCAGTGCGTACAACAGAACTTCGCTAGGGGGCGGTACTTTAATTCTTTGTAATAGTTGTTTTAGACATAAGGAAAGAAAAGATATCACTGCCTGTTCTGTTGATCGCTTATGTGAGGTAGCATGTGCAGAGGTAGAGGGCCACACTATATTATGCGTTTATAGGCCACCCGCATCAAACTTGTCATCATTTTTGATCATAATGGAAGACATATTGAGAAAACTTTTTAGGAATAATAACTTAATTTTTGTTTGTGGTGACCTGAATATAGATTTTTTAATTGAGTCGCCGGAAAAATGTAAACTTGTGTCATTGTTTAAATGTTTTAATTTAAAGTATATTTTTAATGAAGCAACTAGAATAACTGCTACCTCAGCTTCATGTATAGACAATATTTTTACAAACTGTCAAATAAAAGACTCTTCTTTAATAAGTGGCGTTAGGTCTGATCATACAGGCCAACTAGTGTCCTTTCAGTTAAATAAGCAGCTTCAATTAGACAAAATCATTGAATTAAGACCACTAACTAAAAATAATTTGCAAAAATTTAATAATAATGTATTAACTAATCTTCCTACATCCTGCTCTAGTTCAAGGGACCCCAACATAAATTATTGTACATTGTTCGCTACAGTCTGCCAAGAATTTAACAACACATGTCCAGTCAAGAAACGTAAAATTAATTGTAAATCAAAATTTAGTGAATGGGCCACCCTAGGTATAAGGAAAAGTAGAGAAACTTTGTATAGTCTATATCATGAAAAATCATTGACATCTGATCAAGCTTTTCATAATTATGTAAGAAATTATTCAAAGATATTTAAGAGAGTCTGTACTCAAGCTAAATCTAGATTAATTTGTAACAAAATAGGTGCCTCTAATAATAAGATAAAAACTGTGTGGCAGGTAATAAATAAAGAAACCGGAAACACAAAAAAACGGGATAACGAACTAATTTTAAAATCAGATAATAAATTAATTACAGATAAGTCTGAAGTCGCTCAGACACTCGAAAACTTTTTCACGAATATCCCGATAGAGGTCACGAAATCCCTTGCTTCGTCCTCTTTACTAGCTGAATCCTTACTTAAACAGAATTTCTGTAAAGATATACCTATCTTTGAATTTAAGCACATTTCTGCTACCTCGATTATAAAAGCTTTTAAAAGTCTAAATATAAAAAATACTGAAGACTTATGGGGCATTTCTGTTAGGGTTCTTGGAGCTATCATTAACACCTTTACTTACAGACATATTTAACCAATGTATAGATAGCGGTACATTTCCTGATTTGATGAAGCATAGTAAAGTAATACCAATCTTCAAATCAGGTTGCAAGAATAACCCCTCAAATTACAGACCCATTTCGGTGCTTCCAGCACTAAGTAAAATCTTTGAGAAAATCATGCTTGATCAGATGATGTCTCATTTTGACCAGAACGGGATATTGCATAGTCGCCAGTACGGTTTCACGAAAGGTAGGTCGACTACTGACGCAGGAGTGAAACTAGTCACTCATATTTTGGAATCCTGGGAGACCTCTCAGGATGCTATTGGCATCTTCTGTGATCTCTCCAAGGCTTTTGACTGCGTTGACCACAACACCCTCATCTGTAAATTACACCACTACGGAATTCGTGGCCGAGCTGCTGACCTTGTTTTCTCCTATTTATCTAATAGACAGCAAAAAGTTGGTGCTAACGGTGCGATATCTTCGGGGTCTCTGGTTAAGATGGGCGTGCCTCAAGGCTCAATTCTTGGACCTTTTCTGTTTCTAACCTATATAAATGATCTACCCTATATGATGACCGACTTATCAGACATAATTTTATTTGCCGATGACACTTCCCTTATTTTTAAAATAGATAGAAAAGACAGGGACGTTTTACATGTTAACGAGAGCCTTACTGTTCTTTCTAAATGGTTTGCAGCCAATAATATGTTACTTAATGCAAACAAAACAAAATGCCTTAAGTTTTCACTACCAAATGTTCCCCAAGTAGGTTTAAATGTAATGCTCGAAGGCAATAATCTTAATACAGTTAATGACACCGTATTTTTAGGTATAACTCTCGATTCAAAATTGCAGTGGGGTGCGCATATTACTGCCCTGTCGGCTAGGTTAAGTTCTGCTGCATACGCAGTTAGGAAAATTAGGCAGCTGACTGATGTAGCTACAGCTAGGCTAGTATACTTCGCATATTTCCACAGCATTATGTCCTACGGCATTCTGTTGTGGGGCTCAGCAGCTGACGTAGATTCTGTTTTTATTTTACAAAAGAGAGCAATCCGTGCAATCTACAATATGGGTTCCCGCGAGTCCCTTAGAAACGTGTTCAAAGATATTAATATACTTACCTTGCCGTCACACTATATCTTTGAAAATATTATGTATGTTCGGAAAAATTTGCATATGTTTAATGTTAGAAGCGATTTTCATGATAAAAATACACGTAATAAACATAAAATTGTGATTCCCAAATTTAGATTGAGTAAAACTAATAAGTCATTTCTAGGAAATGGCGTGCGTTTTTATAATAAGCTACCGAAATCTGTAACTGATCTTACCGAGGGAAAGTTTAAAGCCCATATTAAACGTGTCCTTATTCAAAAAGCATATTACAAGACTAAGGACTACGTTGACGATAAAGGTGTTTGGAAATAACTCCTTCTGCACATGTGGCTTCCCTGGTACCTCATTAACGTCGTATGTGTACCTATGTCTATTAACTAACCTCATTCGATTAGTTTTTTTTTTATTACTAACGTTACTCTCAAGATATCTTTATCTTATACAGTGATTTTCTTTGTAATGTGTTTTGATGACAATTAACCATGTCAGTTGTTTTATATAGTTTAGCGTCCTTTTACCTTTTGTAAATGTGAGAGCTTTGTAGACTTGCTAGATGCCTGGATATCTAGTTAATTTGTAACCATATTTTTCATTTTGTTTTTTTGTGTGGTTCCTGCTCTTAAGTCTACTTTGCTCTCTCATATCTAAGTCATAACTGTACCCACTGAAATTGTTAAAGAAATGGATTTTAAAAGAGTAACCATGGAGTTTCTTGCCGGTTCTTCTCCATAGGAAACGACTAATTGGAACCGTGCACCTAAATTCGACTTTTCATAAGCGCCTGTAATGGTTTATGTGAAATAAAAACTTTTGATTTTGATTTTGAATGGAGAGAACTATGCTCGAAATTTTCCTACATGATCATATCTTGAGAACCAAGTTAACCGACATAGCACGAAGAATTGCCAAACTTAAGTGGCAGTGCAGAGCACATTGCTCGCAGAACGGAAGGCCGATGGGGCCAAGAGCTTCTGGAGTAGCGACCGCGTACCGGGAGGTGCAGCGTGGGTAGGCCTCCAACAAGGTGGACCGATGATCTGGTGAAGGTCGCGGGAATTCGCTGGATGCGAGAACCACAGGACCGGTCGATGTGGCGATACTTGGTGGAGGCCCACGTCCAGCGGTGGACGACTTTCGATTGAATGAATGAGATAGTGACAAGAGATGTGTTGCACGATTTGTCGATTTTGCTAGCTTTGCTAGTCCGTGAGCTTGTCCTAACATCAACCGCACGCGGTGAAAACCCTTCCACTCACCGATGAGGTTCTGACCACCGATACACGGCGTTATAATGATCCAACTTGCCAGCCTAAAGCTTGGTGACGTCATTCATGCAACAGGAATAGCTTTGCGGCTATAGATTTGCATGCTCAGTGTGACCACGAACGTCAGCTAAGTATTACCTTTTCAGCTACCTATCTAAATTCTTGTTCGACTTGTAGTTCCGTGAACTTATTATCGTTGATTGTTGTAGATGATTGTTGATAAATGATTTTTATTTATACATACATAAACTCACTTGTTTTTCCCATGGGGGTAGGCAGAAACTGTAGAACGCCACATGCTACGATCCTTACATACTCCTTTCGCTTCGTCCTCGTTAATACATCATGTCATGCCGGCTGTACACTCTCGCCGAGACCGCCCGAGACTTAGATTCTGTCCTTTGTTATTCGATGTAAAAGTTAAGGATAGAGATAGTGCCTCGTGCTATCTCGGCGAGAGTGTACAGCCGGCATCAAACACACACGCCGATTGAGAGTACTACGCACCTGTCTTTTTTGAAGAACATCTCTAATAACATCGATGTTTAAGTCCTTCTAGGGCGCCCTCTACTGGCGTTTCCACTGACAAACGCCTTATATTATTATTTTCTGTAAATGAATCTGTTACGGACACTTTTACAAGTCAATGTAATGGTTTTTAAGGCTAGATGGCGCCAGAATTTCCTATCTGACTAGCTAGAAAAAAAGCCTAAACAAACTCAGAGGTAAAGGTATCTTTTAAAGTCCAGACATGTGTTGAGTTGTTCTTCTGTATTTGTATGTATGATGTGTATAGTTACAACTGTACAAGTAGTCGCCCGGCGCCTGTTGCACGCTGTACCTCAAACACTACACCCAGACTGTGTTGTTACAATACACAGTTATATTAATTACCATAGTTACTAGGCACACTATGATGGGGTTTCTTTTTCATAAAACCCGACGCATTTTAAAACTATTTTGCCAATTTACTCAAGAACCGCTAATTTTATGTGTTTAAATGTTACTCTGTCAGTAACCTTCGCTCATTTACCAACAACAGCTGTACAAAGTTTCAAATCAATCAGATGAACGATGCGCGAACGCATAGAAAACAAACACAAAAACATTTATTTTTATAAACATAATAACATCATGCCTGAGCTGTAGGTAATAGTATTCTCATTTCGCCGCTATGTTTAAGTTCCATGTAATAGGGGGCGAGCATATTGCCATCAACCGTGCACAAATCCAGACTCCAGGCTGCTACTGAGAAATTCCACACGGAAAAACCTAATAACACTTTGCCCGACCTGAGGATCGAACCCAGGATTCATGCTCAGCAGTCACGCTTGCGACCTAGAACTAGACCAACGAGGAAGATTTATTTTAATAAAATGGATGATAGAATATTATTTTGCTAAAATAGATAATTGAGTATTATTTTGATAAAATAGAATAGATAATTAAGTTTTATTTTAATAAAATAGGTAATAGAGTATTATTTTAATAAAATAAGGAGTATGGTATTATTTTAACCTGTGTAGTACTGTAATTATAGACACAATAGATAAACAATGGCACTGACGATCCGGGTCGTCGCGCGGGACGATACCGGTTAATAAAATAGATAATTGAGTATTATTTTGATAAAATAGATAGTTGAGTATTATTCTAATAAAATAGTTAATTGAGTATTATTCACAGTTGCGCTCCCAACTCTTGCCTCCACTGGGACCGTGTTGTCCCAGATGTCAGTCTGTCATGCTCACCGACCCACTAACCAGAGTAAGTCAGTAAGTAGAGCACACTACACAATCCATCTACCATCCACTATCGACAATCGGTCGAAGAGACTACCACTGGATTTGGACTGTAAACCTATTATTTTATTTCCCATGCCTAATTCTAATACCAATGCCCAAAATAAGATAGCAGCAAATATCCGCGTACAACCGGCGCGGCGCGGCGCGGCGTGGGTAACGCGAGTGTCGCGATTAGTCGCGCGATTGTCGCGAGTTATGTTTCCTGTCTGTTTGTCGAGTGATTTTTGTGTCGATACCAAACTTGTAAGTTGTAGTTCAGGCTGCAGTCGTTTATCTTCATATCAATATGTCATGAACTGACAAATGTAGTTAAAGCACTCGTAGTTATTGAGAAAGCTGAACGAATATGACGAAAGCTTCCAGTTAAAACATAGTCGTATGTTGTGAACGATCATAAATATGAGAACCATTAGCTAGACTGTGCATAATCAATGAAATGAAGTCTTTAAGAATTATTTGTATCAGTACAAATAACGACGTTGGCGTCGAGTAGGCGTAAGTTTTTTTCTCGAAGCAACTAAATGCACTTTTAAGCCCCCTAATATCTTTGTAACAGATGAGAGCGAAAGCTTGAAAATTATTTCAAAGAGTGATTTTAAAAGTACTAAATGTATTTAACTAAATTGACAACTTACAAGTTTCTAACTAAAACAGTTTACAAAATATCTGTCATCAAAGTTTCGTTATTTCGTCACACACTCACTCACTGACTCACCGATCATCAAAATTCTAAGGTACTTCTAGCAGACCTATAAACTTGATATTTAGCATACAGTTAGTGTTTAGGAAGGAAATGAAGGCAAAGTTATCCCCGTCGGGGCAGGGGAGATGTGTACTGTTATACACCCACATTTCATCGATACCGATAGTCAGCCCCATGTGATAAGAGACTACATATTGTTTTTATCCGGGCTTCTTCTTTGTACTCCTTAACAGAAAAACCAAATATCACTGCCAAATATCAGAAATAGAACCCAGGACCTCACTCTCAGCAGCCGTTCAGCGACCACTATTCTTCTGAGGCAGTTTCATCGTACAATAATGTATTCAATAAATAACATAATCCGCTATTAGTTATAACAGGAATCAGTTTAGAAAGTATTCGAGTAAGAGGCGGGACCAGACCACGCGAGTCGCGACCAGAATCACTCTAATTATGATATACGCGAGTAAGACGCGCCGAGTAAACAAAACATTACTCAAAACTAGGGCTGTGCAATGTTTTTAGTAGTGTCATTTAAATTATCATTTGCATAATTTCATAGTACAGACTGACATAAAACTTATAGTGTTGGAGGAATAGGTTATAAAGTATTGAAAGAACGCGGTGAAAAACGATGAAAAAATAAAGGAGATACACGATTTCGAAGTTTGTGGAGGGCATTTTCTGTCCTTTTCACACAAAACGAATACTGTACAAAGTGATGTCAAGTCACTATGAAGTTTTAAGGTATGACGTAATTTTTAAGTAGTAATGTCTCTGTCTTGTGAACAATTTAAAATTGGTTATAACTTGTACATTTTATTTAATATTTCATTGTTTTTTTACTGTAGCTTAATATTTTTGTAATAAAAAAACAAATACCCTAACGTAAACAAAGAAAGAAACACAATTCTATAACTATGTAAGTACGTCATCTGCTGCTTGTTTCTATCTAAATCTTGTCTTGCACAAATAAAGCTGTTTAGTTTATTGCTAAGACAATGAGTTATAAAATGCCACCTGTTAAAGGTTTTTACTATTTTCAAACTAATTTAATATTGTTCTTACTTTAGTTTATTTATTTATTTATTTATTTATTTACGCAAATCTTACCTAAAACTACCATTACAGATCTGCGATCCAATGCGATAGAGTGGCCTTACTTGATAAATCCTTAATCTACATTACAAAATTAAATACTATATCCCAAATTAACAAAATTACATACTATAACCCAAATCTTAACCTACATCTAAATAACATAATATATATAATGTAACTTTTGCGAATTCACTCAAGTTGCACCACAATACATCAACCCTCTCGTGAACCTCGTTCACCACACGCATGGCTCTAGTGAGCAGAGTTCTCGCCAGTAGATTGGTTCTGGCTGAAGGCACAGCAAGCAGGGGCGGGCGTCGCCGCCTCCACACATACTGGTCTGGCACGCAAATTTCCAGGTGTCGCAGCACTCCCGGGTTATGCGCCCCGCCACGCAGTAGCTTCACTACATATGCTACGAGTGCAAAGTCCCGTCGCACCTTTAACGCGTTGTACCCTACCATACCCAGTACAAACAGTGTAGGGTACATTAATGGGTAAAGCGGATATACCCCATACAGCTTGAAATACAAGTGTCTTGTGAACTTATTTTGGACACGTTCCAACATGACACTATATTTCGCCTCATGAGGAGCCCATATGACTGCACTATGTTCAAGATGACTCCTGACTAGTGCGTCATACAACACCTTGAGTGTCGTGATGTTGGTAAACCCCTGAGCCTGCCTTAGTACGAAACCTAAGTTTCTGTAAGCCTTCTTACATATCTTATTGATATGCTCACGGAAGGTTAGTTCCTGAGTGAAGATTACCCCTAAGTCTCGTACCTGAGACACTCGTTGCATTGGCGCATCTTCTATCTTGTATTGATAATACAAAGGAGTCCGGGCTCGAGTGAAAGACATCACCGAGCATTTGGCTACATTAAAACGGAGTTTGTTTCTTACGCTCCACTCGATCACTCGGTTGATGTCGTCCTGCAGGCGTTCACAATCCGAGTGATCCCTAACCTCGAGCAGCAATTTCAGGTCATCTGCAAACAATAAACAAGTCCCATGTCTGACGACTTCCGGTAAGTTATTTATCATTATAAGAAACTCGAGTGGCCCTACATTGCTGCCCTGGCTCACGCCGGACCTAGTGTAATACGGTCGAGATTCACAGCCATTGTAATCTACATATTGCTGGCGATCCTTCATATAACTAGCGAAGAACTGCAGCAGAGGCAGTGTACATCCAATTTTAGCGAGTTTTCTTAATAAGACGTCATTATCCACCGTATCGAACGCCTTTTTGAAATCGAAGTACGCAACATCTACCTGTACTCCAGAGTCTACTGACGGTACCACCTGCACCATAAAGTTTAGTAGGTTAGTGGCAGTGCTGCGTCCCGGCCGGAACCCATGTTGCGCATCCGAAAGACGCGCGCGTACTTGTCCCTGCACGGAGCGCTGAATAGCTGACTCCAGTACTTTAGCAGGCGTCGATAGTACAGCTACCGGTCTATAATTACAGATATCCGGACTAGATTTCCCTTTAGGGACCGGAATAACGCGCGTGATCTTCCACCTCGGAGGGAACGTCGCTTGTTCTAAACATGCATTAAAAATGTGAAGCAATGGTTCCGCCAGTACCCTCCCACAGTCTCGGAACAGAAACGCTGGTATACCGTCCGGGCCAGACGAACGTTTTGGTTTGAGACTGCCAAGCGCCTGCTGAACTTCCGAAAGACTCAGCGTCTCAATATGTACACGTGTACTGGTCGCATCGACCCCGGCCGCCGCCGCCGCCGCGCCCGCGTCCAGCTGGGGTGGTTCCTTGCTGTACACAGACTCAAAAAAGTCTGCGAACTGCCCAGCACACTCATCATCCGTTAGATGTTGACCGTCTTTTATAATACTGTGCTTATTAGTGTTTTTTTGTTTTGATCTAATATACTGCCAAAACGATTTTGGATCCTTTACGAATTGACTTTGAATTTTATTTCTATGTTCTATGTGCGCAATTTCTATTAACTTTTTTACACGAGTTCTACACTCCGCAAATTTGTGATAATCACTATCCAATTTAGATTTTTTGAATTTTTTATGATGTCTAGCTTTATTTTGTATATTTTTTATTATATCGCTTGTATACCATACTGGGTATACGTACCGTGAATTTCCACTACTAAGTTTTTTCCGCGGCACGCACCCTTCTATCGTATAATTGATGTTATCATAAAAGAAGTTCAACATCTCATCCAAATCATTCATTCTATACAATCTACTCCAGTCAGTGAATATTAGCCTAGAATATAACAATTGAAAATCAGCCTTATTCCAATTCCACTGTGGTCTAATATAGTGAGCCCTAGTACCGCAGGCGTCGGCGGGGGTCGTCGGCGGGGCGGGGGCTGGGACGAGGCGCACGCTAATCGCTAGCGGCGGGTGGTGCGTGTCGACAGGCACCAGCGCCTCGTCTGCTGCTACCACCGTCACTCCTCTGCTAATGCCCGCACTCAGAACCAAATCCAACTGACGACCTAAACAATTGGGTACAGTGTTGCTTTGAGTGAACTCGCAATATGACAAAAAACATTCATAATAATTACTAATATTAACAGGACATGAATACAAGTTAAAATCACCGATTACAATAATTTCTCTATATCTATCACACATTTTTTCTATTATTCTAAATAACAACAAATAATCATTTTCCGAGCTACCTGGCGGAATGTAGATAACACAACACACAAACAAAAATCGTTTATTTAAATGTACCGTGGCACAAACCATCTCGAAGACACAAGTGTCTATCGACGCGTCCAAGATAGGTAATTGTCGCAGCTCGAACCGGTGTGCGGCCACGAGTAGCGCGCCGCCTTGCTTCCGACCATCCGCTCGATCACATCTTAATATTTTATATCCCAATGGAACGATTTCCGCGTCTTGTATGGACTCACTGCAGCCTGACTCAGTAATAGCGAATAAGTCCGATTCGGACGACACTAGGTTCTGTCTGAAGTTGTCCAGCTTAGTTCGTAAACCCCTAACATTTTGGTAATATATTTCAATCTTATTATTGTTCGGTGAATGCTGATTTGGGTGGTCTACGAAACCAAATCCACTCATTGAATTCGGCGTTCAGTGGCCATATTTCTGCTTTATTTAAATTGTCATATACTTTTTCAGGTACACCTATTATAAAAGATGAATAATCTCGTTCTGTTTTATGCTTGATTTTCTCAATTTTCATAATCACCTCTGGGCCACATACACTTTTAACGTGATCAGTCATAGCGTCTAGAGTGGTTTCCGGATGTAAACGCCATACGTGTAGGTATTTCTTTCGTTCGGTAGCTAGTATTGCCTTTAACTCAGTATTTTTTCCAAATCTCACATCCTTAGACAAACGGTTACTTTTCTTATTTTGCACCGTAGTCCAGCTGGTTTGGTTAAGTTCCTCCTCTTGATTCGATGGTTCAATAGGCGCTGGTGGGCTGATATTCGTCCGTGCCTGGAGTATAGTAGATTTCGTGGCCCCACGTATGTTTACATTTTGCGTCTTTGCAGTTTGTTGGCTACTGGTGTTCTTTTTAGGCTTACTGGCCCCGGTATTTTGGCTAACGGCTTCAGCAAATGTACAGGGAGAGCTCGCAGGTATCTCCTTTGTTAATTCCTGGGATTGGTTATTAAGAGTCAATTTAAAATTGACTTTTTCTTCTATCACCGTCATTATTTTGACTAAATTGTCGAGATCATTTTTTGTCTGAGAGAATTGATATTGCAAGTGTGTAATTGCATTTGCTTGACTGTCCAATCGGGCAATAATATCTGAACGAAATTGTCGTAGTTCATTAAGTAATACTGTATCAACATCTCCATCTATCATTGTTGGTGAGAATTGAGCCTTACTCCCGCGCTGGGTGTTCACATTACTTATGGGTGTGGTGGTTATGTTTAAGTCAGTTGTATCAACTTTCACAGGCGTTTCAATGTTTCCGCATTTCGGATACAAGCAAGTACACTCCGGGCATACCCATTTCTTCTTATAAGCTATGGTAAATGCTTTAAAGGCACCTGGTGTAATCTTAAGACAATTTAAGTCATATCTTTTTAAGCATTTGACATTTGAGCATTCCATGAAAGAACTATCTAATATTGTGGAACAACAAGCGCTGCATTCGTTGGACATCATTTTTGAATTTTATTCAAAATAATACGTCGATGTGTGAGTGTAACTGCCAAGCGCTCCACGCTTCGCTGTAGTGCGACAAGGACGAATTATTTGTCGTGCGCAGCCCCTCTCTTTCACCCGAGGTGAGGAAGAGCTTACCTCAGTCTTCTCTGTACGCGCGATATTGCACTCGCGAATAAAAAATCCGAAATGGGTTCACTCCACTTTAGTTCTTTGTACACTTATTGTTCAAACACATTATGACTCAATATTGCATAAATTATTAACTCTATAATTTGGGTAAAATCACAAAAAAAGCGTGCGCTCCCGACCGCATCTCAAGACTATTATTTTATATGGTTAAATAGCACTAAAACGGATATAAAATCCCATTCTAAAGTCAAAATATATTAGCAACCATATACGTACGTTATATACTTAATTTATTACTACTAATTAAGCCATTTTAGTTGTCTCATTGTTTTCTTACATACACTCATAATCATTTCATATTTCATTTCACATCAATCTTCATATACATTTCATTTTCTGTCGTAAAATCAAATTAATGCATTTTTCAGATGGAAAAATCTGATATCGATGCGGATCGAAACAGTTCCTGATACAGAAGCTAATAAATAAAGTAAAAGTTGAACTCCAACTCCAATACTTAGGCAGAATATGTACGGATATAAATATATATATTTATACGAACTTTTTTGTAAAATACCAACATTCTATGCGAATAAATGATTTGATATATAGTTCACTTCTCGATATTCTTTCAATACCAATCGTGGTATTAAGCATTAATAATAATGTAATTATACGAAATGGTATCTTTCATTTAATAACATGATCATTCTACACGAACATCTTACCATAAAAGAAAACAAAACGTGAACAAGACATTTATATTATAATGTAGGGCCAGCCCTAATAATAGAGCGCGCTGTACCTCCCACTACTTGTACCATGTAGATGCAGCTCTCATTAAACGACTTTTATTTAAGCCATGTTAATGAGTGGTTCCAATTCATATGCTAATCAAACGATTCGTAATTTTTATTTTATTGATGTATAAGTCAATAGAATTCTGATGAAGTATGTTACTAATGAGGGAATAGATAATAATTTACAGTTTTTTAATCAATGCGTGTATGTTGCTTTCATTTGTCGAAATTCCAAAAGAATATTTACTGTTATCATCACATTTTAGGGATGCTCGAAGATAAAAATGAAATGAAAATATTAGCTTGTAACTGTCCCACTGCAGGGCAAAAGCATTCTCATATAGAGAAGGAACGAGCATTGATCACCACGCTTGCTCACTGCGGGTTGGCGATTTCAGACCATTAAGTCCAGGTTTTCTCACGATGTTTTCCTTCACCGTATGTCAGCGGCGTCTTAGATTGACTAAGAAAGTTTATATGACATTGAAAAAGTCACATTGGTACATGCCTGGGTTTAAACCCGCAACCCGGTGCTCAACAAGCGGGTCTGTCACCTCCAGGCCACTACGACGATGTTTGATGGTTAGAATGTGATATTGACGTAGCACTTACCTGAGTTCTGAGGCTTTCCTAGACGAGAAAGCCTGCCACCCTCTCTCTTTCTCGTGTCATCACGAGCTATACAAGAATAGCTTCTGCCGTCGTTAAAAGATTTGCGGTCAAGGTGCACCGGATATACTTAAGTATCGTCACTCGTGGAGACTTTTTAAGGAGCAGTAGAGAGTGTACTTTCGACCACTTAATCCCTCATTTGTTTTGTAGTTCCTCTAGTTGCTCATAGCCGTATAATACGTCAATCAAAGTAAAACTAAAATACTTGCCTTGCGGAATCTATGTCCGCTAATTAAAATATTTTCCTCCAGACATAAGTTCTAATTAGACCTAATAAGGAAAGCTGACCACATTCAGTCAGCCTCAGTAATTATATCGAACATACGTGCACCGACGACTGCATGACCACAGTGCAACTATTTACATGGATTTTTCATCGTCTTTGGTGTTGAAGGGACCAAAGGTTATTTACTACAATAGTACTGCATTTTTACAAAAATAATATTATATGCAGCAAGGGATGACTTGATAAAAATAAAATGAATCTATATTAAATATCAAACGATCGCAACTCCAATCAAAAGCAAAACACGTCAGCTCATGTCAAGCCCCGAGCTGCGTTAAGTAACTTGGGACATAATTCCTGTCCATTTGAACCCGTGTGAAAACACCCACGACGACCGACTGTAATAATTTAGGCTGTGGCACGACGTTTCATTAGCAATCATTTATTTATTCTCAATTTCACTCACTGTCTGCCAATCAATGTTACTTTCTCACAACGAAAGACGTCTCTCATGTACCCCACATTGCACATACACTAATGAACTACACACTTACAGTAATACAACCTTTATTTTTTATGTGATAGAGGTCTATTTTCCGTGTTCACGTTTAGTTGTCTTGTGCAGTTATGTGGCGGGTCGTCCGTTTCATTAATACGTCGTCGGTAATACGCGGTGGCAATTAACGCGTTGGCGCGACATCGGCCGCTAATTCCCGCAGCGCCCACGCGGTCTGCACTGCGCGACATCGCGTCAATGCGAACAATGCCTTATTAATCACACGCTCAAATACACTGCGTTCCGTGATAATTTGTGATGGTAATACGCGTGTATGTATGGACATACATTTATGTACAGCTTTGTTAGAAAACTTGTTAATTATCGTGATTGCTTTGAAAGTGAAAATAGTACGGTGACTGTGACTGCAATTAACATTGAGTGACTGTTTAACAGTTATACGTGAATTATAGAATATACTATTTGTATGTGTTTATAGCGCTAACTTGAGACACTTTGTTAGCTCAAGCCTGATTTAGAGCTCAATATTGTATCAATAGCGGCTGCAGCATCTGTTCGTATTCACGTTAGTAACGATGTTTTACTGTTAGAGCTTATGCAAACAAGCACTACCATAAGCGTTTAATTCTGTCAATGAGGTTACTACATTAAAAATTTCAAACAATCATGTTTTCAGTGTTAGGATTGAAGCCATGTTTTCAATGGACGGAAAACAAAGGTTACCCAAAAATCATTCTCTTTTCAAGTCGGTTTGCACTACAGAAGACAAAATATTTACATTTTAGTCTATTTACTCTTAGATAGATAAATTCATTATAGAAGAAAAAATAAGCTTGTATACGAGCTACGTGAGAAACAGTCAACATCTAATTTACTATTAAGATACCAATATTCCAAAAAATAAATGCAACTACCTTCAATGTAGGTACTCTTGTTACCTATTAAGAGTCACGCTCACATTCACATTCCCGCAATTTGTTGGACAGGAAGCGTGTTTGTTTGTTTGCCATTCTGTTGATAATTGCAGTCTCTGCGGAACTACGGTCCGTCGCGCGTCCACTATGTGTGGCTACAATGACATTGTGTATGCTATACAATGCATGTGTTCGACACGCTGTTAGAGAAAGGTTAAATGTGTGGCGAATTTGTTTGGAATTTGATGAGTGTCAAACCCTGCTCTTTAGGGTGTTGAACAGATTGTGGATATAGCTAAAAAAATTGACTTACGAGAGAACTAAAACGTTAAAATTAACATAAACGTTAAACTGACCTACTTTAATTCTAATGTCTTATTCATTTTGACTATTAATGGTGCTTGTCTTTTCGCGTTGTAACACCGTTGTTTTCATGAATATCTATTTATACCTTTTAAAATTACTGAATAAACAATTCACTTTCTGCAAAATCTATATTAATTTTCTTATATTGCAGACTAGTGCTGTGCGGCGGGTCGCTGGGCGCGGCGCTAGTGTGTGCGCGTGCATCCGGACTGACGGAGCGGCAGCGCGCCATGTGCCGCCAGTCGCCTGCCGCCGTCGCCGCCATAGGTGACGGCCTCAGGTAAGAAGTAGCACGGTCAGCAGTTTAAATTCACGGAAGATCGATATGAGCACTTACTAAAGTAGACATTTAAGAGCCTGAGCTCACAGAATTCTGTTGGCAACTTTTGTGATCTTTCTAAAGCTTTTGATAGCCTGGACCACATGCTCATTTGAAAATTAAGTTAGTTTAGAACTCACAGACTGGTTATTAATATTTTAATATCGTTTCATTTCTAAAATAACATTAAAAAACAAGGTAAGTAGAATTTTTAGAATCTTATACCTACATAAAAACAGCGTTCCTCAGGGTTCAATTCTGGGTCCTTTTCTGTAATATTTTCTGTTACTCATAATCTGGTCTATAACAAATGATGCTACTTTCAGCATTTATACCTAATAACCTTGTTCCTCCTCCTAGCCAATTATGTTAGGGTTGGCTCCTAATCTAACCAGATATGGATGAATATCAGTATTTCACATCGGAATAACTACCGTCAGACCCCCGCAACTCAATTACTGGGCAATAGCGACATCCTAAGGTTAGACCAATTGCAGACTTTGGGCTTCTGACTACCCATAAAATAACGACTGTCATAGATGTTTTCATAACAATGGATGCAAGAACTTATGCACTTATGTATATGTACTGTGCCTATCTCCTAAAGGAAACTTCATTTTAGCCAAAGAAGAACTTAATAGAACGCATAAATTACAACTTTGGCGTGGCGTGATTACACCTATCGATAAACCGATTAAAGATTTATTGCCCACTTATCCGATTAATCGAAATTAATCCGCACAGCTTATAAATATTCTCGACATAACTCTGAAAGGAAAATGCGCAAAATTGTATAGACGGTGTCCTACGTGGATAATTTGAACCAACAAACATAATAGAGGTACGGAAACCTAAAAATGGTATCGATACGTTTGTGTTAACCTACTGTTACTGTTGTAGGCAATTTCACTTGTAAAACCTCCGGGGTTTTTAAACTATGTTGAAAAAAATTACAAGTTTTTACTAAAAATGAAGTGGTTACTTAAGTTATGATGTAAAACTCCGTTAAGTCCGTGTCGAATGACTCTCTAAATGTAGTTAGTATAGTTCCGTTGTCTTTATCTATTGTTTGAATTATTTCAAGAACAAGATCCTTAAATTCCATGCTGTGAAGTCGGTTTTGTTGTCGCTCAGGAACAGTTTTTTTAATAAAAATTGATTATTTGGTCTAGTAGTCGCAAGGTTGATTGCCGAACGTGAGGTCCGTAAAATTCCCAGATTCAATTCTCAGGTCAAGTGCAATATTTTTATATTAATTGCGTTCCATCATTAGCCGACTATAGATGTACGGCTACGGCAGTATTTCACAAGGATCAGAGACGTTCAAAATGCAATATTCATATCCTTCGACCTTCACAAATGTTATACAAGTATATTACAGGTAAATCGAATCTCGGTTGGAGCACCGTTAATATAACCTCACTGGCCGGTAGTCATCAATTATCAGGTAGTAACTGGACATCGTGACGTCACCGAACATCCAATCTAAAGCCTTTGCCGTATTGACAGCGAGTCGAAAGCGTGGCGAAGCGACTTTTACTATCCTATAGACTTGGATGCGTCATGCATCACTTAGAACTGAAAAACAAACGCTAAGCGTGCAAGCGCGACCGGAGCGTTACTTTGTGCGAATGACGCGATGCTACACAAGTACACACATTACAAAAGCATGAGTTGCGAGACGTCACAGGGCTAAGGTGTACTGTTTACCAAATGGACAACAAATTAAATAAAAACTGGGCCATATACATAACACGACAAAATCTGAATTCTAGAAACTTATCATGTTGTAGGCTTTACTCACGCTACTCATTCATTTGACTTAGGGCCCGTTCCCACTTAGACGGACCGTCTGTTTTAACGGAAGTGCGTTTTCATACATGCACCAGCCAGCTCCGATCAGTTTGCGTTCAGTCTTCCTACACGATGGACGACGACGATATCCCAGTGCTGTGATGGTATTTAAAAATCCGCGGAAAGCACGTTGGCGCGGTCTCGTCGGCAGATTTATCGGCCGAGCGTTTAGACGGCTCTTCGCAGTGGCAAAACGTCCGTCTAAAAACTCTGATCCGTTCTATTTCTTGGATCCGTCTAAATGTGAACAGTATCATATAAATTGTACTGCCACTGGCATATCCGTCTCTTTAGACGGACCAAGAAAACAGACGGACCGTCTTGGTGAGAACGGGCCCTTACTCAAACGCTGGCCATAATTTATTATCCTGTAATCATTATCTTCATTAACTATTTTTACTCAAAGTCGTCGTTTCGCTATCTGTGTAGCGAAAGCATAATATTCTGACAATTACTTCACAAATCCATGACAATAGACTAATATTTATATAAACAAACATGTACATTACTCATTTGACATAGAATTTTACATGAAATACTGGGAAATACAGCGTGTTTTTAGGTTACAATCGATACGTAGTATTTTGAATTATGTCTGAAACATTGCCTTTATATTATATCCCTATTATCAATATGTTTGTAGAGCAACATGACATGATTGACGGGTTTTGTCAGCAGCTAAAACATTCGATTGATTTTTAGACGATTATAGTTTATCTTTATTTATAGCGGTCCAAGTGTAGGTCTCAAGCTGTCAATGCTTAAATAATATCAAATTAAAATAGCAGTTTGTCTTTATTGAAGTGTTAATAGTCTGCTTATGTCTGTTATCCATTTATTTATTCATGTTGGTCAAGGTTCTCAGATTTAGATCTTTTACTTTAGGAGACAGTCCGATTTTCAGATGTGTTTTCATAAATGTATATAATTATTAAGATATTGTTATAGGATGGCGTACGCAGAGTGTCGGTTGCAGCTGGCGGGTCGTCGCTGGAACTGCTCGGGCGTCGGTGACGGACACCACTTCGGACACGTCATGCCCATCGGTAAGACAAACATTAATTAACTACAATAATATAGAATAAGTGACCTTACCTAATGCCGGGATGCACGTGCTGCTACTTGAAAAACTGTGTGAAAACCTGGTTTCGGATATAAGCCCTATCGGCGATGTAGAAACGTTCCAGCAACAGCATCATCATCATTCAGCCGAAAGACGTCCACTGCTGGACATAGGCTCCCCCAAAAGGGGGGGGTTTGCCATAATCGCCACGCTTGGCACGCGTGTTGGTGATCGCAGTATGGTTGTTAAAGTACTCAGAGAACGCTGCTGCCCATCCTCTAGTTTTAAAAAAAAAAAAAAAAAAATTAAAACTGTTTATTTCATGCAAATTTTCATTATATTTGTACATAAAAATAGTGCTTAATCTAGTTACAATAAGATTATGTGCGCTATAAGCTTATTTTAGAGTTGCTCACTTATGTTACAGGCTGAGAACCTACAAGCTGACATCCTCCATTCCATACTTCCCCACAGTAAAATAGGCTTTTAAGATATTTTTAATTTGTTGAGGTTTTTTGTCTTCTAATTTTTTGGCAATTTTCTTTGGAAGTTTATTTAGAATGGCAGGAAAGGCGTACGTCCAGGCTCTCTTATCATATTCATTATTAATCTTTGGCAGTTTATATATAGGCAAGTACGACAGGTTACGAACAAAGTTTGGTCTCTTTGATTTCTGCAGTTTATTCATAAATACAGAGTAATCAGAGGCAACAGCCATTTTAACTTTGTCGAACACATTTATGATTTTACAATATTTAAACAACTTGAATTGTTGTTGTAGTGAATTTCTTAGTCGCCTTATACGACACCCATAGAAAGAGATGGGTTAGTGCTATTCTTTACATCCTGCACCACACGGACGGCAAGAGCATAATAACACAATTTTTTTGTTACAAATATGGAAGGATGTTTATCAAGAATATAAATAGTCTGCACAGATCACGAATAGACCACCCAAATACTTCCTATAACATCGCTTGATGTATAGAAGACTAATACAATACCATTATTATTTGAAAGCAGACAGTATACTAAAGTTGGAAACTAGGACAAACCAGTTCTGTTTATAGTAATATCCCAACCGTAGGAACAGAAACAAAAGCTTGCAGTGATGTCATCGCGTCAATTAATCTTATTTGGAAGCCACATCCTTTTACAAAGTTGATTAACTTCGAAGCTTAATGTATCTAAGAGGATTAACATACTGCTGATAAAGAAACAAAAAAGATTTGATAAATAGGTAATTAAAAGGAAGGATCTCGATCATGTCAAAAAATGAAATGTCAGAAATTTCGAATCGTAATGCACACTCTCGCAAATGCTGCCTCTACATTCGTTTGTACTTTGTCGATCAACACGTGTTAAGTTTATGTGTAGGTAGTGATCTTACGTCCAACATTATTGAACAATAATATCGATCGACAAATTCAATTGTTGTGGCGTAGACAAGTCTCGTTGAGTGACTAATATTGAATTATCGGACAACGAAATCATAGACAAAATTTATTGTCTGAATCAAGCAAATCTATAAGCACCACAGACAATAGACAACTTTAATCTTTGACCTATCTACGAGTATCTGCTATAACATTGTTAATATCGTATCTTATAGCGAGACAAATTAATGATCTGTTAGATACGGTGATACTATTAAACTATTTGATTAATGATCAACGATCGAGCCAGGATTACATATTATTATATCTACCTGCTGTATTATTTTATAATCTCAACGAGGACTTATGAGATACAACATGTTTTATAGCTTCCCGTGAACTCATATAAATAAATAAAGCTTCTTATAATAAATCTGATGGCAGACGCTAAATTATGTGGATGAGATACTATTACATTAATTAATTTATTAGTTTTGTTGCTGTAGGTATAACAGAAGCTAGAATGTTTATTGTTTTAAGAAACAGGATTGTCCATCCGAAAATTGCTAAAGTTTTTTCGCGAGCAAATACATAGCTGCTGATCAATTTGCGCAAAATACAAAAAGTAATAGAAAGGAATTTGGTAAAAGCGAGCCAATGTGTAACTACGTATATATGTAAGCTCAATGATGTCTTTTAAATAGTGGTACTTACTGTACGTTCTTTAAAACATTCTTAAATAACTGTCTTAGTTAATTATAATGTATATCCCTTACTAAAATAGTTTTTAGTATTACTAACTTATTTTGTCCTGGTCACTTGCATAAATATTTTTCTATTCTATTCTAAGTAAGGCACACAATTTGTAGCAATACTACAATAAATTCAATATACTACAAATAACAGTGTATGCATTAACTTCAGCCTCGTCACGTTCGAGTAGATCACCTCCCACCTCATTGGCGAATTGAATCTGATATGATTTACGTGCCACTGTCCACAAATAACATTCCTCATTATTACAATGGACACCTGACGCAACCAGCTTACGTAACTGAAATGCTAATGCTTCTTCATTTATACACAACAACAAAGTAAGATTTTCAATTTGCAGTACATTCAAATTGTCTTAAAATGCTATCTTATTCATGACCTTTCATCTTATATTGGATTTAGTTGTTTTTATTGTTCCTATTTTCCACCATCATCCTCCTGCTCTTATCCCAACTTATTTGTGGTCGTCCCAGCATGTGTTTTTGTTCCATACATCTCTATTAGCCGTCATTTCAGTAGTCACCTTCTTTCTAGTCATATCATCTTTTACATTATAAATCCATCGTTTCTTTGGTTTTCCTCTACTCTTATAAACATCCACGTTCATACTCAAAACTTATGTCCGTGTCTCCCACTTATGCGTTTTATCGGTCAGTTTCTGTTTCTCTTATCGGCTTTCTCTCCATCTTCTTTATGCTTCTCGACTCTCCTGAAACATCTTACTCCGGGTAATTTAATTACCTACGTACTAATATTATTCTAGATATCAATATGTAATTCCACTACTAGTTAATTGATGGCTGCCTAGGACCCTATAATCCGCCATAACGAATGATCCTAAGACGTTTAGCCTAACTACCAAGCTTGCCGCTGGACAGATGAGTGATAGAATTATAATTGCATTACAATGTCATAAGATACGTCAGTGGACGGTACACTCACTATGTATAAATCCAGTACAAAATCGAGAAACCATGAGCAATGTGAATCAAACTACTTTTGTCATTTACAAATGGTACAGGTATTATTATAATGGGTTGGTTTTTGTCTGCGCCCCGTCTGGAGGCTAATGGCCGCCTGCATGAATATTAATGCAGTAATTGCTCAAACAACAGTATCATATTTATATCGAAAACATTCGCGATCGATATCTTGACATATTGCCATTTAAATGTCTAAACGTAGATAACGAACGAATAGATTCATAATGAAGTATGCTAATCATCAGCCACGGCTATGTCCGGAAATTAATTGATTTTATTACTTTACAATGTGTGGATTGTAAACTAAGATACCGAAACATTTAAAATAAACAGACAGACACGATTCATTGATGTTATTATTGCATTAACAAGGATTTATTTGTAATTCTCGTTATAGAAATGTTAAATTTCAATACGTTAATTGGATATTATAAATTAATTTAAAACATAAACGCATAAAACGTTGATGATATTTGTGAGTTATTTACGAGCGACGCACCCAAATAATTGTATATTAATAACACATTTAATATTTATTAAATCAGATGTTTCGCTAATCAATCAGTGGAGGACACGCTCAAAATATACACGTCGTCACTCCCTTTCACTACAGCAATCAAGCTATTGATTAATTAAACTGAAAACGCCTGAAGATAATCTGCTCCGACTGCACGGACACATCCAATCATAGTTCGACATGCAAAGGCTAATTAATACAAATGAAATGATGAGTGTCAAAATAAATGTAGACATCAGGAAAAGCAAAGTCTCAAAAAACAAATACAAACAAAGTGGAAGAACCAGCAAACGCTAACAAGGTGGAAATAATACTGCTACAAACATACTGTTTAGACTGTAATAATGATTGGGTGAGAAAGAAATAAAGTAAAATCCTAATAGTTCCTGTAAAGACAAGCGTAAAAGAAGTCATGAAGTCCTTATCCTATGATACGGAATTCATGTGATAAGAAGCTGACCTAACACAATTTAGTAAATGGTGACACCCTTTATCGTCGAGGGTTAAAAATAATTTCACTCGATCTGAGGACAATACAACTAGGATAATAAAAACTACCACCATTCAAGTTCCAAGTTTATTCTCGCAGCCACTAGACTAATCAGAAACCAATTAAAATACAACGAAATTATCGAAAGTCAAATAAAAGTGTCAATTCTCTCGCTCGGTATCAACACCCACAGTGACGCGTGATTTATACTCTACGCGTAATTGACGACGCTCCGCTGCATAACGAGCGCCCGTTTACACCCCGCTGAAGTCGTGACGTATCGCGTCGGACACGTCACGTGGGAGGAGGTTTATTGTTCTGAGGTAAGGTGTCAATTAAGAAGATTTGAAGAGAACAGTAAGTTGTTACATGCTGAAGGAAACGGTGAAGTCTATTGTGAGAATAAATAATTGTTAGAGTTATAAGCTAGCAATAAAGTGCACGTTGGTTCTAGGATGCTTATAAATGTATGTGGAAAGTAATGGCGACGATATTATTTTTAAAGCGATTTTATGTGAGAATTGACAGAATAACGAATTCAGTGGTGATTGAACTTTTACCGTTAGTCAACGTACGGACTGTATTTTTCGTGATGTTAACCAACTCATAACATCATCCAAGCATTTTCCCTTCCTAAATAGAAGAAGCTACGTTCATCGATCTTAATTCTGTCCTACTCTTGAAAAAGGAAGATCACTTTATTAGATAACAACGACTTTGAAAGGAGCCCCACGTGTCACATCGCCGTCGTATCGTAACGTGTAAACGTCAGTATTTTCCGTCACAGTACGTTTGTCGGTCGGTTGCGTCGGCACGTCAATTAAACTATGCTTGTTTACTTTTTGTATCGCCGATATTTGAGTTGAGCTCTACGACAGGTGAACTATACTCTATAGGGTAGGGAAGGTACTAACGTTTTAAGTATGTTTCTAAAAACTAATTAACAATTAGTAATAAACTAATATTATTTAGGCTTAACGCTTTCCCAGTTAATACCATGTACCGAATCTCTAAATCATCCATATATTTCTCAACTTTGATTCAACGTTACTACTCGATGTAGGTATCTACGTCAATGATCTATCTCCATACATTTCAGATTTCATAACCAACGTGGTAACCAAGGTGTCACATTCGAAGTGTGCGAGAAAAGAGTTTTGTAAATTAAAGTAGACTATTGTTTCTGATTGAGTAGTAATTAGATACAGCAATCCCCCCATTTTTGGGCATACAATGATTTTAAGATAATGTTACCAAATATATCTATAATCTAATACATTAATAACAATAAAATTTAATTATTTTAAGAATAAAAAAAGTGTAAAGAAACATTTATTTTATAGAAATATTTTTCCATTAACATTTTATTTTATTGTTAGAATTTTATCTCAGAATCTTTTTATTGTAAAAAAAGTATATAGTTGTCTTATCTTTTGGGGGTTTCTATGCTTTCTGTATTGCTCCGAGGCGTCAACCCTTGCGCTAGAACGCGAACCTTTGGTGCGAACACAGATAATAATTGACGATGACACAGCAGCGGCCATCAGCAATATAAAAATGTTCCCGATCATGACGTGCCCTCTGACTAGTCTTACCATTGTCTGTGCAGAGCTAGTGCCTTGAAATAATAACAAACGTTTGTGCAATATGTAAAACTGTTAAAATTTTCGGCGTTAATCAAATCAGGGGTCCTACTCCCTAAGTCCGTCAACGAAGTTAGTCACCCGTCCGAAAGTAGCCCGAAACGTAGGAGTGAACAAAACAAGTGTCAAGTTCAACTTTTCGGACGGGCAAAAACACATCGGTAGTAGGGACAACTGTCAAATCGTGTTGTCATTCATTCTTAGTTCGGGCCCCGAAATAATCGTATGTCCGTAGGTGATAGGGAGTAGGAAACGCTCGTAACTAAGACCGAAACTACGGACTTCGTGCTTAGGGAGTAGACCCCCTGAACACTAGTATCCGAATAAACAACTAACTTAACTAAAAGGAATAATAAATATAGGTACCTTGTCTGTAGCCATGAATTGTCTCCATAATTTCCAGCTATTGTACTTCAAATTATTAGATAACTATCCAAAATACTGAAGACTAAACTGAACTATGAAATAAAATCAAGCCAGTTTAACTGCCCACAGAAAAACCAAAGAAAAAACATCTACCTATTTAAATAAAAATATGAAACCTATCCGGGAGAAATACTAAAAACCTCTACGAAGTCAAGTTCCATCTTTCATTCCGATATAAGCAACACTTAGAGACAGCTAAATACTCAATAATTTCCGCGTTCTGTCTCCATTTAACTAACACATCTCGCGAGGCAACCTGTCCAGTCCACGTCTGTATCGTATCTACTACACACGTTAGTAAGAGGTGCGCAGACGCACGGCTATCCGACGCACCGCCAATCTGATTGCTGTGTATTTGGACATTAGTAGCGGTTGCTATAATATCGGGCTTGATGTTTGATATGCATTTACGAATGATATGCCAAGGGGGCGCGGGGAGCGGGGTCACAGCAGATATATAAGCTAAAGCAGTACCTCAACTACCTATAATCGCCTGAATTGACACTCACACAGACACACACTGCAACAAGACTTCTAAGTGAGCTTTACAATGCAGTCAGTTGCGGCTGTCATAGGGTATATTACAAAGAGTGCATTATACTCAGTATACAGTGCGTGTCTGTGTGAGTGTGTCAATTCAGGCGATTATACATAGTAAGTTGAGGTACTGATTTAGCTTATACACTATACACCGTGTCCCAGAAAGTAGTGTCAAGCGGAAGTCCAGAGGCAGAGCACCTTTAGAGGTCCCCGAATCACCTCCATGTATGTTCCGCGATTTTTTGTAGTTTTCGAGTTATGTTTTCTTTTCACATTTTATCCAACTCTGACTTTAATGTCATTTTTGGTCATAGTAACGTGAATAGTTTATTTTTCTAAATTAGATGAATAGAACACGCATTTGTCTCAACAAGGATGCTCTACCTCTGTACTTTCGCTTGACGCTACTTTTTGGGACACCCTATATATCTACTGCAGCGGGGTGCACTGTCATGTGGTTGCTAGGCAAGCAAGGTTATCAAGAAATATTATTTATGGTCACTTAATATTGATGTGTAGAAGAAATACATTAATTTATCAATACCTACGAATATGATAAATAAAAAGTTTTGTTTGTAAGGAAAAAGTAGGCATCCTCAAAAAGTATGAAACCTATTTAAAAATTCTTACTGAGTTATAAAGTTACTTTGTTATATTATAGAAATCCTAATTTACGTGTAATGTTGTTATTTTACAGATCTTCGTTAATAATATTACATAGGTAATTCGCTTAGTAACATGCAAGTAAAAATATATATAATTGCCGATTACGTTTTTCAAAACAAACATCTTTAGCCATTCAGTAATGGGGTATTTGACTGAAAAAATCTAATTACTCCGTCAGTTAGATTATCAAAAAATATTTGACCCGTATTTTTTTCTTTTGTTGTGTAAACCAAAATTGACGAAGATATGGCACTTTTAAAATTGGCAAAACGTCACAAGCTAGTACAATTTTTACTTGCTTCTGACGTCACAAGCCCCAACTCTCGAATTTTGATGCGTTTTATCTTTCCATATATTCATAGATTTAACAAAAGAAAAATTCGTGTCCATTATTTTTCAGAACTCTAACTGAAGGACTAATTAGATTTGCAATTTATTGATGCTGTCAACATGCCTATTCTAAGTGGCTAAAGGAAGTCTATGTATAGTCCGAACGACTAATTGACTCATAGGAACCGAGCGGCGCGTGAGACGCGAGCTGTTGTCAAACATCACACAGATACATGTTGTTGAAGCATGTCGTGAGTGTTGTGTCACTGATAACTACTGATAAGACAACGCGGCACCACGAGAACATGGACTAACGTGTTCTTACGATAACTACTTGTAAACACGATTTAATATATTATTTAGAAATGTATGTTTGTTTGTTTGTGTGTTTGTCTTTTATACGTTCGCGCATCGTTCATCAGATTGAGTTGAAATTGATCAGATAGATTGTGCTTATACAGGGCCATTCCGAATATTCATTTCGAATTAACATTTGATTCGGATCTTGGACAAATTAATTTACACCATGGGCCCGAGGTACCCGAAAGATTTTAACCTTCGATTCCGATGCCTAATTGGAGAAGAAAAGCTATATATAATTTGTTGAAAAAAGCTTAATTTTAGAAATATTCATTATTTAATGAAATTCACAAATCGAAAAATATCTATGGTAACAAGTCCCAGGAACGCGGTGTTGCGACTTTTGTCATACCACATCCCTCTCGCCGTATGTCATACTTGTCGGGGAGGGTTGTGAAGTGAGAAGTTTCTTATCCACTCACACGACACTTTATAAATGTTGCCAGTTCAACCTAAGGTATTGTTTACAAGGATGCACTAAAGTTAATTTATTCATAAAGAAAAGAAAAACAAAACTTTTTTTTTTTTACTTTTTTGTACTTTTGTTGACATAACATTTGACTCATAATACCATCAGAAAGGTATGTTTAAAATCTTTCGGGTACCTCGGGCCCACGGTGTATATTTTGAACTAGCTGACCCGACAGATGTTGTCCTGTCATACAAATAAATACCCATAGAAAAAATAACTTTCAGTTTATCCTGAATTTGCCAATTTTCCGGACAACTTATCCAATTTTTCTTTTCCTAGTAACCTAATTCGGACAACAACGTTTTTTTTACTATTTTAAATTGCCTTTTCTCTCCATCCTATCTCAAGTGATGCGCTTACCAATGAATATAGCATTTAATTTTTATTTGTATAGATAGATTATGCTTGGTACCTTCAACTGTATTTCTACTCATCATAAGCCTAGTTTTTTTAGCACGAATATATCAACAAAATTCGTTATAGAACTTTAATCGAGCTGACTTTAGCAATTACTTAGCACAGTTATTTCCAAATCACAAACATTTCTAAAGATTATTTGTTTCTATCACTAAATGGGAAACGGGTTCAGTCAGTTAGTTTGACTGCCTGAGTAATTATCTCCCACGATAACACTGTAGCGATAGTCCCACGTTTGTCATGTACCTCTTACCTATATTCATTATTTACTTCACTCATAATCCCTACTTCCCTACTAATATTATAAATGCGAAAGTTACTACTCTGTCTGTAACGCTTTCACGCCTAAACCACTGAACCGATTTTGATGAAACTTAGTACAGAGATAGTCTGGAACCTGGAGAAGGACATAGACTACATTTAACTGAAAAATAACTTAAAAAGAAAACCGACTTCAAAAAAGAGTAAAACAATTACCATATTATAAAACTAACAGTTTTAGAAGTTGGTGCAATTTTACACTAAACCTAATTGAAGGCACCGACTTCTGAAACTGTTAGTTTTATAATATGGTACTTAATTATTTTACTCTTTTTAGTTTTTTTTGGAGTCGGTTTTTACTTCTTTTTTAAGTTATTTTATTTTTCTATTTTAATGGCATAAACAATTCACAAACATGCAATTACAGCAATCCCGGGTAATGTGCTGTTATCCATTAAAGAGTTCCATTATCAATCTCCGAGGATCTTCGGGAGAATATTCTTTCAAACAAAAAAAGAATTTTGCAAATCCGTCTTTAGTATCCGTATACGTATATCTAGGTATATGGCGGAGTTATGCACGAACATAAATAAAAAAATACAACATCCGAATTGAGAACCTCTTCCTTTTTGAAGTCGGTTAAAAATACGGAATACGCGATAAACGACATCCACGCGGGCGAAGCCGCGGGCATCCTCTGGTAATTAATAACACTCGCCATCTCTCAATACACTTGTTAGTTCTTAGGTATGTGCCTCTTGTATTATTACTGTTTAAGTTACTTCGTCAATAATTATTTTTGCTCTGAATATGTATGCAATTCATTTCTAATTTCCCCGCTGTTCCCAGTTGCAATAAAACCGCTTCTCTCAGGGAGCAGCAATGCTCTTGTTATAATTGGTTGCGTTAAAACAGCGTGATTAGTATTCAGTAGTTATCAGTGCATTTGCTGGGTGTCACACTTCAGAATAACTTAGCGGGTGACGACCACGACGTTCGTTCACTGACTGACGTGTCAGCAAGGACTTTATATAGAACTGGACCGAGATCTTGGCAATTTATATTATCTAAAATAGACTTTATATGCAAAACATAAGACATAATATGGCTTGGCAAACATTACGGTACACTTGAGATAGCAATAATTGTACCTTGTGTCCCTGTCTAATACACACTGTGTGTTGTCACGTAAATAGAAAATGCATATTCCTAAATTAGTAGAATTTTTGAACTAAATGTACAAATTCATAAACCAACTTTTTTCATCTTAATTTATCCCAAGAGACGCGATACAACTATCGGAACTTTTGTTCGTCAACGATTCGTTGTAAGAGGACTTTTTTTCGTCAACGTAAGGCCAGGAGGCGATTTTCATATAATGTGCTTTTATCTATAGTTTTTTGACAGCTTGATATTAAGTCAACGCATTTATTTCAATTAGACCATATAAAGACACTTTTGATTTATTAGGTATTTATAATAGGAAAAAAAAGAAGTTACTGCCGCGTTCCAAAGTGTAGATTCCTATGGATTAAAACGGGCAGTAAACTACATGGTTACTCTTTTGCATCAAAAAAAAAAATTGGCATTTCGACACATTGTCCATAGAAAAGCTGTCAAAACGTCAAACTCATTCCTTACATAAAAGTTATCTGACGATTGAAAAATCAGCCCTAAATATTATAAATTAAACGATTTGATTGGTACCTATAATAAATATTTTATTACTAATTTAACAAAAAAAATCTAGGTATTCTCTCTATCTGACTCGTAATGAAGATAAGAGAACTCGGTTTGGGCTTTTCTATTTAGCTTCTTCTCAATGGTAGTAAAAAAAATACAAATGCTGATAACCCCATTTGCATTGACGTAAACCGATAATTTGAATTAAAAAAAATTAATAATTGGATTTATTACACAATTAATTTGGAATTTGCGTTGTAAATGCTTGCAAAAGCGAATATTACCCGGACTGTGGAATATCTTTTCACAGAAAGGGTTTTTCATTACTTGAATTTTCTTACCGTTAGGGTGACCATGATACTTCTAGTAGCAGTACATACAAAATCTAAATGTCTAATATGGGATTATTTTTCAAAGATTTTTATTATTGTAACTCTAAGACCGCAATGATACTCATTTTCAAATTTAAATCAAGGCATTGATACATTATTTAATAGCTCTAAAAAGCAAAAGTTTCACGTTCAAAAGACCTTTGTGACTCTAAATAAAAGAAACAACGTGGTTATGAACGTACCAACGTGGATTAGTTTTGTCAACTTTTTTTAGCGCGTAAATTTAAAAAACATCTCGAGTTGTTTTGTTCCCCACTACATCGATGTAGTTATTAAATACTTTAGTTAATGCAGTTTTAAGTGTTTTTTTAGGTAAATTTGTTTCCGCAGCGTGATATTCTGTCATCATTCAGATATCTGTATCACAGTCAGTCGATCGAAGTTGTCAATGAAATTGTAAACTAGCATTTCGTTGTGATTTCATACTTTATTGTGAATCCTGTTTCAACAATGTCGTACGTTCGTTTACTTACCTTTATCAAAATATAGAATTAAATCTAGGCACATAGTCTCAGTTTTTTTTATTAAAATGTATATAAAATGTGATGCTTTTATTTTTAGTGAAACACAAACAAGACGTCGCCGTCGTGTTAGTATGACCAAACTGCTTCACCTGTGGGAATTTTTAAATAACTTTAAATAAATTGCATATAATATTGCAATAGGTACCTATATTGGTTTATAAATTTCCTTTCATCAATTTGGAATGGGTTATTTATTTCCCTAATGCGACGCTGTCGCTTTTTCTCCATACGATATTTACTCTCTAAATATTCAAATATCTCGTACTCGTCACACATTTACAAAAACAGTAAAAAGTGTGATCTAATAAACACTTGTAATTTTTATACAAAGTATCGAGTTTAGAAAGTCTTATCGACCAAATTTTAAGTGGGTCCTCACAACAGTTTACCTCTAATAACAAAAACAATGTTGAATAAGCTCGTAAATATTAACTTTTTCAAGATCGCTTATTTTGACATTACAGCCGCTCAATATACACTCTGCTGCTATCAAATAACACATCATGGTATGAAAACTATACAAAAGAAAAGGTGAACGGATTTCGTAAACGTCAACTTAGCAGGCCTGCCACAGGCCTGCTTTAACGATGTCATAGTACAAAAACGCAGGGCAGTTCAACTTCCAGGCAACTTCTGCCCTGCTTTAAGAGGTCATAGTAAGCCCCCTGACCCAAATAGGAGCGGCGGCGCGGCGACCTATAGTCCCAGCCTAACATCTGAATATAATTACAAAATGTACCTAAACAAAAAAGGAGTAGTATGTACCAGGGATGTTACGGAGGTGGTTTTATCGGAACCGAAGTCGGAGTTTTTAAATTTGGTTTGTTGGATTCGGAACCGGAATCGGAGTCCGAGGCGGATTCGGAGGTGTTAGCAGAAGAGAGATGTGTTAAGGACAGGCCTAATAAAATAAAATAGTATTTACATAATTTCAGTCAGCCTCTTTAATTTCATTTAAAAATAATAAACCTACATACTTAGTAAAGGCGCAGGCGATAAAAAAATGCTTCGACCTCCTATTCAAACCTACGATTTAAATGTATCGGAGCCGAAGTCGGAACCGGAGATGTAATATCAATCGGAAGTTCCGACTTATCGGAGTCGGAGTCGAAGCTCCGTAACATCCCTAGTATGTACAATAATCGTGTAAATGTTAGAAGACATTGCTAATTATGGTTATATCTTTTTCCGATTGGTGTAGTTAACTTGCGGTATAAAGATATTGTAATGCTTTAAAGGACATACAATATTTAGTAATACTAGGCAGGACTTATTACACCATAAGTCTGCCATATGGTTACCCTTGTGTTAGAAAGTGACAAGGCGTACACTTATACCTATCTCACGTGATTCGCAGAAATCGACAAGTACTCATTCCAGTTGTACGTAGTACTTATTACTTCTATGCGTGTCAGATAGTGGGACATGACATTAGTTTGACAACTTGTCAATGGTGCACAGTACCAACCTTAACTTAAAACACTTAGGTACATTCAAACTTTAGCAATAAGTCGACGATGAGAAAATAATACAGATTTATTCATTAGTCGTTAGTATCAAATTCAGAGATAGATTAACCCAAAAGTGAACCAAGATAATCCTAACACAGGTATTTCCTGGAAATACCACTTGACAAACAGTCAAAGAAAACGAAAGAATAATTTGCAAGGTTTTGTAGATTGTCTTTTGCACTTAAGTATTTTTTTGGTCTTTTGAAACGAGACACCAATATCAAAAGACTTCAAAAAATACTGAAAAGAGTAATTAACATAATTATTTTAAAATTAACACTTTTAGAAGTCGATTCTAATCCACGCTGAACCTAATTGAAGACACTGACTTCTGAAATGGTTAATTTTATAATATGAGATTATTTTACTCTTTTCAGATTCTTAGCTGTTTTTCTTTTCACTTTTGAATGTCATAAGCCTCATAGGTAGTAAACATGTGATTACAGTGATCGCGAGTGATTTGCTGTTATTTATTGAAGAGTTCCATTGTCTATCTGCGAAGGTCTACATCAAATCTTCACCAAAACCACCCCTGGATAGATTAATATAACCGATACCAAGTGTCCCTTCACCGTCCCTCCTGTGTTACTGAATGGTATGGGATTAAATACCTGGGCCACTTGGTGACGGACAATTTGAAAGACGACGCGGATATGGAGAGGGAGCGCAAAGCATCGTCGGTTCGGGCTAATATCTAATATGCTGGCCCGCCGGTTCTTCCGATGTACAGCGGCGGTCAAAATAACACTGTTTAAAGCATATTCCATGTCACTGTACTCAGGAAGCCTGTGGTTCAGCTACACCCAAAAGGCCTACAATGCTCTGTGGATCCAGTATAACAACGCATTTAGGGTGCTGTTGCGTCTGCCTCGGTTCTGTAGCGCATCATCTATGTTCGCTGAGGCACGTACCTACTGTTTCAATGCTGTACGGCGTAAGAAAGCGGCCTCGCTGCTAATCAGACTCCGTGGCAGCCCCAACAGCATTCTAAGCGCTATAGCCGGGAGACATGACAGCCCGTTGGTGAGGTCACTTGTCACCTGTACATTGTCTGTGTTATTAGTTAAGTACTAACATAGGTTAAGACTGTTGTTACTAATCCAATGGATCTTTTGTTATCTGAACGAATAAATGAATTGAATTGAATTAATAGACCGAAATACTTAGCAAAATATAATAATTTTGATTAAATGAGTTTATACATTCAGCGGTACCTAGTAACATTTCAGCCGGCTGTCAGGTGCGACACGTCCCGATGTAGTAATACTGTAGCTAATGCCTCAACACTCAATACATTTGCTCAATCACTTGATATACTTGCTACTATTGATGGACACAACTCAATATATTCCGCTGAGTGTAATATGCCAGGGCCGCACTCAATGTGTTCGTAATTACATGTTACATTATAATGACGTGTTGTAATTTATTTTACGTTAATTTTACTTGGACTTGACTTGATATTCACTTATTACGCTTTGACTTTTTTCATATTTCATTGGGATACGTTTCAAAGTTGCGATTGGATTTGTATAATGGAAGGATCATGTTGCTTACTTATGAACCCAATTAGATGTCTATATATTTAATATTTTAAAGCTGTGTAAGCTTAACAGAATTATGAGTCAACCTGCATTATTGAGAGTATTTGTCCTAATGGGTGTGAAAAGACTCCTAATCAAACAAATTTACTTCCACATTTCTCGATCGTCAATATCATTGGAAATCAATCCATTGCATTTACTTGTCACTCCACTATCTTGCTCTCCCACCGCCAACTCTGTTCGTACTAATTAATACACATACACACAAACATTCACTACACATACAAACAAACATTCACTACACATATAAACAAACATTCACAATGCAAACATACACCATTTACACTAACGTAATGTTCCTTACCCTAACTTTAGTCTTATGTTTAGTCCTTACTTACCTTTTTATTTCATTGGAACGCTGCCGCCTTTGACCTCTTGGAGGTGGGCGTTAATGGCTGCGACACAGTTTTATAACTAATGTAGCTATTATCGTACGCAAACTTATTGTAAACCTGTTTTTTTAGTTCCAATAAAAATATTATTATTATTATATTATATTATTATTATTAATAATTTTGTTCTGACAGCGACGCGGGAAGCAGCGTTCACGTACGCGATCGCGTCAGCAGGCGTGACGCATGCGCTGAGTGCGGCGTGCGCGCGAGGCGACTTACCTGCCTGCCAGTGCACAGCCAACCGGTACGTATTGCACTGCCTATCTTAGTGAGCTGCTGGGCTGCAACTCGTGATAAAAAGGTGATACCAGTACCCCAAGTGTGAGTTTTTTACGTTACTACTGTAGTTGCGACACGCCAAAAATGTCAAACAAATGTTTAGTCCCGCTATTCGCCGCTAGAGGCTCTGCCTAAATTTTCACACATTTTTAGCGTGACGTAACTACAGTAGTAACGTAAAAAAACTCACACTTGGGGTACTGTTGTTACTACTCTAGGCATGCAAGGGTCGAGGATCACAAAAACAACAGCTCCAGGATCAACTTTGATAGTTATCCTGTCAGTCGTCAATGCTTGTCCGGTCAATTTGTGGTATTGAGAAGGCCTTATTCGAGAAAAAAAATGCAAAAGGCTAAGTAAAATTAATCTAATCTAGTATTATGTCTATGTATTGTGTGTAGTATATAGTATATACATTTTGCAGCAGTACACCACGGACTATCCCCCAATCTTATTCATTGTTTTCTGTTCATCCAAAGGTTGTCTGGTAGATATCGCTATCAGCGATAAGACCGCCATTGTACCCTTCACTAAATTATATTGTATAAGAGCTATGTTATAATTTTGGTGTACAATAAAGTATATTCTATTCTATTCTAAGCCTAGTATTGTACATTCGCAGTCGTCGCGGCACGTCAACATCGGACCAGTTCGAGTGGGGCGGCTGCGGCGAGGGCGCGTACGGCGCGAGGCTTGCGCGGCGGTTCCTGGACGCGCGGGAGCTCGAGCGTGACGCGCGGGCGCTCATGAACCTGCACAACAACCGCGTCGGCCGGAAGGTGAGCGAGGTACCGCACCATTGTACCGCCTGCTTCAGCTCTGCCACAACGCACACAACCTTCATATGCTTAAGCATGCGCTTATATGCATGTAGTAGAATTTTAATGTTAAAAAGCGTGTCTCAAACTTGCATCGACTATAGGTAACACCGATGCTCCCTGTAAACAGATCGTTTTTGTGATCTCCGGTATCAGCTGAATGAGATCGTGCATTATAATGTAAAAGCATTGGACTTTGTGGACATGTCGCGTCTGTAGTCACCAATAGTGTGCGGGAGAATTAACTTCTGAACATATACCATGCCGGTCAATATTACGAGGTCCAGTGGCTACTTGTGCAGTGCAGTGGACGCGCTTTTGCATCTACCAATTATGAAATACTACAAACTTTCGCTCTTAACTGCTCATTGTCTTGTCCTACACGTTTGGTCATTTGTTAAATACTTTACTCCTAATCAGCTCGCATTTCATTCAATTGTAACATGAATTAATAGTCATTATCGTTAACAATTCATGCAAACAATAATGAGTGAGTAAATAATGTAGTTCGACGCTATAAGTTATAATAATACAAGGTGGTCAGTGATTGCAACAGGACAGGCAGGACTAATGACGTCGTTAACTAACAAGCTGTAAGTTGTCCGGAATGTGAAAGTGCACGTCAGTATAAACATAATAATGATTGCTGCAAGCGGGGCACTGGCACTGAGGCACTCCCGCGCAACTCTGAAAAATTCAACACTCGCCGAACACCGCCTACTGCATGTACTAACATTAACTTGAGTAGTTAACAACAGGGAACATGCATCTTATTTATTATGACCAACTTTTGCCCGCGTCTTCGCTCTCGAGTCGCTTGTAAAGATTTTTACGAAATAGCAGATTATTTCATATAAATCTATTATGATTTCTGACAAAAAATATTAAGCTGCGAGTCCAAGACTTTCTTAAAAAATATACACACTAACTTAGCTGCACAATTCATACATACAGACAGATCGTCACAAAGATCCCGCACCAGTTATTAGATCGTAGAATAAATAATACGTGTGCTCATGTAATATGTAGCAGAAAATGGGTAACAGTCAGGATGTCTAACTACCCACTATCGAATGTAAGCTCACATTACACAGCAAAATAGTAAGATAATCTGTACATGTAATGATCAGCAAAAGAAGAAATCGGTCCGGTTGTAGCCGGCGGCGGCGCGCGGCGCGTCGCGACACCGGTCATTAGAGTATCTGTAGATCGGTGATCGCTAATACGCGAGTGTGCCACAATTACGTATTGTGCGAAATGACCGGGTGCAGCGCACATTACCCGCGGCGCCGCCGGCAGAGCCGCCCGGACCGGCGAGCGCGCACACACGCACTCATTTCCGTTTAAACTGTGAATTTCTAACAGTTGTATAAATTACCAGCACTTATCGTAAATGCTTATCTAGCTCTGAGGCGCACACTCTGTCTGATTTCTTTTATACAGGTTGTCCCAGAAAGTATAGTCAAACGGAAGTTCAGAGGTAGAGCACCTTTAGAGGTACCCGACTCACCCCCACGTAGGTATGTTCCGCGATTTTTTGTAGTTTTCGAGTTATGATTCCTTTTCAAGTTTTAAGCAAACTCTGTCTCATATTTGATCATAGTGTCATGAATAGTTGAGGCAAATGCGTGTTCTATTCATCTAATTTAGAAAAAAATAACTATTCACGTCACCATGATCAACATGGAAAGAAATCATAACTCGAAAACTACAAAAAATCTCTGGACTTCCACTTGACACTACTTTCTGGGACACAGTGTTTATGGATATTTTCTAATTTCCCTTGATCGAAAGCTTTTCTAAATATAAAATACGTGAATAACATATAATTATGAAACATGCATGAAACTGACAAGGTAGGTAATGCACCACCTATTTACTCGTAGTCGATGGCACCCATTTCTCTCACCAGTTAAAAAACATAATAATACAAAAAACAATACCTCACAGACGAGTATTCCCACAGACCTTATTATTGTATCACATTAACGCAAAGCTGACCGTCTCTTCACTAGTCCATACAATCATACAACTAGTAACCATACAATCATGCAACTATTACCATTCAATGTTTACGGCGTTCCGTTTTGTTTCTCTTTTGATAATTGTAGCAGTGAGATGAGAGTAATCTTATTAATGAGCACCCGTCCCGGGCGCGCGGCGCGGTTTTCTGTAGACGTTACTAAAGTTATGCATGTTCACGGTTTATGATTATTGATTTTGTGTAACTTCTTTGCTAATCTGAGTAGTATTTAAAGGATAATTTCGGGAGCTCACTAGGGAAACAACAAGTCAACGAACCAACTGTTTATTTGCGGCCTACCCGCTACTTATAATTATTACACAGATACCACACGTCCCCTCCTAAAAAAAAACTAATTTGGAAATACAATACGTAGTATAGATCTACTTATTCTATTCACTTTAATCGTTGTGAAAACAACTGTTATGTAAATTATGCAAGAATACAATACTCACAGCAAATTAACTGCTTATAGTTTAATAGGAATAATACATAGTTACAAGGATAATAGTTTTCGTGACTACTTGTGCATTTTACAGGTTTAAGTTACTAATAAATTAATAAAAAAAAACAATATACCCGAGTGAAATATATAAAACAAAACTAGGGCCAAATACCGACTAGTCTATACATATGTAGTAGTGTATACAAGACAAAGATAAACATATTAATGAACTAAAAACACACATGGTATCATTCATAGTTAGCAAAACAATCTGTACTTATAGTAGTTTAACAAGTAGATATAAATAGTTATTAGTACTTATACTTCTTTTTAATTAACGTACACGCGCGCTTTGAGCGCATACTTGACTTCTCAGGAGTCTCATTGCTATCAGAAAACTGACCTGGTTTCGGTATTTGAACTTCTTGATTTGAGACTTGTGGTGCATTAAAAATAATTTTTGGAGACTTTGTAAATTCCGTTTTCCTATCCTGGCTATCGGTATTATCGTCCCCGATCGCGTCCTCAAATTTATCGTCTATATTAACGTGATCTGAGTCATCGGGTGTGAACATGGAATGCCGTAAAGTGGAACGAGACTTCCCAACCGGTAGCAATTGATCAATGTGTCTTTTCCACTCTTTACCGTCTTCACAACGCACTCGATATGTGAGCGGTGCCTCTCTCGCGGTGACCACGGCCGGCGCCCACTTGTCAGCGCGTGCACGGTAATCTCGCGCTAGCACCTGGTCGCCGAGCGCGGCGTGACGTTCGGTGCCCGGCCTATGGCATGCGGCGCGGGCCGCCGCTTCCTCGCTGGCGTGCTCGGAACTCGGACGCAGCACGTCCAACCTACCACGGAGCCGCCTGCCGAGCATTGCCTCAGCCGGCGCGATGCCTGTAGTCCCGTGTTCACAATTCCGATATTGGAATAAAAAATTTGTGACTGCCATATCAACGTCAACCCTCTCGTGCGCAGCCTTTTTCATGGCGCGCTTCACTAACTTCACCGCGTTCTCAGCCGCTCCGTTACCCGCCGGTCTATAGGGACTAGTAATCGTGTGAGTGATGAAGTTTTTTTTAAAAAAAAATGCTAACTCTGCCGAACTAAAAGGCGGACCACCGTCGCTCACTACCTGTGAGGGAAGACCAAAACGGGCGAATAATTCCCTGAGTTTACCTATAGTCGCCATGGCGTTTGTGCCCGACATTTTCTGCACCTCGATCCACTTACTGTGAGCGTCCACAGTAACGAGATAATGTTTACCCTGAAATTCACCGAAATCGACATGCACTCTTTGCCAGGGGCGTGCTGGGAACTCCCACGGATGCAGTAAGGAACGTGGGGGTGCATCACGCTGCTGGCGACATGCACTACAGTCTTTCGCGAGAGTTTCAATTTCGACATCCAATGTAGGCCAGTAAACGTAACTCCTTGCTATATTTTTCATCTTAACTACCCCTAAATGTCCTTGATGTAGTTCGGCAAGAATTGGTTTTCTCAAAGATTCCGGCACAATTACTCGGTGATTATACAGAATACAACCACGATCCAAAACTAAATTATCTTTTCGGTTGAAATAGGGCTTTTCAAACTCTGATGTTATTTTTGAAGGCCAGCCTGTGATAAGATAATTTTTTATTTTATTTAAAACGCTGTCTTTTTGTGTCCATAAAATCACTTCTTTTGCACTGATTGGAATCGATTCCTCGACATAATTAAGATATGATACCGAACCCAGATCATCACAATATTTACGTTCATAGGGCAGCGGCAGTCGCGACAGTGCATCGACATTGCAGTTTTCGCTCGATTTGACGAACTCAATCTCAAAGTCATAGGATGCCAACCTGGTGGCATATCTTTGCAGCCTACTTGCTGCCGTTTGCGGCAATCCAAATTTTGGGCCAAAAATAAAAGTTAATGGCTTATGGTCGGTTTTTATTATAAAATGGCGACCATAAATATACTGGTGGTGTTTGATCACACCAGCAATAATCGCGAGCGCCTCTTTATCTAGCTGACTATAAGATCGTTCAGCCGCATTTAACGTACGTGACGCAAAACAAATAGGGCGCTCGTCGCCGTTTGGAAAACGATGTGATAGCACGCTGCCGATGCCATATGAACTGCTATCAACGGCTAACACTAAAGGTAGTTTAGGATTATAGTGCACCAAAACCTTGCTACTTAGAATAGCTGCTTTTATTTCTTGGAAAGCCTTTGCACAATCTGCTGACCAGACCCAAACACTTTGTTTACGCAATAAACTATGCAACGGATGTAATATAGTACTCAGCTGCGGTATGAACTTGGCATAATAGTTTATCATACCAAGAAATGATCGCAGCTGAGTCAAATCTTCTGGTGGGGGTGCATCCACAATTGCTTTAATTTTGTTTTGGTCTGGATGCAAACCCTGTCTATCAATAATAAAGCCTAAATATGTAATGCTTTCTTTCATAAAACTACACTTCTTAAGTTTAATTCGCAAACCGACTTCACGCAACCGAGATAATACAGCCCTTAGATTAGCAACGTGTTCGGACTTGGTGGCACCTGTGACCGCCACGTCATCCAAAAACACTGCAGTGCCCTTCAATCCCCTTAGTGTCTCTTCCATAAATTTTTGGAATTTTTCTGGAATGCACGTCAAACCGAACGGAGTACGCAGGTAAACAAAGGTGCCTATATGTGTCGTTATCGCACTGCAAGCCTGTGAATTGTCATCTAAAAATAGTTGTTGGTACGCGTGTGTAAGGTCGATTTTTGAATACAGTTCGCCGCCACTTAAGGCGGCAAACAACTCTTCAATTCGTGGCATAGGGTACGGGTCGCGAATTAACTTTGGGTTAATTGTCACTTTATAATCGCCACAGATACGAATTTCACCCGATTTCTTAATTACTGGTACAATGGGTGTCCCGTAATCTGAGTACTCCACCTTACGAATGGTACCCTCTGCCTCGAGTCGTTGTAACTCTAATTCAACCGGTTTACGTAATGCTAGCGGTAATGATCTCGCTTTGATAAAAACGGGAGTCATGTCGCCTAGTCTTAATGAAAGTTGCTTGGTACATGTTCCAAGACCCGGGGCAAACACGGTGGGAAATTCCTTTTTTAAGCTATCGACTAATTTGTCGTCTGATAAACTCATCATCATTTCGGTAATTTTAATGTTGTCAATATTTAATTTACTCAACCAATACCTACCCATTATAGGAGGTCCACCATTTTTAATAACAAATAGTTTTAAATTTCTCGCCGAGTGTGTCCCGATCTCCACATTAACTAAAATATAACCGACCACTTCAATCCGAGTGCCGTTATAAGAATGTAAACAAACATCCTTAGATATAAGCGGTAATGCCTTAAAATGTGCATCATATGAACAAGTACTAATTGCAGACAACTTACTGCCAGTGTCCAACTCGAACGTTATCGCCTTACCGTTAACTTTCACGCACACATTGTATGGCCTATCACTATTATTACACACATTTAGATTATACAAATCTAAATCCGAATCACTGTCACTATTATCAATATAATTTTGACCTCCCCCCAACGATCGCACTTCGCCGTGACGGGGATTTCGTTTGCACATCGCTTTGAGATGACCTTTCTGCCCGCAAACGTCACATGAGTAATTTTTAAAACGACACACGATTGCTCGATGACCCTTTCCGCACCGCCAACAAGACTGTTGCGGAGCGCGCTGTGTCACGTTCACGGGCGCTGCGGAGGAGCGCGATCGTTCGATGCTGCTGCCGCTGCTGCCGGTTGCAGCGCGCGCCGTTCCACGTCCCATCGCGAGCCGGTGCATCGGCTCGGTCGCTCCGGAACTCGTCGATGCCGCAGGCGTTGCTCCGCTGCACGTACCGCTCGCTTGAGCGTGCCGGTCAGCCGCTTCGAGTGCGAAGGCCAACTCCACCGCCCTCTTGTACGTCAGTGTCGGCTCGGCAAACAGCCGCGATCTCATGTCATCGCTCACAAGACCAGACACAAATTGGTCTCGGAGGTTTTCCTCGAGACCACTTTTAAAGTTGCACGTACTGGCCAGATGTTTGAGGACTTGCAAATAATCGCTCAGACTTTCACCGCTATTTTGACGTCTCATTCTAAACACATGCCGTTCAGCTATCTCAGAGCGCTTTGGTTCGAGATGGTCGCCAACTATGTTCACTAGCTCCTGAAAACTTTTGGTCTCCGGATTGTCCGGCGCACAAAGATCACACATCAGATCATAAGTGGCTTCGCCCACTAACGTCACTAATGTGGCCACTTGTAATCCTGGTTTGATTTCATTGAGCATTATAAATTGTTCCACGCGTCGAATGTATGCCAACCATTTTTTGTTCGATAAATCGAATTGTTCAATCTTTCCGATCGGCATTTTATTATCACTTGACAATCAGGGTTATTGATACACAAACTATTAGTGATATTTTTGCACAGTTTTCCTCGTCGCCAGTAGTATTTAAAGGATAATTTCGGGAGCTCACTAGGGAAACAACAAGTCAACGAACCAACTGTTTATTTGCGGCCTACCCGCTACTTATAATTATTACACAGATACCACAATCTGGTTGCATCTTGTTGATTGTAAAAGAATTGGGGTGCATGAATAGAACCTCCACGAGTGACAATACTTAAGTACGTCCGGCGCACCCTGGGCAGTCAGCCCCGCTACCAACCTTGCTGACTGGCTAATCTTTTTACTACGGCATGACCTATTCTCGTCTAGCTCGTGCCGACACGATAGAAGAAGAAGATCGTAAAAGAAGATTGTGAAAAGAGTCTTGTAGCTTGCTAACTGTTTAGTTTGCTGATTTGTTGGCAAAATGCACCTCTAGACAAAGTCACTTCCTGCGGTCATTAAAGCATAGAAATGTTAACGAGATGTCCACACTTTATATGACTATTCCTTTCCTTTTTCCGTACAGTCACATAAACAATCAACTATTCATCAAGTTTGTTTCAAGAAGACGGTTCGGCCATTATAAAAAAATATGTTTAACCTGACATGGATAAAACTCGAAGAAAAAGATTATGTTTGTATGTGCGTAACTGTACCTGTGACATATTCACCGTTCGATAATAATTGACGTACGTAACATCTCGGCTTCGCGTTTATGTGTTTATTGTCACACATATCTTATTCGACACATCGTAAATTGTATAATATATCGTTCATCAAGCTTCGTAAATTATGTAAAGTAATACGTAAGATACTATCAGGAAACTCGTTAACTTAAGATGTCTCTTTTATCGAACCTTTTTAGCACAATTTCGTCACAAAGTTTTGAGTGCGGCCCTGCACTTTCGTTTAGTAGTTACCGGTAAATGTTGAGTAAAATGTCAAATGTATTACTATTGCAAGTTACTTTGTAAGTGTACTTAGAAGTCATTTAAAAAATGCTTGTAAAAAGATTTAATCAAACTCATGAGCAAAGTGGATGAAACTCATGTTTAATGTCTGAGTTGCCATACGTAATATTTTGTCTTGTTCCGGGAATCGAACTCGCAATCATTTAACTCCGACGACATTGACGTTCAGCCACCGCTATTAAGTCGTAGCCAAGTAGTCGCGCGGCATCACAATATGTTTACTTTAATTATGTCTGAATAATGTAAACTGCTGATTGCATTCAACTGAACGTGTGCCGATGTGTGCGCGAATGAACTATCACAATGTTATGTACATTTTCAAAGGGCGACCTGTCGCGCGTTTGCTCGCATCTAATTGAACATTTAAGTTTGTGTGTCTGTACTTAAGAATTTCAATTCATACTATTCTATTACTTACGAAGGGACGAGCATCTAAAAGTCCCTAGTATTGAGAATTATTATTGTATTTGTACCATCGGCAATGTTTCAGTGCCTTAATATTTCCGTGCAGATAGTGAAGGACCTGGTGCGTCGCGAGTGCAAGTGTCACGGCGTGTCGGGGTCGTGCGCCGTGCGGACGTGTTGGCGCGCGCTGCCTCCGTTCCGCTCGGCCGCCGCCGCACTCCGCGAGCGCTACGAGCGCGCCAAGCACGTGGCGCCACACCCGCAGCGACGCGCCCGGGAGCGCCCGCCGCATCACACGCATCTGGTGCTTGTACGCAGGTGAGGGAACTATACATGAGCCTTCCGCTCGGCCGCCGCCGCACTCCGCGAGCGCTACGAGCGCGCCAAGCACGTGGCGCCACACCCGCAGCGACGCGCCCGGGAGCGCCCGCCGCATCACACGCATCTGGTGCTTGTACGCAGGTGAGGGAACTATACATGAGCCTTCCGCTCGGCCGCCGCCGCACTCCGCGAGCGCTACGAGCGCGCCAAGCACGTGGCGCCACACCCGCAGCGACGCGCCCGGGAGCGCCCGCCGCATCACACGCATCTGGTGCTTGTACGCAGGTGAGGGAACTATACATGAGCCTTCCGCTCGGCCGCCGCCGCACTCCGCGAGCGCTACGAGCGCGCCAAGCACGTGGCGCCACACCCGCAGCGACGCGCCCGGGAGCGCCCGCCGCATCACACGCATCTGGTGCTTGTACGCAGGTGAGGGAACATCACATTACTCTTTATTTAATTCATCCAACTTCGTGAACAGCAGACTTTGTTTCGACAAGGCATAATCATTGCGTGAAGACTAGTGCTGACTACCGATATTGCCGTAGCCGTATTGTGCTCGGTTAAGGCTGAATTATATCTCTGATGATTTTCAAAGATATTCGCATAAATACATAACTTGCTCGTTTAATAACGTTTGCTTTATCCTGTGCAGACAGAAGCAGAACCCGAGCGTGGTTCGAGTTCCTCGCAAGTCAGACCTGGTGTTCTTGGAGCAGTCGCCGTCGTACTGCGAGCGGGACGACGCCGCCGGTTCTTTCGGCACGCATGCACGGATATGCAACAGGACATCCAGAGGTTATTAGCATTATCGTCATAATTATGTTTTTGCTCCAAGACGTTGGCCCAGTCTCAACTAGATATTATAGGATTGGTTGAATTAGTTTTGAAGCGAGGTTACTTAACGCTAACTACAATGATCAAAAAAGTTTTGCATCATTAAAAAAAACAACAAGAAGAGAAGAAATCAAACATATTGTATGGTACAACTGTACAATGTTATTGCACTCACAGCAAAACGTATTTGTTCTAATTTACATAGACTTTACATTGTCAATTAGTTCGCGATTCGATGGCAAGAAAGTCGCGCATGCGCATATACGCATCAAATCATTAGATATATCATAACATTACTTAGTTAGTAATCGTTTCAGTGGTCAGTAAACTATTTGTATAACAGTTGAACAAGTGTATCACTTGAACTCTTGTAATCATAACTATCAGGTGTGTATAACAAAACCATACACATAATTATTATATCAAATGAATCTTTCAAAGGTCCCAAAATAATTTAAAAAATATCAAATGACAACGTGTAGGTTTAAACGCGTTGTTCCGTTATTTAAAATAAACCAAATTCACAAGTTGTGCAAGACATTTTTTGATTAATGTAGTTCGGAGTGTAGATCGATAGATCTTGATGAGGCAATGTGTATTAAATATAGCGTATGATTGCTCTACAATTTCAACATCAATATAACATAAATTTCGTGTCAGTTACATATTATGTGTATTTGCTACAGGTGACGACGGCTGCGAGTCTCTCTGCTGCGGTCGCGGCTACAGTACGGTGCGGCGCGTGTTGGAGACCAAGTGCCGATGTCGCTTCCACTGGTGTTGTCGCGTGTCGTGCGACACGTGCGTCGCGCGGACAGAGACGCACGTCTGTAACTGACCTTATGACACAGCTGAATAACCCTCTGTTGAGACTACTGCACGATTGCCATATTATATGCAACAGTCATTTAGCTAATTCATGTTTAATGTAATAATACCAACACGCGACTCCAAAATCAGGTGCACGGTCCCATGTTTTGTGTCTTAGCTTCTTGTCAATTACGCGAGTTAGCATATTAATAATGTAAAACATAACTTAGGTAGCGCTGTTTTGGTTAATTCTCTCGCGTGCATTGAAACGGGCGTCTAAATCATATGTTTTACGATGAATTATTTGTGAATGGACATGAAAATAGTGTTAATAATTAGTTAAGTAATTTATACACCAGTGACAAGATTGTGAATATTTGTGATAACAGCATAATTACATTGTTTAATCAATTATGTGTAAATGAAGTTGTATGAATGTAAACTTAACATTTCACGACTAGTTGTAATGTATTATTTTGTAACTTACCTTTGTAGTTACTTGTTAATGTTAATACTAACTGTTGTACGCATCAGATCATCAATATACTGTAACATTGTTATTTATAACCACCGATACATTCTCACATTCCTATCACACTACTATTAACTAAAAAAGTGACTTTACACACACTTTTCTTATATTCGTATATAAATCAAGTCACCAATAGTCACCCAAATGATGGAGAGCTTTGGTGTCACGTATAAACTCTTTAACTGTTTGTAAAGAACCTACTTACTACGGTTACCTATCATACTGACGAAACTTTATAACTACGAATATTGTTTTACCGAAAACTTTTCACTGAAAGCATAAAAGCATGCAAGCAGACAGGCAAATGTTTGTAAAGTGGTTCTGCCAGAAGACTCTTCGTCGCCCCTTTGCGTGAAGCAGGACGTGCTAAGCGAGCTTCTGGCTTCACGCTTAAAAATAACACTCTAGGGGTAGGACAGAGTCTGACCACTTTGATTCCGGGGTGTTGTGATTTGGAGTAACAGCTATTTCGACCTATTTGTTTTAATTTCTATTTTTATTAAATAATAATATACTTTTCTGTGTATAGAAAACGTAATTGTAGTTTAGTAATTTTATTTATAGTAAGAAGTTACTTCTGTCTTTCAAAACATTGCACAAAAATTTGGTTGGCAAAAAAAATAATATAGTATTAAAAATCGGATTAATCTATTGATCGGGAAGTATTTCTGACAAATGATACTTCTGTAAATATACTTTACAGAATATCAATGTTATGTATAAGAACGTTATCACTCGACACTTCTATGAAGAGTTTTCGTACAATTGAAATTCGGACAAAAGAAATTCGAAAGTATGATAGGTTACCACTTACTACATACTTACCGAATAGTTACTAACTCCAGTCGCTTTAATATTGCATTGTAAATATTATATTAATATCAAGTGAAGTAACTATTGCTCATTTTAATACCTTTTTTTTAAATCTTACCAAATCATAATTGGTAAATAATTACTTTAAAACGACGAATTCGAATCTAAATCGCGCACACAACTATCTTTAAAGGCGGTGCCGTGCAGACGCGCGACAGCACGCTCTCCTAATATGTAAGCATCGCTTAAAGAATCGCGCATTATCGTACGATTGCACGTTTGTATCTGAACGCGGCCTATTGTATTGCAAGAAGGAGAATTTGAAAACAAACTTGTGTGCAAAGAGCGACGTGTGAACAATCATATTGGTGAATATTTGGTAATTTTATTCGAAAATTGTATTATAATGATGTAAAGTGGTGAGACGGTTGATGTGCATTTACTGTAAGTAACTAAGTACCGACGGCTTTAATAAGTGTTAGCTCTAAGTTGTATGTTAGACGTAAGTAACGGCGAGCTCAGACGCCGACACATTCCGATAGATGTAACTTAACTTATTCACCCACTCCGGCGACTCGGCGAATAAACGTTTTAAAACACCACGAATATTGTCTATTTATTTATGTAACTACTTATTTACCCCCAGCTTATAGAGGAGACATAATCAATACATCAGAAGACAATGTCTGCAAAAAACAAACTGAAGTCTTCAAAAATATTGTACTGCTTGTAGCCAAACATCATCTTATTCCTGTACACCTATTTACGTGAGTCCTCACTTCTGTTTTGAAGATCAGAACGATCCTCATCTAAACTGCTACATTATAAGTTTATACTTTAATGAAGAAATCTTTCACGGTCCTCATTATAAAGTAATAAAGGAACGATGGGCGATTAATATTCCCAGACCTACTAGCGCGTAACCACCATAATGTTCAAATTGTTCATTTAAGGACGCATTTACATAAAGGTAATAAGTTAAATTACGATAAGCGGACGGCCCACACACGCACAGCGTACCTTCATCTTCAAGTTAGATCAATATTCTTTATTAGGTCAAATCTTTGTGCCCGTGAATCTGTTTTGGGGAAATCAGGAGTATAGAACAAAATAGCTTCTTCCGATAAAAGTGTAATGCAATGACTGACAAAATCATAAAAATCAAAACTGTGTCGGTGGTTGAATAAAATTGATTAATGTTCCTTTGCAAGACGAGTTGTCAACTCTTTGGAATGAGTTGTGTTGCATAATAAAATTCACCTGGCGCTCTCAGGTCCAATCCGTCCAATCAGGATCTATTTGACCGCTTACTTCTGCTGTTAAAACGACTCAAGTCTACTCACAATTATGGCCGGCAGCAAAATGACAGATGGAAAACCAATCATATTTTCACACTGTTAAGGTTTATCTGTCGAGCAAAATATCTATATTACATATAATAATATTACATATAATAAAACAGTAAAAAAACTGTGTCTGTACATTGAATATATTAAAAAAACAATAGTTGAGGGGGGTTTAGAACCAGTAATAGAGCACGAATCCAAAAAAAAAAGTCTGTCTGTTTGTCTGTTTGTCTGTGTGTCTGTTTGTCTGTTTGTTTGTACACGCTAATCTTCGGAACTACTGGACGGATTTGAATGATTTTTCTTTTGTTGTATAGGTATTAAGTCTGGGCAACATATAGGTTATAATTTATTTTGGAAACTTGAACACCTGATGCAGAACCGCAACAGACCAGCTAAACTATAAGAGATACAAAAATGGTACCATAGCAAAAATTGTTCCACATGATGAGCATTTTCTGATGAGAGAATAAATTTGAAGATCTGGAACACCTGATGTGAAACTCCAAGAGCCCAGCTACACTATAACATATATCGGAATGACGTCTTAGCAAGAGTTGTTCAGCCTGATGAGCACTCTCTGTTGTCGTATAAAAAATGAAGATCTGGAACACCTGTTGTGGAATTCCAAGCGCCCAGCTACACCATAACACATATAGGAATGACGTCTTAGCAAAAGTTGTTCGGTCTGATGGGCATTTCCTGTTGACTTTTAAAAATCGAAGATCAGAAACATCTGATGTGGAATTCAAAGTTATCACTAATTTCACTGTATAATTATAAAATAACATAAGCTTGGAGTACCTCCACGCGGTGAAGGCGGTAACAGTTTAGGACTGATTTTCGACGACGATGGTATATCATTGAAAATATGACTCTACTGGCCAAAACTCCCTTTTTTTTTTTTAAATCGTATGATTATGCCTTCGAGCTTATGTTATTTGAGTGTTTAATTTCCTTTTCCATTTATCTTCGTGACACGGTAGCCTACCCGGTAACGCAGGGGAGCAGTCACTTAAATTATTAGAAAATTCATGGTTATGCGAACGCGCCATATTGACCCCAAAAAATGATCAAGCTGCAAAAATTAATCAAAAATTTTTGGCGGATATTGTAGGGGATGAAGTGGTTTACACTTCTTTCGACAGTGTTGTCGATCAGGACGACGCCACTAATTACCCAGTTTTATTTCTCAATTCACTTACAGCGAGTGGTCTCCCTGCTCATAAAATAAGACTTAAAGTCGGTGTTCCCATAATGCTGATGCGAAATTTAACTCCGCCAAAACTGTGCAACGGAACCTGTCATAATGTCAACGCTTTACAACGTAATATAATTGTTGCTACAATCCTCACTGGGTGTGGTGCCGGTGAGGCTGTGTTCATACCGCGCATACAACTCATTCCCAACAATTTCCTCTTTCAATTTAAGCGCATACAGTTCCCTGTGACTACATGCTTTGCCATGACAATAAACAAGTCAGAAGAGCAGACGCTTAAAGCCGCTGGTGTTAACCTGACAACCAGCTGTTTTTCTCATGGCCAACTTTATGTTGCTTTTTCAAGGGTCAGCAACGCTTCCGGTCTTTATATATTATCCGCTCCTGAAGGAAAAACCCCAAATATAGTTTATAAAGATTTTTTTTAAAGTTATTTGCAATAATTCGTGTCGTGTGTAATGCGCGCTCGGAAACGGACGTGTTTCGCTGTACGGCTTGAATTATTTAAATTCACGCTTGGCGCGGCATATTAGCCGCTGCCGTCGTCAATACCATGAGTTCCCAGAAACTCATAGTTAGTGAGCTCCTGGCGTTCCTGCAGTACCAATTGGGCGTTACGGACGAGGTGAGCGTTATGCAGATCTGCACATCGAACTTCAATGAAGCAGAGATTCGCAGATCCAAGGCGCTGCTGTACGAGTCGCTCGATATAGCCGACAAAATGCCGTCCCGTAGGAGGGATGAAAAGGGAGAGAAGAGCCTTCAGGACATTATTAAGGTACTGAAGGAGATCGACCCGGATAACGTGCCAACCTTTGTTGACGTAACCAGGCTTCTAAAGGACGTAACAATTCTGAAAGCGAGTCTGGCTGAAGTGATGTTGAAGTTGGAGGCTTCACAAACCATCAAAAGTGAACTACATACCGAAATGGTGGTCTTACGCAACACTGTTGCGGTAAGTGGGTCAACCGAGGCGTCCAACGTAAACATGCGTCGTGGAGCAGACAGTGCATCGCCGCCGAATTGCAAGTCAGCGAAATCGGACTCGCCACCGGCCGACGTTACTAGGAGCAATGCCCTACCTTGCCCCCCTCGTCTCACCTCTGCCGTTGCTGAGGTGACGTCAGGAATAAGTACGTCGACACCTCGTGCTTACGCAGCAGCCGCTAGACTACCTCCCGTTCAATATGAGCGGCCAAAGCAAACGACCATCGTAGGCGTAGGGGCGCAAAAGAGCAGAGCTCAAAACATTGTGCCCATCATGCATCAGTCCCTCAATCGGGGAAAAGCAGACGAAGACGGCTTCATAAAGGTAGAGAATAAACGAAAACGGAAGCCAACTTCTCGTAATCAATGTGGTACCGCATTGACAGGAGCCAATATGCTGCTGCGACCCGCAATACCCTCTACGCAGCTGTACGTGTCCCGTCTTCATCACTCCACGAAGGTTGAGGAGATCGTGGAGTACATTCTTATAAAGACCAATTGGACTTTGAGGGTCGAGAAGTTGGAGTCGCGCCATAACGTGAATTTTAAATCGTTTGTGGTGCGGGTTCCAACTAAACATCTGGATACCTTCCTAAAAGAAGAATTTTGGCCGAAGGGTGTCGTGTATCGTCGTTTCCGCGGAAGGTTACGCGACACCACGCAGCGCAACACGACGCCGACACTACGTGTACATTAGTGCGTTATTATGTTATATTTAATTATGTATGAATTTATTTATTTTGATATGTATGTTAGTCTATAAGGTATTTATCTATGGCCCTTTGTAGCCTGTAATATGTATAGTATATGTGTATCTATTAGTTTCGGCTAGCTTCCACGACACAGGGAATCCTAGTGTGGAAGCTAGTACCTACCAAATGTAATATTATTGTTATGTAAGTTTATTGAATAAAGTATTTGATTTGAGTATTTGATTTGATTTGAGAATTTATTGTTAATTCAGTGTACCCTTGGGATCCGTTGCGGAATTACGGCAAGAAAAGTTTTTTTTATAGTAGGTAGAGGTATTAAGGAGGAGCTCGTGGCTAAATAATTACAGCCGCATAGACCGATCTTCCGGGTTAAGCCACGCTTGCCGAGGTTGGTCTGTGGATGGGTGACCATTTACCATAGCGAGTTTCCTCCGTGCCTCGGAAAGCACGTAAAGCCGTTGGTCCCGGCTGTCATTTGCAGATCATTGACAGTCGTTTCTGTTGGTCAGAAGCCAGAAAGTCTGACAACCAGTCTTACCAAGAGTATCGTATTACCCAGTTACTGGGTTGTGGAGGTCTGATAGGCAGTCGCTCCATGTAAAATATTGATATTCAGCTGCATCCGGTTCGACTGGAAGCCGACCCCAACATAGTTGGGAAAAGGCTAGGCAGATGAGGTATTAAGTCTGGGCAACATATAGGCTATAATTTATTTTGGAAAATGGAACACCTGATGCAGAACCGCAACAGATCAGCTAAAGTATAAGAGATATAAAAATGGTGCCATAGCAAAAATTATTCCACGTGAAGAGCATTTTCTGCTGTGAGAATAAATTTGAAGATCTGGAACACCCGTTGTGGAACTCCAAAGCCCATCGATACTATAACATGTATAGGAACAATGACGTCTTAGCAAAAGTTGTTTAGTCTGATGGGCATTTCCTGTTAACTTACAAAAATGAAAGATCTGGAACGTCTCGAATCGTCTCGCGTATCCCGTTGTTTACCCGTCCCCAGGCTCTTAGAAATCGACATCAGACGTTTCAGATCTTCGATTTTGACGACCCTGTTGTCGCTGGCATAAGCAACAGGATCCGCGTACGAAGTCGCGGGCAGAAGCTAGTATAAAATAATTATTAAAAAAACATTTTATTTAGGTACAAAAATATAGCAAGACATAGTCATTTATACGATAACCCCCAAATTCCTTATTATTGTCAAGTTAAAATATGCAGTGATTTAGCTACAACTGGTAGCTATCAAGACCCCATTTTTATTTTTTGGCAATTTTGCAATTGTAAAAATGTATTAATGCGAAAATGTTGTATGGGGCTGTACAATTTTTATACGATATCTCTAGGGATGAATATATAATTTTTAACCATGACTTCCTCACAGTTGTTATTCCTGATTCATCAAATGGTACCAGAAAAAACTTTGATATTTGTGGAAAAATGTAACACATGGTAATAATTCCCACCCGACGACTACTCACAAATATAATGTTGGTAAGTAAAGTTGCCCAGTACAGTGTACAGTCGTTAAAAGTTATGTATTCACAAACTTACCTATGGCAGCCGATCATTACGGACGCTGCGTTGTGAGCTGCTTCGTATCAATATTATTATATTGTTGAAAACTTTTAATTGACTCTCACGCTCATTACGAAGTTTGTATTATAATGTATTTCAATAGATCGTAAAGTGAATGTGTATTACCTATTCATCCATCTAGGTATCTATCCGTATCAGCACTTAGACGTCCACTGCTAAACATATGCTTCCGAATATCCGCTACTATGAGCTATTTTGGGTATCGACGATCATGTTTATCACCATAATCACCACACTTGGCAGACGAATTGGTGATCGCAGTATGTTGTTATTAGCAGAAGGTCGCTGCTGCCCTTCCTCTTGACATAATCCCTTCAACGCAACCCACCACAGGAACAGACAAGGTGGCCATACGCTACGGACTTAAACATAACATTCCTGTATTCCCCGAAAGGGTTGGGCAGAGGTGTAAAATACACCCACATTTCGCCGTTATGTTTAAGTCCCATCTAATAGGAGGCGAGTCTATTGCCATCAACTGAGCACAAATCCAGACTCCGGGCTGCTACTGACAAATTCCACACGGAAATACCCAATAACACTTTGTTCGACCTGGGGATCGAACCCAAGACCTCACGCTCAGCAGTCGCGCTTGCGACCACTAGACCAACGAGGCAGTACGTGCTACGGACATTAATACTAATCATACTAACTTCATCCGCCAAAAGCTACATAGTTTGAGGATAAATCGAATCGATCAACCGTAGAGAATCAATCGTTAGACTTAGCAACAAAGTTAGTTATAATAAGTGACTGTTAATTAATAGATCTTCTAATTTTCAGTCATCATCATGTAGGTACAGCCTCGTTTCCCCTTTGTTTAGTGTCATGCTGGCTGGTCTGTGCCGCTCGCATGTTCTCGGATACATTTTTAACAGTGTGGACAAATTAACGCTTGTATAAATCCTTGAAAATCCATGTTTCAGTAAAACAAAGCTATGAAAACACTGTTTTAGCATACTCTCGTAGTGACTATAAATTAGTGGTCCATATCGCAAACACTGCGTGTCGCGAACGTGACGCACAGCCGCTGTGTGCCGCCAGATAGCGCCCATAACTCAGGGAAACACGCGCTTCATGCAAATTACACCGCTTTATAATGATTCATAACATTACACTACACACTATATGGACACACAGAAGAACGTTGGCGTGGCTTTAAGTCTAATTCAAGCAGTTTTAGGAATGCTGTCGAAAAGGACTGTGGCTTCGAGTGAATTTAGTTTCGCGTCAAGACACTGGGCGCGACGAAAAATTATGAAGTTAAAAGAATGCCCTAGGTTTTAGATGGTACTTTTCCTTTTCAGTTTCTTTAGCCCGCTACGAATTATGTTCTGTAGGTACCTACTTGTTACAACATTAACCAGATTGGGATAGATTCTCGCAAAACTCAATCTCGTACCACGACAGGGAGAGGCAGTTTGCACGCGCTTTAACAATACACGTTTCTCGCTAAACCTCTTCAAAAGGGCGGCCATCCTGTTACTCTAACGCCTTGTACAAGCCAACCGAACGAAGAGGAACGAACGCTAAGGAACAATCGCGAACGAGTGGGTGTGGACTGATCAGCGAAGGCGAGTGAACGCGTATGCCTTAGTCCGCGTTCGCCTGTGCTCCGCGGCCTGTCTGAACATCAAAGGTTTGCTCTGTGTGGACACAACAGAGAAGGTGAGCGAGCGTTCGATGTCTACCAGCGAAAGACATTCATACGACTTCGTTCGTCTTCGTTGGTCTGGTCTGTACAAGGCATTACAGTCACAGGCTCACAGGATGTTAATAAGCTACTATGCTAAGTTTGTGTGTTTCTTATTGTACGGAATAGGCCTTCTGTAACTAGCTACGTTGTGACCACACGGTTCACACTGGTCAGCCACAATCTGTCGCACCGCACGATTTATTAGGTAGCTTCCAAAATGCTAATATAGATCGAATGGCCCATTAACAACATAAGTGCCAAAGTCAACCAAACATACCTCCTCCATCTAGTACAATGTATAGAATCTATCATGTTGCATTATCTGAATATCTGACTCGTTTGATCCTCGGTTGTACGTAGGTACAAAATCAGTAATCTTGATTGTAATATTTTTAATGTTTGCGATCATTTCGCAGTACATTTTATTAGCAAGTTCATTATATTCTGCATGGATCAATTAAGGTACTCAGTAATCTATATAAAATAAGTTAGATAATAGAAATGTATTCAATCACTCACATCCTGATTATTTTATCCCTGATAGATAATTTCAAAAAATAACGAAGCTTGTAAATACAATCCTGTGGCGCCATCTCTATATACTTGTAATTTATAATTAACATTGCTACTCCCCAATAGATGGCGCTGATAACACATTACGTTCATATTTTTAATTTTATTAATTTTACTAGAGTGCGCGCAAGATAAGTCTGCGCGCGGCCGAAATCGGAACTAATCATGGTCCACCAAAGTGTATGCCGTTTTATTAATTTTGATAGTAGAACTACCTGATTGTAGGAATGTTTAACGGGGAAAATATGTTTAGCGATAAAAAAAATAAGCTTAAAAAGCGGAAATTTGAACTTTTGCGATCATGGCAACGTTTAGCACGCCCTCAGTCGCGCGCAGAGTTATCTTGCGCGCACTCTAGAGGTCGCTTCCGGCCTCGCCCGCTTGCATGTCTTGTAGCGCGTATTCCGTATTTTTCCTTTTTTCGGAATCTGTATTAAAAAATGGTGTACAAAAATTAATAAACAGGATACAAATTAATAAATGACTTAACCATCTCAAACTATTGTGATACTAAAATTCAAATGATAATAAATCTTAATAATTAATAATTTTGACATGAAAAAACACCTAATTCCAAAGTGAAACGCAGTGAAACGTATCTCACCTGTCAGACTCTGCCGTGCGTCACTGTCACTGTCACAACGTAAATGTTGATTGTTGTTTGTTACTGTTTATTTTCGGACGGCCTGGCTTAGGTTTTCGTAAATGAAATTATACTTAAATAGTGTTTAATTAACAGCATAATGCCGAAACCAACGTGTGTGCAATGTAGCACCAACGACTCTCTACTGTGGCGCAGTGCCGAAAACGGCCAGATATGCAACGAATGTCACCTCGCAAACACAGCCAGCAAGGAGGCGAAACCTGACGCCACGATCAAACCAGACCCTGACGATAAGAAAGACGACAAAGATGATGCAGACAGCAAGAATGGGAGGAGCGAGGGAGAAACTACGCCCGCTAAAGCCACGGGTAGAGGGACTAGAAAGAGTACACGCTCAACACGGTACAAAGCCAAAACGCCGGCTCCCGCATCTTCCAAACCAACTGCACCGCGTGGCCGCGGACGCCGCAGCATATTCAAGCGACAACCATTAAAAGCCCCCACAGCTACCGCGACCGTTGTGACCAGCGACTCTATCTTCTACAAAGGCAACTACATGCAAATCGGCGACATAGTGTCGATGACGGACATCGACGGCGGCACGTACTACGCGCAGATTAGAGGGTTCATGACTGATCAGTACTGTGAGAAGAGTGCTGTTGTCACGTGGTTGTTGCCAACCAAGGCCAGCCCACCACCAGAGCAGGGTTTTGATCCTGCTACTTACATTATTGGTAAACACATTTAGATTATCTAGTCTTAACCATGTCAATTGTAACTAAAATTATTATTCTACTTCTAGTTTCAACTCTGATATTGTCAATGGCCATAAAAAAACTAATCAATTAATTAATTAATTTTATTAAATCATGACAGAACACTGAATAAAAGATAAGTAATTTCATTAGGACCATAGAGTACAAAGGCACTGCTCATTTCTTAAAGAAATCTTTTCCAGCAGACCTGTGCGAGAAGAATGTAGAACAAGAAATGAAGACAATAAATAGTGTGTAAACAAAAGAAATAGATAAATGTATACAAAGTAACATGAATACAAAAATAATTAAAATACAATAAACATTCATGTAAAGATCTGTAATATGCTTTAACTAACTGCTAATGTCCCAGCACTGCGGATCAGTGGCGGCATCAATTGTTTATCTATTGTATCTCTGAAACTGGTGTTCAATTAGTTAATTGTGAAAATTTAATTTTACAAATGGGTTTAAATTATTTGATATACATATAATAAGATATAAGAATAAGGGGTGTTTTTAAAAGGACTTTAAAATTAATTAAAAATTAAATAATATGTATATCACTAAAAATAACTATCTTTTGAAAAAAAAATATTCTGAACTTTATAAGCAATAAAATTAATTCAGTTAAATGAAGTTCGTGATATTTGCAGGCCCTGAGGAGGAGCTACCACGTAAACTTGATGTGATGGAGTTTGTGATGCACGCTCCGTCCGACTACTACAAGGCAAGCAACAGTCCATACCCGCTCACCGACAATGAGGTCAACAACTATAATGGATACATATGGACCACACTTGAGCCTAAAGAGAAGACATAGACTTGCTAGCTTGTAGGGTGTATTGTGTAGTAATAAAGTTATTTTATTAAGTAAGTAGTGCTTGTTTGACTATTCTCATGAAATATATTTCTGGATCAAGAGGTTACCCTGCCCTCAACGAAATATATGCTGATTCTAGCTTATTTTAGTGAAGCTCTGAAAAGCCGTTGCTGAAAAATGTGCAAACTGAATAATTGCATTAAAATTTTGAACCTCAGACATTAATGTAAGAAGTAAAAGTACTAAATTGCATGTATTTGTCATACAAATACTATGCAAATGTGTGTACACACGGCTACACACAATGATATTATATACAAAAAGAAGTAGATATGTCATTGACGCACCAAAAATGACAATTCAAAATTACAACAATTGTTGTAATTGGAAATAGCTATCTCTTTCACTCTCGTATTTATTTAGTATCTTCGTCTTACTCATTAGAGATACTAGTGAAAATAATGCAGGTTCGAATTTTAAACACCATTTTCTATGAACGTAACATATCTACTTCTTTTTGTTATAATATCATTGGCTACACATCAAGCTATACATTTCCAGTTTACACTGACCTCTCATTGTAAGGAAATCCTATACAATGCGAGATCAACTTATACTGGAAATGTACAGCTTGATCTGTAGCCGTGTGTACCATGCTAAAAAAAATATATGTCTCATTCTTACACATGATAATTTACAAATGTAAAAAGGTGTGTCATAGATTTAAATTTTCTGTAGATATTTTTCATAATGTCACTATGCTCCGTCTTGAAGTACATGACTCCATTTTAGAGAAAGACTTCCATCCATACTTCGTCAGTCATCCAAGATTTCGAAGTTTATTTTCAGTTTTGTAAAACTCATCACACAGTTCACTGTAGTGAACTGTGTGATTTGGTACCTTTTGTTGTATTCACTAGGGTAAATGAGCAAAAACTAACATGAATTTAATAAATCAAAAAACCCGCCTGCATAAAAAGCGAACAAAAAAAATAAGAACTAAAAAGATGTAAACAAGACGTAGGTACTTCTAATCATAACATACAAGTAACATTTTGTAGGTCGTAATCGTAATACACAGTCGGAGGGTACTTACGTATGTTTTTTTGGTCAGTCAGTTTGTGAATTAGTAGACAGCCTCCTGATTTTGTCCGACTCATTCTTATTTTATCAGAGTGAAAAAGATGCCAAGAGCCTAAAATAAGTTTAGTTTTTGCAAGATGGAATCGGCAACATTATCTATAATTTCAAATGAATCTAGTCTTACAAATAAATAGAACAAGTAAGTAAATATTTGAAAAATTCACGTAAAAACGTTAAGTCCTACATGGTGAGTTTTAAAATTACCTATCATTATCAACTCAATATGATTACAAATACATTTAACATATTTAACTACGCCGAAATATCGAAATTCAGAGCCTTCATGAATTTCAGGAAAGTTAACTTGAAAATAATATTTCACAGCGTAGATAGATGATGATAAGATATCATCACTAAACCGATACTACGGATACTATCGTCTGAATTAGTGTAACACTGTTGTGGGGCTTGGCGGAGTTGACGCCATTTTAGAGAAACATTTGGCTTCAAATCACTTGATCATATTCATATCTCTCCGCTCATTTTTCTTATATCAATGGATAAATATAAACTAATGTTTGCTGTCAAAATTCAAACAATATAATAGAGATGGGCGATTGTTTCAAAAAATTACAATCGAATAATACGAATGATTTGTTAATCAGTTATAGAATGATTTTCATACGAATGATCTTACAGTGACCTAATGATAAATGAAAACATTCATAATAAATATTCACACCGATAATTCAGCTCTCATAAAGCTGTCTCCTCCCCTAAGTTCCTGCCAGCAACGCCTAAAGCCGAGGTCTGAGTCCCACTAGGGGTTGCCCTTAGTGCTGTTGTTGCAGGTAGTCATGATGTTAGTGTGGTACAATTAGTTAGCTTGGGTTAAGTATTTTACTTCCCCCCCATTGTCTGGAGACCCTTCAGGTGTCGCCAATTAATAACTGCCCGGTTACGTAGAAACGGTCCCCTAGGACCATCTACAGCAGTCCAACAGAAAAAAACATCATAAATAAAGACAAGTCTACTTAGACAGTGTCATATTTGCGCAGATAAATACGATGTATTGTTGTTTTCACTTCATTTTTTTTATTGTTATCTTTGGTAATCAAAAATTTTGCTGTGTTTTAATCAAATTTTAGCAAGGCTCTGGTGTAGAAAAAAACAGTTTTTATGTGAATATTTAACAAACAGGTTTTCCGTACGAGAAACGAATCACAAATTAAATTGAATAATTTTGTGAACCGAACAAAGCTTTTTAGCTAAAATTAAATTTCGAATAGTCTTTTAAATTCGAACAATATTTTCATTTGAATTATTCATTTTACAGTGGAATAATTCGGATAGATTCGAACTATTTGAATCATTACAATCGTCAATCGCCCATCTCTACAATACAACATAATGAACTTAACTGTCAACTTAGGGATGTCGGAAGTGAAAAAAAATATCGATATTTCGATATATCGATATTTATTAAAATATCGATATCGACTTCAATATCACGAGGAAAAAATATCGATATATCGGTCAAATTTTCAGAGATTTTCGGTTTTAAATAATAATGTATTTAGTTCAGTCTGGCTCAATAATAGGTAATAGTATTTTTTATACAAAATGCACATTATTTTAATGTATGAGAATCTTAATAAAAACGAAGGTAATTCAATCATTATTCCTTTTTATTAGGCAAAATCGATACTTCAGTACGTCCGGCGCACCCTGGGCAGTCAGCCCCGCTACCAACCTTGCTGACTATCTAATCTTTTCACCACAGCATGAGCTATTTTTGTATAACTCTTACTGACATGAGAGAAGAAGAAGATTAGGCAAAATTAGAAAATATCAAAAACTAAATAACAAATTCCTAATATTTTTAAGACCAATTTATTTTTTCTTAAATTTGAAAAAAAAATATCGTTTTTGATACGATTTCGATATTGAATATTTTGTATCGATATATCGATATATCGGATTAAAATATATCGGGTAAAAATATCGATATATCGAATCAAAAATATCGATATTTCGATATATCGATATTTTTTCAACAAGCCTATGTCAACTGTCAATGATATTCGGTGCCATAAACGGATTCCGATTTCTAATTTGAATTATTTAAAAGTCCATATACTTACCACGTAATTTCAATTTGTAATAACGATGAGTCGCAAAGAAGCTCTTTCGTCGTTCATCCAGCAAATCCACGGGCGTCCTGTTGTGGTGAAGCTAAACAGCGGCGTCGATTACAGAGGTTAGACTTGTTTGTTTATTTACTAATAACTTTACCTTGAGCTCCCGGCACTGTTTGAGATTGAGATGAGGTAACTTATGCGCATTAACCTTTATTTATAGTCTACCAAGAGGACGACATGTACTTGATCTTGTAGACAATGTTTGTTTGTAAAACAAACTTTTGTAGGTTAAGTTTATTGTTATTTAAGATGATGCCATCTTCAAACCTGTGCAAACTTGATAGAAAACCATGTACTGTAGGTAGCATCAGCTTTATATTTGTGAAAGAAACAAGAAACATAATTCAAGAAGTAGACTAAACCCTATCACAATGCTAAATATACTATTGTAAAATTAACTTAAATATTGGTAATAACCAGGTGTGCTGGCGTGTCTGGACGGTTACATGAACATAGCACTGGAGCAGACAGAAGAGTATGTAAATGGTCAGCTCAAGAACAAATACGGAGATGCCTTCATCCGCGGCAACAATGTCCTCTACATCAGCACACAGAAGAGAAGGATATAGTGAACATTACGAGTGGCTACTGTGATAACTTAATAGGGTTAAGGATAAAATAAATGTTTTGTTGTAATCTCTAATACAGGATTTGTTTTATTGGTAACTCATATTCTTTTAAATTAGTTTATATGTAACATGATTGTTGTTATATTTGAGTTCATAAATATCTCCATTCGTGTGTGTTCCGTCTTCAGCTTATGTATAATAAAACTTTACATCTCCATACATCTGAGGAAATTAAAAATAAACAAAATTATTATAGTTCATACTACACATGTGTTGCAATGCTAAAATATTTCAAATGTAAAATAATTATTATATTAATTGACTGTAAAAGGAAGATATCAGCCTGAACACTGATCTAATATTCTGATCATCAATCTGCCTGTTAAGTGTGATTTTGGTATCCCTCAGAAATCATTAATTTTAGCCGTTTGTTAATGTTACTGAAATAATTACTTACTTTTACATTTTTAGGTGGATTACCCGGACCATTCCCATTGCCCAAGTCAGCAATAAGCCTCTCTCCTCTATACCCATAATCTTTAGCATACTGTTCCCGACCCGTCTTAGCGACGTCTGGATCAAACGCTACATCCACACGATAGTTTAGTATTCTCCGGTCGAATAGTGGCGCCCAGAAACTAGAGTATATGTTGACACTGTCACTGTACACTAGTAATGTTAATAGTATGATGAACTGTTTGAGTGTCATGTTTAGTGCACTGTGTTGTGTAATGTACTGATCTTATACTGAATGAACTATACAGGTAGTAGAGTATAGTAAATAGTTGTGCAAATACCTTGATGAGCTAACGTGTTCAAGGATTTTGTTCAAACTGTGTGATTTACGTTAAGGCGACGTTATAAATCGCGCGTGCGACCACTACGCTAGTGAGGCGTTAACAGCTAAACAACTATGGATTTATTTGAATTTTGTTTATTGGGTGTTTGGAAGTGTGTTTGATTTCCAGACCAGACAGTGTTATTTATTTTTTCTATTTATTACAGTATTGCTTATTGTTGTGTTGTGTCTGCTTATAAACAATTATTGCATTAGATACAGAATCTGTGTTTTGAAGCGTATTTGTAAAGCAAGCAGCTTTATGAACTCATCTTAATAAGTATTTTATTTCCTTATGTATAGTGTATTGTTTAGATACTTACACAACATTGTAAATAGTTTGGCCATGAGTGTCATTTGAATAAGAGCGTCACATCACCATTATATAAATATGATGTAGGTATATTACATGAAAGAAGAACGAAGGTATAGTTGATAAATAAACATACTTAGTATTATAGCATCAAATGCCATACATAGGTAGATAAATTAAACCACTAGTTTTATAATTATTATTATCTACTTATTATTTTTTTAGGTACCTACTTATATAAAAATATTTTGTAACAAATAAGAATTAAAGTGTGTCCTAGTTGAACATCGCGTAGCACGTACGAATGTACATACATACGGTACTAATGTAATGTGTATCTAATAGCTTTTTGTAAAAGACACATTCGGAGCAATTTCCTACAACTTCGTCGGTACTACAACTAATGATTGTTGACTAGTAGATGCCCTCTAGCGGCGAGTAGGACTTGTACTGGTAGAGCTCGGGCCCGCCGTAGCCGTACAGCAGCTTGCCCTTGCCGTTCTCGTCGTAGTACGGGTAGCGGTAGTTCGGCCTGCAGGGACAAGGGACATTGTTAGGTTTACACTTTAGTACGTATGGTGCAACTTGTGAGAACACAGGCCGTACTCAGCTGTGTGTTGCGATATGCTGATAATGTAGGTATGTTATCACGCAGCAGCATGCATGTAAGTAACTCCTAAAGGGATAAACAGTACCCCAAGTGTGTTTTTTTTTACATTACCTACTACTGTAGTTGCGTCACGCCAAAAATGTATGAAAATTTAGGCAGAGCCTCTAGCGGCGAATAGCGTGACTAAAAATTGGTTGTGGTAAACTATTCGTTACGGAAACGTGTAGTAAACTACTCAACTCACACTTGGAGTACAGGTGTATAGATGCTTACGACACGCACATTATGCCATTTACTTACTGCACAAATTACAAACCCCAAGTAGCATTGACAATTTCCATAGCTCCTAAGAAAAAAAAAACCGAGGAACGCCCTACGCTACCTAGGAATCCCAGGACCTCACGCTTGACAGCCGCGCCTGTGTCACAGAATAGATCCTGTGTCCACTAGATGAGGCAGAGACTAACTGCAATTAAATGCAAATGAAAACTATGATACTACCTACCTATACGTCTACTAGATGTCGCTACGTGTAACAAACTTATTACCTCTCGAAGTACTGGAAGTTCGGTGCTCTGGGCTGCGGTATGGTGGCGTCTGTCGACATCAGCATTGACAGCACCACCGCCAGCTGGAAACAATAACAATCCTCATTATTATAATTATCATTGTCAGCTGTTATCTAGTCGTGAGATTTTGGGATAAAATAGGCCACCCTCTCTTGCCGTGGCTGCAGTCCAAGACGGTGGGGAGCGTACTTTGTCGTGTGTACCAATAACAATATATTGCTAACTGCGATCACGCATCCGTCTGCCGATTTATTTTCATGCGTAGTTACAGCACAGTGACATCTGGTGAGCGGCAGACGTAAACATTTAGCACTCATTGGAGAGGAAAGTAAAACTATGTCAATGACCCGCAGATTACCTCTCATTATTGAGGTAAATGGGTAACCCTGATCCCTACTTACAGATAAGTTGTATGAATTTAAATAAGTAGGTAACTTTAATTTATCTCGTTTGCCAATTTGTGGGATGTAAATTCACCAAAGTAGGTATGACATTGCCATTCCACATATATTTGCACAGGTAGTATCGAACATTGCCTCCATCCTTTGGTTGGATGCTTCCAAAATGATAGTGATAATCAATTCCAGTTAAAAGATCACTAAGACCTATGCTAAGTTCGGCAAGACAACATTTTATCAATCACACTTTGTCCTACAACAAACCCATTTAACCCACTCTGTCAGTAGGTCACTTCCAAAACTTAATAAAGACCGACCACTAGGTTACATGGACACAGTTTCACAACACTAAAACTTACACAACACACATAAATTTAATTTCAAACAGTAACTACTAACCATCGCCAGAATATATTTGAAGCACTCCATCTTCCTCTCTTTTGCACAGATTGTTTACAACACTATCCAAGTTTGTTTGTGTTCCCGCCAAACACGCGAAATATTTTTGAAAAATCTAAACTTGTAAGTAATATAGCTTATGCGTACGTGCGTATCCTTGGGTTTGTGTTACAACACTAGCAAGCAAAGCAAATGGCTGTCTGTGGTAGCACGGTTACGGTCGGTTGTGGAAGGGAAAGCACGACTTGAATGTTAATGATGCGATGTCCACTCCCCGCCACTACCTACAGGTACTTAACACCTTCACCGCCGCCAGTGTAGCATTTTTGTATCGCATGATGCGGTATCAAAAATGACATGGATATAGGTACCTACTTTAGGAAATATGAAATTTTGAATCTAAAGGTAACTGAAAAAGTGTGAAATGGGCAATTATCCTTGGCGGCAAGTCTCATGTCGGTACTTAAGTAATACCTCAAATCAATCGGTCAATCATCTCAGATTCTCAGCTAAACTTCCACCTCATTTATTTTCCACTATGATATTTCTCTTTTGAGTTTGGGCTTCATATAAGTAATTATAAATTTGTATACTAAAAGACAGATAATTAAGGTCCACCGGTAGTTAAAGTCAAAAGTCCCAACATAGGTGATTTTACAAACACGATCGTCTATCCTATACATATAGCGGGTATAAAGTGCCCCACGGTGAGGGCGCGCGCGGACGCTCCGAGTCATAGTCATCATACTCATAAGTGAAAGTGTTTACCGCTACATCGCATCGGTCCGTTGTCTCGACACTAGTCGAAGCGTTCGTCTCTGTCTAGCGGTGCAGTGGTGTAACTTGTAACCGGTATTATAACACAATGATTACATTAATGTGATGCTCCCTCGTTAACTAATTATTGACAAATCCTAGTGAATGTGTCTGCGTCATATTTCTCTAAGTTTATAGTTCGAGGTCTACATTATGAAAACTTTAATTATTACGTGCCACGAACGATATATTTAAAATCAGAGCATAATATTTAACGAATATACAGGGTGGTACCTTAACCATTGTAGCTACAAGAAAAAAAATCTTAGAAGACCACCCCTAACTGTTGGAATAATTACTATCTGAATTCACAGGTTTTGAAAAAAATATACAGTCAGCGAGAAAAAGGGCAGTTTTCACATAATTTTTTTATGATTTCAATCGATCCTATTTCCCATAAAGATCAAAAAATTCTTCCAAACCAACTTATGTTGGAGTACTAGAAACATCAGAAATGACAAAAAACTCATTAGTGATGGGTCAGTTACAAGGGCTATCTTTATCGTTGTGGCTACAGGAAAATGTTCTTACGAGACCGTTGACAAGTTTTGTAGATATTTCGAACGTCGTACAAAGATAGGTGCCTTTCATGCCCCAACTCAAATTACCACCCTGTATAAACCGAAGGCGGTATGGGAAAAGAACTCGCGTCCCTTAGCAACTATTCTTTATTGCACTGTTAACGTTGACCATCATGTTTTGTGTTGCACAGTAGTATTAAAGTAAAAACATGTTCATATTTTAATTCATTTATTTATCACATTCGCTGATTTAACAAATATTGTAAAATACAACAATATGTAGTGACTAACAAACGCTAAACATTTACAAGCGTGTCGTACTCACCTCTATATGGTCGATTACTTTTCTACTAATTGTACAACAACCTGCAGACAAACGCTACTAGTATAGAGATGAATAACTGCAGGCGATGTCCAACGACGACTAATAAAGCTGTAGCGATTAAAAGTTATGACTTTATCACGTCCGACTAACTAGTCGCATGCGACTGTAAAGTCGCAAACGTCAAACGTGTAACCAATGACTAGATTGTAACGTAATAACACTTACCTTATCTATATTTTATTTTTTTATGTTTTCGCTACAACGATGATACTTATAAATAAAATATTTTACATTTTTTGAAACATTATTTATAATATAAAATGCAATGAAGACAATAACAGTAATTAAACTTTATAAAAATCGTTTATAAAACAATTGTATTTATAATAGCACGTATTTATATTACACAAAGACGATTATAAATCGCAATAAGGTACATAAGGGAATATCATCGGTTCTCGATGCTACGTCTGTACGAAGAGTATTTATTTACAAATCAACAAATTATTATAATAATATCTACATCGAGCGCGCGAGGCTTGGTCAACACACTACAAGATGACGTCACATCACTATATTCTTTTAGAATAAAGCTTAATAAATTCGGCGCGAAACCATTTTGCAAAAAATGTATACACTTTCTAATCGAAATATGTACTCTAAATATTTGAAAAAAGTTCTATATTGCTTAGAAAACGCTTGCTGAGATTTTTTTATTAAATTTTTTATTTTGTCACTTGCGACTAACCCGCGCGCGACTGAACAGTCGCGATGTGTCACGTTTAAAATAATCTCATACCGATTATATTCGTGTGTCCGTTCACTACATCACTAAGGTATATCACTATGTCACTAGACGGAATTCATTGCAGCGTACTGCGTCATCACTCGTCACAAGTGTCTATGTGGTGTCGTCGCCGTGTTGTAACACACGCGCGTCTGTGCGTCAGTTGTGCGCGATGGCGCCCGCGATGTGCGCGCGGTGCGTCGCGTAGTCCAGCACGCGCTGAGCGATGCCGCGCCGACGCGTGAGCTGCGCCGCCGCCTGCTCGAACTTGTGCTGGTTGCGTCTAAACATTCATATACAACATGTTAGCTGACCAGACTAATTGAACGGATTCGATCAACATTTTTAAGAGATTGAGCGTCAAATTGGACGGTCCCTTTGCTGGGCAAAGGCGTCTTCTCATACAAAAATTGAACAAGTATTGATCACTACGATTGCTCACTGCGTGTGGGCAATTTTATCCATTAACGACACGTATTACGGTTTCTGTCAAATAGTCACATTGATACCAGATACCAGGTTACTTACCAGCTTGATATCAGGTTCTAAGCCTGCAATCCAATACAATAAGCTCAAGATGCCGTTCGGAACACACTATACTAATATGAAAATAATTTAATAATACCTGATGTACGCCTGTGTGTCGACTACGAGGTTGTCTAACTTCTCGGGGTTGATCTCGTCCATCGCGCACTCCTGCATCAGAGGCGGGTTGAAGCGGTAGTAGTTACCGGCCGGGAGGAGGTCGTTCATCACTAGGTGTACGCCTGTAACACAACAGTTACTTTATTATCTTAACTGTATTGAAGAAGGTTTTTTTCTAAAGTAGGGTAGTATTCAACAACTTATAATTACTAATGAATAGAAACTTCAAGGTATGTATGGATTTTACAAATATGTAAACCAATAATATTAAGTTTGTACATAATAGTTTGATGTCTGGGATCAGTGCAGTATTGAGTAGTGTTAGTGTACCTTCAGTGTCGGTGGCGGAGTCGAGTATCTTGTTGAACTTGTCCTTCCAGCTGGTGGCTTGCGGCTGGTCGCGTCCGTTGGCGCCGAGCGCGCGGCTCATGAGCCTGTAGTCCGTGTGACTCGCGAGCGCGCGGCCGGTGCCGACCGACACGACGGTGCCGCGCTGTACTGCGCCGGCGCCGAACAGCAGCTTGGCCTCGTGCACGCCCACGCCCGTCGGGTTGTTGACCATGATGCCGCCGTCCTGGTGCAGCAGCCCGTCCAGACGGAACTCGTCGAAGTACGTCGGCGCCGCCGCGGACGCGCGCACCGCGTGCCACAGCTTGGCGCGCGACGTGCCCGGGAACACAGAGCGCGTCCGCCACCCCACCTCGTACGAACGGAACAGGAACGGCGTCAGGCGAGACCCCGTGTTCACCACGCACGACACTACCGCCATCTGCACAGACCACTACGTCAGCACATGCACACTGTTACAACACATCAATTATACATAGATGTGTGCATACCTTGGGCGCGTTGTATCTATTGCACTGCGTCAACGTGCAGTCCTGCAGGTTGTCTTGTAACATCTTCTCCCACGCGTTAGTGTCGTAGTACGAATGTGTCCACACCAGTCTCGCTCCACCGCCTGCAGACGAACAGACACGATTACAATATGTGAGAGATACACATCGGTCAGTTAGTGTACAGTATCGAGTGCAGCGGTGCAGGTACCTAGTAGCGAGGTGTTGCCGAACATCTCGCGCGACAGCGTGTAGTACATGTGCCGTGCGGTGTCGAGCGTGCCGACGCCGCTGCCGATGACGGCGGCTATGATGGCGCCGGTGCTGACGCCCACGATGTAGTCGAACAGCTGGTGCACCTTGCGGCCCGTGAGGCGCTCCAGGTGCCGCAGTATCTCTATGGCGATGATGCCGCGGATGCCGCCGCCGTCCAGTGACAGGATGCACGCGCCGGGCCCGCGCGGCGGCGCCGTGTACCCCACCAGCGCTAGTGCTTCATTCACCACGCCATCGATCTCTGCAGAGATCGGCTCGTTGAAGTCCAACTGGTTCTGTACTCGCAACAACGCGCGCACCGCACCCTCCTGTAACAAAACGACATACATCACTACACTGTACACATATACACTCTACATCAGTGGCGAAGGCTCCATACAACTCGATTCCTATCGGCTTCCCTTTCGAATCGAGTAGTTACTGGAATTCACGCATCACACTTGAGCAAGGTAAGCATTTTTTGGTTCGGCTTCCCTTTTAAAAAAATTCACCCTACACCACTGCTTAACATCCATAGTTTCCCGTTGTCGGTACAAGTTCCATGCGACAGGAGGGAAACCAATCATCATTAATTGAAAATTGTGTACAGACGAGCGAATTGGTGATCGTAGTCAATCATCTCATTGTTATATCACTGTTAATCGTCACAGATCTAAAAATTATTTCGACTCGTGTTTCAAAGGCTATCCAACTTTCTAGGTATCATCAAGATCTCGTTAAAGAAGCTTGAAAACCTGAATAGGATGCGTTTCTCTCTCCTCCTATACCCTTACCTCAGATGTATTCAATTGATACAAGATTTCTGCGTCAATGTACAACATCACCGTATAGTTACGCACAGTTCACGTGTTGTAGAACAACAGTGTGGTGCATTCAGTGCTCTCGTACTATCACAACGTAAATATCATGCGTAAATAAACAATACTTGTTGTTGCGAATCTATACCACTCTGATATAAATATATTAAGCGGTCACGCCACCCGCCTACCAGTCCGTCGCGATACGGAAACATTTCGCGAAGTTTATCGCCAACACAGTGACACCTTAAAGCTTAAAACACAGAAGGATCACTACATACAATATTGCTGTACGTACTATAAACCCACTCACAGTGTGTGAATTGCGTGTTTTTGACAGTGATCCTTCTGTATTTGTCTTTATTGTGGTGTCACGCCATTCTCTAAAAATATGTAAGCGTGAAGGTCACACATCTAATACTTATTGGTATGTGTGTCGACCACATGCGTACCTACTTGTTATCATTTTTGCGCGTGCAATAACATTTTTATTAATAATTCTGATAAGATATTAACGCAAAACAGTAAGTGAATCTGACGTCCACAATAAACTATCAAATTATAAATCTCGTTGAGTTGTTAGCACTGAACGAGATAATTATACTAAATTACTTAGAATTATTCGCGCTATTCATGGCATTTTTCTGACTACTGTGTCCTAATATCATAGGTACTGTGCATGCAGTCCACTGAGGACTGGATTAGGCTATCATTCAAATATACCGTTATAAAATAAAACAATCAGACGTTGCATCCAAACGATCGACAACTAACATCACCTGAGGCTGCTCCGTGGAGGAGCGAAACACGTGCTGTATCGGTTTCATGTTGCTTTATATTAATCACACCTTCTGCATGTACATATTATACATATAAGTATTTGCAAATGGTAGGGCAGTGCTGCATACTGCATCCAAGCCAAAGACTACTATAGTATACTGATCCAAGCTAATGAACTAGTTTGGCGGGGTTAAGAGTAAATACTGTCATTGTATATTTGTATTCAGTTGTACATACCTTGATGGCATAGTCCCTCGCTTCTGGGTACGAGTGTAGATGTTCGACCAGGCGCTCAGAGCGACTCAACACGCTCTCCTTCGACTCAGCTGCCACCACCGCGCTTATTACGTACGCCGTGCGCGCGTGGATTGATGTCTGTAACAATATACTACAATATAGAATAAAGTACGCCTCATGTACGAGCAGGTATTATAATGGTCCATCCAGAGGGCTCATAATAGCACGACAAACAGCATTATTATTATTTGGTAAGACACACTAGCACCTAAGTATGAGCAAACTGAACATCACGAAGCTTTATCAATAGTGAGCAGATTAGAGTGTAAGTGATGTGAAACAATGCGTGTTTAGAGCCTAGACGTCGTGTTTCCATAACCAATGTTCATAAGTTATGTAATCATCTACTAGAAAATTCTATAAATTAAGTGTAAACTTGGTTCGTGTTTATAGTAACACAACACACGTAGTGGCGAATTGCCAATACATGACGCGTCGTCTACTCACGACGCGACACAGTAACACATATAACATTTCTTTTCACTATCTACCTATACTTGACTGCCAACCAGCTGAGAGTTTAATCATAATAATCAGCTCATTACTGTGCCACTGCTGGGCACGCGCGGCCTCTTCTCAGAAGGAAAAGGGTTTAAGCCTTTAGTTCAGCACACTAGCCAGGTGTACCTGACTACACACCATCGACAACTTTTTGGAGCCCTCTCAGGTTTGCAGGTTTCCTCACGATGTATTTACTTCACCGCCCGTTAGCAAGTGACAATAACAACTTCAAATCAGCACATGAATTTGAAAAAAATTACAGAGATGCGGGCCTGGATCGAACTCAGACCCTACAGCATGAGAAACATGTGTTTAATGGCTACGCTATAACTGCTTACCAACTGACAAACTTCAAAAACCTTCCTAAAAGTACAGATATCCTTTATCACTAGGTACATAGTATAAAACAAAGTCGCTTCCCGCTGTCTGTCCCTATGTATGCTTAGATCTTTAAAACTACGCAACGGATTTTGATGCGGTTTTTTTTAATAGATAGAGTAATTCAAGAGGAAGGTTTATATGTATAATACATTGCACCCGGGCGAAGCCGGAGCGGATCGCTAGTCAATTGCTTAATCTGAATCTCTTCGTAAAAGTAAGTAGGTATAATAAAAGGTAACATCGTGCTAAAAAAGTATTTCCGGATAACTCAAGATTATTCACAAGATATGCACAACACCTCAAGGTGTTTCCAACGTTACAGCGCAACTGCGTCGTACATTTTGTCAAACTTTATCTCGACATCAATACGACATATTTCTTGAAGTGATAAGTGTATCCCCCACGGCGTGGTGCTATCTAGGTCGGCACATTTTAAATACTAACTACCTAATAATAGTAATGCAATCACACGACGTGCATAATCTGTGTACTTAGTCATAGCGACAAAACACTGCGCACCTTCTTAATTACATAACATAACGAGTTCTCCGCTCAGGACAACAACCAAATAGTAGCGCATACAAAAACATGTTTTGATCATGATAGCCTTCTCGTATGTAATACGCGCTAACCAATGTGCGACAATGTTAAATATTTTCGGAGAAAAGTAATTTTACTTCGTGTTATTCTAAACATCGCTCGCATCTTTATTTTTTGTTAGTTTCAACAACTTGAGTGTTTCCGCAATTATGGAAACTTGATCAGTGAGGTACATTTTGAGCGAGATTTTTTTATAACCAAAACCTGATTAAGGCGCTTTAAGCGATACTAATGTCTTCCCGTAGTACTAGAGATAGCTTGGCTCAGCGCCTATCTTGACGTACACGACCCATTACTCTTATTTATTTACAACTAGCTGTACCCGCATGCGTTGCAATGCACTTTTTCCTACTTACTACCTACCTACTACCTACCTACTACCTACCTACTACCTACCTACTACCTACCTACTACCTACCTACTACCTACCTACTACCTACCTACTACCTACCTACTACCTACCTACTACCTACCTACTACCTACCTACTACCTACCTACTACCTACCTACTACCTACCTACTACCTACCTACTACCTACCTACTACCTACCTACTACCTACCTACTACCTACCTACTACCTACCTACTACCTACCTACTACCTACCTACTACCTACCTACTACCTACCTACTACCTACCTACTACCTACCTACTACCTACCTACTACCTACCTACTACCTACCTACTACCTACCTACTACCTACCTACTACCTACCTACTACCTACCTACTACCTACCTACTACCTACCTACTACCTACCTACTACCTACCTACTACCTACCTACTACCTACCTACTACCTACCTACTACCTACCTACTACCTACCTACTACCTACCTACTACCTACCTACTACCTACCTACTACCTACCTACTACCTACCTACTACCTACCTACTACCTACCTACTACCTACCTACTACCTACCTACTACCTACCTACTACCTACCTACATGATGTCGAACGGGATAAAAAGTATCCTATGTCCTTCTCCTGGCTCTAAACTACCTCCCTGCCAATTTTCAGCTAAATCGGTTCAGCCGTTCTTGAGTTATAAGTGAAGTAACTAACACGACTTTCTTTTATATATATAGACTACGTGAGTTAGATAACCTCAGCTCGGGATTGATCCCCATGTATGAATTAATAATAATAAGTTATACGAGTCGTACAGTAACATTGCAAATAACTCTTATTTTTGCGCGTGATTAGATAACAGTTGACATAGTTGGTGGAGCCACAAAACACATACGTTCAGAAGGACCGCTGCATACAACACGCCATATTTTGACTTTACTGATAATTTTGTTCCTACTGTACTAGTCTGTATAGCGTGTTCGCGTCACTGTTCACACAATGTTGTTATAATTTCTCCAGCTGTCACTACACTATCACTACACTATCACTCACTGTTCATCTCGGTGCCTCGCGGCGCACATTATCACTTATCACAAATTCGGAACAAAACAACATGACACACATGATAACAATAAATCAGATGCACAAACAATCATGTCAAACTGTTTTGTGCTGAATTTTGTTATTCCATGTTAGTACCTAGAACTTGTTTTGTTTACAATAACATGATTACTAATTCATCTATTTATAGTGTGTCAAACTGATTTCAGAGGAAAAAGTACACAAATAATATCAGCTGATCCACAATACATTGTTATTGTGCTGAAATGTAATCATGTTTGTGTAGTATATATATAAGTAATGGGCTTCTTGTCACCAATTATGCTTAATGCAACATAATATTACTGTACTGTATTTTTTTTACTTTATTGTCCAAGTGTACCCATTAGAGTTTGAGAGATCAATGGACAGGATTGAAAACATTACTATAACTTATAGTAGTAGTAAAATATGGACAAACATGTCCTCATAGGACATTATAATGAGTTACATAAATGATTACTGTGATCATTATAAATATTAAACACAAATAACTGCACTAATAACAGTGTAACATGCAATCAGTATTTATGATAACTGTACATCATTTAAAAAAACAGTAAACAACTTATGTAACCATTATCTCATTTCATATAATCTTAAGCAAAGAAAATAAGCACTCTGGAATTTACATATGTTGTATGTAAACAAGTACCTGAGTATGAAGTATGTGTTACCTTAGTGACAGTGGGCTTGTGATCCTTCCACATGGGCTCAGATATCTTGCCCAGCTGGATGTCTTTCTTGAGCCGTAGTCCTTGCAGTAGACTCTCTACTGTGAGCTCCTTGATCTCGGACACCACGCCGGGCGCCACTACTTCCTTAGGTTTAGTTTTAGTCTGTTCATTGGTCAATGCTTTTGTTTCTGTTTGTTCTACAGTAGCTCCTGTAGCTTTTACATCAGTAGCAGCAGTGTCTGTCTTGGTGTCCACCGCTGTGCTGGGTGTCACCCGAGCTGACACGGCTTTCTCAAACCTGCGTATTAGATCTATAACAAAACAAACATTTTATGTACAGACCACTACTGAAATAATAATATGATAAAGTGAGTTGTCAAAGTAATAAAATGTTAAGAAATATTACCTAAATGAACATTTCTGCAAAACAAAACATAATATAATATGTTAATAAGGAATTGAAACACATTTTATGAAACACCTGAACAATGTTCTAGTTTATGTGATGTTTGTGTGTCAATGTCCTCATACAAAGTAGAACATCACAACAACATGCCTATCTCAATGGTAATTAAACAAGGAACTATTCAATCAATGGTCAGTGGGTCGTCTTAGGGGCGGAGAAGACATAAAGCCGACCCCAACATTCTTGGGAAAATGCTCGGATCATGACGTGTGAATGCATGCTACCTAGTTGAGTATTGTAGTGAATACATACTGTCCCACTGCTCTGGCGAGGCGGGCTTGATCTTCTGCACCAGCTTCTCAACTTCCGCGTTCAGGTTACTGAGCGACAGGTAGTGGCGGATTACGCGCCACTGACCACCCAACGACGACATCCTCACGACACAACACGAGCCGAGTAGGTAACTCTAGTGTATTCTAGAACTATCGCGCGCTCATTAGGTCGCACTGTCTTACTATGTACACACTCTTTTAAATTAGCTCAACACGGATATTTGTCACAAAGCTTTGTAAAGTACTTTTATTTGCTGTTCCACACAATCAATATGTCACTTAGCTACGTAAAGTTATAGTCAGCGGTGTGTCGTCTGCTTTCACCACGCCACTACACAATAATGTGTGATTTTTGCGCAAACCTTGGCGCTCTAAGTAAAAAATTGCAAATATAAATAAATCAATGACAAACAATTACATGACTCTGACGGACTGACGTCAAATCGGACGATCTGCTGCGCAGTGCTACCAACTTGAGCAAATCAAAACAAACCTGAAACCGTTTCGTTACACGTAATTGTTTCAACTTCAGGGTGTTTATTTTATTTTTCCAAAGTAAATAGGCACTAATCACAGTTTAATTTAACTTGACGATGGTTACTTTTTCATTTATACGAGTTTTTGTGCAATCAATGGATTCGAATTGAAACAAAACTATTCTCAAATAGTCCCGTAAAATGGAACGCACATACAGTGTCCGACTGCTACTTTCACTTTCTATTTTTTGTGCACTGTTATCTTATCAGTAAATCAAACTGTTTAATGTTTATCACTAAGCAAGTTCCCCTTTGTAGGAAGGATATCAACGAGTAATATTCAAATGTACACTGAACTGAAGTAAACACCGTTTGCGAATTATATAGCAGTATTTTATCAAAACATGTTTTGACAACACATATCTATTTAGATTACGACGAATGCTCTCAGCTGGGATCGTGGCGAAGTTGGCGCTGACGCGATGACGACGTGTTATGCGGTCGACTCACCGGGGCCTGATTCGCCACACCTCTCACGCGACCCACTCACAGACGAGACCCGATTTGTAAACAAATATCGTATGATCGAGTTTTGTAAACGGTCCAACCAAGTATTTCCGTGTCAAAACAATGAGTGTACACCGCAAAGTGCCGACAACTTTAGGTACCTACCTACTTACAATAATTACATGAAGTACAACGACAACATTCTATATCTTCACGTCATTCACTGCATGAGTTTATTAAATTTATTTTAAATAAAAGAAAAACCGACCTCAAAAAAACTAATGAAACAGTTAGGTAATTAAAAAAAAAACAAAAAACCAGACTGCTTAAAAAGCGAACTAAAAAAATAAAAAGAAAGATCAAGTCGTAACTGCTTCTAATCATAACCAGTATCATACACAACGTAAAGTTTATGTAGGTTTTCAAACTTCTCATCAGAATTTTGAAGACTAGGTATTCCAAGAATTACTTGACAAACACTAGAGAATTGGGCAACTCCGTTAACACTTCTGGTCAAGATGGAGTAAAGCGTATGTGTACACTACTCCACTAAACAGAGATGCTGTTGTAGGTATTCATCAAGGATGAGAATCTTCCTCCATTAAAATGGCGATTGGGCCGAGTCACAGCCGTCTATCCTGGGCAGGACGGCATCAACCGCTTCGCAGATATCAGGATGACGTGTGGAGTGGTTCGTCGAGCTTCCAGCAAGATTTGTCCCTTACCTCAAAAAGATGATTCTGGTTAAGAGGAAGTCAACGCCCGCGGGGATGTTTATTAGAATTAAGTTTTCAAAAGCGCCTACAGTATTTGTAGCAGCAATGTTGCACAAGCACGTCTTGTTGCGTAAACTATACATGGTGTAAAAAGACCCATCACATAGCCGAAATCTACGCACTCTGGACATCAAAATAAATTACATTGACCAAAAATAATTGCTGGGAAACGATTATTATTTTTAGGCATAAAAAAAACTTTGTTTTTTTGTAGCGCGCAATGTAATGCATGTAACCGAATGTGCCTGTGTGGGTCGTGCAGCGGCTACACAGCTGAGCCAAGGCGGTTGTGTGCGTTTGATATTCATTGCGTTTTTGTAACTTCAAATGCGCAGTTTGTTAGGAAAAATTTAAAATTTTGATAATGTTTGTTTGGAAGAAAGTTTAGTATTATCACTTAGAATACGTTTCTGGAAAAAACTAAAAAAAAAGTGTACTTTGACCTTCAATATCTCCGGAATCAATGATTTCCCAGGTATGGTCTGGTAGAAAAAAATGATCCCAATGATGGGTAGAATATGTGGTTTTCGTTATCGTTAAGGGTCTTTTTACACCCGATATTTAGTTACGTTTTTTATGTGTACCGCAGAGTAGTTTTTTTATTATTTACAATCTATTAACTTGCAATATTTATAGGCTTGTGAAGCGCAAATCTTGCAACTGAATTTTAAAACAGTTATTCCCTACCGCTTGCGCTGAAAATTTGCATATCTACGTTTAGTTGGGTGGGATACTCAACTTCAAAAATCAAAACATCAACAATCAAAGTTTGGCAGACAATAATTGCATGGTTAGCTAAGTGACGTCATTCTAAACCCAATGTTACCGACAAAATACACCTACATAGTTCTTATTCTTACTGTTATTAAATTGTGTTAACCTATGCTAAAATTATGTTTATATTATATTCCTTTTAAAATAAACGGGTCGGTCGGATTCAAGTGCGCGCCCAGGTGTCAAAGGGGAACTTGCGGGAGGCAGGGTAACCGAGGTTATAAATAGAATCAAAACAGCGTAGGCTAATGAACCGGTCACGATCCACCGAGCTCTCCCGTCGTAGAGCCGGTCGTCTCTTCAGACTCCGCAGTCACCCCGATAATTCAGCCCCCATCAAGCTGTCTCCCCCCCCCCCTATGTCCACGCCAGCAACGCCCTAAGCCTCGTGCTCGTCCCACTAGGGGTCGCCCTTAGTGCTGTTGTTGCAGGTAGTCATGATGTTAGTGTAGTACAAGTAGTTAGCTTAGGTTAAGTATTTTACTTCCCCCCATTGGCTGGAGACCCTTCAGGTCTCGCCAATAACTGCCCGGTTACGTAGAAACCGTCCCCTAGGACGACCTACTGCAGTCCAATATATAAAAAAAAAAAAAAAAGTAGGCTAATGAACCATTGAACCATTTTTCGGTGTACCGGCACTGGGCGCACGTTTGTTTACCGGACGACCAAAAAATACAAATAATTGCATCATTTATCCTTCCTGTCGTCTACACCCAATATGGATGGCGGAGTCCCAATATAGGTATGCACCCCCATGATACGGGTATCAATTAAAAGGGATTGCAGAGAAGAATACGAAAAATAAATGACGTCACATAATTCAATATGGAGGAATTGGCGGATGCCCCAAGATGACGAACATTTTTGCTTTAACTACCATCATTTTAGCTTTTATTTAAATGCTCTAAAAATAAGAAAACAAACTTTTTTATTTATTAAAGGTATAATATACCTTTTTACCTCTTGTATATTATACAAACAGCTTGTATATACAATCCTAACTAATATTATAAATGCGAAAGTAAGTTTGTTTGTTACCTTTTCACGCCTAAACCACTGAACCGATCATCCTGAAAGGGGATAGAACCTTTGTGGCATAGCCCCCCCGCTGCCATTTAGATTTTTTTTCCAAGTTGCAGCGCACGATGTAACTAACATATAGGTATGGGTAGAGGGCACTTAAACAATAAAAAAATATCAGCGATTGGTGCCCTAAAGTGTCACGTTGCCGAGATATTTGAAGGTAAAGATCGCCTTATGAGAACAATAACACTCATTAAAAATTAACCAATTAAGTACGTCGTTACAACGTATTACAGATGTTACAGAACGTATCTGCCGTATGACCAGTTGCTCAATAGGTACAGACTTCTGACGCTCAGCTCCAGACGCAAACAATTAGAAGCAATGACCTTGTATAATATTGTTAACGGCAAATTTGACTGTATCGACCTGAATAATGTGTTGTGTTATGCAGTCCCCAGAACTGTTCATAGACGCCAGGTGCGTGCAGGTACACTATTTGCAATAGGTACCTGTCGATCTAATACTGGCGAACGTTCACCAATTCGGCGAATGGCAGCATCATACAATACAGAATTTGAGCATATAGACATATTTACATGCTCCATGCAAAAGTTTCGAAGCCTTTTGTATGAGACACTTAAACTCCTGGATTAATTAATTAATATTCATAGCCTTATAATTTAGTAATCTCATCATTAGTAAGCATAGTACTTTATTTCTTTCTTTTTTTTTGTTTTTGTAATTTGTTTTAACTGCATGAACAGCTTACTTCCTAGCAATTTAAAGTTTAGATATTAATGGTAATCTGTGAACAGCGCTGTGGGCTACATTATTGTTTAAGTTATTTTATGTTATCACTAGCTTCTGCCCGCAGCTTCGCTTGCGTGAAATTTTGAACCTTGATTAAGCCCCTTTTTAGTGAAATCCAAAAAGTCTATCTTTTATTGTTTACTTTGAAAAGTGTTTGTGCCAAATTTTAAATTAATAACCCCATGGAATAACGGTTTTCATACAAACGTTAACAACCCATTTCACCACTTAAGGGGTGAAATTTCCAAAAACCTTTCCTTAGTGGATGGATAATTTACAAAAACGCTCATACTTATACATTTCTTTCTAACCATCAACTCTATTATTTGATTTCATGGTTTTATCTTACATAAAACTTTCACTTTCTATTTCACCCCCTAGGGGTATAATTTACAAAAACGTTAAAAAACGTGTATTTTATACCTAACCAGAAAGCCTATTATTTGATTTCATGCTTTTAACTTCGTAGAAACTTTTATCCTCTATTTCACCCCTTTAGGGGTAGAATTTCCAAAAACCCTGAAACACGTGTATGTTTATTTCTGATCAGTGACCTAAATATTGAATTCCATGCTTCTTACTTCAAAAGTACCAGATTTCTCATACAAACTTACAACACTTATTTCACCCTCTTAGGGGTTGAATTTCCAAAAACGCTTAAACTTGTGTACATTTACTCCTAACCAAAAACCTTAATACTTAATTTTATGCTTCTTACTTCAAAAATGACGGACTTGCATACAAACGTTAATCACCATTTTCACCCCCTTAGGGGTTGAATTTCGAGAAATCCCTTCTTAGTGGATGTTTTCGTCACGTAAGGAACCTAATGTCCAAATTTCATATTTCCAGCTTTAGTGGTTTAGGCTGTGCGTTGATGTTGTAATATCCCATAATGTAGCTGTTTGTTGTTCCCATTTGATAAAATAAAAAAATAAAGTTACATGTGTAACATTGTATTCAATTAATAGTTCCCAGGTTGATTTAAATATTTATTAGAAGAGAGTAAAACTAGGAGCACGAAACAACTTTAATTAATTACTTACCTACTAAGTAAACCAAAATAGTGTCTCATTGCAAATATATAAGGTCAGGTGGGGTAAGAGGGACGCCAGGTGAAGAGGAACAGTAACTCATAAATAGAAAACTATAAAGCCCAGATCTATGGTTACTCTGTCGATAAAACAGTATTAGGTATAGTTTCAATATTTTATGGATAGATGGCACTACAACACAATAAGAACGTGAGTAAAACAGAAAGAAAAAATCAGTTGACAAACTTTAAAAATGTGACCTAGCGGTGTTTTTTGTGGGCGATTTTTTAAGGGATAAAAACATCTGTGATAGCCGCAATTTTGTTGGTAAGTGTAATTCTAATGTTGAATCTTTATTTTCCGCATGATAAGTTGTTTGTAGCATGTGTTTTTAGTGCTTTTTCGATGTCATCAAAAACATAAGCTACAAAATACCAAGCCGGGAAAGAGGAACTAAGGTTAAGAGAAACAGTATGTTCCTCTTTCCCGGTTTTAGGGGTAACAAACATTTTGCAAGTTGAAAATCACCTATCTAGATTAGGTAGGTATAAATACATGGTTTAACTCATCTTGGCGCGCGGAGCTATTTGTGCATGCGCTTATAATTATTATACAGCTTTAATTTGTGTGGCAGTGACTCGTGGTAAGTCACGAACAATTGATTAATGTTTTTTTTATTATTTCTTTTTTTATACGGGGTTTGATCAACATGATTATAAATATCTTGTTTTGTTAATTGCATAAAACATACCACACTAAATTGTTAATCGTGATTTTTACAATTAAGTATCCTAAAAATAAACAGTCGTTAGTGTCAATAAATTAATTGTTAGTTGTTCCTGTAATTTATTTTTACCGTATTGGAGGTACATATATTTATTTGTTACAGAAAAAGTAAAATGCCTCGAAATTATAAGAAAAACGGAACGGAGCTCTTACCCGAACGAAAAATTGTAAGAAGCAGTGGCGGCTGTTAAAAGTGGTGCACTGTCGGGTTATGCAGCCTCAAAACATTATGGAATACCATAACATACCATTATTTTGGTCATTATGTATAAACGCAGTGCAGTATATTCGTTTATGCATAAAGATCAGAGTGAAAAAATGACAGAAAAGTGTTTTAAGTTTTTTGTACGTTTGTTAAGTAAAACAAAGATTTTTACAATTATTTGTTTGTTTTTATTCAGTTGAGTTACTCAAAGTTGGAAAACCGATTTAGATAAATTTATAATAAATACACACCACACTCACTTAGTGACATTCATCGTTTATTTTCCTTAATATTGTTATTAAAAACCAAATTACAGTATAATGTTTTTAACATTCGTAGTTTACAACCCCTGACCTTACTAATATGTTCCTCTTACCCCAATTTTTTTTTATTGTTCGGTAATGCTAAATTAAACCATATTTTAACTCTGGTATGGTTTCATTTCCATTACGTCGAAAGGCAGTTCTCAAATTTTTAGAGATACATATAAAAATACGTGTTTTTACTTGTACGAATCGAAGCGTTTCTCTTACCCCAAATTTCGGGAAAGAGAAACAATTAGAAGACCTGGCTTTGTAGTCAGATTGTTCCGTTATTACTGGAAGAATTAATTTCTGTGTTAAAATAACAGTTAGCATGGTTCGTTAGCGAAAGTTTGTTTGTATTGCTATTAGAATACGTACATATTTTTAGTAGCTAGAGGTCGTAATGTTCAAAAACCAGTAAACTATGTTCCTCTTACCCCACCTGACCTTAGTGTTTTTATTGTGATGCGGTTTATCATCATCATCATTCAGCCGAAAGACGTGCACTGCTGGACATGATATGGCCTAGATTATAATATACAGGATGTTAACGAATTCGTGTAATTCCATAAAACCGGCTCCACTGTACAATATGACCCGCTGATTTGGAGCTTCACAATTTTTTTGCGTGTAGATCTCATACTTCTTAAAGCTTTTCACAAAACCTTTTACTGCAGAGCCGCACAGTTTTCGAGAAAAAAAATCCTAAAGTTTCAATAATTTCTAATTAATTTACGTATAAATTGACGTAACTTGCCACAGATAATGTAAAAATTTCACTAATTGGTCGTTTCGTTCTACGTTCAGACTAAGTGACAGCAGATTTAAATGTTTTTTGATACTAATAAAGCAGTTTTTAACATTTTTTTTAATTTTAAATTGTTGTTAACGCTATTAAATAAAATATTATGTGAATAATGTAATTATTAGGATTCAAAATGAAATAGTTTTATTTGTACTTATTAATAATTGTGGATAACGGAACGTAATTTATGGAATTTGATCAATTTGATGTGAATAACGCGTTTGACAGGTGTCAGTCTTCGTGTAGTCATATATTTTTGAGGTTTTTATTTGTTGTTTACCTATCAAACTACACACCACACAAACACACATATGGGGCACCTATTTTTCAGACCTTTTACACAAAAATAGGTGCCTCGCGAAGCGTGTATCCGTCGACTGCACCTGGATACTAATGAACCTACAATGCATGAGCGAGCGCAGCGAGCTCGGGAATTGGGACACCCCGACTCGGATAGGTTAGGTTTGAAGGGGATGACGGGGGCTAGAATGAGCGAGCGAAGCGAGCGAATGCAGCCCCCGTCATGCCCTTCATGTTAGGTTTTTTCAAACCATTTACCCAGAAATAGGTGCCCCGCGAAGCGGGGCACCGTCGACTGCACCTTAATACTGTATTCTGTGAATTACTTTGACCTTGAATATGATGTAAGTGTGGTAGTTTTTTTTTTTAAAAAGACAAAAAAAATGACCTTGACCTTAGAATTTTGACCTTTGACTTTGATATGACCTTGACCTTTGGCATTTAGCACGATTTGAGGCAAGTTTCCACGATTTTCAATTTTTTTTTTGTATGTCCTTGACCTTTTGAACCTTTGACCTTGACCTTGGAGGTGACCTTGACCTAATTCTTACTTTGACATAAAATTTGGGCCGCGATCCCGACCCCCCACCCTTAATACTCCCACAATCCCACCAATCCCGAATGACACTTTTGGAGATTTTTTTCTCGTAACCTATGGGTTTCCGCAACTTTTAGTTTTCAAAAACACACTAAAAACACCATATTCTACCCAAAAAAAAATAGCTACTATATAAAAGCGATGGGTCATATTGTACAGTGCTTCCCCGATCGTATCTATAAACCACCTAATAAGGATTCAGTAAAAAATAAGAATTTATTTTTTTGCAAAAAAAATTGTTTTATTTTTGTGAACATTTCGATGCCACGCATAAATTAATGAAAGCACGGAGACACGGCTGGCAGGCACGACTAATGCGATATCGCTCTTTGCAGTCAGATAACTCATGGCTCTAAAATGACTCAGAAATAGAAAACCAAGTTTTTTTTTTTGAATTTTTTTTTAGTTAATTTTCAAAAATTCCCATTTAGGGTTAATCTGTGTCACCAGTAGATCACGCGGTTTGAAGGAATTACACGAATTCGTTAACACCCTGTATAATAGATGCGGTTTAGTAGTTAAGTAATTAATTAAAGTAATTTTTTCGTGCTCCTAGTTTGACTCTCTTCTAATAAATAGTTAAATCAACATTGGAGCTATTATTTGAATACAAAAGAAAACATAAATATAAACATGTAGCTAGTTTATTAACCGACTTCAAAAAGGAGGAGGACTCATATCTCCGTCAGTTATGAACCGATTTGAAAAATTCTTTTTTTGTTCGAAAGAGTATACTTCCCGATTGGTCCCATATAAATTTTGTTATGATTAGACCATGAACTTCAGAGATATGGAACGGAAGTCCTCATCGGATCAAAGCAAAATTCTCAAATTACTAATATTGCTTTGTTTATATTTGTTGTTGGGAACTGACTACTGGAAAAGAGGAGGGGGTGCGTGTCCCCCCTCCCCCCCCTTTGGAATGTTTTCATTATATCGTGTAAGGTATCATTTGAAAGGACTTTTTATGCCCGACTACGTCAAAGCCAAAAAGAAGGGTTATGAAGAAGGGAGTTAAAATTATGACACTAAAACGTATTTAATAAAAAATAAACTTTAAAAAAAAGTAAAAACCGACTTCAAAGAAATACTAAAAGGAGTAAAATAATTACAATAATATAAAATTAACAGTTTCAGAAGTCGGTGCAACTCTACACTAAAGCAAATAGAAGCCACCGACTTCTGAAACTGTTAATTTTATATTATTGTAATTATTTTACTCCTTTTAGTATTTCTTTGAAGTCGGTTTTTACTTTTTTTTAAAGTTTATTTTAATCTCTCTGTAGTCACGGCTCATCTTCCGTGCGGAAGATGTCCGGTCCTTTGGAAGGCATACACGGGGACACAGGTCCAACGCGCAGAGGCCCCTTTGAGAACTTTAATCTAAAATGGGGTGGGGCACCAACCGGGGACTATCCACGGCTGCACTATTGGAGTACAGTAATGGACCGTCCCAGGTGGGTGCAAGACTATTGTAAAATATGGTGAAAAATATCTGGTCTATGGGAAGGGGTGTTAGGTGGACTATATAACTTCTATTGCCGGAAGAAAACGGCGTCTGCCTTACAACATTTAAAATTGAATAGTGTTGGCAGACGGTGACTCGCCAGCTCACTAGCTGGGCCCCCTGAAAAGCCGCCAGTACATAGGCGAAGGAGGCAACAAACGTGTGAGCGGCTAGGGGTGTAGAGAGGTGTGGCCCCGGTTTCGCCGTCGCGGGTCGAAAAGACCCGGAGTGGGTTTCCCCGCTATTACGCCTTTAGACACTTCCACCCCCGAGCATATAGCTCTGGCGGCCCCCCTCTGGCCGGCCGATAAAGGCAAGCCAGAGTCGAGAATCCTGCGGGCACTCTTGGGGTTCCACCCCAGCCAGCCAATAAAGGCAAACTGGAGACGAGGCCCTGACCGACTCTCTGAGGCAATAAGGTACGCAGTTTCGCCACTCACCAACAGCTCGCCACAAGCTGCCCTGCGGTTTGTAAGCTTTTCAGTAGACCTCATGATACATTTTTTATTATATGATGGGGTTGCAGAAAGCTAGTCTAATGTTCCCTCCGGTTTTACGTTAATCTCATGATGAGGTAACGCCTTTCCCAGAGGGGGTTTAATTATTGTTATTATTCTCATATTGCGATCTTACCCGCAAATATCTCGTCAACGTGACACTTTAGGGCACCGTATTGCTGGCGTTTTTTGTTTGTTTGAGTGTCCTCTACCCATATTTACAAGTAACAAAGAGCCCTGCAATCTTGAAAAACAATCTTTGATTTCAAATATTTCGGCAATGTGACACTTTAGGGCACCGTATTGCCGTCATTTGTTTGTTTGAGTGTCCTCTACCCATATACGTTAGCAGAATGGGGAGCCGCAATCTAGCAAAAAAAAAAAAAATGGTTGCCTGGGGCTCTGCCAGCTTCCGTAGAAAAATGTTCGAACCCCTTTTGCATATACGTTGTTGTTGTTGAAACATCAAACATACGAATTCCGATTATTAAAATGCCGATTAATTAAAAGTCCGAAATACTACAAACTAGAAATACGCAATTCGCTAATGTTTTACTCTGCAAATGTACTGAATGGTAAAGTATAGGTAATTTGTATTTTTTATTTCGCTTAATAATTCTATTGACAAATTCGACAATTGATAAAATAAAATTAAAAGCGCTCAGGCAAGCAAGCAAGCATGTATTATGCAAGCAAGCAAGCAAGCATATATCATGCAAGCAAGCATGTATCATGCAAGCAAGCAAACATGCTAGTGTGTCTGAGCATGCTCCGCCAGAAGACTTGCATTGTCGCCCCTTAGCTTCGCTCACACACTTGTTCATTATTTGCGGAAAATTGAGAATCGGAATGCTGTTTTTTAGGCCAAGAACACATCGGGTGTTTAATTATTCGTATACTTATGAATGTCGGAAAACAAATAAATCGTATTTATGACACTCGGTAAAATTACTTTCGTGTTTTTTAATAACAGATTTTTATTTTTAAGGAATTATCATATTCGGATTTTTGAACATTGGAATATCCAAATTCGGAATAAAATATTTCGGAATATTTGGGTGTTCCCCCTAGGAACCTGTTGCGGCGCTACGCCTCAATACTCAATACTTTTATTGCATTCCACAATGTGAACTTAGGTGGTAGGTACATATGGAATATACATACAGTAGTTTTAGGGCATTGTGGGCCCTGTCGGGCATAACAAAATACAAATTAGGAGGAGGGCTATTATAAATTAATATTAGTTTACAACTTCAATATTTATCTACTCGTTCGTTTTGTGAAGGTAGGTGGGCTTACAACTAGGTACATAAATTGTGTCATATAATTTTTACTACTTATATTATGGACTAGCTGTGCCCGCGACTCCGTCCGCGTGGAAGTCGGAAAACAACATTGTGTCGCAGCAACTAAATAATCCATTTATTATAATAATAGACAAAGGTGTCCCACTAAGACACTTATATCTTTTGAACCATTTCTTTATGTAGAGTTTCAGCTCCTCTTGATTGACCGTAAAGATTCATAAAACCGTAATACTAAAAACGTGTTGCTTATTTCTATACATTTCCTTGCTAAAATGGATTATAATTGAATATTGATACTATTATTGAAGATGTAACAAAACCATATCGCGATACAAAAATAGCTACAACGCCGTCTTGTTCAATCTGCGAACTAAATTATGATTTCATTCGAGGTGTGGTAGGTATAGAAAAGAACTTTAAATATTTAAAAAAAAACTTATAGAAGACTTCATTTAATTTTAATAATTTATAAATAGGTAGGTACTGCTTTCAAAAAGTCTGATCTGGAAATCGAACCAACACAAACGCGAAAAAACATCTTCTATATTTTTATTTCACCAATCGATATGATCGCTCCAATAAACATAGTGCCTGAAATTGATGGAAGACCATAAAAACTAACATTAAGTACCTACCTAACTTAGGTACATTACAATTCAAACACTTATTTGTTGTTACTTCTTATTTCTTGCACTTCCTTCAATTTAAGACAGTGTGTTTGTTGGAGAGATTTGATCCTTATTATTGACCTTATAGATATCTATCAACAGGTGCCATAATATAATACCGGATGGTACCTACATAAAGCTTTGTCAGTTCGATTCCCGGTTCAGGCAAAAAAATCAGTAAAAGGCAATATTTCGTACTTTAAAAAAAAGTGAAATGAAGTTTCCTTTGAGTGAAATTTGCTATTTTTAATATTTAAAGTACTTTCCCTCCATGGCCATGTCTTTGGAACATTACCTAAAGCTTAAAAAAACTCAATTAAATAAACTTATTAAAACGACGGCGACAGGCTTTGAATAAATCTGACAATAATGAACAAAATAAAATTAAATATAGAAAAAAATTCCAAAAAGTGCATTGAGTAGATACTTAGATAGAATGATTACGAAATACTAAATTTCAACGAAAGCACTGGGTGAGCGCTTTCCTTGCAAATAATCATGGCCACCGATTTCAATTTGAATTTGGACCTTATTTTCGGCATCAGCATTCCCAAAAAGTATGAACATTCAATGAACAAAAATCTTACTATTAGTCCACATGAAGTCATGAATTCATTTTATTGTGAACAATACAATAAGAAATTGACCTAATAAATTCTAAATAACAATATCTTCGTTTTTTTTTGTAAAAGCTTAGTTCCTTTTTCATAAGGATAGAGATCATTAGACCTTTCGTAGACTGAGAATAGGTACCAATTCAACAATGAATATTAGGTAATTTGTGGATTTATTCGTAGTAATATATTTCCTCACAACATGATTTGATACACGTAACGCCATCTATTGAAAATAAACTAATACATGCTAAGTTCTTCTGGAAAACTTAAAATTCGCATAACTTTTGATTGCGTGAACCGATTGCGATGAAACAAAAAACATATGTTACTTGGAGATAAGCACAATATTTATTTATAAAAGTCAACAACATTGGATCAGTGGTTTTTATGTGATGCTTGAACAAACAAACAGATAAACAGACAAACAGATAAACAGACAAACAGATAAACAGACAATCAGACAAAAAATCCAAAAAAGTTAAAAATGGGTTCTATTGGTTATAGTTTAACACCCCAACCAGGTTTTTTCAAAATATTTGCTATGTACAGATACGCAAAAGACTACAGATTTGTAAATGTATAGAAGATATTAATTATTTGCATATCTTTTGAATGCGTGAACCGATTGCGATGAAACAAAAAAAATATGTTACTTGGAGATAAGCACAATATTTATGTTTATACAAGTCAACAGCATTGGGTCAGCTCTTTTTACGTGATGCTTGCATAAACATGCAAACATATGTTTAATCTTTACTTCCCTAGATGGCGTTGGCATCGAATTAGATCGCGCTATGGTTTCGTTACCGCGCGATTTATAAGTTCTAGACAAAAAATTCATAGTTACTTCTAAACCACGATTTTATTATATGTATAGATTTATACATTAATATTTATTTAAATTATACATGTATTATTATTATTGGTATTATAGATTATTATTGCGGTTTTTTTTGGTATTATTATTTATTCATTAAATTTATCATTTAAATATTTATGTACATTATAATAAGATTTACGGATTAGAAGTTGTTTTAATTTATTTATAAAGATATTAAATTTTTGTTCATTTTTAATTTCATCGGGTAATTTATTATATATTTTAACTGACATTACTAAAGTGCTTGTGGAATGTATTTTTAGCTTAGAACCTGGCTGATTTAATCTATTTTTGTGTCGTAGTGTGTAGTGAGTCTGTATGTTTTCACGTGTAGTGAAGAGTTTTTGGCCTCACCTAATGTTGTTATGTGTCATTCATTAACCTCTTTTTGTCAATCACTTGCTATTACGATTGTGTAGGCGCTTAAGCGTTCTTTGTTCTGAATTATAATAATAAGAATATTATTCTACCTGCGGCATTCTCCCTATACGTACACAAATTTTTATTAAATAATTATTAATCGTACCGCAAGAATTTATTTTTTATTTTTATTTTAATCTACTTAAATCCCGTGCTTGGTAAATCCACTCCAGTAGTAGTAGATCATGTGGTTTTAAGGAATTACTCGAATTTGAACACCCTTTATAGTCCTATTTATACCCTATTGTTATTCCGTAATATTTTGCCGTATTATACGAAGTGAATACTTTTTTTCATTAAAGAAACTCGCGACGTCGCACAAGAAAGGCCGTAACTATTTCATTTTTAAGTAAGTAACAAGTATTATTTTATTTAATAAGAAAAATTGATTGGTATGTTACATAATTTATCAGTAGGTATGACATGTTTAAAGTACTTAACACAAGTTTAATTTTTGAAATATACGAGAAAAACTATATTTTTACAAAAACATGAAAATTCCCGGGTACCTGGGAATCCCCAGAAATTAAGAGAAAAAAGACGGTAGGGCACGCCGCAATAGTGGCTGGAGAGACGTCATGGCGCCCTCAGCTTCCGGCTGACGCAGGTACTCTCGGGTCATGGGTGTTTCGGGAAGTACCTGTGTCGCATAGGCCAGGAGCAAACGCCCGGTTGTCACCACTGCGTCGACTGCCCCGAGGACACGGCCCTGCACACTTTGCAGGCGTGTCCTGCGTGGGCGACGCAGCGCCGCAAGCTAATCACGGCGGTCGGTGGCCTCTCGCTTCCGGCCGTGGTTCTGTCCATGGTCGGGAGCGAGACTGCGTGGGTAGCCATCGTCTCCTTCTGCGAGGAGGTGATGGCGACTAAGGAGGAAGCGGAGAGAGAGAGAGAGGCAGCTGCCAGTCTCCCTTCCCGCGCCAGACGCATCGGGCGGCGGAAGCCGCGCGACGACCTCCAGCCTACCCTAGCCTGGGCTGGCGGACCGAGGCCTGCCGGGGTCGCGATGCATGCAACTGCGAATCCCGCGACCCCGGCCCACGGTCAAGTGATGGAACATCGTGGTGGTTTTAGCCGGTAAGAGTCCGACACCCCCCCCCCCCCCCCCCCCCCGACTTCCCCAGATGAGGGATAGTCCATGAGGATATCCCCACGCAAAAAAAAAAAGGTCACGCTCAGGTTAGGTTAGGTCACGCTCGCCGCGCCCTTGGTTCTGAGGTGGGGAGCAACCTGTCGCTGCCGGCCGTGGTTCGTTCTTATAGTCGGCAGTGCAGAATCCTGGGACGCGGTGATGTGCTTCTGCGAATGTGTCATCTCGCAGAAGGAGACTACGAAAAGGGAGAGGGAGAGTGTAAGCACTCTCCCAGCCCGCAGAAGGCACACCGGGCGTCGGCGGAGAACGGATAACGCCCTCTTCCAACCCCCGTAAACGGGTCCAGGGGCGGCAGACTTGGGGACGTCCGCCTCCCCCATCCAAATGTACCAGAGGTGGTGGCGCGTAGTGTTCCACGCGCGCCTCTTAGATGACACAGGGGGAGTGTCACTCCCCGCGCGATTGACGTCTGCTAATGCGGGCTGGCACTAGTTGGGGGCTGCGGACGAATGTACTGCTCCCGCGGCCCCCAGCCTAAGAGTGAGATGAAAGGTCACGCTCAGGTTAGGTTAGGTTAGCTCACGCTCAGGTTAGGTTAGGTTAGGTTAGCTCACGCTCAGGTTAGGTTAGGTTAGCTCACGCTCAGGTTAGGTTAGGTTAGCTCACGCTCAGGTTAGGTTAGGTTAGCTCACGCTCAGGTTAGGTTAGGTTAGCTCACGCTCAGGTTAGGTTAGGTTAGCTCACGCTCAGGTTAGGTTAGGTTAGCTCACGCTCAGGTTAGGTTAGGTTAGCTCACGCTCAGGTTAGGTTAGGTTAGGTCACGCTCAGGTTAGGTTAGGTTAGGTCACGCTCAGGTTAGGTTAGGTTAGGTCACGCTCAGGTTAGGTTAGGTTAGGTCACGCTCAGGTTAGGTTAGGTTAGGTCACGCTCAGGTTAGGTTAGGTTAGGTCACGCTCAGGTTAGGTTAGGTTAGGTCACGCTCAGGTTAGGTTAGGTTAGGTCACGCTCAGGTTAGGTTAGGTTAGGTCACGCTCAGGTTAGGTTAGGTTAGGTCACGCTCAGGTTAGGTTAGGTAAGGTCACGCTCAGGTTAGGTTAGGTAAGGTCACGCTCAGGTTAGGTTAGGTAAGGTCACGCTCAGGTTAGGTTAGGTAAGGTCACGCTCAGGTTAGGTTAGGTTAGGTCACGCTCAGGTTAGGTTAGGTTAGGTCACGCTCAGGTTAGGTTAGGTTAGGTCACGCTCAGGTTAGGTTAGGTTAGGTCACGCTCAGGTTAGGTTAGGTTAGGTCACGCTCAGGTTAGGTTAGGTTAGGTCACGCTCAGGTTAGGTTAGGTTAGGTCACGCTCAGGTTAGGTTAGGTTAGGTCACGCTCAGGTTAGGTTAGGTTAGGTCACGCTCAGGTTAGGTTAGGTTAGGTCACGCTCAGGTTAGGTTAGGTTAGGTCACGCTCAGGTTAGGTTAGGTTAGGTCACGCTCAGGTTAGGTTAGGTTAGGTCACGCTCAGGTTAGGTTAGGTTAGGTCACGCTCAGGTTAGGTTAGGTTAGGTCACGCTCAGGTTAGGTTAGGTTAGGTCACGCTCAGGTTAGGTTAGGTTAGGTCACGCTCAGGTTAGGTTAGGTTAGGTCACGCTCAGGTTAGGTTAGGTTAGGTCACGCTCAGGTTAGGTTAGGTTAGGTCACGCTCAGGTTAGGTTAGGTTAGGTCACGCTCAGGTTAGGTTAGGTTAGGTCACGCTCAGGTTAGGTTAGGTTAGGTCACGCTCAGGTTAGGTTAGGTTAGGTCACGCTCAGGTTAGGTTAGGTTAGGTCACGCTCAGGTTAGGTTAGGTTAGGTCACGCTCAGGTTAGGTTAGGTTAGGTCACGCTCAGGTTAGGTTAGGTTAGGTCACGCTCAGGTTAGGTTAGGTTTGGTCACGCTCAGGTTAGGTTAGGTTTGGTCACGCTCAGGTTAGGTTAGGTTAGGTCACGCTCAGGTTAGGTTAGGTTAGGTCACGCTCAGGTTAGGTTAGGTTAGGTCACGCTCAGGTTAGGTTAGGTTAGGTCACGCTCAGGTTAGGTTAGGTTAGGTCACGCTCAGGTTAGGTTAGGTTAGGTCACGCTCAGGTTAGGTTAGGTTAGGTCACGCTCAGGTTAGGTTAGGTTAGGTCACGCTCAGGTTAGGTTAGGTTAGGTCACGCTCAGGTTAGGTTAGGTTAGGTCACGCTCAGGTTAGGTTAGGTTAGGTCACGCTCAGGTTAGGTTAGGTTAGGTCACGCTCAGGTTAGGTTAGGTTAGGTCACGCTCAGGTTAGGTTAGGTTAGGTCACGCTCAGGTTAGGTTAGGTTAGGTCACGCTCAGGTTAGGTTAGGTTAGGTCACGCTCAGGTTAGGTTAGGTTAGGTCACGCTCAGGTTAGGTTAGGTTAGGTCACGCTCAGGTTAGGTTAGGTTAGGTCACGCTCAGGTTAGGTTAGGTTAGGTCACGCTCAGGTTAGGTTAGGTTAGGTCACGCTCAGGTTAGGTTAGGTTAGGTCACGCTCAGGTTAGGTTAGGTTAGGTCACGCTCAGGTTAGGTTAGGTTAGGTCACGCTCAGGTTAGGTTAGGTTAGGTCACGCTCAGGTTAGGTTAGGTTAGGTCACGCTCAGGTTAGGTTAGGTTAGGTCACGCTCAGGTTAGGTTAGGTTAGGTCACGCTCAGGTTAGGTTAGGTTAGGTCACGCTCAGGTTAGGTTAGGTTAGGTCACGCTCAGGTTAGGTTAGGTTAGGTCACGCTCAGGTTAGGTTAGGTTAGGTCACGCTCAGGTTAGGTTAGGTTAGGTCACGCTCAGGTTAGGTTAGGTTAGGTCACGCTCAGGTTAGGTTAGGTTAGGTCACGCTCAGGTTAGGTTAGGTTAGGTCACGCTCAGGTTAGGTTAGGTTAGGTCACGCTCAGGTTAGGTTAGGTTAGGTCACGCTCAGGTTAGGTTAGGTTAGGTCACGCTCAGGTTAGGTTAGGTTAGGTCACGCTCAGGTTAGGTTAGGTTAGGTCACGCTCAGGTTAGGTTAGGTTAGGTCACGCTCAGGTTAGGTTAGGTTAGGTCACGCTCAGGTTAGGTTAGGTTAGGTCACGCTCAGGTTAGGTTAGGTTAGGTCACGCTCAGGTTAGGTTAGGTTAGGTCACGCTCAGGTTAGGTTAGGTTAGGTCACGCTCAGGTTAGGTTAGGTTAGGTCACGCTCAGGTTAGGTTAGGTTAGGTCACGCTCAGGTTAGGTTAGGTTAGGTCACGCTCAGGTTAGGTTAGGTTAGGTCACGCTCAGGTTAGGTTAGGTTAGGTCACGCTCAGGTTAGGTTAGGTTAGGTCACGCTCAGGTTAGGTTAGGTTAGGTCACGCTCAGGTTAGGTTAGGTTAGGTCACGCTCAGGTTAGGTTAGGTTAGGTTAGGTTAGGTTTTTTTTTTTTTTTTTTTTTTTTTTTTGTTTTGGCAGGAGTGGGAAATCCTCATGGACACCCAAGCCACCTCACGGATGACATGGCTTGGGTAGTGTCGGACTCTTACCGACTAAAACCACACTCCTGCCCCGGCGTGAGCCCCTGCCGTACAAGTTACGCAGGGTTTTTGCGATGGGCTGTATGTTATTCTTGGTCGTCTTTTATTTTGTGCTGTTCCAATCCAAACTTTTAATTTATGTATAAAACTCTATTTCAATATATATTAAATCTAATTTATCGTGACTTCTACTTATTCCTAACATTTACTTTCTTAACAATTTTAACTATATATTCAATAAATTTGTCTCTATTTTTTCTGTCGCTGATATATACGCTCAAGTTCTCTTTTCTGATCTGGTCTCCAAACGCCATTTCAAGGTTGTGCCTGTGGGAGCCATACACAGGGCACTCCGTCAAGAGGTGGAGGATCGTCTCTTGCTTGTCGGGGTCACAGGCGCACGCTGGATTCTCCTTGCACTTGAAACGGGTCAAGTATTCGGAGAACCCACCGTGCCCTGTTAGGGCTTGGGTCAGCTCCTTCGTCATTTCAAACTTGCGGACCGTCCTGTACGCCGCGATCGCACACGGGAAAAACAGCTTGGTGGTGGCCGCCGTTTCGCCCGTACAGTACCTCCGGTTCCATTCTCCCAGCGTTTCCAATCGGATCATTCGCTTGGCGAATGAAACCGGGCATCTGTCGTAGTCGGGTGCACGTTTCGACTTCAGGGCAGCCTCCTTCGCGAGAAAGTCGGCTCTCTCGTTACCCTCCAGCCCCGCATGCGCTTTGATCCAGAACAAGGAGACGCTCTTGTCCTGGCGGTTGCTGTTGCGGATGGCGTCCCTTGCTTCCACTGCGAGGGGGTGAAGGGCTTCGGGGTTCACGACTGTTTGGAGGGCTGCCATGGAGTCGCTGTAGATGGCGAACGCCGTCTCTGTCCTTGGGAGGACTTCCTTGGTGGCTTCGCAGAGGGCGAGGAGCTCAGCCTGGTAGACGGTACTGTAAGACGGCAGAACAAGCTTTCGGGTCTTCGTCTCGGCCGCGCCTGTCCATACTGATAGCGCGGCCCCGACTTTACCCTCGATCTTGCTGCCGTCTGTGAAAATACGCACCGCGTAATTGCGGTGGTTATTATATTGTTCCTCGTCTACCAGGCGTCGCAGTTCCATGTCCCTCTGCTCCGCCGGATGTGGTGTCTCTAGTGCCGATGCCATTCGCTCGATCTCCCGGCCCGCCAGCGCGGGATGGGACACTACCCCCTTCTTGGCCTCGTATAGCGAGGCCGCCTCTCGGATTCGGAGGTCAAGAGGGAGTATCCCAGACAGCACCAGCGCTGCGTTCAGGGAGACCGTGCGATAGGCACGGCACAGCTTCTGAGCGAAGCTCCTCTGGACGGCGTTCAACCTCTTCTGCACCCCGACTTTGTTCGCGGCTGGCGACCACGCACTCGCAGCGTACAGGACGATGGGCTCCACTGCAGCTGTATAAATGCAGCGTATTATATCTGGGTGGAGACCCCAGCTGACCCTCGCGGCCCTTGACAGCTGTTTGTAGATGCCGACGGCTCGGGAGCAGACGTTTGCGACGTGAGTGTTGAAGGTCAACTTGTGGTCGATGGTGAGACCGAGCAGCTTGATCTCATTTGACATGCCAATGTCGACCCCACCCATACTCAGACATGGGATGTCGTGCTTCAGCTTCCGCGTAATAAGCATAGCTTTCGTTTTGTGCGGTGCAAACTTGAGCTTGTTCACGACACCCCACGCCTGGACATACTCCAGGGCGGCATTGGCATGCCTTTGGACCTCAAGTGCAGTCCCCCCATCGAACACAAGGACGACGTCGTCCGCAAACGCCTGGCATTGGACCCCCCTGCTCTCCAGCCCTTTGAGCAGAGGATCCAGCAGGAGATTCCATAGTATGGGACCACCGATTGACCCCTGGACACATCCTTTCCCGGTCCTAGTCTCGTGCTCCGCACCCGCATATCGGACTTTCACCACTCTCTCGGACAAGTAACTGTCGATGACCCGCCTCAAGTTTACAGGACACTTTTCCTCAGCCAGACGCACTCTAATGGCCGGCCACCAAGCGCTGTCGAAGGCTCCCTCAATGTCCAGGGACACAACCGTGACAAGCCTCTTCTCAGAGAGTCTGCCACGGATGTACCCCATCAGGGCGTAGAGGGAGTCCTCGGCGCTTCTCTGGGGCATGAAGCCGTACTGGCGAGTACTCATCCTGGGCAACAGATAAAACTTGAGTCGGGCCACCAACATCTTCTCGAACATCTTGCCGAGTACAGGCAAAAGACCAATCGGCCTGTATGATTTCGGAGTGGTGTAGTCCTCCTTTGCGGGCTTGCGGAGCACAACGACCGTTGCCTCCTTCCAGGACCGCGGAAAGTATCCATGCGCCAGGCACTTGTTAAACAAGCGCAGAACTAGGTCTGGGTCGTGGAGAATCGTGTGGCCCCATATGTCCGCCGTCAGACCGTCGGAACCGGGGGCTTTTTTGGGGTTGAACGAGGAGACCGCTCGCTTCAGCTCGTCGAGAATGAAGGGGGGGTCCAAAGGCTCAACTTGGTTCCCCCCATTCACCTCTTCCGCTCGTTGCCGCATCCTTTTATGTTCCTCGTTTTCCCCCTCCGTACGGTCTTCCGGGTAGAAAGTCTCCGCTAGGAACCTCGCCGAGGCCTCTGGGTCCAGGGTCCTTGCGTCCCTCACCATCGGCAAATCCTCCTGCCTCTTCTCCGTTCTACGAATGACCCTGTATATACCCTCCCACATGCCTTCCCTGTCCTGCTTCTCGCAGAAACCCTTCCAGCTCTCGACCTGAGCTTTGACTACTGCTAATTCGTACTCCTCTTTCTGTTTCAGGTACTCCTCAACAACCTTTTGTCTCCGGACTGGCGCTGCACATCGGATCCTCCGCTTATGGGTGACGACCTTTCTCTTCAGGCCAGCGAGTTCATCGGACCACCACGGCACGGTTACTTTCTCTACTCTTTTCTTCTTGGGCATCATGTGTGCACACGTTTGTTGCACAGTTTCTGTGAGCTTTTGGACTACCAGGTCTATACGTTCCGAGCTGTCGATGCTATCGATCAGCTCGGACGTAATGTCATTTTCAGTTTTAATTTTGGCCAGTTTCTTACGAAACTGGCCCCAATTTGTCTTCCTAGTGTTATAGACTCTGGTAGTCCGGCTCACCATGATGCCCGAAGACTTTTCGAGATTTATAGAGAACTCTATGCCGTTGTGGTCCGACCCTGTCAGATCGTCGACGACTCGCCAGCCGTCTATCACCGTCAGCATATCCGATGTACAGGCTGTGACGTCGACGCAGCTAGTGTAACGTCTGTCACCCCTAACTACGTCGAAGGTTGGAGTTTCCCCTGTGTTGAGTACTTGCAGTCCGAGCTGGTCGAGAGCCGCCAGCATCTCGTCGCCTCTGCTATTCGTCTCGCTGCTGCCCCACCAGATACTCCAGGCGTTGGCGTCTCCTCCCATTATGAGCTTATGCGGGCCGGTCTCGCTTTCGATCTTCCTGAGCGTGTCCAGGTATGGCCCCAAGGGCTGGTCTGGCTCAAAGTAGAACGAGACCAGCGTGAGCTTCCAGGCACCGGTTTGGATCCCCACCACGACGATGTTATCCGTGGTGAGTTTTGGGTACTGCCTTACGGTAAGGTTTGGGTCAAAGACGGCGATTGCCGCTTTGACAGTCCCTTCTCCTTGCCTGGTGCTCTGAAAGATTCTCACGCCTCTGGTCCCGCTCATCCTTTTCGCGTTGCCGACGTAGGGCTCCTGGATCAACGCTGCAGTTGCCTTGCGCTTCTCGGCCTCGATCATAAGCTCATGGGTCGCCAGCTTCTTCCTTTGGAGATTCGCCTGGAGTATTTTGTGCGGCATTTTGCTCATTGGGACCACCTTAGCAGTAGGCAACGGACGCGCGTGCCAGCCTGTCCCACTTAACCCGGATAGGACACTCGGGGCTAAATGCGTTGTGGTCCGACCTCTCCATCTTCGCCTTGACGCAGTTATGGCACTGAGGGGTATCTGCCCTCAGCCACTGGGCACATTCTGCTCGGAGGTGTGGGCCCCCACAATGACTGCATAGGTCGGCAGGCTCTTTACAGAGTCGCCGGCCATGCCCATATCCCAAACACCTCGTGCATTGCACCAGTGGCGACTGGTCGTCGACGAAGACGGTCTGGAGGTCGATGCGCGCCTTCCCCTTGTCCAGCATCCTGCTCCAGATTCTGGTTAGGTTAGGTTAGGTTAGGTTAGGTTAGGTTAGGTTAGGTTAGGTTAGGTTAGGTTCCGCTCCGGCAGGTCTCCCTTCCCCCGGTGGGCTCTCACTCGCCTGGACCGGGAGGCGGCCAGGGAGGCGGCCTTCCTCCAGGACTGGCTGTCGCCCCCTGTTGGGGCCCTGGACGTCGACGCCGCAGCGGTCCTGCTCAGGGGATCCCTGACCGAGGTGTGCAACTCCAGCATGCCTCGCTCTCGCCGTCCGCCCCCCCGTCGCGCCGTCTATTGGTGGACGGAGGAACTGGCGGGGCTCCGTGCCGCCTGTGTGGCGGCCAGAAGGGCCTACATGCGGAGCCGTCGGCGCAGCGTCCGTAGTCAGGCAGACGAGGACCGCCTCTACGCCTCGTACAGAGAGGCGAAAACGGTCCTCGGGACGGCTATGTACGCTGCCATGGACTCGGCGGGAGCCGAGATGCTGGAGAGTCTCGACAGGGATCCGTACGGGAGGCCATACAAGGTGGCGCGGAACAAGCTGCGCCCCTATGGTCCCCCACTGACGGAAACCCTTGAGCCGGCACTGTTGGATGGGGTGGTCCAGTCCCTGTTTCCGCGCAGGACCGACTTCGCCCCACCAACAATGGACCCCCCGCAGAGTGCGGCCTCACCGGAGGAAGAGGTCCCTCCGGTGACTGCGGACGAGCTCCACGCGGTAATTTTAGGCCTCCGCGCCAAAAAGACGGCCCCTGGACCGGATGGTGTTCCGGCACGGGTGGTGGCCATAGCTGCCACTCAAATGGAGGACAGGTTTCGGGACCTTTTCAGCGCGTGCTTGACGGCTGGAAGGTTCCCGAAACTTTGGAAGGAGGGGCGGCTGTGCCTCCTCCGTAAAGAGGGACGCCCGGTCGATTCCCCCTCGGCGTACCGGCCCATCGTCCTTCTCGATGAGGTCGGTAAAATGTTCGAGGGGATCATTGCCTGCCGGCTCAACAGCCATCTGCGGAGGGAGGGGCCGGACCTGTCGGACGCCCAGTTCGGTTTCCGACGGGGCCGGTCCACCATCGACGCCCTGGCCCTACTGAAGGCCCAGGTGAAGGAGGCGGCGGAGGCGGGGGACGGAGTATTGGCGGTGTCATTCGACATAGCCAACGCCTTCAACTCCGTCCCCCACTCGACTATATTGGAGGCACTCCGGTATCACGGAGTGCCCCAGTACTTGAGGGGCCTCCTGGCCAGCTACTTGGAGGACCGCGAGGTCCTCCTTGTGGACAAAATGGCCAGGTTGAGGCGGTATGGCGCGGAGTCCGGTGTTCCACAGGGGTCGGTGCTTGGGCCCACCCTGTGGAACATTGGGTTCGATTGGCTCCTGCGGGGGGCCCTTCTCCCGGGCACGAGTGTCATCTGTTACGCGGACGACACTCTTCTCACTGCCCGGGGGAAGAACTTTGGGGAGGCGGCCTGTCTGGCATCGGCTGGCGGGTCCTTGGTGGCGGGGAGGATCCGCCGCCTGGGGTTGAGGGTGGCGCTGAACAAGACCGAGGCCGTGTTCTTCCACGGGCCTCGGCAGCGCTGCCCTCCAGACGCCCACATAGCCGTGGAGGGCGCCAGAGTGGAGGTCCGGCCCCAGATGAAATATCTGGGCCTGGTGCTGGACAGCAGGTGGCGCTTCGGGCCGCACTTCAGCGGTCTGTCGACGCGCCTGCTGAAGGCCGCCGACGCCCTGTCGTGGCTCCTCCCCAACCTGGGAGGTCCCAGCGCACGATGCCGGCGTCTGTATGCCGGCATCCTGCGGAGCATGGCCCTTTACGGGGCCCCCATCTGGGCGGACTCCCTTCATCGAAGGGAGAATGCCACCGCTCTCCGCAGGCCGCAACGGGCCATTGCACAGCGGGTGGCGAGGGCCTACCGCTCGGTGGGCTTCTCGGCGGCGTGCGCTCTGGCCGGCACCCCCCCTTGGGAACTCGAGGCGTGGGTGCTCGCCAGAGTGTACGAGTGGACAGCGCGCCGAAGGGCGATGGGAGAGCGCCCCGTCGCGGAAGAGCGGGAGGCCGTACGGCGGGAGGCGAGGGACGCCATCATCGTCCATTGGACGGACGACCTCAATACCGCCACCTTTGGCCGTCGGACGCTGGACGCGCTCGGTCCAGTTCTGCGGGACTGGCTCGAGCGGCGACACGGTTTCCTCTCTTTCCGTCTGGTCCAGGTGCTGTCAGGGCACGGCTGCTTTGGCTCGCACCTGCACAGGATCGGGAGGGAGGAGACCCCAGCGTGCCACGACTGCGGCGCGGCGGAGGACACGGCGCAGCACACCCTTGAGGTCTGCCCGGCTTGGTCTGGGCCGCGCCGCAGTCTGATTGCGGAGATCGGCCGGGACCTCTCGCTTCCCAGCGTAGTACGTACCATGCTGGGGAGCGAGGGATCTTGGGCTGCGGTCGCCTCCTTTTGCGAGGATGTCATTTCGCAAAAGGAGGCGGCGGAGCGCGCGCGGGAGGATGACCCTCTCGCTGCGCCGCTCCGTAGGCGAAGAAGAGGTCGGAGAAGACGTCAACTTTTCCCTCCTCGTGGTGGTGATGGGCGGGCGACAGGCGCGGGGGCGCCTCCGCCCGCATTGCACTCCACACCACCTCCGCCGGACATTCCCGACCCTCCCCCCATGGGGAGGACGTGAGGGGCCCGCCGCGAAGGCGGGCGATCGTCGGAGGGGCACTGGAAGTAAAGGCTATGCCGGTTTCCCAGTGCCCTTCCACTCAGACGATGCGGGAATGCCGCTGGGTTGTTTTAGTGGGTATACCGGGCTAGCCCGGGGAGTCCCACATAGCCCCCCCATTCCCCCAAATGGGCGGGTATGCGTAATTGCATTTTTTCCCAGCGCAAAAAAAAAAAAAAAAAAAAAAAAAAAAAAAAAAAAAAAAAAAAAAAAAAAAAAAAAAAAAAAAAGGTTAGGTTAGGTTAGGTTGGGGTGCGTGGTCAGAAACCTCCTCGTGTGCCCGGTGGCTGCTGGTCCCTTATGGATACGTCCGGGGGGAACAGCAGTTGCTCGGGCCGGTGCACCCTGGGCACGGGCAATAGCTTCTGAGTTCCCGGAGGCTATTGTCTGTGGCGAATTCTGACCATGGGGGGGGTGGCCAGTTGGCCATGGGAGGGAGGGCTCTTCCCCGCCCTCTCATCTAGGAGAGGGCATGGTGGAACGAGCCTTGTAGGGGCGACGGGTTCGTCAGCCGGCTATTGCCAGCTGACAAACCCGTGCTGCGGAGGACGCGGCGCGGCACACCCTTGGGTATTGACGGCTCAGTCTGGGTCGCGCCGCGGTCTGATTGCGGGGATCGGCCGGGACCTCTCGCTTCCCGGCGTGTTGCGTTCCGTTCCCTATCACGGAGCGCGCCGCGCTGGGAGGCGAGGGATCTTGGGCTGCGGTCGCCTCCTTTTGCGAGAACGTAATCGCAAAGGGAGGCGGCGGAGCGCGCGCGGGAGGATGGCCCTCTCGCTGCGCCTCTGTGGGCGAGGAGGAGGTCGGAGCGGAAACCGGCTTTCCCTCCTCGTGGTGGTGTGGGCGGGCGGCAGGCGCGGGGGGGGCGCCTCCGCCCGCGTTGCACTCCACACCACCTCTGCGGGACATTCCGAGCCTCCCCCGATGGGGAGGACGTGCTAGGCCCGCCGCGGTTAAGGCGGGCGATCGTCGGAGGGGTACTGGAGGTAAAGGCTATGCCGGTTTCCCAGTGCCCTTCCACTCAGACGATGCGGGAATGCCGCTGGGTTGTTTTAGTGGGTATACCGGGCTAGCCCGGGGAGTCCCACATAGCCCCCCATTCCCCCAAATGGGCGTGGTATGCGTAATTGCATTTTTTCCCAGCGCAAAAAAAAAAAAAAAAAAAAAAAAAAAAAAAAAAAAAAAAAAAAAAAAGGTTAGGTTAGGTTAGGTTAGGTTGGGGGAGCCGCGGACTCCCACGTCGTGGGCCTTGCGGACGCTCAACGCCAGCTAGACCTGGCTCGGCGGGAGCAGCTCCAGCAGGAGCTGGAGGAGCGGGTCGCCGCTAAGGAGCAGCGGGCGCGTAACGCCCGGGCCAAGTCCGGGTACGGCGCGTCCCGCGTGCTGTACGCCGACCATTCATTGGCCGAACTGGCGCGGATGGCGGAGGAGGACGAGGAGGAGATAGCGGAGGTCGCCTCCAAGTCCTCCAACCTGAAAGGAACCTTCCAGAAGGCCCTCAAATGCCGTGCGGCGAGCATGCGCGGCATCATTGAGGAGCTGGTTCAAAGGAAGGCGACCGACGAGACGCAGCAACTGCAGGCGAGGGTCGATCGCCTGCAGTTGGAGGTCAGCCAGCTGCATCAGAAGCTGGCCGACGCCACCGCCCGGCCAAGCCAGGCCGCACCACCGCCTGCTGTGGAGGCCCCCTCCTTCAACCTAGAGGACACAATCCGAAAGGTTGTAATGGAGGAGCGGGCCTTCACTAGAGCCTGCATAGCAGGCATTGAGGACCGGCTCCTGCCGGAGAAGCGCCAGCGACCGCCACTTGCGGCGGATAGACGGCGAGAGCCAGAGCCGGGGCCGTCCTCGCAAGGGGAGGACGCCCTTCTCCCTTCCACCACTCCGTCCAACGGTTGGACCGAGGTGGTCGGGAAGGGTAAAGGCAGGGGCAAAAAGACCCACCGTCCCGCCACCGTACTCCCTTCCGCCGCGCCTTCCGGCCAGTCACAGACGTCCGGAAAGGGGGAGGGGAAGGGGAAGGGAAAGGGCAAAAGGGCGGCGCAGGCCGCCTCTGCCACCACCCCCGCCGCGTCAACCCCCAGCCAGCCGCAGACTGGCGGGGGTAAGGGGAAGGGGAGAGGGAGAGGGGGGAAAAAACTCACCCCCCCAAAGACCGCAGCCGTCGTGGTGACGCTCACCGCAGAGGCTGTGGCGCGGGGCGAGACGTACGCGTCCATTCTGATGCGGGCGCGTACCAATGCTGATCCCACCCAATTGGGGATCAGCAAAGTCACCTGCCGGCGGACCCAAACCGGGGCTCGAATTTTCGAGTTCCCGGGGGCGGAGGGCAGCGCCAGCGCTGACCTCTTCGCAGCCAAGCTGCAGGAGGTCATCGCGGACGCAGCCAAGGTGGCTCGCCCGGTGAAGACGGCGGCCTTAGAGGTGACCGACCTCGACGACTCGGTCACCAAAGAGGAGGTGGTGGCGGCGGTCGCAGCGATCGGGGGCTGCAGCGTCGCAGCGGTGAAAGGCCGGGACATCAGACCCGGCCGCGGTGGCATGGGCACCATTCGGCTCGAGTGCCCAGTCGCCGCCGCCAAGGCCGTCCTCGAAAGGGGACGGCTGTGTGTGGGCTTCAGCTCGGGTGCAGTCCGGGCACTTGCGGAGCATACTCTGCGGTGCTACAGGTGCTTCGGCACCGGACACACCCGGGCCCTCTGTCCGTCCACGGTCGACAGGACGGACAGCTGCTACCGCTGCGGCAAGGACGGTCACAAGTCCGCCTCCTGCACGGTCGCTGCACCGCGCTGTGCAGTGTGTGCCGCCAGCGGCTGCCCGGCAGACCACATCATGAAGGGGAGGAATTGTAATCCTCCCCCCAAGAAGGGCAAAGTTCGGGCTCCAACGGGGCCCGCTGCTAGCACAGTCGTTCCCGTTGCGGGAACCTCGGTGGCTGCGGAGGAGGGGGGTGCGATGTCCGACTGATGGATAGGGACATCGAACATCGCATCCTCCAGACGAACACCAACCACTGCCGGGTGGCCCAGGACCTGCTGATGCAGACCATGGCTGAGTGGTTGGTGGACTTGGCGGTGGTCGCCGAGCCCTACTCGGTCCCCAGGAGTTGGCTGGGCGACCGGGACGGCCTGGTGGCAATGGTGGCGCGGTCTTCCACAGACTCCCCTCCCCTCTCGCTCTTAGAGAGGGGACCGGGATACGTGGCCGCCGCGTGGGGGGATATGGCCCTAGTTGGGGTCTATTTCTCCCCAAACCGCCCTCTCTCAGACTTTGAGGACTTCCTGGAGGTCCTCACTGCAGTTGTGGGGAGGGCGGCACCGCGCCAGGTCCTCGTGTTAGGCGACCTAAACGCCAAGTCGGCGGCTTGGGGCAACCCGTCTGCCTCCTGTGACGTCCGGGGGCGCGCCGTTGAGTTTTGGGCGACGTCGTGCGGTGTGTCCCTCCTCAACAGGGGGGCGGTCCACACGTGCGTGCGGCAACGGGGAGGGTCGGTGGTCGACGTCTCGTTCGCCACCCCCGTGCTAGCCGCACGCATCGTGAACTGGCGGGTGGAGATGGTGGAAACCTTGTCGGACCACCGATATGTGCGGTTCGACATCTCCACTCAGAGTCCCCGCGGGGAGATGGCCCGCTCCGGCAGGTCTCCCTTCCCCCGGTGGGCTCTCACTCGCCTGGACCGGGAGGCGGCCAGGGAGGCGGCCTTCCTCCAGGACTGGCTGTCGCCCCCTGTTGGGGCCCTGGACGTCGACGTCGACGCCGCAGCGGTCCGGCTCAGGGGATCCCTGACCGAGGTGTGCAACTCCAGCATGCCTCGCTCTCGCCGTCCGCCCCCCCGTCGCGCCGTCTATTGGTGGACGGAGGAACTGGCGGGGCTCCGTGCCGCCTGTGTGGCGGCCAGAAGGGCCTACATGCGGAGCCGTCGGCGCAGCGTCCGTAGTCAGGCGGACGAGGACCGCCTCTACGCCTCGTACAGAGAGGCGAAAACGGTCCTCGGGACGGCTATGTACGCTGCCATGGACTCGGCGGGAGCCGAGATGCTGGAGAGTCTCGACAGGGATCCGTACGGGAGGCCATACAAGGCGGCGCGGAACAAGCTGCGCCCCCATGGTCCCCCACTGACGGAAACCCTTGAGCCGGCATTGTTGGATGGGGTGGTCCAGTCCCTGTTTCCGCGCAGGACCGACTTCGCCCCACCAACGATGGACCCCCCGCAGGGTGCGGCCTCACCGGAGGAAGAGGTCCCTCCGGTGACTGCGGACGAGCTCCACGCGGTAGTCGTAGGCCTCCGCGCCAAAGAGACGGCCCCTGGACCGGATGGTGTTCCGGCACGGGTGGTGGCCATAGCCGCCACTCAAATGGAGGACAGGTTTCGGGACCTTTTCAGCGCGTGCTTGACGGCTGGAAGGTTCCCGAAACTTTGGAAGGAGGGGCGGCTGTGCCTCCTCCGTAAAGAGGGACGCCCGGTTGATTCCCCCTCGGCGTACCGGCCCATCGTCCTTCTCGATGAGGTCGGTAAAATGTTCGAGGGGATCATTGCCTGCCGGCTCAACAGCCATCTGCGGAGGGAGGGGCCGGACCTGTCGGACGCCCAGTTCGGTTTCCGACGGGGCCGGTCCACCATCGACGCCCTGGCCCTACTGAAGGCCCAGGTGAAGGAGGCGGCGGAGGCAGGGGACGGAGTATTGGCGGTGTCATTCGACATAGCCAACGCCTTCAACTCCGTCCCCCACTCGACTATATTGGAGGCACTCCGGTATCACGGAGTGCCCCAGTACTTGAGGGGCCTCCTGGCCAGCTACTTGGAGGACCGCGAAGTCCTCCTTGTGGACAAACTGGCCAGGTTGAGGCGGTATGGCGCGGAGTCCGGTGTTCCACAGGGGTCGGTTCTGGGGCCCACCCTGTGGAACATTGGGTTCGATTGGCTCCTGCGGGGGGCCCTCCTCCCGGGCACGAGTGTCATTTGTTACGCGGACGACACTCTTCTCACTGCCCGGGGGAAGAACTTTGGGGAGGCGGCCTGTCTGGCATCGGCTGGCGGGTCCTTGGTGGCGGGGAGGATCCGCCGCCTGGGGTTGAGGGTGGCGCTGAACAAGACCGAGGCCGTGTTCTTCCACGGGCCTCGGCAGCGCTGCCCTCCAGATGCCCACATAGCCGTGGAGGGCGCCAGAGTGGAGGTCCGGCCCCAGATGAAATATCTGGGCCTGGTGCTGGACAGCAGGTGGCGCTTCGGGCCGCACTTCAGCGGGCTGTCGACGCGCCTGCTGAAGGCCGCCGACGCCCTGTCGTGGCTCCTCCCCAACCTGGGAGGTCCCAGCGCACGATGCCGGCGTCTGTATGCCGGCATCCTGCGGAGCATGGCCCTTTACGGGGCCCCCATCTGGGCGGACTCCCTTCATCGAAGGGAGAATGCCACCGCTCTCCGCAGGCCGCAACGGGCCATTGCACAGCGGGTGGCGAGGGCCTACCGCTCGGTGGGCTTCTCGGCGGCGTGCGCTCTGGCCGGCACCCCCCCTTGGGAACTCGAGGCGTGGGTGCTCGCCAGAGTGTACGAGTGGACGGCGCGTCGAAGGGCGATGGGGGAGCGCCCCGTCGCGGAAGAGCGGGAGGCAGTACGGCGGGAGGCGAGGGACGCCATTGTCGTCCATTGGACGGACGACCTCGCTACCGCCACCTTTGGCCGTCGGACGCTGGACGCGCTCGGTCCAGTCCTGCGAGACTGGCTCGGGCGGCGACACGGTTTCCTCTCTTTCCGTCTGGTCCAGGTGCTGTCAGGGCACGGCTGCTTTGGCTCGCACCTGCACAGGATCGGGAGGGAGGAGACCCCAGCGTGCCACGACTGCGGCGCGGCGGAGGACACGGCGCAGCACACCCTTGAGGTTTGCCCGGCTTGGTCTGGGCCGCGCCGCAGTCTGATTGCGGAGATCGGCCGGGACCTCTCGCTTCCCAGCGTAGTACGTTCCATGCTGGGGAGCGAGGGATCTTGGGCTGCGGTTGCCTCCTTTTGCGAGGACGTCATTTCGCAAAAGGAGGCGGCGGAGCGCGCGCGGGAGGATGACCCTCTCGCTGCGCCACTCCGTAGGCGAAGAAGAGGTCGGAGAAGACGACAGCTTTTCCCTCCTCGTGGTGGTGATGGGCGGGCGACAGGCGCGGGGGCGCCTCCGCCCGCATTGCACTCCACACCACCTCCGCCGGACATTCCCGACCCTCCCCCCATGGGGAGGACGTGAGGGGCCCGCCGCGAAGGCGGGCGATCGTCGGAGGGGCACTGGAAGTAAAGGCTATGCCGGTTTCCCAGTGCCCTTCCACTCAGACGATGCGGGAATGCCGCTGGGTTGTTTTAGTGGGTATACCGGGCTAGCCCGGGGAGTCCCACATAGCCCCCCCATTCCCCCAAATGGGCGGGTATGCGTAATTGCATTTTTTCCCAGCGCAAAAAAAAAAAAAAAAAAAAAAAAAAAAAAAAAAAAAAAAAAAAAAAAAAGGTTAGGTTGGGGGACCACCCCACAGTGCTTACGTCCTCGTCGTGTCCCCTGGAAACGACCCAGTCCTGACCACCGTAACGGAGTGGCAGGCTGGGCTCGGCCAAAGTGCACTGTGCTTCGTAGCAATCAAATTCTGTCTTGCGTGCTACGATACTGTTGGAGACCATGTCTCACACACCGCGGGACGCCCTCGGGCGTTTCCTTAAACCAAAAGGCCCTTCTCAGGGCCAACCAAAAGGCCCTTCTCAGGGCCAACCAAAAGGCCCTTCTCAGGGCCAACCAAAAGGCCCTTCTCAGGGCCAACCAAAAGGCCCTTCTCAGGGCCAACCAAAAGGCCCTTCTCAGGGCCAATCTGACGCCTCGGCGTCTGAAGCCAGCCGCGCGCCGTCTGCGGCGAGCTTCTTCGTGGGAGTTGAGTCGATGTCGGACGATTCTGCAGATGAGTCCGTCAGCTCACTCGCATCCGATGCGGGCATGTCCGGGTCGATGTCGCGCAAGCGCGCATTTAGAAAGGAGGGGTCTGGAGGTTCTTCGGCGTCGGGGTCGGCCAAGTCAAGGGCCAAGAAGCCCGCGATAGCCGCGGACTCCCACGTCGTGGGCCTTGCGGACGCTCAACGCCAGCTAGACCTGGCTCGGCGGGAGCAGCTCCAGCAGGAGCTGGAGGAGCGGGTTGCCGCTAAAGAGCAGCGGGCGCGTAACGCCCGGGCCAAGTCCGGGTACGGCGCGTCCCGCGTGCTGTACGCCGACCATTCGTTGGCCGAACTGGCGCGGATGGCGGAAGAGGACGAGGAGGAGATAGCGGAGGTCGCCTCCAAGTCCTCGAACCTGAAGGGAACCTTCCAGAAGGCCCTCAAATGCCGTGCGGCGAGCATGCGCGGCATCATCGAGGAGCTCGTTAAAAGGAAGGCGACCGATGAGACGCAGCAACTGCAGGCGAGGGTCGATCGCCTGCAGTTGGAGGTCAGCCAGCTGCATCAGAAGCTGGCCGACGCCACCGCCCGGCCAAGCCAGGCCGCACCACCGCCTGCTGTGGAGGCCCCCTCCTTCAACCTAGAGGACACAATCCGAAAGGTTGTAATGGAGGAGCGGGCCTTCACTAGAGCCTGCCTAGCAGGCATTGAGGACCGGCTCCTGCCGGAGCAGCGCCAGCGACCGCCACTTGCGGCGGATAGGCGGCGAGAGCCAGAGCCGGGGCCGTCCTCGCAAGGGGAGGACGCCCTTCTACCTTCCACCACTCCGTCCAACGGTTGGACCGAGGTGGTCGGGAAGGGTAAAGGCAGGGGCAAAAAGACCCACCGTCCCGCCACCGTACTCCCTTCCGCCGCGCCTTCCGGCCCGTCGCAGACGTCCGGAAAGGGGGAGGGGAAGGGGAAGGGAAAGGGCAAAAGGGCGGCGCAGGCCGCCTCTGCCACCACCCCCGCCGCGTCAACCCCCAGCCAGCCGCAGACTGGCGGGGGTAAGGGGAAGGGGAGAGGGAGAGGGGGGAAAAAACTCACCCCCCCAAAGACCGCAGCCGTCGTAGTGACGCTCACCGCAGAGGCTGTGGCGCGGGGCGAGACGTACGCGTCCATTCTGATGCGGGCGCGTACCAATGCTGATCCCACCCAATTGGGGATCAGCAAAGTCACCTGCCGGCGGACCCAAACCGGGGCTCGAATCTTCGAGTTCCCGGGGGCGGAGGGCAGCGCCAGCGCTGACCTCTTCGCAGCCAAGCTGCAGGAGGTCATCGCGGACGCAGCCAAGGTGGCTCGCCCGGTGAAGACGGCGGCCTTAGAGGTGACCGACCTCGACGACTCGGTCACCAAAGAGGAGGTGGTGGCGGCGGTCGCAGCGATCGGGGGCTGCAGCGTCGCAGCGGTGAAAGGCCGGGACATCAGACCCGGCCGCGGTGGCATGGGCACCATTCGGCTCGAGTGCCCAGTCGCCGCCGCCAAGGCCGTCCTCGAAAAGGGACGGCTGTGTGTGGGCTTCAGCTCGGGTGCAGTCCGGGCACTTGCGGAGCATACTCTGCGGTGCTACAGGTGCTTCGGCACCGGACACACCCGGGCCCTCTGTCCGTCCACGGTCGACAGGACGGACAGCTGCTACCGCTGCGGCAAGGACGGCCACAAATCCGCCTCCTGCACGGTCGCTACACCGCGCTGTGCAGTGTGTGCCGCCAGCGGCTGCCAGGCAGACCACATCATGAAGGGGAGGAATTGTAATCCTCCCCCCAAGAAGGGCAAAGTTCGGGCTCCAACAGGGCCCGCTGCTAGCACAGTCGTTCCCGTTGCGGGAACCTCGGTGGCTGCGGAGGAGGGGGGTGCGATGTCCGACTGATGGATAGGGACATCGAACATCGCATCCTCCAGACGAACACCAACCACTGCCGGGTGGCCCAGGACCTGCTGATGCAGACCATGGCTGAGTGGTTGGTGGACTTGGCGGTGGTCGCCGAGCCCTACTCGGTCCCCAGGAGTTGGCTGGGCGACCGGGACGGCCTGGTGGCAATGGTGGCGCGGTCTTCCACAGACTCCCCTCCCCTCTCGCTCTTAGAGAGGGGACCGGGATACGTGGCCGCCGCGTGGGGGGATGTGGCCCTAGTTGGGGTCTATTTCTCCCCAAACCGCCCTCTCTCAGACTTTGAGGACTTCCTGGAGGTCCTCACTGCAGTTGTGGGGAGGGCGGCACCGCGCCAGGTCGTCGTGTTAGGCGACCTAAACGCCAAGTCGGCGGCTTGGGGCAACCCGTCTGCCTCCTGTGACGTCCGGGGGCGCGCCGTTGAGTTTTGGGCGACGTCGTGCGGTGTGTCCCTCCTCAACAGGGGGGCGGTCCACACGTGTGTGCGGCAACGGGGAGGGTCGGTGGTTGACGTCTCGTTCGCCACCCCCGTGCTAGCCGCACGCATCGTGAACTGGCGGGTGGAGATGGTGGAAACCTTATCGGACCACCGATATGTGCGGTTCGACATCTCCACTCAGAGTCCCCGCGGGGAGATGGCCCGCTCCGGCAGGTCTCCCTTCCCCCGGTGGGCTCTCACTCGCCTGGACCGGGAGGCGGCCAGGGAGGCGGCCTTCCTCCAGGACTGGCTGTCGCCCCCTGTTGGGGCCCTGGACGTCGACGTCGACGCCGCAGCGGTCCGGCTCAGGGGATCCCTGACCGAGGTGTGCAACTCCAGCATGCCTCGCTCTCGCCGTCCGCCCCCCCGTCGCGCCGTCTATTGGTGGACGGAGGAACTGGCGGGGCTCCGTGCCGCCTGTGTGGCGGCCAGAAGGGCCTACATGCGGAGCCGTCGGCGCAGCGTCCGTAGTCAGGCAGACGAGGACCGCCTCTACGCCTCGTACAGAGAGGCGAAAACGGTCCTCGGGACGGCTATGTACGCTGCCATGGACTCGGCGGGAGCCGAGATGCTGGAGAGTCTCGACAGGGATCCGTACGGGAGGCCATACAAGGCGGCGCGGAACAAGCTGCGCCCCCATGGTCCCCCACTGGCGGAAACCCTTGAGCCGGCATTGTTGGATGGGGTGGTCCAGTCCCTGTTTCCGCGCAGGACCGACTTCGCCCCACCAACGATGGACCCCCCGCAGGGTGCGGCCTCACCGGAGGAAGAGGTCCCTCCGGTGACTGCGGACGAGCTCCACGCGGTAGTCGTAGGCCTCCGCGCCAAAAAGACGGCCCCTGGACCGGATGGTGTTCCGGCACGGGTGGTGGCCATAGCCGCCACTCAAATGGAGGACGGGTTTCGGGACCTTTTCAGCGCGTGCTTGACGGCTGGAAGGTTCCCGAAACTTTGGAAGGAGGGGCGGCTATGCCTCCTCCGTAAAGAGGGACGCTCGGTTGATTCCCCCTCGGCGTACCGGCCCATCGTCCTTCTCGATGAGGTCGGTAAAATGTTCGAGGGGATCATTGCCTGCCGGCTCAATAGCCATCTGCGGAGGGAGGGGCCGGACCTGTCGGACGCCCAGTTCGGTTTCCGACGGGGCCGGTCCACCATCGACGCCCTGGCCCTACTGAAGGCCCAGGTGAAGGAGGCGGCGGAGGCGGGGGACGGAGTATTGGCGGTGTCATTCGACATAGCCAACGCCTTCAACTCCGTCCCCCACTCGACTATATTGGAGGCACTCCGGTATCACGGAGTGCCCCAGTACTTGAGGGGCCTCCTGGCCAGCTACTTGGAGGACCGCGAGGTCCTCCTTGTGGACAAAATGGCCAGGTTGAGGCGATATGGCGCGGAGTCCGGTGTTCCACAGGGGTCCGTGCTGGGGCCCACCCTGTGGAACATTGGGTTCGATTGGCTCCTGCGAGGGGCCCTCCTCCCGGGCACGAGTGTCATCTGCTACGCGGACGACACTCTTCTCACTGCCCGGGGGAAGAACTTTGGGGAGGCGGCCTGTCTGGCATCGGCTGGCGGGTCCTTGGTGGCGGGGAGGATCCGCCGCCTGGGGTTGAGGGTGGCGCTGAACAAGACCGAGGCCGTGTTCTTCCACGGGCCTCGGCAGCGCTGCCCTCCAGACGCCCACATAGCCGTGGAGGGCGCCAGAGTGGAGGTCCGGCCCCAGATGAAATATCTGGGCCTGGTGCTGGACAGCAGGTGGCGCTTCGGGCCGCACTTCAGCGGTCTGTCGACGCGCCTGCTGAAGGCCGCCGACGCCCTGTCGTGGCTCCTCCCCAACCTGGGAGGTCCCAGCGCACGATGCCGGCGTCTGTATGCCGGCATCCTGCGAAGCATGGCCCTTTACGGGGCTCCCATCTGGGCGGACTCCCTTCATAGAAGGGAGAATGCCACCGCTATCCGCAGGCCGCAACGGGCCATTGCACAGCGGGTGGCGAGGGCCTACCGCTCGGTGGGCTTCTCGGCGGCGTGCGCTCTGGCCGGCACCCCCCCTTGGGAACTCGAGGCGTGGGTGCTCGCCAGAGTGTACGAGTGGACGGCGCGCCGAAGGGCGATGGGGGAGCGCCCCGTCGCGGAAGAGCGGGAGGCAGTACGGCGGGAGGCGAGGGACGCCATTGTCGTCCATTGGACGGACGACCTCGCTACCGCCACCTTTGGACGTCGGACGCTGGACGCGCTCGGTCCAGTCCTGAGAGACTGGCTCGGGCGGCGACACGGTTTCCTCTCTTTCCGTCTGGTCCAGGTGCTGTCAGGGCACGGCTGCTTTGGCTCGCACCTGCACAGGATCGGGAGGGAGGAGACCCCAGCATGCCACGACTGCGGCGCGGCGGAGGACACGGCGCAGCACACCCTTGAGGTTTGCCCGGCTTGGTCTGGGCCGCGCCGCAGTCTGATTGCGGAGATCGGCCGGGACCTCTCGCTTCCCAGCGTAGTACGTTCCATGCTGGGGAGCGAGGGATCTTGGGCTGCGGTCGCCTCCTTTTGCGAGGACGTCATTTCGCAAAAGGAGGCGGCGGAGCGCGCGCGGGAGGATGACCCTCTCGCTGCGCCACTCCGTAGGCGAAGGAGAGGTCGGAGAAGACGGCAGCTTTTCCCTCCTCGTGGTGGTGATGGGCGGGCGACAGGCGCGGGGGCGCATCCGCCCGCATTGCACTCCACACCACCTCCGCCGGACATTCCCGACCCTCCCCCCATGGGGAGGACGTGAGGGGCCCGCCGCGAAGGCGGGCGATCGTCGGAGGGGTACTGGAAGTAAAGGCTATGCCGGTTTCCCAGTGCCCTTCCACTCAGACGATGCGGGAATGCCGCTGGGTTGTTTTAGTGGGTATACCGGGCTAGCCCGGGGAGTCCCACATAGCCCCCCATTCCCCCAAATGGGCGGGTATGCGTAATTGCATTTTTTCCCAGCGCAAAAAAAAAAAAAAAAAAAAAAAAAAAAGGTTAGGTTAGGTTACACGGCGTGGCACACGCTGGCAGAGTGTGCCGCTTGGGAGGAGCCGCGCCGTGCCCTCATCTCAGGAGTAGGCGGTGACCTGTCGCTGTCGGCCGTGGTCGAGTCCATGGTCGACAGCGAGGAGTCCTGGGACGCGGTGGTGTCCTTCTGCGACACGGTCATGTCGCAGAAGGAGGATGCGGAAAGGGTGAGGGAGATCACCTCCACTCACCCGGCCCGCAGCAGACGCACCGGGCGTCGGCGGAGGGCGGACAACGCCCTCTTCCAGCCCCCCTAAATGGGTCCAGGGGCGACGGACTTGGGGAAGTCTGTCGCCCCCCACACATCAGGACCCGAGGCGGCGGCGCGAAGTGTTCCAAGCGCGCCCCTCTTAGACGGCGCGGGGGGAGTCTAACACCTCACTCCCCCCGCTAACCCGAGGAGGCCCGCTGCGGCGGGCCGGCACCAGTTGGGGGTTGCGGAAGTGTCGTAAGTTCCCGCGACCCTCGGCGCAGGTGTGAGATGGAACACCGGGGTGGTTTTAGTCAGTAAGAGTCTGACAGACCCCTCCGCCCACCCCAGGGCGGAGGACATCCATGAGGATTTCCACCCCGAAAAAAAAAAAAAAAAAAGGTTAGGTTAGGTTAGGTTAGGTTAGGTTAGGTTAGGTTAGGTTAGGTTTTTTTTTTTTTTTTTTTTTTTTTTTTTTTTTTTTTTTTTTTTTTTTTTTTTTTCTCTTGTACCTCCCCCATGAGTGGAGTCTAATTGCTAATACATTCATGCCAGTTCTATCATTTATTCCTCTCGCACTTTCATCCTGCATACTTTATCTTTCTTTCATTCATCCGCATTTATACCTAATGGGTGGGACTCCCAACTGTCAGCTACTTGCTGCCTAATCTTATTACATTTTCTTTATTTATTTCAAGTAACAGGGTAATAACTGGTGACACATCATTATTTATTTTTATTTGTGACTTGTTGACACTTTTCAACACTTACGACTTATGGCTATAATACAGACTTATATTTTATACATATTTTCTTAACTTCTTACATTTTCTATACATACTTATTCTATTTTACACTTATGGAGCAGTTTTATTTTTGTTCTTGTCGATACATTGATACTTATTCTAAGCTATTTCTATTTCTTATTACTAACATTTTAATATCTATTATTACTGCTAGGCATAATTCTTAGGGCTATTTCGGATACATTTATGTCGGCTGATCAGATGTATTTGCCGTCAGTATTTCGCATATACATTAACATTATTTAAGATTCAAACAATTTTTCAATGCTTAATATAAAATATTGTGCATAATATCAACTAAGCATTGTTTGCTTATGCACTCTTATTTCGCTTTACCACCTTTTCACATATTTTGACGCAATACTCTAGCAATTTATTACGTTTTTTCCCTGCCATTATTCCCGATATGTTTTCGGCGTCAAGTTTTGCGTCCAGAGCTTGTTCGGCCTCTAATCTGTCCCTCGCGAACCCGGGACACTCGAATAATATATGTGGCACCGTTTCGTCAGCATCGGGGTCGCAAATACACGATGGACTCTCCTTACACTTGAAACGGTACAAGTATGCGGAGAATCCACCGTGCCCCGTCATGATTTGCGTAGTTATGTTTGAAGCTTTGAACTTCCTAATAATCCTGTACGCAGCCACCGCATCCGGGAAAAACAATTTGGTCACTGAAGCAGTTGTACCGGAGCTGTATCTGCGGTTCCATTCGTCAAGCGTTGCCATACGGATGCATCGCTTGACGTACGAAACCGGGCACAGGTCGTAATCGGGCTTCCGTTTGGAACCTTCAGCGGCCGCCTTGGCCAGTTCGTCGGCCCTCTCATTTCCCTCCAAACCAGCGTGTGCTTTGATCCAAAACAAGGTGACAGCCTTGTTTTGGATAGTAATGGATTTCAAATTGGCCCTCGTTTCCACCGCTAATGGGTGGTGTCGGTCGTAGTTCTGTATGGTTTGGAGGGCTGCCATGGAGTCGCTGAAAATTCCAAACGACTGCGCACTGTTTTTTAGGATCTGCCTGGTCGCGACACATATTGCCAGAAGCTCGGCCTGGTAAACCGTGGCGTAGTGTGGGAGAGCAAGTTTGAGGGCTTTGGTCTCAGCGTCGCCCCTCCACATGGAGAGCGCCGCACCAACTTTGCCCCCAATCTTGCTCCCGTCCGTGAAAATACGGACCTCGAATTCGGTCTGGGCATCTAATTGCTCTTGGTTCACCAGGCTGACGAGCTCCAGCTCAGCGCGCTCCGCAGGGTGTGGGGCTTCCATTGCCGAGGCGGCCTGCTCGACGCTCCTGTCGCCCAGTTCTGGCCGTGGTACCCCCCTCCTGGCCTCGTATAACGATGCCGCCTCGCGTACGCGGAGGTCGAGGGGTAGTATCCCAGCCAGAACCAGCGCAGAGTTCAAGGAGACCGTCCGGTAAGCCTTGCACAGTTTCTGTGCTACGCCGCGCTGTACTGCTCCCAACTGCTTCATGACACCCAGCTTTCCGACGGCTGGGGCCCATACGCTGGCCGCGTACAGGACGACTGGTTCGACGGTTGCCACATATATTATTCTAATGACCTCGGGGTCAAGTCCCCAGCTGGTTTTCGCCGCTCTTGTTAGCTGTTTGTGGATGCCTATTGCCTTCCTGCACACGTTTGCGACGTGTGAATTGAAGGTTAGCTTCTCGTCGATGGTGACACCCAGGATCTTGATCTCCTTGGACATGGCAATGTCGATCCCGCCCATGCTCAGGCGTGGGGTGTCGTACTTCAGTTTTCTGGTAATGACCATTGCATTGGTCTTTTGAGGAGCAAACCTTAACTTATTCTGTACACCCCACGTCCGAACATGTTCGAGAGCGGCATTGGCACGTCCTTGGATCTCCATCGATGTGTCACCATCGAAGATCAGCACCACATCGTCCGCAAAGGCCTGGCAATAGTCACCCCTAGCCTCTAGATCTTTCAAGAGCGGGTCCAGCAAAAGATTCCATAGAATCGGTCCCCCTATAGAACCCTGGACGCATCCCTTGCTAGTTGTCTTCGCATATTCCTCGTCTGCGTATCTAACCCTAACCCTTCTATTTCGGAAATAGCTGTCGATGACCCTCCTCAAGCCGACTGGACACTTTTCCTCAGCCAGACGGACTCTTATGGCTGGCCACCAGGCACTGTCGAAAGCTCCCTCTATGTCCAATGATATCATAATTACGATCTTCTTAAGTTCTATCTTAGCGCGAATATGCTGCATTAGGACATAGAGGGAGTCCTCCGTACTCCTCTGGGGCATGAATCCGTACTGACGAGTACTCATCCGTGGGATCAAGTGGAACTTGAGGCGGGCCACCAACATCTTCTCATATATCTTCCCCAGAATTGGCAAAAGGCCAATCGGTCTGTACGCTTTTGGAATGCCGTAGTTGTCCTTTCCTGGTTTCTTGAGCACGATCACAACCGCCTCCTTCCAAAGTTCGGGGAAGTGGTGGCACCTCAGACATCCGTTCATGAGAGCTAGGGCGACGTCAGGGGCACCCCCGATGGCGCGGCAACAAATGTCGGCGGTGAAGCCGTCCGCTCCCGGAGCTTTTTTGGGGTTAAAAGATTTGCACGACGCCATCAGTTCGGCCATTGTGAATGGTGGCTCGCATGGGTCACCATGCGATCCAGCATTCACAACGTCAGCCCTTTCTCTCACGAGACGGTGGTGTGCGCTGTCTGCGTCCGCCTGGTCTTCAGGATAGAAGGTGCTGGCCAATAGTTCGACTGAACCCCTCGTGTCCAGCACCTTGCCATCCTTCACCAGCGGTTGATCTTCTCCTCTTCCCTTTGTCCTCCCTATCACGCGGTAGATACCCTCCCAAACCCCTTCTCGATCCTGTTTGGCGCAGAAGGTCTTCCAACTCTCGACCATGTCTTTGGCTGCTTCTGTTTCATACTCAACTTTATGTTTCAGGTAATCTTCGACGACCATCGATCTACGGACCGGTGCGGCGCATCTGATTCTGTTTTTCCTGGTAGAGACTCCCCGCTTCATCCTCTCGAGTTTCTCAGACCACCACGGCAAGGTAAGAACTTCTTTGGTCTTCCTCAAAGGCATCGATGAGGCGCAAGCGTCTCTGACTGCTTGCGTGTACGAATTTAAAGTTTTATTAATTTGCTCTATTGTGTCTAATTTGTCTATTTCTATTTTGTTTATTTTGTGTTCTAGCATTAATTGGCTGAGTTTCTCACGAAACTCAGACCAATTCGCCTTTTTAGTATTATATATTCTGGTTGTTCTGTCTATTTTGATGCCTTTGGACCTCTTCAGTTTGATATTAAATACAATGCCGTTGTGATCCGAGCTCGTGAGGCCCTCGTCGACTCTCCAGTCGTCTACCAAGTCCAACAGATCAGTAGAGCACGCCGTGATATCCACGAAGCTGCTGTAGCGCCTTCCCCCTCTAATCGTGTCGAAGGTCGGAATTTCCCCTGCGTTGAGTATGTTCAGATTCAGCTCATCGAGGACTTCAGACACTTCTTCGCCCCTACTGTCGATGGTCAGGCTTCCCCACCAGGTACTCTTTGCGTTGACATCTCCTCCAATAATCAACATCCTGGGACCTACCACTCCCTCAACACGTTTGAGGTGCTCCAGGTACGGTCCCACTGGCTGGTCCGGTTCGAAGTACAGAGAGACGAGCGTAATCGTCCAGGCACTGGTCCTTATCCCCACCACGGTGATGTTGTTCGTGGTGAGTTCCGGGTACTGTGTGACCGTGAGGTCGTTATCGAAGACCGCTATTGCGGCCTTGACAGTCCCACTTCCGGGATCAGTGCTCTGGAAGACACGCACGCCCCTGCGGTCCTTGACAACCTTAGCCCCGCCGACGTATGGTTCTTGGAGGAGAGCAACGGCGACTCCGCGCTTCGCGGATTCTAATAGAAGCTCGTCTGTCGCCAACTTTTTCCGCTGGAGGTTGGCCTGAACCACCTTATAGGGGTTTGGGTTTCCTTGGGTGCCCTTAGCAATACGCTACTGTAGATCTGGCCACGTCGTCCCATTTTCTCCGCACGGGGCAATCCACGCTGAAGGCGTTATGCTGTGCGCTGTGTTCTGCCTTCGCCCTCGTACAGTTTCGGCAGACGGGTGCTGCTCCTGAGAGCCAGTCTGCACACTCTGCCCTCATGTGGGGACCGCCACAGTGGCTACACAGGTCCGCGGGCTCCTTGCAGAGCCGCTTTCCGTGCCCGAAGCCTAAACAGCGCGTGCACTGGATCAGTGGGGACTGATCCTCGATCCTGACGCGCTGCAGGTCGATGTGCACGGTCCCCAGCTCTAAAGCCCGTCGCCAGATGGTAGGCGAGACGCTGACTATGACGTGACCAATGTGCGGGTTCCGCGTCCTTCTTCGGTAGCGGATCTCAACTCGGTTTTCCTCACTGTCGAGGCCGCTGAAAATACCCCTGTTCTGGTTTCTGAGGGCTTTAATGACGTCCTCTTCGGTATTTACAACCAGGACGTTCCTCAGTATCAGCAACGGGTCCTTATTTTTAACTTCCTCGACAGTGAGGTCGACTCCTTCCCGCTGTAGCCTGCTCTTCATTCTGGACCTCTCTTCCTGGGTCTCAAAGCCCATAATTATCTTCCGGTCCTTAGCCTTACGGACTTTTTCAACGGTGATCCATCCCTCTTTGGCATCTGCCGCCTCCCGGATCCTGCCAAGGACCTGGTCTCCTGTCTCTTTTTCGTCCTTTGAGGTCACTACCACCGAGTGCAACGTACTACGTCGTGGTAGTGACATCATTGGGCGTGTTGCGGCCACACTCGCGTAGGTTCCTTTATCCAGGATTTCGTGTTGCTTGTCGATTTTTGTCTTGAGCTCCTCTATCGTTTTTGTGTTTTCTGCCAAGACCCTTTTGTGCTCCTCCATTGCGGAGAGGATCTTGTCTGTGGCAGATTGATCGAGGGCTGTTAGCAAGGTTTCGGCAGGCTTTGGGTCTGTCACTGTCACCTCCACCGCCGGCCCCTCCTTGGTCAGTTGCCTCCTCTTGGCCGCCTTCAGGTCCACCTCGGACTCTTTCACCAACTGGTATAGCCTTTCGGTGGCTTCAGTTATTGCCGTCTTTATTTCCGTTTTTGTGTTACGCGAGTTGCCGAGGTGAAGCTTTGCCTTTGTCAGGCAAGCCTTCGCCTCGGCAGTTCGGTCGGCGAATTTAACCTTTGGCGGCGAGCCCGCTGATTTACCCTCCTGTGTCAGTGAGGGTTTTGTTTTTGTTTTTGCAGGGCCGGCCTGCGACGTCGTCTCTGATGTAGAGGGGGTAGGGGCGGGGGTGGGGGCGTTGGTGGGGGAGGCTTTTGTCGCCTCCCAGTCGCTAATGCTTCGCCTGACGCTTGGGGGCACTGCCCCGGGTCTCAATGGAGACTTCTCCGCATCGACTTTTTTGACTGGAGTCCTATGTCCGAACATTTTCCTTGGGGGGTACGCGTCAAATTTGTGTAAACTTAGAATTTAATTCGTCAATAGGGACGATAAAAATAAAATAAAACGTGTCAAAAAGGTGCAAATGCGAAACAAAAGTGCACAAGCGTCTTAACCTTAAAACTATGGTAGAGCTTCAACAGAAGTCTCCACCGGGTCTCTACGCTAAGTTGCACAGCTCTGTGCAGTCAGTAAGGGGCCGTACCTAGGCCTTAATGTCGGTTTTGAGCAAAAAATTTTTAATAAAAACCTACTTTTTTGGCTCTTCTTCTGAGTGGCTCTATGTAGAGTCACTTTGACCCGTTCAGCAGATAGAGCCCGCCGAGCCAGACTCAACAATACCAAACACGGGGTACCTAGCCCTAGGGGTCCCGGAGCAAACGCAGTCCAAAAGTTCCGGTTTCAATCCAAGATGGCGGCCGGAACTTGGTTAAAGCCAGATTACTCCGCAACCACTGGACCGAATTTCCCCGTGCTTGGGCCTATTTTGACGAGCTCGACGAGGTCTATGCGCCGAAAGACTTTTCAGGCCGAAATTTTTTCAGGTCCTGAAAAAGCCTGAAAACCAGCTCACACGCAAGGGCAGCAGTAGCCTATACCCAGAGAGCAAACCCCGCCGCTCTGCGACCCTCCGTTGCTGAGATATGGCTGTTTCAAATTCTGCCAAGATGGCGGCGCAACTGTCAAAGTGGAACTTTGACAGGTAATATCTCAGCTTTGGGTGGCCACAGAAACACCGAGTTTGGGCTCTCCTGGCTTGGCCCAACACACCCCCTCGTGCGAGACGGTTTTCAGGATCCTGAAAATTCTCAGCTCTAAAACGCCTGAAAACTGTTGCGCCCTACAGAGCCTGCCCCGACTGGCAACACTGTGAAAACGGCAGCTCTCTACGACGACCGAGTCCGGAGCTACGTAGGCTTGAAGTTTTCCAAGATGGCCGCCTAGCTGTCAAATGACCACTTTAAGTGGCTGTAACTCCGCGACCGTTTATCGGAGAGAGCTGCGGTTTCGGATGCAGAGTCGGGACCGACCTCCTGCGTACGCCCAGAGAGGTTTCAGTGCTGAAAAAACTTAGGCCTGAAAAACTCCTGAAAACAATTTTAAGCGAAGGAGTGTACAAAACTACAACTAACACTAAAAATCCCAGCTTCGCCAGCCCAGCGGATCCCGAGATAAAGCTCGTTAAAAGTTAATACCTAAAAAACCAAATTCCTGAAAAAGCTAAAAAGACGCAATTTTAAAGATATATGGCCCTTGTTTGGGCTTGTAGGGGACCCAATAGACTTATTGGACCCAGTCCTGGTGTCAAAATTTGCTGTTTTCTATTAAATTTAGAATTATTAGAGAAAAAGATGAAAAATTCGATATCTCCGGATCCACTGGACGGAAAAATCTGGGAAAAATGTCAAAAATAGCTCTAATACCGGGCTATACAATAAAATAGGCAGCGCTGCAGAAAACATATATTGCCGACTAAATTTTTACAAAAATGTGTATTTTCTGTTAATCTTCTTATAATTTAAAAACTACTTTACTTAAAAATCTAAAACTTAGAGTCTCTATTCAGTCAATTAGCGCGCACAGGACTGCAGTTGAAAATTTCAAAATTTTGAACTCCCTCAGGAGTTATAGGGGTCAGAAGTTTCAATTTTCTAATTATTATAGTTAAAAAACTATATGTCTTAAAATTTTTCTTACTTTGGATTATAAGTCCTTCCAATGGCCTCTTGTATGCTGCAAATTTTCGGATCGCTAGCTCTGCGTTTTCAGGTTTTCAGCACCACGCGGTTTTTGTTTTTTTGACGATTTCTCTGGATCGGTGTGCCGGAAAATTCCGGGGCTGCTACCGCCGTGTAGGGGCTCCTAAGGCGCACCCAACGGTGTGCCGCAAGGTGTGTGTCGTCGCGACAAAAAGCGAGATTTTTGGGTTTGAAGGTATTATAACCTCCAAATTCCCACTTTTTCAGCTGTCACTTTTTTCACAGAACTTTGCGGCTAAAACTAAAGACACAGCCGTGTGCACCGCGCTAATGCGCAACTTTTGACACTTCACTTTTTAAAATCCGATCACAAAAAACCACTTTTCTGAATTTTTTAATGCGGAGCGATACAAAAAACGATCTGATCGTCACAAGGGCTGCGGGGGAACTGGGTTAGGTTAGGTTAGGTTAGGTTAGGTTAGGTTGGGGTGCCCTCCTCCCGGGCACGAGTGTCATCTGCTACGCGGACGACACTCTTCTCACTGCCCGGGGGAAGAACTTTGGGGAGGCGGCCTGTCTGGCATCGGCTGGCGGGTCCTTGGTGGCGGGGAGGATCCGCCGCCTGGGGTTGAGGGTGGCGCTGAACAAGACCGAGGCCGTGTTCTTCCACGGGCCTCGGCAGCGCTGCCCTCCAGACGCCCACATAGCCGTGGAGGGCGCCAGAGTGGAGGTCCGGCCCCAGATGAAATATCTGGGCCTGGTGCTGGACAGCAGGTGGCGCTTCGGGCCGCACTTCAGCGGTCTGTCGACGCGCCTGCTGAAGGCCGCCGACGCCCTGTCGTGGCTCCTCCCCAACCTGGGAGGTCCCAGCGCACGATGCCGGCGTCTGTATGCCGGCATCCTGCGGAGCATGGCCCTTTACGGGGCCCCCATCTGGGCGGACTCCCTTCATAGAAGGGAGAATGCCACCGCTATCCGCAGGCCGCAACGGGCCATTGCACAGCGGGTGGCGAGGGCCTACCGCTCGGTGGGCTTCTCGGCGGCGTGCGCTCTGGCCGGCACCCCCCCTTGGGAACTCGAGGCGTGGGTGCTCGCCAGAGTGTACGAGTGGACGGCGCGTCGAAGGGCGATGGGGGAGCGCCCCGTCGCGGAAGAGCGGGAGGCAGTACGGCGGGAGGCGAGGGACGCCATTGTCGTCCATTGGACGGACGACCTCGCTACCGCCACCTTTGGACGTCGGACGCTGGACGCGCTCGGTCCAGTCCTGAGAGACTGGCTCGGGCGGCGACACGGTTTCCTCTCTTTCCGTCTGGTCCAGGTGCTGTCAGGGCACGGCTGCTTTGGCTCGCACCTGCACAGGATCGGGAGGGAGGAGACCCCAGCGTGCCACGACTGCGGCGCGGCGGAGGACACGGCGCAGCACACCCTTGAGGTCTGCCCGGCTTGGTCTGGGCCGCGCCGCAGTCTGACTGCGGAGATCGGTCTGGACCTCTCGCTTCCCAGCGTAGTACGTTCCATGCTGGGGAGCGAGGGATCTTGGGCTGCGGTCGCCTCCTTTTGCGAGGATGTCATTTCGCAAAAGGAGGAAGCGGAGCGCGCGCGGGAGGATGACCCTCTCGCTGCGCCGCTCCGTAGGCGAAGAAGAGGTCGGAGAAGACGTCAACTTTTCCCTCCTCGTGGTGGTGATGGGCGGGCGACAGGCGCGGGGGCGCCTCCGCCCGCATTGCACTCCACACCACCTCCGCCGGACATTCCCGACCCTCCCCCCATGGGGAGGACGTGAGGGGCCCGCCGCGAAGGCGGGCGATCGTCGGAGGGGCACTGGAAGTAAAGGCTATGCCGGTTTCCCAGTGCCCTTCCACTCAGACGATGCGGGAATGCCGCTGGGTTGTTTTAGTGGGTATACCGGGCTAGCCCGGGGAGTCCCACATAGCCCCCCATTCCCCCAAATGGGCGGGTATGCGTAATTGCATTTTTTCCCAGCGCAAAAAAAAAAAAAAAAAAAAAAAAAAAAGGTTAGGTTGGGGTGGGGTGCGTGGTCAGAAACCTCCTCGTGTGCCCGGTGGCTGCTGGTCCCTTATGGATACGTCCGGGGGGAACAGCAGTTGCTCGGGCCGGTGCACCCTGGGCACGGGCAATAGCTTCTGAGCTCCCGGAGGCTATTGTCTGTGGCGAATTCTGACCATGGGGGGGGGTGGCCAGTTGGCCATGGGAGGGAGGGCTCTTCCCCGCCCTCTCATCTAGGAGAGGGCATGGTGGAACGAGCCTTGTAGGGGCGACGGGTTTGTCAGCTGGCAATAGCCGGCTGACGAACCCGTGCTGCGGAGGACGCGGCGCGGCACACCCTTGGGTATTGACGGCTCAGTCTGGGCCGCGCCGCGGTCTGATTGCGGGGATCGGCCGGGGCCTCTCGCTTCCCGGCGTGTTGCGTTCCGTTCCCCAGGGCGGAGCGCGCCGCGCTGGGAGGCGAGGGATCTTGGGCTGCGGTCGCCTCCTTTTGCGAGAACGTAATCGCAAAGGGAGGCGGCGGAGCGCGCGCGGGAGGATGGCCCTCTCGCTGCGCCTCTGTGGGCGAGGAGGAGGTCGGAGCGGAAACCGGCTTTCCCTCCTCGTGGTGGTGTGGGCGGGCGGCAGGCGCGGGGGGGGCGCCTCCGCCCGCGTTGCACTCCACACCACCTCTGCGGGTCATTCCGAGCCTCCCCCGATGGGGAGGACGTGCTAGGCCCGCCGCGGTTAAGGCGGGCGATCGTCGGAGGGGTACTGGAGGTAAAGGCTATGCCGGTTTCCCAGTGCCCTTCCACTCAGACGATGCGGGAATGCCGCTGGGTTGTTTTAGTGGGTATACCGGGCTAGCCCGGGGAGTCCCACATAGCCCCCCATTCCCCCAAATGGGCGTGGTATGCGTAATTGCATTTTTTCCCAGCGCAAAAAAAAAAAAAAAAAAAAAAAAAAAAAAAAGGTTAGGTTGGGGTGGGGGACTACCCCACAGTGCTTACGTCCTCGTCGTGTCCCCTGGAAACGACCCAGTCCTGACCACCGTAACGGAGTGGCAGGCTGGGCTCGGCCAAAGTGCACTGTGCTTCGTAGCAATCAAATTCTGTCTTGCGTGCTGCGATACTGTTGGAGACCATGTCTCACACACCGCGGGACGCCCTCGGGCGTTTCCTTAAACCAAAAGGCCCTTCTCAGGGCCAACCAAAAGGCCCTTCTCAGGGCCAACCAAAAGGCCCTTCTCAGGGCCAACCAAAAGGCCCTTCTCAGGGCCAACCAAAAGGCCCTTCTCAGGGCCAATCTGACGCCTCGGCGTCTGAAGCCAGCCGCGCGCCGTCTGCGGCGAGCTTCTTCGTGGGAGTTGAGTCGATGTCGGATGATTCTGCAGATGAGTCCGTCACCTCACTCGCATCCGATGCGGGCATGTCCCGGTCTATGTCGCGCAAGCGCGGGTTTAGAAAGGAGGGGTCTGGAGGTTCTTCGGCGTCGGGGTCGGCCAAGTCAAGGGCCAAGAAGCCCGCGATAGCCGCGGACTCCCACGTCGTGGGCCTTGCGGACGCTCAACGCCAGCTAGACCTGGCTCGGCGGGAGCAGCTCCAGCAGGAGCTGGAGGAGCGGGTCGCCGCTAAGGAGCAGCGGGCGCGTAACGCCCGGGCCAAGTCCGGGTACGGCGCGTCCCGCGTGCTGTACGCCGACCATTCATTGGCCGAACTGGCGCGGATGGCGGAGGAGGACGAGGAGGAGATAGCGGAGGTCGCCTCCAAGTCCTCGAACCTGAAAGGGACCTTCCAGAAGGCCCTCAAATGCCGTGCGGCGAGCATGCGCGGCATCATTGAGGAGCTGGTTCGAAGGAAGGCGACCGATGAGACGCAGCAACTGCAGGCGAGGGTCGATCGCCTGCAGTTGGAGGTCAGCCAGCTGCATCAGAAGCTGGCCGACGCCACCGCCCGGCCAAGCCAGGCCGCACCACCGCCTGCTGTGGAGGCCCCCTCCTCCAACCTAGAGGACACAATCCGAAAGGTTGTAATGGAGGAGCGGGCCTTCACTAGAGCCTGCTTAGCAGGCATTGAGGACCGGCTCCTGCCGGAGAAGCGCCAGCGACCGCCACTTGCGGCGGATGGGCGGCGAGAGCCAGAGCCGGGGCCGTCCTCGCAAGGGGAGGACGCCCTTCTCCCTTCCACCACTCCGTCCAACGGTTGGACCGAGGTGGTCGGGAAGGGTAAAGGCAGGGGCAAAAAGACCCACCGTCCCGCCACCGTACCCCCTTCCGCCGCGCCTTCCGGCCAGTCGCAGACGTCCGGAAAGGGAGAGGGGAAGGGGAAGGGAAAGGGCAAAAGGGCGGCGCAGGCCGCCTCTGCCACCACCCCCGCCGCGTCAACCCCCAGCCAGCCGCAGACTGGCGGGGGTAAGGGGAAGGGGAGAGGGAGAGGGGGGAAAAAACTCACCCCCCCAAAGACCGCAGCCGTCGTGGTGACGCTCACCGCAGAGGCTGTGGCGCGGGGCGAGACGTACGCGTCTATTCTGATGCGGGCGCGTACCAACGCTGATCCCACCCAATTGGGGATCAGCAAAGTCTCGTGCCGGCGGACCCAAACCGGGGCTCGAATCTTCGAGTTCCCGGGGGCGGAGGGCAGCGCCAGCGCTGACCTCTTCGCAGCCAAGCTGCGGGAGGTCATCGCGGACGCAGCGCAGGTGGCTCGCCCGGTGAAGACGGCGGCCTTGGAGGTGACCGACCTCGACGATTCGGTCACCAAAGAGGAGGTGGTGGCGGCGGTCGCAGCGATCGGGGGCTGCAGCGTCGCAGCGGTGAAAGGCCGGGACATCAGACCCGGCCGCGGTGGCATGGGCACCATTCGGCTCGAGTGCCCAGTCGCCGCCGCCAAGGCCGTCCTCGAAAAGGGACGGCTGTGTGTGGGCTTCAGCTCGGGTGCAGTCCGGGCACTTGCGGAGCATACTCTGCGGTGCTACAGGTGCTTCGGCACCGGACACACCCGGCCCCTCTGTCCGTCCACGGTCGACAGGACGGACAGCTGCTACCGCTGCGGCAAGGACGGCCACAAATCCGCCTCCTGCACGGTCGCTGCACCGCGCTGTGCAGTGTGTGCCGCCAGCGGCTGCCCGGCAGACCACATCATGAAGGGGAGGAATTGTAATCCTCCCCCCAAGAAGGGCAAAGTTCGGGCTCCAACAGGGCCCGCTGCTAGCACAGTCGTTCCCGTTGCGGGAACCTCGGTGGCTGCGGAGGAGGGGGGTGCGATGTCCGACTGATGGATAGGGACATCGAACATCGCATCCTCCAGACGAACACCAACCACTGCCGGGTGGCCCAGGATCTGCTGATGCAGACCATGGCTGAGTGGTTGGTGGACTTGGCGGTGGTCGCCGAGCCCTACTCGGTCCCCAGGAGTTGGCTGGGCGACCGGGACGGCCTGGTGGCAATGGTGGCGCGGTCTTCCACAGACTCCCCTCCCCTCTCGCTCTTAGAGAGGGGACCGGGATACGTGGCCGCCGCGTGGGGGGATGTGGCCCTAGTTGGGGTCTATTTCTCCCCAAACCGCCCTCTCTCAGACTTTGAGGACTTCCTGGAGGTCCTCACTGCAGTTGTGGGGAGGGCGGCACCGCGCCAGGTCGTCGTGTTAGGCGACCTAAACGCCAAGTCGGCGGCTTGGGGCAACCCGTCTGCCTCCTGTGACGTCCGGGGGCGCGCCGTTGAATTTTGGGCGACGTCGTGCGGTGTGTCCCTCCTCAACAGGGGGGCGGTCCACACGTGTGTGCGGCAACGGGGAGGGTCGGTGGTTGACGTCTCGTTCGCCACCCCCGTGCTAGCCGCACGCATCGTGAACTGGCGGGTGGAGATGGTGGAAACCTTGTCGGACCACCGATATGTGCGGTTCGACATCTCCACTCAGAGTCCCCGCGGGGAGATGGCCCGCTCCGGCAGGTCTCCCTTCCCCCGGTGGGCTCTCACTCGCCTGGACCGGGAGGCGGCCAGGGAGGCGGCCTTCCTCCAGGACTGGCTGTCGCCCCCTGTTGGGGCCCTGGACGTCGACGTCGACGCCGCAGCGGTCCGGCTCAGGGGATCCCTGACCGAGGTGTGCAACTCCAGCATGCCTCGCTCTCGCCGTCCGCCCCCCCGTCGCGCCGTCTATTGGTGGACGGAGGAACTGGCGGGGCTCCGTGCCGCCTGTGTGGCGGCCAGAAGGGCCTACATGCGGAGCCGTCGGCGCAGCGTCCGTAGTCAGGCAGACGAGGACCGCCTCTACGCCTCGTACAGAGAGGCGAAAACGGTCCTCGGGACGGCTATGTACGCTGCCATGGACTCGGCGGGAGCCGAGATGCTGGAGAGTCTCGACAGGGATCCGTACGGGAGGCCATACAAGGCGGCGCGGAACAAGCTGCGCCCCCATGGTCCCCCACTGACGGAAACCCTTGAGCCGGCATTGTTGGATGGGGTGGTCCAGTCCCTGTTTCCGCGCAGGACCGACTTCGCCCCACCAACGATGGACCCCCCGCAGGGTGCGGCCTCACCGGAGGAAGAGGTCCCTCCGGTGACTGCGGACGAGCTCCACGCGGTAGTCGTAGGCCTCCGCGCCAAAAAGACGGCCCCTGGACCGGATGGTGTTCCGGCACGGGTGGTGGCCATAGCTGCCACTCAAATGGAGGACAGGTTTCGGGACCTTTTCAGCGCGTGCTTGACGGCTGGAAGGTTCCCGAAACTTTGGAAGGAGGGGCGGCTGTGCCTCCTCCGTAAAGAGGGACGCCCGATCGATTCCCCCTCGGCGTACCGGCCCATCGTCCTTCTCGATGAGGTCGGTAAAATGTTCGAGGGGATCATTGCCTGCCGGCTCAACAGCCATCTGCGGAGGGAGGGGCCGGACCTGTCGGACGCCCAGTTCGGTTTCCGACGGGGCCGGTCCACCATCGACGCCCTGGCCCTACTGAAGGCCCAGGTGAAGGAGGCGGCGGAGGCGGGGGACGGAGTATTGGCGGTGTCATTCGACATAGCCAACGCCTTCAACTCCGTCCCCCACTCGACTATATTGGAGGCACTCCGGTATCACGGAGTGCCCCAGTACTTGAGGGGCCTCCTGGCCAGCTACTTGGAGGACCGCGAGGTCCTCCTTGTGGACAAAATGGCCAGGTTGAGGCGATATGGCGCGGAGTCCGGTGTTCCACAGGGGTCCGTGCTGGGGCCCACCCTGTGGAACATTGGGTTCGATTGGCTCCTGCGGGGGGCCCTCCTCCCGGGCACGAGTGTCATCTGCTACGCGGACGACACTCTTCTCACTGCCCGGGGGAAGAACTTTGGGGAGGCGGCCTGTCTGGCATCGGCTGGCGGGTCCTTGGTGGCGGGGAGGATCCGCCGCCTGGGGTTGAGGGTGGCGCTGAACAAGACCGAGGCCGTGTTCTTCCACGGGCCTCGGCAGCGCTGCCCTCCAGACGCCCACATAGCCGTGGAGGGCGCCAGAGTGGAAGTCCGGCCCCAGATGAAATATCTGGGCCTGGTGCTGGACAGCAGGTGGCGCTTCGGGCCGCACTTCAGCGGTCTGTCGACGCGCCTGCTGAAGGCCGCCGACGCCCTGTCGTGGCTCCTCCCCAACCTGGGAGGTCCCAGCGCACGATGCCGGCGTCTGTATGCCGGCATCCTGCGAAGCATGGCCCTTTACGGGGCTCCCATCTGGGCGGACTCCCTTCATAGAAGGGAGAATGCCACCGCTATCCGCAGGCCGCAACGGGCCATTGCACAGCGGGTGGCGAGGGCCTACCGCTCGGTGGGCTTCTCGGCGGCGTGCGCTCTGGCCGGCACCCCCCCTTGGGAACTCGAGGCGTGGGTGCTCGCCAGAGTGTACGAGTGGACGGCGCGCCGAAGGGCGATGGGGGAGCGCCCCGTCGCGGAAGAGCGGGAGGCAGTACGGCGGGAAGCGAGGGACGCCATTGTCGTCCATTGGACGGACGACCTCGCTACCGCCACCTTTGGACGTCGGACGCTGGACGCGCTCGGTCCAGTCCTGAGAGACTGGCTCGGGCGGCGACACGGTTTCCTCTCTTTCCGTCTGGTCCAGGTGCTGTCAGGGCACGGCTGCTTTGGCTCGCACCTGCACAGGATCGGGAGGGAGGAGACCCCAGCGTGCCACGACTGCGGCGCGGCGGAGGACACGGCGCAGCACACCCTTGAGGTTTGCCCGGCTTGGTCTGGGCCGCGCCGCAGTCTGATTGCGGAGATCGGCCGGGACCTCTCGCTTCCCAGCGTGGTACGTTCCATGCTGGGGAGCGAGGGATCCTGGGCTGCGGTCGCCTCCTTTTGCGAGGATGTCATTTCGCAAAAAGAGGCGGCGGAGCGCGCGCGGGAGGATGACCCTCTCGCTGCGCCGCTCCGTAGGCGAAGAAGAGGTCGGAGAAGACGTCAGCTCTTCCCTCCTCGTGGTGGTGATGGGCGGGCGACAGGCGCGGGGGCGCCTCCGCCCGCATTGCACTCCACACCACCTCCGCCGGACATTCCCGACCCTCCCCCCATGGGGAGGACGTGAGGGGCCCGCCGCGAAGGCGGGCGATCGTCGGAGGGGCACTGGAAGTAAAGGCTATGCCGGTTTCCCAGTGCCCTTCCACTCAGACGATGCGGGAATGCCGCTGGGTTGTTTTAGTGGGTATACCGGGCTAGCCCGGGGAGTCCCACATAGCCCCCCATTCCCCCAAATGGGCGGGTATGCGTAATTGCATTTTTTCCCAGCGCAAAAAAAAAAAAAAAAAAAAAAGGTTAGGTTGGGGTGGGGTGCGTGGTCAGAAACCTCCTCGTGTGCCCGGTGGCTGCTGGTCCCTTATGGATACGTCCGGGGGGAACAGCAGTTGCTCGGGCCGGTGCACCCTGGGCACGGGCAATAGCTTCTGAGCTCCCAGAGGCTATTGTCTGTGGCGAATTCTGACCATGGGGGGGTGGCCAGTTGGCCATGGGAGGGAGGGCTCTTCCCCGCCCTCTCATCTAGGAGAGGGTATGGTGGAACGAGCCTTGTAGGGGCGACGGGTTTGTCAGCTGGCAATAGCCGGCTGACGAACCCGTGCTGCGGAGGACGCGGCGCGGCACACCCTTGGGTATTGACGGCTCAGTCTGGGTCGCGCCGCGGTCTGATTGCGGGGATCGGCCGGGACCTCTCGCTTCCCGGCGTGTTGCGTTCCGTTCCCCAGACGGAGCGCGCCGCGCTGGGAGGCGAGGGATCTTGGGCTGCGGTCGCCTCCTTTTGCGAGGACGTAATCGCAAAGGGAGGCGGCGGAGCGCGCGCGGGAGGATGCCCTCTCGCTGCGCCTCTGTGGGCGAGGAGGAGGTCGGAGCGGAAACCGGCTTTCCCTCCTCGTGGTGGTGTGGGCGGGCGGCAGGCGCGGGGGGGGCGCCTCCGCCCGCGTTGCACTCCACACCACCTGCGGGACATTCGTGCGGGGCCCGCCGCGGTGAAGGCGGGCGATCGTCGGAGGGGTACTGGAGGTAAAGGCTATGCCGGTTTCCCAGTGCCCTTCCACTCAGACGATGCGGGAATGACGCTGGGTTGTTTTAGTGGGTATACCGGGCTAGCCCGGGGAGTCCCACATAGCCCCCCATTCCCCCAAATGGGCGTGGTATGCGTAATTGCATTTTTTCCCAGCGCAAAAAAAAAAAAAAAAAAAAAAAAAAAAAAAAAAAAAAAAAAAAAAAAGGTTAGGTTGGGGTGCGTGGTCAGAAACCTCCTCGTGTGCCCGGTGGCTGCTGGTCCCTTATGGATACGTCCGGGGGGAACAGCAGTTGCTCGGGCCGGTGCACCCTGGGCACGGGCAATAGCTTCTGAGCTCCCGGAGGCTATTGTCTGTGGCGAATTCTGACCATGGGGGGGTGGCCAGTTGGCCATGGGAGGGAGGGCTCTTCCCCGCCCTCTCATCTAGGAGAGGGCATGGTGGAACGAGCCTTGTAGGGGCGACGGGTTTGTCAGCTGGCAATAGACGGCTGACGAACCCGTGCTGCGGAGGACGCGGCGCGGCACACCCTTGGGTATTGACGGCTCAGTCTGGGCCGCGCCGCGGTCTGATTGCGGGGATCGGCCGGGGCCTCTCGCTTCCCGGCGTGTTGCGTTCCGTTCCCCAGGGCGGAGCGCGCCGCGCTGGGAGGCGAGGGATCTTGGGCTGCGGTCGCCTCCTTTTGCGAGAACGTAATCGCAAAGGGAGGCGGCGGAGCGCGCGCGGGAGGATGCCCTCTCGCTGCGCCTCTGTGGGCGAGGAGGAGGTCGGAGCGGAAACCGGCTTTCCCTCCTCGTGGTGGTGTGGGCGGGCGGCAGGCGCGGGGGGGGCGCCTCCGCCCGCGTTGCACTCCACACCACCTCTGCGGGACATTCGTGCGGGGCCCGCCGCGGTGAAGGCGGGCGATCGTCGGAGGGGTACTGGAGGTAAAGGCTATGCCGGTTTCCCAGTGCCCTTCCACTCAGACGATGCGGGAATGCCGCTGGGTTGTTTTAGTGGGTATACCGGGCTAGCCCGGGGAGTCCCACATAGCCCCCCATTCCCCCAAATGGGCGTGGTATGCGTAATTGCATTTTTTCCCAGCGCAAAAAAAAAAAAAAAAAAAAAAAAGGTTAGGTTAGGTTGGGGTGCGTGGTCAGAAACCTCCTCGTGTGCCCGGTGGCTGCTGGTCCCTTATGGATACGTCCGGGGGGAACAGCAGTTGCTCGGGCCGGTGCACCCTGGGCACGGGCAATAGCTTCTGAGCTCCCGGAGGCTATTGTCTGTGGCGAATTCTGACCATGGGGGGGTGGCCAGTTGGCCATGGGAGGGAGGGCTCTTCCCCGCCCTCTCATCTAGGAGAGGGCATGGTGGAACGAGCCTTGTAGGGGCGACGGGTTTGTCAGCTGGCAATAGCCGGCTGACGAACCCGTGCTGCGGAGGACGCGGCGCGGCACACCCTTGGGTATTGACGGCTCAGTCTGGGCCGCGCCGCGGTCTGATTGCGGGGATCGGCCGGGACCTCTCGCTTCCCGGCGTGTTGCGTTCCGTTCCCCAGGGCGGAGCGCGCCGCGCTGGGGGGCGAGGGATCTTGGGCTGCGGTCGCCTCCTTTTGCGAGAACGTAATCGCAAAGGGAGGCGGCGGAGCGCGCGCGGGAGGATGCCCTCTCGCTGCGCCTCTGTGGGCGAGGAGGAGGTCGGAGCGGATATGCCGGCTTTCCCTCCTCGTGGTGGTGTGGGCGGGCGGCAGGCGCGGGGGGGGCGCCTCCGCCCGCGTTGCACTCCACACCACCTGCGGGACATTCGTGCGGGGCCTGCCGCGGTGAAGGCGGGCGATCGTCGGAGGGGTACTGGAGGTAAAGGCTATGCCGGTTTCCCAGTGCCCTTCCACTCAGACGATGCGGGAATGCCGCTGGGTTGTTTTAGTGGGTATACCGGGCTAGCCCGGGGAGTCCCACATAGCCCCCCATTCCCCCAAATGGGCGTGGTATGCGTAATTGCATTTTTTCCCAGCGCAAAAAAAAAAAAAAAAAAAAAAAAAAAAAAAAAAAAAAAAAAAAAAAAAAAAAAAAGGTTAGGTTAGGTTGGGGTGCGTGGTCAGAAACCTCCTCGTGTGCCCGGTGGCTGCTGGTCCCTTATGGATACGTCCGGGGGGAACAGCAGTTGCTCGGGCCGGTGCACCCTGGGCACGGGCAATAGCTTCTGAGCTCCCGGAGGCTATTGTCTGTGGCGAATTCTGACCATGGGGGGGTGGCCAGTTGGCCATGGGAGGGAGGGCTCTTCCCCGCCCTCTCATCTAGGAGAGGGCATGGTGGAACGAGCCTTGTAGGGGCGACGAGTTTGTCAGCTGGCAATAGCCGGCTGACGAACCCGTGCTGCGGAGGACGCGGCGCGGCACACCCTTGGGTACTGACGGCTCAGTCTGGGCCGCGCCGCGGTCTGATTGCGGGGATCGGCCGGGGCCTCTCGCTTCCCGGCGTGTTGCGTTCCGTTCCCCAGGGCGGAGCGCGCCGCGCTGGGGGGCGAGGGATCTTGGGCTGCGGTCGCCTCCTTTTGCGAGAACGTAATCGCAAAGGGAGGCGGCGGAGCGCGCGCGGGAGGATGCCCTCTCGCTGCGCCTCTGTGGGCGAGGAGGAGGTCGGAGCGGAAACCGGCTTTCCCTCCTCGTGGTGGTGTGGGCGGGCAGCAGGCGCGGGGGGGGCGCCTCCGCCCGCGTTGCACTCCACACCACCTGCGGGACATTCGTGCGGGGCCCGCCGCGGTGAAGGCGGGCGATCGTCGGAGGGGTACTGGAGGTAAAGGCTATGCCGGTTTCCCAGTGCCCTTCCACTCAGACGATGCGGGAATGCCGCTGGGTTGTTTTAGTGGGTATACCGGGCTAGCCCGGGGAGTCCCACATAGCCCCCCATTCCCCCAAATGGGCGTGGTATGCGTAATTGCATTTTTTCCCAGCGCAAAAAAAAAAAAAAAAAAAAAAAAAAAAAAAAAAAAAAAAAAAAAAAAAAAAAAAAAAAGGTTAGGTTGGGGTGCGTGGTCAGAAACCTCCTCGTGTGCCCGGTGGCTGCTGGTCCCTTATGGATACGTCCGGGGGGAACAGCAGTTGCTCGGGCCGGTGCACCCTGGGCACGGGCAATAGCTTCTGAGCTCCCGGAGGCTATTGTCTGTGGCGAATTCTGACCATGGGGGGGTGGCCAGTTGGCCATGGGAGGGAGGGCTCTTCCCCGCCCTCTCATCTAGGAGAGGGTATGGTGGAACGAGCCTTGTAGGGGCGACGGGTTTGTCAGCTGGCAATAGCCGGCTGACGAACCCGTGCTGCGGAGGACGCGGCGCGGCACACCCTTGGGTATTGACGGCTCAGTCTGGGTCGCGCCGCGGTCTGATTGCGGGGATCGGCCGGGACCTCTCGCTTCCCGGCGTGTTGCGTTCCGTTCCCCAGGGCGGAGCGCGCCGCGCTGGGAGGCGAGGGATCTTGGGCTGCGGTCGCCTCCTTTTGCGAGGACGTAATCGCAAAGGGAGGCGGCGGAGCGCGCGCGGGAGGATGCCCTCTCGCTGCGCCTCTGTGGGCGAGGAGGAGGTCGGAGCGGATATGCCGGCTTTCCCTCCTCGTGGTGGTGTGGGCGGGCGGTAGGCGCGGGGGGGGCGCCTCCGCCCGCGTTGCACTCCACACCACCTGCGGGACATTCGTGCGGGGCCCGCCGCGGTGAAGGCGGGCGATCGTCGGAGGGGTACTGGAGGTAAAGGCTATGCCGGTTTCCCAGTGCCCCTCCACTCAGACGATGCGGGAATGCCGCTGGGTTGTTTTAGTGGGTATACCGGGCTAGCCCGGGGAGTCCCACATAGCCCCCCATTCCCCCAAATGGGCGTGGTATGCGTAATTGCATTTTTTCCCAGCGCAAAAAAAAAAAAAAAAAAAAAAAAAGGTTAGGTTAGGTTGGGGTGCGTGGTCAGAAACCTCCTCGTGTGCCCGGTGGCTGCTGGTCCCTTATGGATACGTCCGGGGGGAACAGCAGTTGCTCGGGCCGGTGCACCCTGGGCACGGGCAATAGCTTCTGAGCTCCCGGAGGCTATTGTCTGTGGCGAATTCTGACCATGGGGGGGTGGCCAGTTGGCCATGGGAGGGAGGGCTCTTCCCCGCCCTCTCATCTAGGAGAGGGCATGGTGGAACGAGCCTTGTAGGGGCGACGAGTTTGTCAGCTGGCAATAGCCGGCTGACGAACCCGTGCTGCGGAGGACGCGGCGCGGCACACCCTTGGGTACTGACGGCTCAGTCTGGGCCGCGCCGCGGTCTGATTGCGGGGATCGGCCGGGGCCTCTCGCTTCCCGGCGTGTTGCGTTCCGTTCCCCAGGGCGGAGCGCGCCGCGCTGGGGGGCGAGGGATCTTGGGCTGCGGTCGCCTCCTTTTGCGAGAACGTAATCGCAAAGGGAGGCGGCGGAGCGCGCGCGGGAGGATGCCCTCTCGCTGCGCCTCTGTGGGCGAGGAGGAGGTCGGAGCGGAAACCGGCTTTCCCTCCTCGTGGTGGTGTGGGCGGGCAGCAGGCGCGGGGGGGGCGCCTCCGCCCGCGTTGCACTCCACACCACCTGCGGGACATTCGTGCGGGGCCCGCCGCGGTGAAGGCGGGCGATCGTCGGAGGGGTACTGGAGGTAAAGGCTATGCCGGTTTCCCAGTGCCCTTCCACTCAGACGATGCGGGAATGCCGCTGGGTTGTTTTAGTGGGTATACCGGGCTAGCCCGGGGAGTCCCACATAGCCCCCCATTCCCCCAAATGGGCGTGGTATGCGTAATTGCATTTTTTCCCAGCGCAAAAAAAAAAAAAAAAAAAAAAAAAAAAAAAAAAAAAAAGGTTAGGTTAGGTTGGGGGGGGGTGGGGTGCGTGGTCAGAAACCTCCTCGTGTGCCCGGTGGCTGCTGGTCCCTTATGGATACGTCCGGGGGGAACAGCAGTTGCTCGGGCCGGTGCACCCTGGGCACGGGCAATAGCTTCTGAGCTCCCGGAGGCTATTGTCTGTGGCGAATTCTGACCATGGGGGGGGTGGCCAGTTGGCCATGGGAGGGAGGGCTCTTCCCCGCCCTCTCATCTAGGAGAGGGCATGGTGGAACGAGCCTTGTAGGGGCGACGGGTTTGTCAGCTGGCGATAGCCGGCTGACGAACCCGTGCTGCGGAGGACGCGGCGCGGCACACCCTTGGGTATTGACGGCTCAGTCTGGGCCGCGCCGCGGTCTGATTGCGGGGATCGGCCGGGGCCTCTCGCTTCCCGGCGTGTTGCGTTCCGTTCCCCAGGGCGGAGCGCGCCGCGCTGGGAGGCGAGGGATCTTGGGCTGCGGTCGCCTCCTTTTGCGAGAACGTAATCGCAAAGGGAGGCGGCGGAGCGCGCGCGGGAGGATGCCCTCTCGTTGCGCCTCTGTGGGCGAGGAGGAGGTCGGAGCGGATATGCCGGCTTTCCCTCCTCGTGGTGGTGTGGGCGGGCGGCAGGCGCGGGGGGGGCGCCTCCGCCCGCGTTGCACTCCACACCACCTGCGGGACATTCCGAGCCTCCCCCAACGGGGAGGACGTGCAGGGCCCGCCGCGGTGAAGGCGGGCGATCGTCGGAAGGGTACTGGAGGTAAAGGCTATGCCGGTTTCCCAGTGCCCTTCCACTCAGACGATGCGGGAATGCCGCTGGGTTGTTTTAGTGGGTATACCGGGCTAGCCCGGGGAGTCCCACATAGCCCCCCATTCCCCCAAATGGGCGTGGTATGCGTAATTGCATTTTTTCCCAGCGCAAAAAAAAAAAAAAAAAAAAAAAAAAAAAAAAAAAAAAAAAAAAAGGTTAGGTTGGGGTGGGGTGCGTGGTCAGAAACCTCCTCGTGTGCCCGGTGGCTGCTGGTCCCTTATGGATACGTCCGGGGGGAACAGCAGTTGCTCGGGCCGGTGCACCCTGGGCACGGGCAATAGCTTCTGAGCTCCCGGAGGCTATTGTCTGTGGCGAATTCTGACCATGGGGGGGTGGCCAGTTGGCCATGGGAGGGAGGGCTCTTCCCCGCCCTCTCATCTAGGAGAGGGCATGGTGGAACGAGCCTTGTAGGGGCGACGGGTTTGTCAGCTGGCAATAGCCGGCTGACGAACCCGTGCTGCGGAGGACGCGGCGCGGCACACCCTTGGGTATTGACGGCTCAGTCTGGGCCGCGCCGCGGTCTGATTGCGGGGATCGGCCGGGGCCTCTCGCTTCCCGGCGTGTTGCGTTCCGTTCCCCAGGGCGGAGCGCGCCGCGCTGGGAGGCGAGGGATCTTGGGCTGCGGTCGCCTCCTTTTGCGAGAACGTAATCGCAAAGGGAGGCGGCGGAGCGCGCGCGGGAGGATGGCCCTCTCGCTGCGCCTCTGTGGGCGAGGAGGAGGTCGGAGCGGAAACCGGCTTTCCCTCCTCGTGGTGGTGTGGGCGGGCGGCAGGCGCGGGGGGGGCGCCTCCGCCCGCGTTGCACTCCACACCACCTCTGCGGGACATTCGTGCGGGGCCCGCCGCGGTGAAGGCGGGCGATCGTCGGAGGGGTACTGGAGGTAAAGGCTATGCCGGTTTCCCAGTGCCCTTCCACTCAGACGATGCGGGAATGCCGCTGGGTTGTTTTAGTGGGTATACCGGGCTAGCCCGGGGAGTCCCACATAGCCCCCCATTCCCCCAAATGGGCGTGGTATGCGTAATTGCATTTTTTCCCAGCGCAAAAAAAAAAAAAAAAAAAAAAAAAAAAAAGGTTAGGTTGGGGTGCGTGGTCAGAAACCTCCTCGTGTGCCCGGTGGCTGCTGGTCCCTTATGGATACGTCCGGGGGGAACAGCAGTTGCTCGGGCCGGTGCACCCTGGGCACGGGCAATAGCTTCTGAGCTCCCGGAGGCTATTGTCTGTGGCGAATTCTGACCATGGGGGGGTGGCCAGTTGGCCATGGGAGGGAGGGCTCTTCCCCGCCCTCTCATCTAGGAGAGGGCATGGTGGAACGAGCCTTGTAGGGGCGACGGGTTTGTCAGCTGGCAATAGCCGGCTGACGAACCCGTGCTGCGGAGGACGCGGCGCGGCACACCCTTGGGTATTGACGGCTCAGTCTGGGCCGCGCCGCGGTCTGATTGCGGGGATCGGCCGGGGCCTCTCGCTTCCCGGCGTGTTGCGTTCCGTTCCCCAGGGCGGAGCGCGCCGCGCTGGGAGGCGAGGGATCTTGGGCTGCGGTCGCCTCCTTTTGCGAGAACGTAATCGCAAAGGGAGGCGGCGGAGCGCGCGCGGGAGGATGCCCTCTCGCTGCGCCTCTGTGGGCGAGGAGGAGGTCGGAGCGGATATGCCGGCTTTCCCTCCTCGTGGTGGTGTGGGCGGGCGGCAGGCGCGGGGGGGGCGCCTCCGCCCGCGTTGCACTCCACACCACCTGCGGGACATTCGTGCGGGGCCTGCCGCGGTGAAGGCGGGCGATCGTCGGAGGGGTACTGGAGGTAAAGGCTATGCCGGTTTCCCAGTGCCCTTCCACTCAGACGATGCGGGAATGCCGCTGGGTTGTTTTAGTGGGTATACCGGGCTAGCCCGGGGAGCCCCACATAGCCCCCCATTCCCCCAAATGGGCGTGGTATGCGTAATTGCATTTTTTCCCAGCGCAAAAAAAAAAAAAAAAAAAAAAAAAAAAAAAAAAAAAAAAAAAAAAAAAAAAAGGTTAGGTTAGGGTAGGTTTTCCCCCTCGGCGTACCGGCCCATCGTCCTTCTCGACGAGGTCGGTAAAATGTTCGAGGGGATCATTGCCTGCCGGCTCAACAGCCACCTGCGGAGGGAGGGGCCGGACCTGTCGGACGCCCAGTTCGGTTTCCGACGGGGCCGGTCCACCATCGACGCCCTGGCCCTACTGAAGGCCCAGGTGAAGGAGGCGGCGGAGGCGGGGGACGGAGTATTGGCGGTGTCATTCGACATAGCCAACGCCTTCAACTCCGTCCCCCACTCGACTATATTGGAGGCACTCCGGTATCACGGAGTGCCCCAGTACTTGAGGGGCCTCCTGGCCAGCTACTTGGAGGACCGCGAGGTCCTCCTTGTGGACAAAATGGCCAGGTTGAGGCGGTATGGCGCGGAGTCCGGTGTTCCGCAGGGGTCCGTTCTGGGGCCCACCCTGTGGAACATTGGGTTCGATTGGCTCCTGCGGGGGGCCCTCCTCCCGGGCACGAGTGTCATCTGTTACGCGGACGACACTCTTCTCACTGCCCGGGGGAAGAACTTTGGGGAGGCGGCCTGTCTGGCATCGGCTGGCGGGTCCTTGGTGGCGGGGAGGATCCGCCGCCTGGGGTTGAGGGTGGCGCTGAACAAGACCGAGGCCGTGTTCTTCCACGGGCCTCGGCAGCGCTGCCCTCCAGACGCCCACATAGCCGTGGAGGGCGCCAGAGTGGAGGTCCGGCCCCAGATGAAATATCTGGGCCTGGTGCTGGACAGCAGGTGGCGCTTCGGGCCGCACTTCAGCGGTCTGTCGACGCGCCTGCTGAAGGCCGCCGACGCCCTGTCGTGGCTCCTCCCCAACCTGGGAGGTCCCAGCGCACGATGCCGGCGTCTGTATGCCGTCATCCTGCGAAGCATGGCCCTTTACGGGGCTCCCATCTGGGCGGACTCCCTTCATAGAAGGGAGAATGCCACCGCTATCCGCAGGCCGCAACGGGCCATTGCACAGCGGGTGGCGAGGGCCTACCGCTCGGTGGGCTTCTCGGCGGCGTGCGCTCTGGCCGGCACCCCCCCTTGGGAACTCGAGGCGTGGGTGCTCGCCAGAGTGTACGAGTGGACGGCGCGCCGAAGGGCGATGGGGGAGCGCCCCGTCGCGGAAGAGCGGGAGGCAGTACGGCGGGAGGCGAGGGACGCCATTGTCGTCCATTGGACGGACGACCTCGCTACCGCCACCTTTGGACGTCGGACGCTGGACGCGCTCGGTCCAGTCCTGAGAGACTGGCTCGGGCGGCGACACGGTTTCCTCTCTTTCCGTCTGGTCCAGGTGCTGTCAGGGCACGGCTGCTTTGGCTCGCACCTGCACAGGATCGGGAGGGAGGAGACCCCAGCGTGCCACGACTGCGGCGCGGCGGAGGACACGGCGCAGCACACCCTTGAGGTTTGCCCGGCTTGGTCTGGGCCGCGCCGCAGTCTGATTGCGGAGATCGGCCGGGACCTCTCGCTTCCCAGCGTAGTACGTTCCATGCTGGGGAGCGAGGGATCCTGGGCTGCGGTCGCCTCCTTTTGCGAGGATGTCATTTCGCAAAAGGAGGCGGCGGAGCGCGCGCGGGAGGATGACCCTCTCGCTGCGCCGCTCCGTAGGCGAAGAAGAGGTCGGAGAAGACGTCAGCTCTTCCCTCCTCGTGGTGGTGATGGGCGGGCGACAGGCGCGGGGGCGCCTCCGCCCGCATTGCACTCCACACCACCTCCGCCGGACATTCCCGACCCTCCCCCCATGGGGAGGACGTGAGGGGCCCGCCGCGAAGGCGGGCGATCGTCGGAGGGGTACTGGAGGTAAAGGCTATGCCGGTTTCCCAGTGCCCTTCCACTCAGACGATGCGGGAATGCCGCTGGGTTGTTTTAGTGGGTATACCGGGCTAGCCCGGGGAGTCCCACATAGCCCCCCATTCCCCCAAATGGGCGTGGTATGCGTAATTGCATTTTTTCCCAGCGCAAAAAAAAAAAAAAAAAAAAAAAAAAAAAAAAAAAAAAAAAAAAAAAAAAAAAAAAAAAAAAAAAAAAAAAAAAAAAAAAAAAAAAAAAAAAAAGGTTAGGTTAGGTTAGGTTAGGTTAGGTTAGGTTAGGTTAGGTTGGGTTGGGGTGCGTGGTCAGAAACCTCCTCGTGTGCCCGGTGGCTGCTGGTCCCTTATGGATACGTCCGGGGGGAACAGCAGTTGCTCGGGCCGGTGCACCCTGGGCACGGGCAATAGCTTCTGAGTTCCCGGAGGCTATTGTCTGTGGCGAATTCTGACCATGGGGGGGGTGGCCAGTTGGCCATGGGAGGGAGGGCTCTTCCCCGCCCTCTCATCTAGGAGAGGGCATGGTGGAACGAGCCTTGTAGGGGCGACGGGTTTGTCAGCTGGCAATAGCCGGCTGACGAACCCGTGCTGCGGAGGACGCGGCGCGGCACACCCTTGGGTATTGACGGCTCAGTCTGGGTCGCGCCGCGGTCTGATTGCGGGGATCGGCCGGGACCTCTCGCTTCCCGGCGTGTTGCGTTCCGTTCCCTATCACGGAGCGCGCCGCGCTGGGAGGCGAGGGATCTTGGGCTGCGGTCGCCTCCTTTTGCGAGAACGTAATCGCAAAGGGAGGCGGCGGAGCGCGCGCGGGAGGATGGCCCTCTCGCTGCGCCTCTGTGGGCGAGGAGGAGGTCGGAGCGGAAACCGGCTTTCCCTCCTCGTGGTGGTGTGGGCGGGCGGCAGGCGCGGGGGGGGGGCGCCTCCGCCCGCGTTGCACTCCACACCACCTCTGCGGGACATTCCGAGCCTCCCCCGATGGGGAGGACGTGCTAGGCCCGCCGCGGTTAAGGCGGGCGATCGTCGGAGGGGTACTGGAGGTAAAGGCTATGCCGGTTTCCCAGTGCCCTTCCACTCAGACGATGCGGGAATGCCGCTGGGTTGTTTTAGTGGGTATACCGGGCTAGCCCGGGGAGTCCCACATAGCCCCCCATTCCCCCAAATGGGCGTGGTATGCGTAATTGCATTTTTTCCCAGCGCAAAAAAAAAAAAAAAAAAAAAAAAAAAAAAAAAAAAAAAAAAAAAAAAAAAAAAAAAAAAAAAAAAAAAAAAAAAAAAAAAAAAAAAAAAAAAAAAAAGGTTAGGTTGGGTTAGGTTAGGTTAGGTTAGGTTAGGTTGGGGGTTGAGCCGGCACTGTTGGATGGGGTGGTCCAGTCCCTGTTTCCGCGCAGGACCGACTTCACCCCACCAACAATGGACCCCCCGCAGAGTGCGGCCTCACCGGAGGAAGAGGTCCCTCCGGTGACTGCGGACGAGCTCCACGCGGTAATCGTAGGCCTCCGCGCCAAAAAGACGGCCCCTGGACCGGATGGTGTTCCGGCACGGGTGGTGGCCATAGCCGCCACTCAAATGGAGGACAGGTTTCGGGACCTTTTCAGCGCGTGCTTGACGGCTGGAAGGTTCCCGAAACTTTGGAAGGAGGGGCGGCTGTGCCTCCTCCGTAAAGAGGGACGCCCGGTCGATTCCCCCTCGGCGTACCGGCCCATCGTCCTTCTCGATGAGGTCGGTAAAATGTTCGAGGGGATCATTGCCTGCCGGCTCAACAGCCATCTGCGGAGGGAGGGGCCGGACCTGTCGGACGCCCAGTTCGGTTTCCGACGGGGCCGGTCCACCATCGACGCCCTGGCCCTACTGAAGGCCCAGGTGAAGGAGGCGGCGGAGGCGGGGGACGGAGTATTGGCGGTGTCATTCGACATAGCCAACGCCTTCAACTCCGTCCCCCACTCGACTATATTGGAGGCACTCCGGTATCACGGAGTGCCCCAGTACTTGAGGGGCCTCCTGGCCAGCTACTTGGAGGACCGCGAGGTCCTCCTTGTGGACAAAATGGCCAGGTTGAGGCGGTATGGCGCGGAGTCCGGTGTTCCACAGGGGTCGGTCCTGGGGCCCACCCTGTGGAACATTGGGTTCGATTGGCTCCTGCGGGGGGCCCTCCTCCCGGGCACGAGTGTCATCTGCTACGCGGACGACACTCTTCTCACTGCCCGGGGGAAGAACTTTGGGGAGGCGGCCTGTCTGGCATCGGCTGGCGGGTCCTTGGTGGCGGGGAGGATCCGCCGCCTGGGGTTGAGGGTGGCGCTGAACAAGACCGAGGCCGTGTTCTTCCACGGGCCTCGGCAGCGCTGCCCTCCAGATGCCCACATAGCCGTGGAGGGCGCCAGAGTGGAGGTCCGGCCCCAGATGAAATATCTGGGCCTGGTGCTGGACAGCAGGTGGCGCTTCGGGCCGCACTTCAGCGGTCTGTCGACGCGCCTGCTGAGGGCCGCCGACGCCCTGTCGTGGCTCCTCCCCAACCTGGGAGGTCCCAGCGCACGATGCCGGCGTCTGTATGCCGGCATCCTGCGGAGCATGGCCCTTTACGGGGCCCCCATCTGGGCGGACTCCCTTCACAGAAGGGAGAATGCCACCGCTCTCCGCAGGCCTCAACGGGCCATTGCACAGCGGGTGGCGAGGGCCTACCGCTCGGTGGGCTTCTCGGCGGCGTGCGCTCTGGCCGGCACCCCCCCTTGGGAGCTCGAAGCGTGGGTGCTCGCCAGAGTGTACGAGTGGACGGCGCGCCGAAAGGCGATGGGGGAGCGCCCCGTCGCGGAAGAGCGGGAGGCAGTACGGCGGGAGGCGAGGGACGCCATTGTCGTCCATTGGACGGACGACCTTGCTACCGCCACCTTTGGACGTCGGACGCTGGACGCGCTCGGTCCAGTTCTGCGGGACTGGCTAAGGCGGCGACACGGTTTCCTCTCTTTCCGTCTGGTCCAGGTGCTGTCAGGGCACGGCTGCTTTGGCTCGCACCTGCACAGGATCGGGAGGGAGGAGACCCCAGCGTGCCACGACTGCGGCGCGGCGGAGGACACGGCGCAGCACACCCTTGAGGTTTGCCCGGCTTGGTCTGGGCCGCGCCGCAGTCTAATTGCGGAGATCGGCCGGGACCTCTCGCTTCCCAGCGTAGTACGTTCCATGCTGGGGAGCGAGGGATCTTGGGCTGCGGTTGCCTCCTTTTGCGAGGACGTCATTTCGCAAAAGGAGGCGGCGGAGCGCGCGCGGGAGGATGACCCTCTCGCTGCGCCACTCCGTAGGCGAAGAAGAGGTCGGAGAAGACGACAGCTTTTCCCTCCTCGTGGTGGTGATGGGCGGGCGACAGGCGCGGGGGCGCCTCCGCCCGCATTGCACTCCACACCACCTCCGCCGGACATTCCCGACCCTCCCCCCATGGGGAGGACGTGAGGGGCCCGCCGCGAAGGCGGGCGATCGTCGGAGGGGCACTGGAAGTAAAGGCTATGCCGGTTTCCCAGTGCCCTTCCACTCAGACGATGCGGGAATGCCGCTGGGTTGTTTTAGTGGGTATACCGGGCTAGCCCGGGGAGTCCCACATAGCCCCCCATTCCCCCAAATGGGCGGGTATGCGTAATTGCATTTTTTCCCAGCGCAAAAAAAAAAAAAAAAAAAAAAAAAAAAAAAAAAAAAAAAAAAAAAAAAAAAAAAAAGGTTAGGTTGGGGGACTACCCCACAGTGCTTACGTCCTCGTCGTGTCCCCTGGAAACGACCCAGTCCTGACCACCGTAACGGAGTGGCAGGCTGGGCTCGGCCAAAGTGCACTGTGCTTCGTAGCAATCAAATTCTGTCTTGCGTGCTGCGATACTGTTGGAGACCATGTCTCACACACCGCGGGACGCCCTCGGGCGTTTCCTTAAACCAAAAGGCCCTTCTCAGGGCCAACCAAAAGGCCCTTCTCAGGGCCAACCAAAAGGCCCTTCTCAGGGCCAACCAAAAGGCCCTTCTCAGGGCCAACCAAAAGGCCCTTCTCAGGGCCAATCTGACGCCTCGGCGTCTGAAGCCAGCCGCGCGCCGTCTGCGGCGAGCTTCTTCGTGGGAGTTGAGTCGATGTCGGACGATTCTGCAGATGAGTCCGTCAGCTCACTCGCATCCGATGCGGGCATGTCCGGGTCGATGTCGCGCAAGCGCGCATTTAGAAAGGAGGGGTCTGGAGGTTCTTCGGCGTCGGGGTCGGCCAAGTCAAGGGCCAAGAAGCCCGCGATAGCCGCGGACTCCCACGTCGTGGGCCTTGCTGACGCACAACGCCAGCTAGACCTGGCTCGGCGGGAGCAGCTCCAGCAGGAGCTGGAGGAGCGGGTCGCCGCTAAAGAGCAGCGGGCGCGTAACGCCCGGGCCAAGTCCGGGTACGGCGCGTCCCGCGTGCTGTACGCCGACCATTCATTGGCCGAACTGGCGCGGATGGCGGAAGAGGACGAGGAGGAGATAGCGGAGGTCGCCTCCAAGTCCTCGAACCTGAAGGGAACCTTCCAGAAGGCCCTCAAATGCCGTGCGGCGAGCATGCGCGGCATCATCGAGGAGCTCGTTAAAAGGAAGGCGACCGATGAGACGCAGCAACTGCAGGCGAGGGTCGATCGCCTGCAGTTGGAGGTCAGCCAGCTGCATCAGAAGCTGGCCGACGCCACCGCCCGGCCAAGCCAGGCCGCACCACCGCCTGCTGTGGAGGCCCCCTCCTCCAACCTAGAGGACATAATCCGAAAGGTTGTAATGGAGGAGCGGGCCTTCACTAGAGCCTGCATAGCAGGCATTGAGGACCGGCTCCTGCCGGAGAAGCGCCAGCGACCGCCACTTGCGGCGGATAGGCGGCGAGAGCCAGAGCCGGGGCCGTCCTCGCAAGGGGAGGACGCCCTTCTCCCTTCCACCACTCCGTCCAACGGTTGGACCGAGGTGGTCGGGAAGGGTAAAGGCAGGGGCAAAAAGACCCACCGTCCCGCCACCGTACTCCCTTCCGCCGCGCCTTCCGGCCAGTCACAGACGTCCGGAAAGGGGGAGGGGAAGGGGAAGGGAAAGGGCAAAAGGGCGGCGCAGGCCGCCTCTGCCACCACCCCCGCCGCGTCAACCCCCAGCCAGCCGCAGACTGGCGGGGGTAAGGGGAAGGGGAGAGGGAGAGGGGGGAAAAAACTCACCCCCCCAAAGACCGCAGCCGTCGTGGTGACGCTCACCGCAGAGGCTGTGGCGCGGGGCGAGACGTACGCGTCCATTCTGATGCGGGCGCGTACCAATGCTGATCCCACCCAATTGGGGATCAGCAAAGTCACCTGCCGGCGGACCCAAACCGGGGCTCGAATCTTCGAGTTCCCGGGGGCGGAGGGCAGCGCCAGCGCTGACCTCTTCGCAGCCAAGCTGCAGGAGGTCATCGCGGACGCAGCGCAGGTGGCTCGCCCGGTGAAGACGGCGGCCTTGGAGGTGACCGACCTCGACGATTCGGTCACCAAAGAGGAGGTGGTGGCGGCGGTCGCAGCGATCGGGGGCTGCAGCGTCGCAGCGGTGAAAGGCCGGGACATCAGACCCGGCCGCGGTGGCATGGGCACCATTCGGCTCGAGTGCCCAGTCGCCGCCGCCAAGGCCGTCCTCGAAAAGGGACGGCTGTGTGTGGGCTTCAGCTCGGGTGCAGTCCGGGCACTTGCGGAGCATACTCTGCGGTGCTACAGGTGCTTCGGCACCGGACACACCCGGCCCCTCTGTCCGTCCACGGTCGACAGGACGGACAGCTGCTACCGCTGCGGCAAGGACGGCCACAAATCCGCCTCCTGCACGGTCGCTACACCGCGCTGTGCAGTGTGTGCCGCCAGCGGCTGCCCGGCAGACCACATCATGAAGGGGAGGAATTGTAATCCTCCCCCCAAGAAGGGCAAAGTTCGGGCCCCAACAGGGCCCGCTGCTAGCACAGTCGTTCCCGTTGCGGGAACCTCGGTGGCTGCGGAGGAGGGGGGTGCGATGTCCGACTGATGGATAGGGACATCGAACATCGCATCCTCCAGACGAACACCAACCACTGCCGGGTGGCCCAGGATCTGCTGATGCAGACCATGGCTGAGTGGTTGGTGGACTTGGCGGTGGTCGCCGAGCCCTACTCGGTCCCCAGGAGTTGGCTGGGCGACCGGGACGGCCTGGTGGCAATGGTGGCGCGGTCTTCCACAGACTCCCCTCCCCTCTCGCTTTTAGAGAGGGGACCGGGATACGTGGCCGCCGCGTGGGGGGATGTGGCCCTAGTTGGGGTCTATTTCTCCCCAAACCGCCCTCTCTCAGACTTTGAGGACTTCCTGGAGGTCCTCACTGCAGTTGTGGGGAGGGCGGCACCGCGCCAGGTCGTCGTGTTAGGCGACCTAAACGCCAAGTCGGCGGCTTGGGGCAACCCGTCTGCCTCCTGTGACGTCCGGGGGCGCGCCGTTGAGTTTTGGGCGACGTCGTGCGGTGTGTCCCTCCTCAACAGGGGGGCGGTCCACACGTGTGTGCGGCAACGGGGAGGGTCGGTGGTTGACGTCTCGTTCGCCACCCCCGTGCTAGCCGCACGCATCGTGAACTGGCGGGTGGAGATGGTGGAAACCTTGTCGGACCACCGATATGTGCGGTTCGACATCTCCACTCAGAGTCCCCGCGGGGAGATGGCCCGCTCCGGCAGGTCTCCCTTCCCCCGGTGGGCTCTCACTCGCCTGGACCGGGAGGCGGCCAGGGAGGCGGCCTTCCTCCAGGACTGGCTGTCGCCCCCTGTTGGGGCCCTGGACGTCGACGTCGACGCCGCAGCGGTCCGGCTCAGGGGATCCCTGACCGAGGTGTGCAACTCCAGCATGCCTCGCTCTCGCCGTCCGCCCCCCCGTCGCGCCGTCTATTGGTGGACGGAGGAACTGGCGGGGCTCCGTGCCGCCTGTGTGGCGGCCAGAAGGGCCTACATGCGGAGCCGTCGGCGCAGCGTCCGTAGTCAGGCAGACGAGGACCGCCTCTACGCCTCGTACAGAGAGGCGAAAACGGTCCTCGGGACGGCTATGTACGCTGCCATGGACTCGGCGGGAGCCGAGATGCTGGAGAGTCTCGACAGGGATCCGTACGGGAGGCCATACAAGGCGGCGCGGAACAAGCTGCGCCCCCATGGTCCCCCACTGACGGAAACCCTTGAGCCGGCACTGTTGGATGGGGTGGTCCAGTCCCTGTTTCCGCGCAGGACCGACTTCGCCCCACCAACGATGGACCCCCCGCAGGGTGCGGCCTCACCGGATGAAGAGGTCCCTCCGGTGACTGCGGACGAGCTCCACGCGGTAGTCGTAGGCCTCCGCGCCAAAAAGACGGCCCCTGGACCGGATGGTGTTCCGGCACGGGTGGTGGCCATAGCCGCCACTCAAATGGAGGACAGGTTTCGGGACCTTTTCAGCGCGTGCTTGACGGCTGGAAGGTTCCCGAAACTTTGGAAGGAGGGGCGGCTGTGCCTCCTCCGTAAAGAGGGACGCCCGGTTGATTCCCCCTCGGCGTACCGGCCCATCGTCCTTCTCGATGAGGTCGGTAAAATGTTCGAGGGGATCATTGCCTGCCGGCTCAACAGCCATCTGCGGAGGGAGGGGCCGGACCTGTCGGACGCCCAGTTCGGTTTCCGACGGGGCCGGTCCACCATCGACGCCCTGGCCCTACTGAAGGCCCAGGTGAAGGAGGCGGCGGAGGCGGGGGACGGAGTATTGGCGGTGTCATTCGACATAGCCAACGCCTTCAACTCCGTCCCCCACTCGACTATATTGGAGGCACTCCGGTATCACGGAGTGCCCCAGTACTTGAGGGGCCTCCTGGCCAGCTACTTGGAGGACCGCGAGGTCCTCCTTGTGGACAAAATGGCCAGGTTGAGGCGGTATGGTGCGGAGTCCGGTGTTCCACAGGGGTCGGTCCTGGGGCCCACCCTGTGGAACATTGGGTTCGATTGGCTCCTGCGGGGGGCCCTCCTCCCGGGCACGAGTGTCATCTGCTACGCGGACGACACTCTTCTCACTGCCCGGGGGAAGAACTTTGGGGAGGCGGCCTGTCTGGCATCGGCTGGCGGGTCCTTGGTGGCGGGGAGGATCCGCCGCCTGGGGTTGAGGGTGGCGCTGAACAAGACCGAGGCCGTGTTCTTCCACGGGCCTCGGCAGCGCTGCCCTCCAGACGCCCACATAGCCGTGGAGGGCGCCAGAGTGGAGGTCCGGCCCCAGATGAAATATCTGGGCCTGGTGCTGGACAGCAGGTGGCGCTTCGGGCCGCACTTCAGCGGTCTGTCGACGCGCCTGCTGAAGGCCGCCGACGCCCTGTCGTGGCTCCTCCCCAACCTGGGAGGTCCCAGCGCACGATGCCGGCGTCTGTATGCCGGCATCCTGCGGAGCATGGCCCTTTACGGGGCCCCCATCTGGGCGGACTCCCTTCATCGAAGGGAGAATGCCACCGCTATCCGCAGGCCGCAACGGGCCATTGCACAGCGGGTGGCGAGGGCCTACCGCTCGGTGGGCTTCTCGGCGGCGTGCGCTCTGGCCGGCACCCCCCCTTGGGAACTCGAGGCGTGGGTGCTCGCCAGAGTGTACGAGTGGACGGCGCGCCGAAGGGCGATGGGAGAGCGCCCCGTCGCGGAAGAGCGGGAGGCCGTACGGCGGGAGGCGAGGGATGCCATCGTCGTCCATTGGACGGACGACCTCGCTACCGCCACCTTTGGCCGTCGGACGCTGGACGCGCTCGGTCCAGTTCTGCGGGACTGGCTCGGGCGGCGACACGGTTTCCTCTCTTTCCGTCTGGTTCAGGTGCTGTCAGGGCACGGCTGCTTTGGCTCGCACCTGCACAGGATCGGGAGGGAGGAGACCCCAGCGTGCCACGACTGCGGCGCGGCGGAGGACACGGCGCAGCACACCCTTGAGGTCTGCCCGGCTTGGTCTGGGCCGCGCCGCAGTCTGATTGCGGAGATCGGCCGGGACCTCTCGCTTCCCAGCGTAGTACGTTCCATGCTGGGGAGCGAAGGATCTTGGGCTGCGGTTGCCTCCTTTTGCGAGGACGTCATTTCGCAAAAGGAGGCGGCGGAGCGCGCGCGGGAGGATGACCCTCTCGCTGCGCCGCTCCGTAGGCGAAGAAGAGGTCGGAGAAGACGTCAACTTTTCCCTCCTCGTGGTGGTGATGGGCGGGCGACAGGCGCGGGGGCGCCTCCGCCCGCATTGCACTCCACACCACCTCCGCCGGACATTCCCGACCCTCCCCCCATGGGGAGGACGTGAGGGGCCCGCCGCGAAGGCGGGCGATCGTCGGAGGGGTACTGGAAGTAAAGGCTATGCCGGTTTCCCAGTGCCCTTCCACTTAGACGATGCGGGAATGCCGCTGGGTTGTTTTAGTGGGTATACCGGGCTAGCCCGGGGAGTCCCACATAGCCCCCCATTCCCCCAAATGGGCGGGTATGCGTAATTGCATTTTTTTCCCAGCGCAAAAAAAAAAAAAAAAAAAAAAAAGGTTAGGTTAGGTTCCCCCCGTCGCGCCGTCTATTGGTGGACGGAGGAACTGGCGGGGCTCCGTGCCGCCTGTGTGGCGGCCAGAAGGGCCTACATGCGGAGCCGTCGGCGCAGCGTCCGTAGTCAGGCAGACGAGGACCGCCTCTACGCCTCGTACAGAGAGGCGAAAACGGTCCTCGGGACGGCTATGTACGCTGCCATGGACTCGGCGGGAGCCGAGATGCTGGAGAGTCTCGACAGGGATCCGTACGGGAGGCCATACAAGGCGGCGCGGAACAAGCTGCGCCCCCATGGTCCCCCACTGACGGAAACCCTTGAGCCGGCATTGTTGGATGGGGTGGTCCAGTCCCTGTTTCCGCGCAGGACCGACTTCGCCCCACCAACGATGGACCCCCCGCAGGGTGCGGCCTCACCGGATGAAGAGGTCCCTCCGGTGACTGCGGACGAGCTCCACGCGGTAGTCGTAGGCCTCCGCGCCAAAAAGACGGCCCCTGGACCGGATGGTGTTCCGGCACGGGTGGTGGCCATAGCTGCCACTCAAATGGAGGACAGGTTTCGGGACCTTTTCAGCGCGTGCTTGACGGCTGGAAGGTTCCCGAAACTTTGGAAGGAGGGGCGGCTGTGCCTCCTCCGTAAAGAGGGACGCCCGGTCGATTCCCCCTCGGCGTACCGGCCCATCGTCCTTCTCGATGAGGTCGGTAAAATGTTCGAGGGGATCATTGCCTGCCGGCTCAACAGCCATCTGCGGAGGGAGGGGCCGGACCTGTCGGACGCCCAGTTCGGTTTCCGACGGGGCCGGTCCACCATCGACGCCCTGGCCCTACTGAAGGCCCAGGTGAAGGAGGCGGCGGAGGCGGGGGACGGAGTATTGGCGGTGTCATTCGACATAGCCAACGCCTTCAACTCCGTCCCCCACTCGACTATATTGGAGGCACTCCGGTATCACGGAGTGCCCCAGTACTTGAGGGGCCTCCTGGCCAGCTACTTGGAGGACCGCGAGGTCCTCCTTGTGGACAAAATGGCCAGGTTGAGGCGGTATGGCGCGGAGTCCGGTGTTCCACAGGGGTCCGTGCTGGGGCCCACCCTGTGGAACATTGGGTTCGATTGGCTCCTGCGGGGGGCCCTCCTCCCGGGCACGAGTGTCATCTGCTACGCGGACGACACTCTTCTCACTGCCCGGGGGAAGAACTTTGGGGAGGCGGCCTGTCTGGCATCGGCTGGCGGGTCCTTGGTGGCGGGGAGGATCCGCCGCCTGGGGTTGAGGGTGGCGCTGAACAAGACCGAGGCCGTGTTCTTCCACGGGCCTCGGCAGCGCTGCCCTCCAGACGCCCACATAGCCGTGGAGGGCGCCAGAGTGGAGGTCCGGCCCCAGATGAAATATCTGGGCCTGGTGCTGGACAGCAGGTGGCGCTTCGGGCCGCACTTCAGCGGTCTGTCGACGCGCCTGCTGAAGGCCGCCGACGCCCTGTCGTGGCTCCTCCCCAACCTGGGAGGTCCCAGCGCACGATGCCGGCGTCTATATGCCGGCATCCTGCGGAGCATGGCCCTTTACGGGGCCCCCATCTGGGCGGACTCCCTTCATAGAAGGGAGAATGCCACCGCTATCCGCAGGCCGCAACGGGCCATTGCACAGCGGGTGGCGAGGGCCTACCGCTCGGTGGGCTTCTCGGCGGCGTGCGCTCTGGCCGGCACCCCCCCTTGGGAACTCGAGGCGTGGGTGCTCGCCAGAGTGTACGAGTGGACGGCGCGTCGAAGGGCGATGGGGGAGCGCCCCGTCGCGGAAGAGCGGGAGGCAGTACGGCGGGAGGCGAGGGACGCCATTGTCGTCCATTGGACGGACGACCTCGCTACCGCCACCTTTGGACGTCGGACGCTGGACGCGCTCGGTCCAGTCCTGAGAGACTGGCTCGGGCGGCGACACGGTTTCCTCTCTTTCCGTCTGGTCCAGGTGCTGTCAGGGCACGGCTGCTTTGGCTCGCACCTGCACAGGATCGGGAGGGAGGAGACCCCAGCGTGCCACGACTGCGGCGCGGCGGAGGACACGGCGCAGCACACGCTTGAGGTCTGCCCGGCTTGGTCTGGGCCGCGCCGCAGTCTGATTGCGGAGATCGGCCGGGACCTCTCGCTTCCCAGCGTAGTACGTTCCATGCTGGGGAGCGAAGGATCTTGGGCTGCGGTTGCCTCCTTTTGCGAGGACGTCATTTCGCAAAAGGAGGCGGCGGAGCGCGCGCGGGAGGATGACCCTCTCGCTGCGCCGCTCCGTAGGCGAAGAAGAGGTCGGAGAAGACGTCAACTTTTCCCTCCTCGTGGTGGTGATGGGCGGGCGACAGGCGCGGGGGCGCCTCCGCCCGCATTGCACTCCACACCACCTCCGCCGGACATTCCCGACCCTCCCCCCATGGGGAGGACGTGAGGGGCCCGCCGCGAAGGCGGGCGATCGTCGGAGGGGTACTGGAAGTAAAGGCTATGCCGGTTTCCCAGTGCCCTTCCACTCAGACGATGCGGGAATGCCGCTGGGTTGTTTTAGTGGGTATACCGGGCTAGCCCGGGGAGTCCCACATAGCCCCCCATTCCCCCAAATGGGCGGGTATGCGTAATTGCATTTTTTCCCAGCGCAAAAAAAAAAAAAAAAAAAAAAAAAAAAAGGTTAGGTTAGGTTCGCCTGGGGTGCGTGGTCAGAAACCTCCTCGTGTGCCCGGTGGCTGCTGGTCCCTTATGGATACGTCCGGGGGGAACAGCAGTTGCTCGGGCCGGTGCACCCTGGGCACGGGCAATAGCTTCTGAGCTCCCGGAGGCTATTGTCTGTGGCGAATTCTGACCATGGGGGGGGTGGCCGGTTGGCCATGGGAGGGAGGGCTCTTTCCCGCCCTCTCATCTAGGAGAGGGCATGGTGGAACGAGCCTTGTAGGGGCGACGGGTTTGTCAGCTGGCAATAGCCGGCTGACGAACCCGTGCTGCGGAGGACGCGGCGCGGCACACCCTTGGGTATTGACGGCTCAGTCTGGGCCGCGCCGCGGTCTGATTGCGGGGATCGGCCGGGACCTCTCGCTTCCCGGCGTGTTGCGTTCCGTTCCCCAGACGGAGCGCGCCGCGCTGGGAGGCGAGGGATCTTGGGCTGCGGTCGCCTCCTTTTGCGAGGACGTAATCGCAAAGGGAGGCGGCGGAGCGCGCGCGGGAGGATGCCCTCTCGCTGCGCCTCTGTGGGCGAGGAGGAGGTCGGAGCGGATATGCCGGCTTTCCCTCCTCGTGGTGGTGATGGGCGGGCGACAGGCGCGGGGGGGGCGCCTCCGCCCGCGTTGCACTCCACACCACCTGCGGGACATTCGTGCGGGGCCTGCCGCGGTGAAGGCGGGCGATCGTCGGAGGGGTACTGGAGGTAAAGGCTATGCCGGTTTCCCAGTGCCCTTCCACTCAGACGATGCGGGAATGCCGCTGGGTTGTTTTAGTGGGTATACCGGGCTAGCCCGGGGAGTCCCACATAGCCCCCCATTCCCCCAAATGGGCGTGGTATGCGTAATTGCATTTTTTCCCAGCGCAAAAAAAAAAAAAAAAAAAAAAAAAAAAAAAAAAGGTTAGGTTCGCCTCCGCCCGCATTGCACTCCACACCACCTCCGCCGGACGTTCCCGACCCTCCCCCCCCCCCATGGGGAGGACGTGAGGGGCCCGCCGCGAAGGCGGGCGATCGTCGGAGGGGTACTGGAAGTAAAGGCTATGCCGGTTTCCCAGTGCCCTTCCACTCAGACGATGCGGGAATGCCGCTGGGTTGTTTTAGTGGGTATACCGGGCTAGCCCGGGGAGTCCCACATAGCCCCCCATTCCCCCAAATGGGCGGGTATGCGTAATTGCATTTTTTCCCAGCGCAAAAAAAAAAAAAAAAAAAAAAAAAAAAAAGGTTAGGTTAGGTTGGGTTGGGGGGGGGACCACCCCACAGTGCTTACGTCCTCGTCGTGTCCCCTGGAAACGACCCAGTCCTGACCACCGTAACGGAGTGGCAGGCTGGGCTCGGCCAAAGTGCACTGTGCTTCGTAGCAATCACATCCTGTCTTGCGTGCTGCGATACTGTCGGAAGCCATGTCTCACCCACCGCGGGACGCCCTCGGGCGTTTCCTAAAACCCAAAGGCCCTTCTCAGGGCCAACCAAAAGGCCCTTCTCAGGGCCAACCAAAAGGCCCTTCTCAGGGCCAACCAAAAGGCCCTTCTCAGGGCCAACCAAAAGGCCCTTCTCAGGGCCAACCAAAAGGCCCTTCTCAGGGCCAATCTGACGCCTCGGCGTCTGAAGCCAGCCGCGCGCCGTCTGCGGCGAGCTTCTTTGTGGGAGTTGAGTCGATGTCGGACGATTCTGCAGATGAGTCCGTCAGCTCACTCGTATCCGATGCGGGTATGTCCGGGTCGATGTCGCGCAAGCGCGCATTTAGAAAGGAGGGGTCTGGAGGTTCTTCGGCGTCGGGGTCGGCCAAGTCAAGGGCCAAGAAGCCCGCGATAGCCGCGGACTCCCACGTCGTGGGCCTTGCGGACGCTCAACGCCAGCTAGACCTGGCTCGGCGGGAGCAGCTCCAGCAGGAGCTGGAGGAGCGGGTCGCCGCTAAGGAGCAGCGGGCGCGTAACGCCCGGGCCAAGTCCGGGTACGGCGCGTCCCGCGTGCTGTACGCCGACCATTCATTGGCCGAACTGGCGCGGATGGCGGAGGAGGACGAGGAGGAGATAGCGGAGGTCGCCTCCAAGTCCTCGAACCTGAAGGGAACCTTCCAGAAGGCCCTCAAATGCCGTGCGGCGAGCATGCGCGGCATCATCGAGGAGCTCGTTAAAAGGAAGGCGACCGATGAGACGCAGCAACTGCAGGCGAGGGTCGATCGCCTGCAGTTGGAGGTCAGCCAGCTGCATCAGAAGCTGGCCGACGCCACCGCCCGGCCAAGCCAGGCCGCACCACCGCCTGCTGTGGAGGCCCCCTCCTTCAACCTAGAGGACACAATCCGAAAGGTTGTAATGGAGGAGCGGGCCTTCACTAGAGCCTGCCTAGCAGGCATTGAGGACCGGCTCCTGCCGGAGCAGCGCCAGCGACCGCCACTTGCGGCGGATAGGCGGCGAGAGCCAGAGCCGGGGCCGTCCTCGCAAGGGGAGGACGCCCTTCTACCTTCCACCACTCCGTCCAACGGTTGGACCGAGGTGGTCGGGAAGGGTAAAGGCAGGGGCAAAAAGACCCACCGTCCCGCCACCGTACTCCCTTCCGCCGCGCCTTCCGGCCAGTCGCAGACGTCCGGAAAGGGGGAGGGGAAGGGGAAGGGAAAGGGCAAAAGGGCGGCGCAGGTCGCCTCTGCCACCACCCCCACCGCGTCAACCCCCAGCCAGCCGCAGACTGGTGGGGGTAAGGGGAAGGGGAGAGGGAGAGGGGGGAAAAAACTCACCCCCCCAAAGACCGCAGCCGTCGTGGTGACGCTCACCGCAGAGGCTGTGGCGCGGGGCGAGACGTACGCGTCCATTTTGATGCGGGCGCGTACCAATGCTGATCCCACCCAATTGGGGATCAGCAAAGTCACCTGCCGGCGGACCCAAACCGGGGCTCGAATCTTCGAGTTCCCGGGGGCGGAGGGCAGCGCCAGCGCTGACCTCTTCGCAGCCAAGCTGCAGGAGGTCATCGCGGACGCAGCGCAGGTGGCTCGCCCGGTGAAGACGGCGGCCTTAGAGGTGACCGACCTCGACGACTCGGTCACCAAAGAGGAGGTGGTGGCGGCGGTCGCAGCGATCGGGGGCTGCAGCGTCGCAGCGGTGAAAGGCCGGGACATCAGACCCGGCCGCGGTGGCATGGGCACCATTCGGCTCGAGTGCCCAGTCGCCGCCGCCAAGGCCGTCCTCGAAAAGGGACGGTTATGTGTGGGCTTCAGCTCGGGTGCAGTCCGGGCACTTGCGGAGCATACTCTGCGGTGCTACAGGTGCTTCGGCACCGGACACACCCGGGCCCTCTGTCCGTCCACGGTCGACAGGACGGACAGCTGCTACCGCTGCGGCAAGGACGGCCACAAGTCCGCCTCCTGCACGGTCGCTACACCGCGCTGTGCAGTGTGTGCCGCCAGCGGCTGCCAGGCAGACCACATCATGAAGGGGAGGAATTGTAATCCTCCCCCCAAGAAGGGCAAAGTTCGGGCTCCAACAGGGCCCGCTGCTAGCACAGTCGTTCCCGTTGCGGGAACCTCGGTGGCTGCGGAGGAGGGGGGTGCGATGTCCGACTGATGGATAGGGACATCGAACATCGCATCCTCCAGACGAACACCAACCACTGCCGGGTGGCCCAGGACCTGCTGATGCAGACCATGGCTGAGTGGTTGGTGGACTTGGCGGTGGTCGCCGAGCCCTACTCGGTCCCCAGGAGTTGGCTGGGCGACCGGGACGGCCTGGTGGCAATGGTGGCGCGGTCTTCCACAGACTCCCCTCCCCTCTCGCTCTTAGAGAGGGGACCGGGATACGTGGCCGCCGCGTGGGGGGATGTGGCCCTAGTTGGGGTCTATTTCTCCCCAAACCGCCCTCTCTCAGACTTTGAGGACTTCCTGGAGGTCCTCACTGCAGTTGTGGGGAGGGCGGCACCGCGCCAGGTCGTCGTGTTAGGCGACCTAAACGCCAAGTCGGCGGCTTGGGGCAACCCGTCTGCCTCCTGTGACGTCCGGGGGCGCGCCGTTGAGTTTTGGGCGACGTCGTGCGGTGTGTCCCTCCTCAACAGGGGGGCGGTCCACACGTGTGTGCGGCAACGGGGAGGGTCGGTGGTTGACGTCTCGTTCGCCACCCCCGTGCTAGCCGCACGCATCGTGAACTGGCGGGTGGAGATGGTGGAAACCTTGTCGGACCACCGATATGTGCGGTTCGACATCTCCACTCAGAGTCCCCGCGGGGAGATGGCCCGCTCCGGCAGGTCTCCCTTCCCCCGGTGGGCTCTCACTCGCCTGGACCGGGAGGCGGCCAGGGAGGCGGCCTTCCTCCAGGACTGGCTGTCGCCCCCTGTTGGGGCCCTGGACGTCGACGTCGACGCCGCAGCGGTCCGGCTCAGGGGATCCCTGACCGAGGTGTGCAACTCCAGCATGCCTCGCTCTCGCCGTCCGCCCCCCCGTCGCGCCGTCTATTGGTGGACGGAGGAACTGGCGGGGCTCCGTGCCGCCTGTGTGGCGGCCAGAAGGGCCTACATGCGGAGCCGTCGGCGCAGCGTCCGTAGTCAGGCGGACGAGGACCGCCTCTACGCCTCGTACAGAGAGGCGAAAACGGTCCTCGGGACGGCTATGTACGCTGCCATGGACTCGGCGGGAGCCGAGATGCTGGAGAGTCTCGACAGGGATCCGTACGGGAGGCCATACAAGGCGGCGCGGAACAAGCTGCGCCCCCATGGTCCCCCACTGACGGAAACCCTTGAGCCGGCATTGTTGGATGGGGTGGTCCAGTCCCTGTTTCCGCGCAGGACCGACTTCGCCCCACCAACGATGGACCCCCCGCAGGGTGCGGCCTCACCGGAGGAAGAGGTCCCTCCGGTGACTGCGGACGAGCTCCACGCGGTAGTCGTAGGCCTCCGCGCCAAAAAGACGGCCCCTGGACCGGATGGCGTTCCGGCACGGGTGGTGGCCATAGCTGCCACTCAAATGGAGGACAGGTTTCGGGACCTTTTCAGCGCGTGCTTGACGGCTGGAAGGTTCCCGAAACTTTGGAAGGAGGGGCGGCTGTGCCTCCTCCGTAAAGAGGGACGCCCGGTGGATTCCCCCTCGGCGTACCGGCCCATCGTCCTTCTCGATGAGGTCGGTAAAATGTTCGAGGGGATCATTGCCTGCCGGCTCAACAGCCATCTGCGGAGGGAGGGGCCGGACCTGTCGGACGCCCAGTTCGGTTTCCGACGGGGCCGGTCCACCATCGACGCCCTGGCCCTACTGAAGGCCCAGGTGAAGGAGGCGGCGGAGGCGGGGGACGGAGTATTGGCGGTGTCATTCGACATAGCCAACGCCTTCAACTCCGTCCCCCACTCGACTATATTGGAGGCACTCCGGTATCACGGAGTGCCCCAGTACTTGAGGGGCCTCCTGGCCAGCTACTTGGAGGACCGCGAAGTCCTCCTTGTGGACAAACTGGCCAGGTTGAGGCGGTATGGCGCGGAGTCCGGTGTTCCACAGGGGTCGGTTCTGGGGCCCACCCTGTGGAACATTGGGTTCGATTGGCTCCTGCGGGGGGCCCTCCTCCCGGGCACGAGTGTCATTTGTTACGCGGACGACACTCTTCTCACTGCCCGGGGGAAGAACTTTGGGGAGGCGGCCTGTCTGGCATCGGCTGGCGGGTCCTTGGTGGCGGGGAGGATCCGCCGCCTGGGGTTGAGGGTGGCGCTGAACAAGACCGAGGCCGTGTTCTTCCACGGGCCTCGGCAGCGCTGCCCTCCAGATGCCCACATAGCCGTGGAGGGCGCCAGAGTGGAGGTCCGGCCCCAGATGAAATATCTGGGCCTGGTGCTGGACAGCAGGTGGCGCTTCGGGCCGCACTTCAGCGGTCTGTCGACGCGCCTGCTGAAGGCCGCCGACGCCCTGTCGTGGCTCCTCCCCAACCTGGGAGGTCCCAGCGCACGATGCCGGCGTCTATATGCCGGCATCCTGCGGAGCATGGCCCTTTACGGGGCCCCCATCTGGGCGGACTCCCTTCATAGAAGGGAGAATGCCACCGCTATCCGCAGGCCGCAACGGGCCATTGCACAGCGGGTGGCGAGGGCCTACCGCTCGGTGGGCTTCTCGGCGGCGTGCGCTCTGGCCGGCACCCCCCCTTGGGAACTCGAGGCGTGGGTGCTCGCCAGAGTGTACGAGTGGACGGCGCGTCGAAGGGCGATGGGGGAGCGCCCCGTCGCGGAAGAGCGGGAGGCAGTACGGCGGGAGGCGAGGGACGCCATTGTCGTCCATTGGACGGACGACCTCGCTACCGCCACCTTTGGACGTCGGACGCTGGACGCGCTCGGTCCAGTCCTGAGAGACTGGCTCGGGCGGCGACACGGTTTCCTCTCTTTCCGTCTGGTCCAGGTGCTGTCAGGGCACGGCTGCTTTGGCTCGCACCTGCACAGGATCGGGAGGGAGGAGACCCCAGCGTGCCACGACTGCGGCGCGGCGGAGGACACGGCGCAGCACACCCTTGAGGTCTGCCCGGCTTGGTCTGGGCCGCGCCGCAGTCTGACTGCGGAGATCGGTCTGGACCTCTCGCTTCCCAGCGTAGTACGTTCCATGCTGGGGAGCGAGGGATCTTGGGCTTCGGTCGCCTCCTTTTGCGAGGATGTCATTTCGCAAAAGGAGGAAGCGGAGCGCGCGCGGGAGGATGACCCTCTCGCTGCGCCGCTCCGTAGGCGAAGAAGAGGTCGGAGAAGACGTCAACTTTTCCCTCCTCGTGGTGGTGATGGGCGGGCGACAGGCGCGGGGGCGCCTCCGCCCGCATTGCACTCCACACCACCTCCGCCGGACATTCCCGACCCTCCCCCCATGGGGAGGACGTGAGGGGCCCGCCGCGAAGGCGGGCGATCGTCGGAGGGGCACTGGAAGTAAAGGCTATGCCGGTTTCCCAGTGCCCTTCCACTCAGACGATGCGGGAATGCCGCTGGGTTGTTTTAGTGGGTATACCGGGCTAGCCCGGGGAGTCCCACATAGCCCCCCATTCCCCCAAATGGGCGGGTATGCGTAATTGCATTTTTTCCCAGCGCAAAAAAAAAAAAAAAAAAAAAAAAAGGTTGGGTTGGGGTGGGGTGCGTGGTCAGAAACCTCCTCGTGTGCCCGGTGGCTGCTGGTCCCTTATGGATACGTCCGGGGGGAACAGCAGTTGCTCGGGCCGGTGCACCCTGGGCACGGGCAATAGCTTCTGAGCTCCCGGAGGCTATTGTCTGTGGCGAATTCTGACCATGGGGGGGTGGCCGGGTGGCCATGGGAGGGAGGGCTCTTCCCCGCCCTCTCATCTAGGAGAGGGCATGGTGGAACGAGCCTTGTAGGGGCGACGGGTTTGTCAGCTGGCAATAGCCGGCTGACGAACCCGTGCTGCGGAGGACGCGGCGCGGCACACCCTTGGGTACTGACGGCTCAGTCTGGGTCGCGCCGCGGTCTGATTGCGGGGATCGGCCGGGACCTCTCGCTTCCCGGCGTGTTGCGTTCCGTTCCCCAGACGGAGCGCGCCGCGCTGGGAGGCGAGGGATCTTGGGCTGCGGTCGCCTCCTTTTGCGAGGACGTAATCGCAAAGGGAGGCGGCGGAGCGCGCGCGGGAGGATGCCCTCTCGCTGCGCCTCTGTGGGCGAGGAGGAGGTCGGAGCGGATATGCCGGCTTTCCCTCCTCGTGGTGGTGTGGGCGGGCGGCAGGCGCGGGGGGGGGCGCCTCCGCCCGCGTTGCACTCCACACCACCTCTGCGGGTCATTCCGAGCCTCCCCCGATGGGGAGGACGTGCTAGGCCCGCCGCGGTTAAGGCGGGCGATCGTCGGAGGGGTACTGGAGGTAAAGGCTATGCCGGTTTCCCAGTGCCCTTCCACTCAGACGATGCGGGAATGCCGCTGGGTTGTTTTAGTGGGTATACCGGGCTAGCCCGGGGAGTCCCACATAGCCCCCCATTCCCCCAAATGGGCGTGGTATGCGTAATTGCATTTTTTCCCAGCGCAAAAAAAAAAAAAAAAAAAAAAAAAAAAAAAGGTTGGGTTGGGGTGCGTGGTCAGAAACCTCCTCGTGTGCCCGGTGGCTGCTGGTCCCTTATGGATACGTCCGGGGGGAACAGCAGTTGCTCGGGCCGGTGCACCCTGGGCACGGGCAATAGCTTCTGAGCTCCCGGAGGCTATTGTCTGTGGCGAATTCTGACCATGGGGGGGTGGCCAGTTGGCCATGGGAGGGAGGGCTCTTCCCCGCCCTCTCATCTAGGAGAGGGCATGGTGGAACGAGCCTTGTAGGGGCGACGGGTTTGTCAGCTGGCAATAGCCGGCTGACGAACCCGTGCTGCGGAGGACGCGGCGCGGCACACCCTTGGGTATCGACCGCTCAGTCTGGGCCGCGCCGCGGTCTGATTGCGGGGATCGGCCGGGACCTCTCGCTTCCCGGCGTGTTGCGTTCCGTTCCCCAGGGCGGAGCGCGCCGCGCTGGGAGGCGAGGGATCTTGGGCTGCGGTCGCCTCCTTTTGCGAGAACGTAATCGCAAAGGGAGGCGGCGGAGTGCGCGCGGGAGGTTGGCCCTCTCGCTGCGCCTCTGTGGGCGAGGAGGAGGTCGGAGCGGAAACCGGCTTTCCCTCCTCGTGGTGGTGTGGGCGGGCGGCAGGCGCGGGGGGGGCGCCTCCGCCCGCGTTGCACTCCACACCACCTGCGGGACATTCGTGCGGGGCCCGCCGCGGTGAAGGCGGGCGATCGTCGGAGGGGTACTGGAGGTAAAGGCTATGCCGGTTTCCCAGTGCCCTTCCACTCAGACGATGCGGGAATGCCGCTGGGTTGTTTTAGTGGGTATACCGGGCTAGCCCGGGGAGTCCCACATAGCCCCCCATTCCCCCAAATGGGCGTGGTATGCGTAATTGCATTTTTTCCCAGCGCAAAAAAAAAAAAAAAAAAAAAAAAAAAAAAAAAGGTTAGGTTGGGTTGGGGTGGGGTGCGTGGTCAGAAACCTCCTCGTGTGCCCGGTGGCTGCTGGTCCCTTATGGATACGTCCGGGGGGAACAGCAGTTGCTCGGGCCGGTGCACCCTGGGCACGGGCAATAGCTTCTGAGCTCCCGGAGGCTATTGTCTGTGGCGAATTCTGACCATGGGGGGGTGGCCAGTTGGCCATGGGAGGGAGGGCTCTTCCCCGCCCTCTCATCTAGGAGAGGGTATGGTGGAACGAGCCTTGTAGGGGCGACGGGTTTGTCAGCTGGCAATAGCCGGCTGACGAACCCGTGCTGCGGAGGACGCGGCGCGGCACACCCTTGGGTACTGACGGCTCAGTCTGGGTCGCGCCGCGGTCTGATTGCGGGGATCGGCCGGGACCTCTCGCTTCCCGGCGTGTTGCGTTCCGTTCCCCAGGGCGGAGCGCGCCGCGCTGGGAGGCGAGGGATCTTGGGCTGCGGTCGCCTCCTTTTGCGAGGACGTAATCGCAAAGGGAGGCGGCGGAGCGCGCGCGGGAGGATGGCCCTCTCGCTGCGCCTCTGTGGGCGAGGAGGAAGTCGGAGCGGATATGCCGGCTTTCCCTCCTCGTGGTGGTGATGGGCGGGCGACAGGCGCGGGGGGGGCGCCTCCGCCCGCGTTGCACTCCACACCACCTGCGGGACATTCGTGCGGGGCCCGCCGCGGTGAAGGCGGGCGATCGTCGGAGGGGTACTGGAGGTAAAGGCTATGCCGGTTTCCCAGTGCCCTTCCACTCAGACGATGCGGGAATGCCGCTGGGTTGTTTTAGTGGGTATACCGGGCTAGCCCGGGGAGTCCCACATAGCCCCCCATTCCCCCAAATGGGCGTGGTATGCGTAATTGCATTTTTTCCCAGCGCAAAAAAAAAAAAAAAAAAAAAAAAAAGGTTGGGTTGGGGTGCGTGGTCAGAAACCTCCTCGTGTGCCCGGTGGCTGCTGGTCCCTTATGGATACGTCCGGGGGGAACAGCAGTTGCTCGGGCCGGTGCACCCTGGGCACGGGCAATAGCTTCTGAGCTCCCGGAGGCTATTGTCTGTGGCGAATTCTGACCATGGGGGGGTGGCCAGTTGGCCATGGGAGGGAGGGCTCTTCCCCGCCCTCTCATCTAGGAGAGGGCATGGTGGAACGAGCCTTGTAGGGGCGACGGGTTTGTCAGCTGGCAATAGCCGGCTGACGAACCCGTGCTGCGGAGGACGCGGCGCGGCACACCCTTGGGTACTGACGGCTCAGTCTGGGCCGCGCCGCGGTCTGATTGCGGGGATCGGCCGGGGCCTCTCGCTTCCCGGCGTGTTGCGTTCCGTTCCCCAGGGCGGAGCGCGCCGCGCTGGGAGGCGAGGGATCTTGGGCTGCGGTCGCCTCCTTTTGCGAGGACGTAATCGCAAAGGGAGGCGGCGGAGCGCGCGCGGGAGGATGCCCTCTCGCTGCGCCTCTGTGGGCGAGGAGGAGGTCGGAGCGGATATGCCGGCTTTCCCTCCTCGTGGTGGTGTGGGCGGGCGGCAGGCGCGGGGGGGGCGCCTCCGCCCGCGTTGCACTCCACACCACCTCTGCGGGTCATTCCGAGCCTCCCCCGATGGGGAGGACGTGCTAGGCCCGCCGCGGTTAAGGCGGGCGATCGTCGGAGGGGTACTGGAGGTAAAGGCTATGCCGGTTTCCCAGTGCCCTTCCACTCAGACGATGCGGGAATGCCGCTGGGTTGTTTTAGTGGGTATACCGGGCTAGCCCGGGGAGTCCCACATAGCCCCCCATTCCCCCAAATGGGCGTGGTATGCGTAATTGCATTTTTTCCCAGCGCAAAAAAAAAAAAAAAAAAAAAGGTTAGGTTGGGTTAGGTTAGGTTAGGTTGGGGTGGGGTGCGTGGTCAGAAACCTCCTCGTGTGCCCGGTGGCTGCTGGTCCCTTATGGATACGTCCGGGGGGAACAGCAGTTGCTCGGGCCGGTGCACCCTGGGCACGGGCAATAGCTTCTGAGCTCCCGGAGGCTATTGTCTGTGGCGAATTCTGACCATGGGGGGGAGGCCAGTTGGCCATGGGAGGGAGGGCTCTTCCCCGCCCTCTCATCTAGGAGAGGGCATGGTGGAACGAGCCTTGTAGGGGCGACGGGTTTGTCAGCTGGCAATAGCCGGCTGACGAACCCGTGCTGCGGAGGACGCGGCGCGGCACACCCTTGGGTATTGACGGCTCAGTCTGGGCCGCGCCGCGGTCTGATTGCGGGGATCGGCCGGGACCTCTCGCTTCCCGGCGTGTTGCGTTCCGTTCCCTAGCACGGAGCGCGCCGCGCTGGGAGGCGAGGGATCTTGGGCTGCGGTCGCCTCCTTTTGCGAGGACGTAATCGCAAAGGGAGGCGGCGGAGCGCGCGCGGGAGGATGCCCTCTCGTTGCGCCTCTGTGGGCGAGGAGGAGGTCGGAGCGGATATGCCGGCTTTCCCTCCTCGTGGTGGTGATGGGCGGGCGACAGGCGCGGGGGGGGCGCCTCCGCCCGCGTTGCACTCCACACCACCTGCGGGACATTCGTGCGGGGCCCGCCGCGGTGAAGGCGGGCGATCGTCGGAGGGGTACTGGAGGTAAAGGCTATGCCGGTTTCCCAGTGCCCTTCCACTCAGACGATGCGGGAATGCCGCTGGGTTGTTTTAGTGGGTATACCGGGCTAGCCCGGGGAGTCCCACATAGCCCCCCATTCCCCCAAATGGGCGTGGTATGCGTAATTGCATTTTTTCCCAGCGCAAAAAAAAAAAAAAAAAAAAGGTTAGGTTGGGGTGGGGTGCGTGGTCAGAAACCTCCTCGTGTGCCCGGTGGCTGCTGGTCCCTTATGGATACGTCCGGGGGGAACAGCAGTTGCTCGGGCCGGTGCACCCTGGGCACGGGCAATAGCTTCTGAGCTCCCGGAGGCTATTGTCTGTGGCGAATTCTGACCATGGGGGGGGGTGGCCAGTTGGCCATGGGAGGGAGGGCTCTTCCCCGCCCTCTCATCTAGGAGAGGGCATGGCGGAACGAGCCTTGTAGGGGCGACGGGTTTGTCAGCTGGCAATAGCCGGCTGACGAACCCGTGCTGCGGAGGACGCGGCGCGACACACCCTTGGGTATTGACGGCTCAGTCTGGGTCGCGCCGCGGTCTGATTGCGGGGATCGGCCGGGACCTCTCGCTTCCCGGCGTGTTGCGTTCCGTTCCCCAGGGCGGAGCGCGCCGCGCTGGGAGGCGAGGGATCTTGGGCTGCGGTCGCCTCCTTTTGCGAGAACGTAATCGCAAAGGGAGGCGGCGGAGCGCGCGCGGGAGGATGGCCCTCTCGCTGCGCCTCTGTGGGCGAGGAGGAGGTCGGAGCGGAAACCGGCTTTCCCTCCTCGTGGTGGTGTGGGCGGGCGGCAGGCGCGGGGGGGGCGCCTCCGCCCGCGTTGCACTCCACACCACCTGCGGGACATTCGTGCGGGGCCCGCCGCGGTGAAGGCGGGCGATCGTCGGAGGGGTACTGGAGGTAAAGGCTATGCCGGTTTCCCAGTGCCCTTCCACTCAGACGATGCGGGAATGCCGCTGGGTTGTTTTAGTGGGTATACCGGGCTAGCCCGGGGAGTCCCACATAGCCCCCCATTCCCCCAAATGGGCGTGGTATGCGTAATTGCATTTTTTCCCAGCGCAAAAAAAAAAAAAAAAAAAAAAAAAAAAAAAGGTTAGGTTGGGGTGGGGGACTACCCCACAGTGCTTACGTCCTCGTCGTGTCCCCTGGAAACGACCCAGTCCTGACCACCGTAACGGAGTGGCAGGCTGGGCTCGGCCAAAGTGCACTGTGCTTCGTAGCAATCAAATTCTGTCTTGCGTGCTGCGATACTGTTGGAGACCATGTCTCACACACCGCGGGACGCCCTCGGGCGTTTCCTTAAACCAAAAGGCCCTTCTCAGGGCCAACCAAAAGGCCCTTCTCAGGGCCAACCAAAAGGCCCTTCTCAGGGCCAACCAAAAGGCCCTTCTCAGGGCCAACCAAAAGGCCCTTCTCAGGGCCAATCTGACGCCTCGGCGTCTGAAGCCAGCCGCGCGCCGTCTGCGGCGAGCTTCTTCGTGGGAGTTGAGTCGATGTCGGATGATTCTGCAGATGAGTCCGTCAGCTCACTCGCATCCGATGCGGGCATGTCCCGGTCTATGTCGCGCAAGCGCGGGTTTAGAAAGGAGGGGTCTGGAGGTTCTTCGGCGTCGGGGTCGGCCAAGTCAAGGGCCAAGAAGCCCGCGATAGCCGCGGACTCCCACGTCGTGGGCCTTGCTGACGCACAACGCCAGCTAGACCTGGCTCGGCGGGAGCAGCTCCAGCAGGAGCTGGAGGAGCGGGTCGCCGCTAAAGAGCAGCGGGCGCGTAACGCCCGGGCCAAGTCCGGGTACGGCGCGTCCCGCGTGCTGTACGCCGACCATTCATTGGCCGAACTGGCGCGGATGGCGGAGGAGGACGAGGAGGAGATAGCGGAGGTCGCCTCCAAGTCCTCGAACCTGAAGGGAACCTTCCAGAAGGCCCTCAAATGCCGTGCGGCTAGCATGCGCGGCATCATCGAGGAGCTGGTCAAAAGGAAGGCGACCGACGAGACGCAGCAACTGCAGGCGAGGGTCGATCGCCTGCAGTTGGAGGTCAGCCAGCTGCATCAGAAGCTGGCCGACGCCACCGCCCGGCCAAGCCAGGCCGCACCACCGCCTGCTGTGGAGGCCCCCTCCTTCAACCTAGAGGACACAATCCGAAAGGTTGTAATGGAGGAGCGGGCCTTCACTAGAGCCTGCATAGCAGGCATTGAGGACCGGCTCCTGCCGGAGACGCGCCAGCGACCGCCACTTGCGGCGGATAGGCGGCGAGAGCCAGAGCCGGGGCCGTCCTCGCAAGGGGAGGACGCCCTTCTCCCTTCCACCACTCCGTCCAACGGTTGGACCGAGGTGGTCGGGAAGGGTAAAGGCAGGGGCAAAAAGACCCACCGTCCCGCCACCGTACTCCCTTCCGCCGCGCCTTCCGGCCCGTCGCAGACGTCCGGAAAGGGGGAGGGGAAGGGGAAGGGAAAGGGCAAAAGGGCGGCGCAGGCCGCCTCTGCCACCACCCCCGCCGCGTCAACCCCCAGCCAGCCGCAGACTGGCGGGGGTAAGGGGAAGGGGAGAGGGAGAGGGGGGAAAAAAACTCACCCCCCCAAAGACCGCAGCCGTCGTGGTGACGCTCACCGCAGAGGCTGTGGCGCGGGGCGAGACGTACGCGTCCATTCTGATGCGGGCGCGTACCAATGCTGATCCCACCCAATTGGGGATCAGCAAAGTCACCTGCCGGCGGACCCAAACCGGGGCTCGAATTTTCGAGTTCCCGGGGGCGGAGGGCAGCGCCAGCGCTGACCTCTTCGCAGCCAAGCTGCAGGAGGTCATCGCGGACGCAGCGCAGGTGGCTCGCCCGGTGAAGACGGCGGCCTTGGAGGTGACCGACCTCGACGATTCGGTCACCAAAGAGGAGGTGGTGGCGGCGGTCGCAGCGATCGGGGGCTGCAGCGTCGCAGCGGTGAAAGGCCGGGACATCAGACCCGGCCGCGGTGGCATGGGCACCATTCGGCTCGAGTGCCCAGTCGCCGCCGCCAAGGCCGTCCTCGAAAAGGGACGGCTGTGTGTGGGCTTCAGCTCGGGTGCAGTCCGGGCACTTGCGGAGCATACTCTGCGGTGCTACAGGTGCTTCGGCACCGGACACACCCGGCCCCTCTGTCCGTCCACGGTCGACAGGACGGACAGCTGCTACCGCTGCGGCAAGGACGGCCACAAATCCGCCTCCTGCACGGTCGCTACACCGCGCTGTGCAGTGTGTGCCGCCAGCGGCTGCCCGGCAGACCACATCATGAAGGGGAGGAATTGTAATCCTCCCCCCAAGAAGGGCAAAGTTCGGGCTCCAACAGGGCCCGCTGCTAGCACAGTCGTTCCCGTTGCGGGAACCTCGGTGGCTGCGGAGGAGGGGGGTGCGATGTCCGACTGATGGATAGGGACATCGAACATCGCATCCTCCAGACGAACACCAACCACTGCCGGGTGGCCCAGGATCTGCTGATGCAGACCATGGCTGAGTGGTTGGTGGACTTGGCGGTGGTCGCCGAGCCCTACTCGGTCCCCAGGAGTTGGCTGGGCGACCGGGACGGCCTGGTGGCAATGGTGGCGCGGTCTTCCACAGACTCCCCTCCCCTCTCGCTTTTAGAGAGGGGACCGGGATACGTGGCCGCCGCGTGGGGGGATGTGGCCCTAGTTGGGGTCTATTTCTCCCCAAACCGCCCTCTCTCAGACTTTGAGGACTTCCTGGAGGTCCTCACTGCAGTTGTGGGGAGGGCGGCACCGCGCCAGGTCGTCGTGTTAGGCGACCTAAACGCCAAGTCGGTGGCTTGGGGCAATCCGTCTGCCTCCTGTGACGTCCGGGGGCGCGCCGTTGAATTTTGGGCGACGTCGTGCGGTGTGTCCCTCCTCAACAGGGGGGCGGTCCACACGTGTGTGCGGCAACGGGGAGGGTCGGTGGTTGACGTCTCGTTCGCCACCCCCGTGCTAGCCGCACGCATCGTGAACTGGCGGGTGGAGATGGTGGAAACCTTGTCGGACCACCGATATGTGCGGTTCGACATCTCCACTCAGAGTCCCCGCGGGGAGATGGCCCGCTCCGGCAGGTCTCCCTTCCCCCGGTGGGCTCTCACTCGCCTGGACCGGGAGGCGGCCAGGGAGGCGGCCTTCCTCCAGGACTGGCTGTCGCCCCCTGTTGGGGCCCTGGACGTCGACGTCGACGCCGCAGCGGTCCGGCTCAGGGGATCCCTGACCGAGGTGTGCAACTCCAGCATGCCTCGCTCTCGCCGTCCGCCCCCCCGTCGCGCCGTCTATTGGTGGACGGAGGAACTGGCGGGGCTCCGTGCCGCCTGTGTGGCGGCCAGAAGGGCCTACATGCGGAGCCGTCGGCGCAGCGTCCGTAGTCAGGCAGACGAGGACCGCCTCTACGCCTCGTACAGAGAGGCGAAAACGGTCCTCGGGACGGCTATGTACGCTGCCATGGACTCGGCGGGAGCCGAGATGCTGGAGAGTCTCGACAGGGATCCGTACGGGAGGCCATACAAGGCGGCGCGGAACAAGCTGCGCCCCCATGGTCCCCCACTGACGGAAACCCTTGAGCCGGCATTGTTGGATGGGGTGGTCCAGTCCCTGTTTCCGCGCAGGACCGACTTCGCCCCACCAACGATGGACCCCCCGCAGGGTGCGGCCTCACCGGAGGAAGAAGTCCCTCCGGTGACTGCGGACGAGCTCCACGCGGTAGTCGTAGGCCTCCGCGCCAAAAAGACGGCCCCTGGACCGGATGGTGTTCCGGCACGGGTGGTGGCCATAGCTGCCACTCAAATGGAGGACAGGTTTCGGGACCTTTTCAGCGCGTGCTTGACGGCTGGAAGGTTCCCGAAACTTTGGAAGGAGGGGCGGCTGTGCCTCCTCCGTAAAGAGGGACGCCCGATCGATTCCCCCTCGGCGTACCGGCCCATCGTCCTTCTCGATGAGGTCGGTAAAATGTTCGAGGGGATCATTGCCCGCCGGCTCAACAGCCATCTGCGGAGGGAGGGGCCGGACCTGTCGGACGCCCAGTTCGGTTTCCGACGGGGCCGGTCCACCATCGACGCCCTGGCCCTACTGAAGGCCCAGGTGAAGGAGGCGGCGGAGGCGGGGGACGGAGTATTGGCGGTGTCATTCGACATAGCCAACGCCTTCAACTCCGTCCCCCACTCGACTATATTGGAGGCACTCCGGTATCACGGAGTGCCCCAGTACTTGAGGGGCCTCCTGGCCAGCTACTTGGAGGACCGCGAGGTCCTCCTTGTGGACAAAATGGCCAGGTTGAGGCGATATGGCGCGGAGTCCGGTGTTCCACAGGGGTCCGTGCTGGGGCCCACCCTGTGGAACATTGGGTTCGATTGGCTCCTGCGGGGGGCCCTCCTCCCGGGCACGAGTGTCATCTGCTACGCGGACGACACTCTTCTCACTGCCCGGGGGAAGAACTTTGGGGAGGCGGCCTGTCTGGCATCGGCTGGCGGGTCCTTGGTGGCGGGGAGGATCCGCCGCCTGGGGTTGAGGGTGGCGCTGAACAAGACCGAGGCCGTGTTCTTCCACGGGCCTCGGCAGCGCTGCCCTCCAGACGCCCACATAGCCGTGGAGGGCGCCAGAGTGGAGGTCCGGCCCCAGATGAAATATCTGGGCCTGGTGCTGGACAGCAGGTGGCGCTTCGGGCCGCACTTCAGCGGTCTGTCGACGCGCCTGCTGAAGGCCGCCGACGCCCTGTCGTGGCTCCTCCCCAACCTGGGAGGTCCCAGCGCACGATGCCGGCGTCTGTATGCCGGCATCCTGCGAAGCATGGCCCTTTACGGGGCTCCCATCTGGGCGGACTCCCTTCATAGAAGGGAGAATGCCACCGCTATCCGCAGGCCGCAACGGGCCATTGCACAGCGGGTGGCGAGGGCCTACCGCTCGGTGGGCTTCTCGGCGGCGTGCGCTCTGGCCGGCACCCCCCCTTGGGAACTCGAGGCGTGGGTGCTCGCCAGAGTGTACGAGTGGACGGCGCGCCGAAGGGCGATGGGGGAGCGCCCCGTCGCGGAAGAGCGGGAGGCAGTACGGCGGGAGGCGAGGGACGCCATTGTCGTCCATTGGACGGACGACCTCGCTACCGCCACCTTTGGACGTCGGACGCTGGACGCGCTCGGTCCAGTCCTGAGAGACTGGCTCGGGCGGCGACACGGTTTCCTCTCTTTCCGTCTGGTCCAGGTGCTGTCAGGGCACGGCTGCTTTGGCTCGCACCTGCACAGGATCGGGAGGGAGGAGACCCCAGCGTGCCACGACTGCGGCGCGGCGGAGGACACGGCGCAGCACACCCTTGAGGTCTGCCCGGCTTGGTCTGGGCCGCGCCGCAGTCTGACTGCGGAGATCGGTCTGGACCTCTCGCTTCCCAGCGTAGTACGTTCCATGCTGGGGAGCGAGGGATCTTGGGCTGCGGTCGCCTCCTTTTGCGAGGATGTCATTTCGCAAAAGGAGGCGGCGGAGCGCGCGCGGGAGGATGACCCTCTCGCTGCGCCGCTCCGTAGGCGAAGAAGAGGTCGGAGAAGACGTCAACTTTTCCCTCCTCGTGGTGGTGATGGGCGGGCGACAGGCGCGGGGGCGCCTCCGCCCGCATTGCACTCCACACCACCTCCGCCGGACATTCCCAACCCTCCCCCCATGGGGAGGACGTGAGGGGCCCGCCGCGAAGGCGGGCGATCGTCGGAGGGGCACTGGAAGTAAAGGCTATGCCGGTTTCCCAGTGCCCTTCCACTCAGACGATGCGGGAATGCCGCTGGGTTGTTTTAGTGGGTATACCGGGCTAGCCCGGGGAGTCCCACATAGCCCCCCATTCCCCCAAATGGGCGGGTATGCGTAATTGCATTTTTTCCCAGCGCAAAAAAAAAAAAAAAAAAAAAAAAAAAGGTTAGGTTGGGGGGGGGGGCGTGGTCAGAAACCTCCTCGTGTGCCCGGTGGCTGCTGGTCCCTTATGGATACGTCCGGGGGGAACAGCAGTTGCTCGGGCCGGTGCACCCTGGGCACGGGCAATAGCTTCTGAGTTCCCGGAGGCTATTGTCTGTGGCGAATTCTGACCATGGGGGGGGTGGCCAGTTGGCCATGGGAGGGAGGGCTCTTCCCCGCCCTCTCATCTAGGAGAGGGCATGGTGGAACGAGCCTTGTAGGGGCGACGGGTTTGTCAGCTGGCAATAGCCGGCTGACGAACCCGTGCTGCGGAGGACGCGGCGCGGCACACCCTTGGGTATTGACGGCTCAGTCTGGGCCGCGCCGCGGTCTGATTGCGGGGATCGGCCGGGACCTCTCGCTTCCCGGCGTGTTGCGTTCCGTTCCCTATCACGGAGCGCGCCGCGCTGGGAGGCGAGGGATCTTGGGCTGCGGTCGCCTCCTTTTGCGAGAACGTAATCGCAAAGGGAGGCGGCGGAGCGCGCGCGGGAGGATGGCCCTCTTGCTGCGCCTCTGTGGGCGAGGAGGAGGTCGGAGCGGAAACCGGCTTTCCCTCCTCGTGGTGGTGTGGGCGGGCGGCAGGCGCGGGGAAGGCGCCTCCGCCCGCGTTGCACTCCACACCACCTCTGCGGGTCATTCCGAGCCTCCCCCGATGGGGAGGACGTGCTAGGCCCGCCGCGGTTAAGGCGGGCGATCGTCGGAGGGGTACTGGAGGTAAAGGCTATGCCGGTTTCCCAGTGCCCTTCCACTCAGACGATGCGGGAATGCCGCTGGGTTGTTTTAGTGGGTATACCGGGCTAGCCCGGGGAGTCCCACATAGCCCCCCATTCCCCCAAATGGGCGTGGTATGCGTAATTGCATTTTTTCCCAGCGCAAAAAAAAAAAAAAAAAAAAAAAAAAAAAAAGGTTAGGTTGGGGTGCGTGGTCAGAAACCTCCTCGTGTGCCCGGTGGCTGCTGGTCCCTTATGGATACGTCCGGGGGGAACAGCAGTTGCTCGGGCCGGTGCACCCTGGGCACGGGCAATAGCTTCTGAGTTCCCGGAGGCTATTGTCTGTGGCGAATTCTGACCATGGGGGGGGTGGCCAGTTGGCCATGGGAGGGAGGGCTCTTCCCCGCCCTCTCATCTAGGAGAGGGCATGGTGGAACGAGCCTTGTAGGGGCGACGGGTTTGTCAGCTGGCAATAGCCGGCTGACGAACCCGTGCTGCGGAGGACGCGGCGCGGCACACCCTTGGGTATTGACGGCTCAGTCTGGGTCGCGCCGCGGTCTGATTGCGGGGATCGGCCGGGACCTCTCGCTTCCCGGCGTGTTGCGTTCCGTTCCCTATCACGGAGCGCGCCGCGCTGGGAGGCGAGGGATCTTGGGCTGCGGTCGCCTCCTTTTGCGAGAACGTAATCGCAAAGGGAGGCGGCGGAGCGCGCGCGGGAGGATGGCCCTCTCGCTGCGCCTCTGTGGGCGAGGAGGAGGTCGGAGCGGAAACCGGCTTTCCCTCCTCGTGGTGGTGTGGGCGGGCGGCAGGCGCGGGGGGGGCGCCTCCGCCCGCGTTGCACTCCACACCACCTCTGCGGGACATTCCGAGCCTCCCCCGATGGGGAGGACGTGCTAGGCCCGCCGCGGTTAAGGCGGGCGATCGTCGGAGGGGTACTGGAGGTAAAGGCTATGCCGGTTTCCCAGTGCCCTTCCACTCAGACGATGCGGGAATGCCGCTGGGTTGTTTTAGTGGGTATACCGGGCTAGCCCGGGGAGTCCCACATAGCCCCCCATTCCCCCAAATGGGCGTGGTATGCGTAATTGCATTTTTTCCCAGCGCAAAAAAAAAAAAAAAAAAAAAAAAAAAAAAAGGTTAGGTTGGGGTGCGTGGTCAGAAACCTCCTCGTGTGCCCGGTGGCTGCTGGTCCCTTATGGATACGTCCGGGGGGAACAGCAGTTGCTCGGGCCGGTGCACCCTGGGCACGGGCAATAGCTTCTGAGTTCCCGGAGGCTATTGTCTGTGGCGAATTCTGACCATGGGGGGGGTGGCCAGTTGGCCATGGGAGGGAGGGCTCTTCCCCGCCCTCTCATCTAGGAGAGGGCATGGTGGAACGAGCCTTGTAGGGGCGACGGGTTTGTCAGCTGGCAATAGCCGGCTGACGAACCCGTGCTGCGGAGGACGCGGCGCGGCACACCCTTGGGTATTGACGGCTCAGTCTGGGTCGCGCCGCGGTCTGATTGCGGGGATCGGCCGGGGCCTCTCGCTTCCCGGCGTGTTGCGTTCCGTTCCCCAGGGCGGAGCGCGCCGCGCTGGGAGGCGAGGGATCTTGGGCTGCGGTCGCCTCCTTTTGCGAGAACGTAATCGCAAAGGGAGGCGGCGGAGCGCGCGCGGGAGGATGCCCTCTCGCTGCGCCTCTGTGGGCGAGGAGGAGGTCGGAGCGGATATGCCGGCTTTCCCTCCTCGTGGTGGTGTGGGCGGGCGGCAGGCGCGGGGGGGGCGCCTCCGCCCGCGTTGCACTCCACACCACCTGCGGGACATTCGTGCGGGGCCTGCCGCGGTGAAGGCGGGCGATCGTCGGAGGGGTACTGGAGGTAAAGGCTATGCCGGTTTCCCAGTGCCCTTCCACTCAGACGATGCGGGAATGCCGCTGGGTTGTTTTAGTGGGTATACCGGGCTAGCCCGGGGAGCCCCACATAGCCCCCCATCCCCCCAAATGGGCGTGGTATGCGTAATTGCATTTTTTCCCAGCGCAAAAAAAAAAAAAAAAAAAAAAAAAAAAAAAAAAAAAAAAAAAGGTTAGGTTAGGTTAGGTTTTCCCCCTCGGCGTACCGGCCCATCGTCCTTCTCGACGAGGTCGGTAAAATGTTCGAGGGGATCATTGCCTGCCGGCTCAACAGCCACCTGCGGAGGGAGGGGCCGGACCTGTCGGACGCCCAGTTCGGTTTCCGACGGGGCCGGTCCACCATCGACGCCCTGGCCCTACTGAAGGCCCAGGTGAAGGAGGCGGCGGAGGCGGGGGACGGAGTATTGGCGGTGTCATTCGACATAGCCAACGCCTTCAACTCCGTCCCCCACTCGACTATATTGGAGGCACTCCGGTATCACGGAGTGCCCCAGTACTTGAGGGGCCTCCTGGCCAGCTACTTGGAGGACCGCGAGGTCCTCCTTGTGGACAAAATGGCCAGGTTGAGGCGGTATGGCGCGGAGTCCGGTGTTCCGCAGGGGTCCGTTCTGGGGCCCACCCTGTGGAACATTGGGTTCGATTGGCTCCTGCGGGGGGCCCTCCTCCCGGGCACGAGTGTCATCTGTTACGCGGACGACACTCTTCTCACTGCCCGGGGGAAGAACTTTGGGGAGGCGGCCTGTCTGGCATCGGCTGGCGGGTCCTTGGTGGCGGGGAGGATCCGCCGCCTGGGGTTGAGGGTGGCGCTGAACAAGACCGAGGCCGTGTTCTTCCACGGGCCTCGGCAGCGCTGCCCTCCAGACGCCCACATAGCCGTGGAGGGCGCCAGAGTGGAGGTCCGGCCCCAGATGAAATATCTGGGCCTGGTGCTGGACAGCAGGTGGCGCTTCGGGCCGCACTTCAGCGGTCTGTCGACGCGCCTGCTGAAGGCCGCCGACGCCCTGTCGTGGCTCCTCCCCAACCTGGGAGGTCCCAGCGCACGATGCCGGCGTCTGTATGCCGTCATCCTGCGAAGCATGGCCCTTTACGGGGCTCCCATCTGGGCGGACTCCCTTCATAGAAGGGAGAATGCCACCGCTATCCGCAGGCCGCAACGGGCCATTGCACAGCGGGTGGCGAGGGCCTACCGCTCGGTGGGCTTCTCGGCGGCGTGCGCTCTGGCCGGCACCCCCCCTTGGGAACTCGAGGCGTGGGTGCTCGCCAGAGTGTACGAGTGGACGGCGCGCCGAAGGGCGATGGGGGAGCGCCCCGTCGCGGAAGAGCGGGAGGCAGTACGGCGGGAGGCGAGGGACGCCATTGTCGTCCATTGGACGGACGACCTCGCTACCGCCACCTTTGGACGTCGGACGCTGGACGCGCTCGGTCCAGTCCTGAGAGACTGGCTCGGGCGGCGACACGGTTTCCTCTCTTTCCGTCTGGTCCAGGTGCTGTCAGGGCACGGCTGCTTTGGCTCGCACCTGCACAGGATCGGGAGGGAGGAGACCCCAGCGTGCCACGACTGCGGCGCGGCGGAGGACACGGCGCAGCACACCCTTGAGGTTTGCCCGGCTTGGTCTGGGCCGCGCCGCAGTCTGATTGCGGAGATCGGCCGGGACCTCTCGCTTCCCAGCGTAGTACGTTCCATGCTGGGGAGCGAGGGATCCTGGGCTGCGGTCGCCTCCTTTTGCGAGGATGTCATTTCGCAAAAGGAGGCGGCGGAGCGCGCGCGGGAGGATGACCCTCTCGCTGCGCCGCTCCGTAGGCGAAGAAGAGGTCGGAGAAGACGTCAGCTCTTCCCTCCTCGTGGTGGTGATGGGCGGGCGACAGGCGCGGGGGCGCCTCCGCCCGCATTGCACTCCACACCACCTCCGCCGGACATTCCCGACCCTCCCCCCATGGGGAGGACGTGAGGGGCCCGCCGCGAAGGCGGGCGATCGTCGGAGGGGTACTGGAGGTAAAGGCTATGCCGGTTTCCCAGTGCCCTTCCACTCAGACGATGCGGGAATGCCGCTGGGTTGTTTTAGTGGGTATACCGGGCTAGCCCGGGGAGTCCCACATAGCCCCCCATTCCCCCAAATGGGCGTGGTATGCGTAATTGCATTTTTTCCCAGCGCAAAAAAAAAAAAAAAAAAAAAAAAAAAAAAAAAAAAAAAAAAAAAAAAAAAAAAAAAAAAAAAAAAAAAAAGGTTAGGTTAGGTTAGGTTAGGTTAGGTTAGGTTAGGTTGGGTTAGGTTAGGTTAGCCCCACCAACGATGGACCCCCCGCAGGGTGCGGCCTCACCGGAGGAAGAGGTCCCTCCGGTGACTGCGGACGAGCTCCACGCGGTAGTCGTAGGCCTCCGCGCCAAAACGACGGCCCCTGGACCGGATGGTGTTCCGGCACGGGTGGTGGCCATAGCCGCCACTCAAATGGAGGACAGGTTTCGGGACCTTTTCAGCGCGTGCTTGACGGCTGGAAGGTTCCCGAAACTTTGGAAGGAGGGGCGGCTGTGCCTCCTCCGTAAAGAGGGACGCCCGATCGATTCCCCCTCGGCGTACCGGCCCATCGTCCTTCTCGATGAGGTCGGTAAAATGTTCGAGGGGATCATTGCCTGCCGGCTCAACAGCCATCTGCGGAGGGAGGGGCCGGACCTGTCGGACGCCCAGTTCGGTTTCCGACGGGGCCGGTCCACCATCGACGCCCTGGCCCTACTGAAGGCCCAGGTGAAGGAGGCGGCGGAGGCGGGGGACGGAGTATTGGCGGTGTCATTCGACATAGCCAACGCCTTCAACTCCGTCCCCCACTCGACTATATTGGAGGCACTCCGGTATCACGGAGTGCCCCAGTACTTGAGGGGCCTCCTGGCCAGCTACTTGGAGGACCGCGAAGTCCTCCTTGTGGACAAACTGGCCAGGTTGAGGCGGTATGGCGCGGAGTCCGGTGTTCCACAGGGGTCGGTTCTGGGGCCCACCCTGTGGAACATTGGGTTCGATTGGCTCCTGCGGGGGGCCCTCCTCCCGGGCACGAGTGTCATTTGTTACGCGGACGACACTCTTCTCACTGCCCGGGGGAAGAACTTTGGGGAGGCGGCCTGTCTGGCATCGGCTGGCGGGTCCTTGGTGGCGGGGAGGATCCGCCGCCTGGGGTTGAGGGTGGCGCTGAACAAGACCGAGGCCGTGTTCTTCCACGGGCCTCGGCAGCGCTGCCCTCCAGATGCCCACATAGCCGTGGAGGGCGCCAGAGTGGAGGTCCGGCCCCAGATGAAATATCTGGGCCTGGTGCTGGACAGCAGGTGGCGCTTCGGGCCGCACTTCAGCGGTCTGTCGACGCGCCTGCTGAAGGCCGCCGACGCCCTGTCGTGGCTCCTCCCCAACCTGGGAGGTCCCAGCGCACGATGCCGGCGTCTATATGCCGGCATCCTGCGGAGCATGGCCCTTTACGGGGCCCCCATCTGGGCGGACTCCCTTCATAGAAGGGAGAATGCCACCGCTATCCGCAGGCCGCAACGGGCCATTGCACAGCGGGTGGCGAGGGCCTACCGCTCGGTGGGCTTCTCGGCGGCGTGCGCTCTGGCCGGCACCCCCCCTTGGGAACTCGAGGCGTGGGTGCTCGCCAGAGTGTACGAGTGGACGGCGCGTCGAAGGGCGATGGGGGAGCGCCCCGTCGCGGAAGAGCGGGAGGCAGTACGGCGGGAGGCGAGGGACGCCATTGTCGTCCATTGGACGGACGACCTCGCTACCGCCACCTTTGGACGTCGGACGCTGGACGCGCTCGGTCCAGTCCTGAGAGACTGGCTCGGGCGGCGACACGGTTTCCTCTCTTTCCGTCTGGTCCAGGTGCTGTCAGGGCACGGCTGCTTTGGCTCGCACCTGCACAGGATCGGGAGGGAGGAGACCCCAGCGTGCCACGACTGCGGCGCGGCGGAGGACACGGCGCGGCACACCCTTGAGGTTTGCCCGGCTTGGTCTGGGCCGCGCCGCAGTCTGATTGCGGAGATCGGCCGGGACCTCTCGCTTCCCAGCGTAGTACGTTCCATGCTGGGGAGCGAGGGATCCTGGGCTGCGGTCGCCTCCTTTTGCGAGGATGTCATTTCGCAAAAGGAGGCGGCGGAGCGCGCGCGGGAGGATGACCCTCTCGCTGCGCCGCTCCGTAGGCGAAGAAGAGGTCGGAGAAGACGTCAGCTCTTCCCTCCTCGTGGTGGTGATGGGCGGGCGACAGGCGCGGGGGCGCCTCCGCCCGCATTGCACTCCACACCACCTCCGCCGGACATTCCCGACCCTCCCCCCATGGGGAGGACGTGAGGGGCCCGCCGCGAAGGCGGGCGATCGTCGGAGGGGTACTGGAAGTAAAGGCTATGCCGGTTTCCCAGTGCCCTTCCACTCAGACGATGCGGGAATGCCGCTGGGTTGTTTTAGTGGGTATACCGGGCTAGCCCGGGGAGTCCCACATAGCCCCCCATTCCCCCAAATGGGCGGGTATGCGTAATTGCATTTTTTCCCAGCGCAAAAAAAAAAAAAAAAAAAAAAAAAAGGTTAGGTTGGGGTGCGTGGTCAGAAACCTCCTCGTGTGCCCGGTGGCTGCTGGTCCCTTATGGATACGTCCGGGGGGAACAGCAGTTGCTCGGGCCGGTGCACCCTGGGCACGGGCAATAGCTTCTGAGCTCCCGGAGGCTATTGTCTGTGGCGAATTCTGACCATGGGGGGGTGGCCAGTTGGCCATGGGAGGGAGGGCTCTTCCCCGCCCTCTCATCTAGGAGAGGGCATGGTGGAACGAGCCTTGTAGGGGCGACGGGTTTGTCAGCTGGCAATAGCCGGCTGACGAACCCGTGCTGCGGAGGACGCGGCGCGGCACACCCTTGGGTATTGACGGCTCAGTCTGGGCCGCGCCGCGGTCTGATTGCGGGGATCGGCCGGGACCTCTCGCTTCCCGGCGTGTTGCGTTCCGTTCCCTAGCACGGAGCGCGCCGCGCTGGGAGGCGAGGGATCTTGGGCTGCGGTCGCCTCCTTTTGCGAGGACGTAATCGCAAAGGGAGGCGGCGGAGCGCGCGCGGGAGGATGCCCTCTCGCTGCGCCTCTGTGGGCGAGGAGGAGGTCGGAGCGGATATGCCGGCTTTCCCTCCTCGTGGTGGTGATGGGCGGGCGACAGGCGCGGGGGGGGCGCCTCCGCCCGCGTTGCACTCCACACCACCTGCGGGACATTCGTGCGGGGCCCGCCGCGGTGAAGGCGGGCGATCGTCGGAGGGGTACTGGAGGTAAAGGCTATGCCGGTTTCCCAGTGCCCTTCCACTCAGACGATGCGGGAATGCCGCTGGGTTGTTTTAGTGGGTATACCGGGCTAGCCCGGGGAGTCCCACATAGCCCCCCATTCCCCCAAATGGGCGTGGTATGCGTAATTGCATTTTTTCCCAGCGCAAAAAAAAAAAAAAAAAAAAAAAAAAAAAGGTTAGGTTAGGTTAGGTTCGCCTCCGCCCGCATTGCACTCCACACCACCTCCGCCGGACGTTCCCGACCCTCCCCCCCCCCCATGGGGAGGACGTGAGGGGCCCGCCGCGAAGGCGGGCGATCGTCGGAGGGGTACTGGAAGTAAAGGCTATGCCGGTTTCCCAGTGCCCTTCCACTCAGACGATGCGGGAATGCCGCTGGGTTGTTTTAGTGGGTATACCGGGCTAGCCCGGGGAGTCCCACATAGCCCCCCATTCCCCCAAATGGGCGGGTATGCGTAATTGCATTTTTTCCCAGCGCAAAAAAAAAAAAAAAAAAAAAAAAAAAAGGTTAGGTTAGGTTAGGTTAGGTTAGGTTAGGTTGGGTTGGGGTAGTCGCAGACGTCCGGAAAGGGGGAGGGGAAGGGGAAGGGAAAGGGCAAAAGGGCGGCGCAGGCCGCCTCTGCCACCACCCCCGCCGCGTCAACCCCCAGCCAGCCGCAGACTGGCGGGGGTAAGGGGAAGGGGAGAGGGAGAGGGGGGAAAAAACTCACCCCCCCAAAGACCGCAGCCGTCGTGGTGACGCTCACCGCAGAGGCTGTGGAGCGGGGCGAGACGTACGCGTCCATTCTGATGCGGGCGCGTACCAATGCTGATCCCACCCAATTGGGGATCAGCAAAGTCACCTGCCGGCGGACCCAAACCGGGGCTCGAATCTTCGAGTTCCCGGGGGCGGAGGGCAGCGCCAGCGCTGACCTCTTCGCAGCCAAGCTGCAGGAGGTCATCGCGGACGCAGCCAAGGTGGCTCGCCCGGTGAAGACGGCGGCCTTAGAGGTGACCGACCTCGACGACTCGGTCACCAAAGAGGAGGTGGTGGCGGCGGTCGCAGCGATCGGGGGCTGCAGCGTCGCAGCGGTGAAAGGCCGGGACATCAGACCCGGCCGCGGTGGCATGGGCACCATTCGGCTCGAGTGCCCAGTCGCCGCCGCCAAGGCCGTCCTCGAAAGGGGACGGCTGTGTGTGGGCTTCAGCTCGGGTGCAGTCCGGGCACTTGCGGAGCATACTCTGCGGTGCTACAGGTGCTTCGGCACCGGACACACCCGGGCCCTCTGTCCGTCCACGGTCGACAGGACGGACAGCTGCTACCGCTGCGGTAAGGACGGTCACAAGTCCACCTCCTGCACGGTCGCTACACCGCGCTGTGCAGTGTGTGCCGCCAGCGGCTGCCAGGCAGACCACATCATGAAGGGGAGGAATTGTAATCCTCCCCCCAAGAAGGGCAAAGTTCGGGCTCCAACAGGGCCCGCTGCTAGCACAGTCGTTCCCGTTGCGGGAACCTCGGTGGCTGCGGAGGAGGGGGGTGCGATGTCCGACTGATGGATAGGGACATCGAACATCGCATCCTCCAGACGAACACCAACCACTGCCGGGTGGCCCAGGACCTGCTGATGCAGACCATGGCTGAGTGGTTGGTGGACTTGGCGGTGGTCGCCGAGCCCTACTCGGTCCCCAGGAGTTGGCTGGGCGACCGGGACGGCCTGGTGGCAATGGTGGCGCGGTCTTCCACAGACTCCCCTCCCCTCTCGCTCTTAGAGAGGGGACCGGGATACGTGGCCGCCGCGTGGGGGGATGTGGCCCTAGTTGGGGTCTATTTCTCCCCAAACCGCCCTCTCTCAGACTTTGAGGACTTCCTGGAGGTCCTCACTGCAGTTGTGGGGAGGGCGGCACCGCGCCAGGTCGTCGTGTTAGGCGACCTAAACGCCAAGTCGGCGGCTTGGGGCAACCCGTCTGCCTCCTGTGACGTCCGGGGGCGCGCCGTTGAGTTTTGGGCGACGTCGTGCGGTGTGTCCCTCCTCAACGGGGGGGCGGTCCACACGTGTGTGCGGCAACGGGGAGGGTCGGTGGTTGACGTCTCGTTCGCCACCCCCGTGCTAGCCGCACGCATCGTGAACTGGCGGGTGGAGATGGTGGAAACCTTGTCGGACCACCGATATGTGCGGTTCGACATCTCCACTCAGAGTCCCCGCGGGGAGATGGCCCGCTCCGGCAGGTCCCCCTTCCCCCGGTGGGCTCTCACTCGCCTGGACCGGGAGGCGGCCAGGGAGGCGGCCTTCCTCCAGGACTGGCTGTCGCCCCCTGTTGGGGCCCTGGACGTCGACGTCGACGCCGCAGCGGTCCGGCTCAGGGGATCCCTGACCGAGGTGTGCAACTCCAGCATGCCTCGCTCTCGCCGTCCGCCCCCCCGTCGCGCCGTCTATTGGTGGACGGAGGAACTGGCGGGGCTCCGTGCCGCCTGTGTGGCGGCCAGAAGGGCCTACATGCGGAGCCGTCGGCGCAGCGTCCGTAGTCAGGCAGACGAGGACCGCCTCTACGCCTCGTACAGAGAGGCGAAAACGGTCCTCGGGACGGCTATGTACGCTGCCATGGACTCGGCGGGAGCCGAGATGCTGGAGAGTCTCGACAGGGATCCGTACGGGAGGCCATACAAGGCGGCGCGGAACAAGCTGCGCCCCCATGGTCCCCCACTGACGGAAACCCTTGAGCCGGCACTGTTGGATGGGGTGGTCCAGTCCCTGTTTCCGCGCAGGACCGACTTCGCCCCACCAACAATGGACCCCCCGCAGAGTGCGGCCTCACCGGAGGAAGAGGTCCCTCCGGTGACTGCGGACGAGCTCCACGCGGTAATTTTAGGCCTCCGCGCCAAAACGACGGCCCCTGGACCGGATGGTGTTCCGGCACGGGTGGTGGCCATAGCTGCCACTCAAATGGAGGACAGGTTTCGGGACCTTTTCAGCGCGTGCTTGACGGCTGGAAGGTTCCCGAAACTTTGGAAGGAGGGGCGGCTGTGCCTCCTCCGTAAAGAGGGACGCCCGATCGATTCCCCCTCGGCGTACCGGCCCATCGTCCTTCTCGATGAGGTCGGTAAAATGTTCGAGGGGATCATTGCCTGCCGGCTCAACAGCCATCTGCGGAGGGAGGGGCCGGACCTGTCGGACGCCCAGTTCGGTTTCCGACGGGGCCGGTCCACCATCGACGCCCTGGCCCTACTGAAGGCCCAGGTGAAGGAGGCGGCGGAGGCGGGGGACGGAGTATTGGCGGTGTCATTCGACATAGCCAACGCCTTCAACTCCGTCCCCCACTCGACTATATTGGAGGCACTCCGGTATCACGGAGTGCCCCAGTACTTGAGGGGCCTCCTGGCCAGCTACTTGGAGGACCGCGAGGTCCTCCTTGTGGACAAAATGGCCAGGTTGAGGCGATATGGCGCGGAGTCCGGTGTTCCACAGGGGTCCGTGCTGGGGCCCACCCTGTGGAACATTGGGTTCGATTGGCTCCTGCGGGGGGCCCTCCTCCCGGGCACGAGTGTCATCTGCTACGCGGACGACACTCTTCTCACTGCCCGGGGGAAGAACTTTGGGGAGGCGGCCTGTCTGGCATCGGCTGGCGGGTCCTTGGTGGCGGGGAGGATCCGCCGCCTGGGGTTGAGGGTGGCGCTGAACAAGACCGAGGCCGTGTTCTTCCACGGGCCTCGGCAGCGCTGCCCTCCAGACGCCCACATAGCCGTGGAGGGCGCCAGAGTGGAGGTCCGGCCCCAGATGAAATATCTGGGTCTGGTGCTGGACAGCAGGTGGCGCTTCGGGCCGCACTTCAGCGGTCTGTCGACGCGCCTGCTGAAGGCCGCCGACGCCCTGTCGTGGCTCCTCCCCAACCTGGGAGGTCCCAGCGCACGATGCCGGCGTCTATATGCCGGCATCCTGCGGAGCATGGCCCTGTACGGGGCCCCCATCTGGGCGGACTCCCTTCATAGAAGGGAGAATGCCACCGCTATCCGCAGGCCGCAACGGGCCATTGCACAGCGGGTGGCGAGGGCCTACCGCTCGGTGGGCTTCTCGGCGGCGTGCGCTCTGGCCGGCACCCCCCCTTGGGAACTCGAGGCGTGGGTGCTCGCCAGAGTGTACGAGTGGACGGCGCGTCGAAGGGCGATGGGGGAGCGCCCCGTCGCGGAAGAGCGGGAGGCAGTACGGCGGGAGGCGAGGGACGCCATTGTCGTCCATTGGACGGACGACCTCGCTACCGCCACCTTTGGACGTCGGACGCTGGACGCGCTCGGTCCAGTCCTGAGAGACTGGCTCGGGCGGCGACACGGTTTCCTCTCTTTCCGTCTGGTCCAGGTGCTGTCAGGGCACGGCTGCTTTGGCTCGCACCTGCACAGGATCGGGAGGGAGGAGACCCCAGCGTGCCACGACTGCGGCGCGGCGGAGGACACGGCGCAGCACACCCTTGAGGTCTGCCCGGCTTGGTCTGGGCCGCGCCGCAGTCTGACTGCGGAGATCGGTCTGGACCTCTCGCTTCCCAGCGTAGTACGTTCCATGCTGGGGAGCGAGGGATCTTGGGCTGCGGTTGCCTCCTTTTGCGAGGATGTCATTTCGCAAAAGGAGGAAGCGGAGCGCGCGCGGGAGGATGACCCTCTCGCTGCGCCGCTCCGTAGGCGAAGAAGAGGTCGGAGAAGACGTCAACTTTTCCCTCCTCGTGGTGGTGATGGGCGGGCGACAGGCGCGGGGGCGCCTCCGCCCGCATTGCACTCCACACCACCTCCGCCGGACATTCCCGACCCTCCCCCCATGGGGAGGACGTGAGGGGCCCGCCGCGAAGGCGGGCGATCGTCGGAGGGGTACTGGAAGTAAAGGCTATGCCGGTTTCCCAGTGCCCTTCCACTCAGACGATGCGGGAATGCCGCTGGGTTGTTTTAGTGGGTATACCGGGCTAGCCCGGGGAGTCCCACATAGCCCCCCCATTCCCCCAAATGGGCGGGTATGCGTAATTGCATTTTTTCCCAGCGCAAAAAAAAAAAAAAAAAAAAAAAAAAAAAAAAAAAAAAAAAAAAAAAAAAAAAAAAAAAAGGTTGGGTTGGGGTGGGGTGCGTGGTCAGAAACCTCCTCGTGTGCCCGGTGGCTGCTGGTCCCTTATGGATACGTCCGGGGGGAACAGCAGTTGCTCGGGCCGGTGCACCCTGGGCACGGGCAATAGCTTCTGAGCTCCCGGAGGCTATTGTCTGTGGCGAATTCTGACCATGGGGGGGTGGCCAGTTGGCCATGGGAGGGAGGGCTCTTCCCCGCCCTCTCATCTAGGAGAGGGTATGGTGGAACGAGCCTTGTAGGGGCGACGGGTTTGTCAGCTGGCAATAGCCGGCTGACGAACCCGTGCTGCGGAGGACGCGGCGCGGCACACCCTTGGGTATTGACGGCTCAGTCTGGGCCGCGCCGCGGTCTGATTGCGGGGATCGGCCGGGGCCTCTCGCTTCCCGGCGTGTTGCGTTCCGTTCCCCAGGGCGGAGCGCGCCGCGCTGGGAGGCGAGGGATCTTGGGCTGCGGTCGCCTCCTTTTGCGAGAACGTAATCGCAAAGGGAGGCGGCGGAGCGCGCGCGGGAGGATGCCCTCTCGCTGCGCCTCTGTGGGCGAGGAGGAGGTCGAAGTGGATATGCCGGCTTTCCCTCCTCGTGGTGGTGTGGGCGGGCGGCAGGCGCGGGGGGGGCGCCTCCGCCCGCGTTGCACTCCACACCACCTGCGGGTCATTCGTGCGGGGCCTGCCGCGGTGAAGGCGGGCGATCGTCGGAGGGGTACTGGAGGTAAAGGCTATGCCGGTTTCCCAGTGCCCTTCCACTCAGACGATGCGGGAATGCCGCTGGGTTGTTTTAGTGGGTATACCGGGCTAGCCCGGGGAGTCCCACATAGCCCCCCATTCCCCCAAATGGGCGTGGTATGCGTAATTGCATTTTTTCCCAGCGCAAAAAAAAAAAAAAAAAAAAAAAAAAAAAAAAAAAGGTTGGGTTGGGGTGCGTGGTCAGAAACCTCCTCGTGTGCCCGGTGGCTGCTGGTCCCTTATGGATACGTCCGGGGGGAACAGCAGTTGCTCGGGCCGGTGCACCCTGGGCACGGGCAATAGCTTCTGAGCTCCCGGAGGCTATTGTCTGTGGCGAATTCTGACCATGGGGGGGTGGCCAGTTGGCCATGGGAGGGAGGGCTCTTCCCCGCCCTCTCATCTAGGAGAGGGTATGGTGGAACGAGCCTTGTAGGGGCGACGGGTTTGTCAGCTGGCAATAGCCGGCTGACGAACCCGTGCTGCGGAGGACGCGGCGCGGCACACCCTTGGGTATTGACGGCTCAGTCTGGGCCGCGCCGCGGTCTGATTGCGGGGATCGGCCGGGGCCTCTCGCTTCCCGGCGTGTTGCGTTCCGTTCCCTAGCACGGAGCGCGCCACGCTGGGAGGCGAGGGATCTTGGGCTGCGGTCGCCTCCTTTTGCGAGAACGTAATCGCAAAGGGAGGCGGCGGAGCGCGCGCGGGAGGATGGCCCTCTCGCTGCGCCTCTGTGGGCGAGGAGGAGGTCGGAGCGGAAACCGGCTTTCCCTCCTCGTGGTGGTGTGGGCGGGCGGCAGGCGCGGGGGGGGCGCCTCCGCCCGCGTTGCACTCCACACCACCTGCGGGACATTCGTGCGGGGCCTGCCGCGGTGAAGGCGGGCGATCGTCGGAGGGGTACTGGAGGTAAAGGCTATGCCGGTTTCCCAGTGCCCTTCCACTCAGACGATGCGGGAATGCCGCTGGGTTGTTTTAGTGGGTATACCGGGCTAGCCCGGGGAGTCCCACATAGCCCCCCATTCCCCCAAATGGGCGTGGTATGCGTAATTGCATTTTTTCCCAGCGCAAAAAAAAAAAAAAAAAAAAAAAAAGGTTAGGTTGGGTTCGGGGTGCGTGGTCAGAAACCTCCTCGTGTGCCCGGTGGCTGCTGGTCCCTTATGGATACGTCCGGGGGGAACAGCAGTTGCTCGGGCCGGTGCACCCTGGGCACGGGCAATAGCTTCTGAGCTCCCGGAGGCTATTGTCTGTGGCGAATTCTGACCATGGGGGGGTGGCCAGTTGGCCATGGGAGGGAGGGCTCTTCCCCGCCCTCTCATCTAGGAGAGGGTATGGTGGAACGAGCCTTGTAGGGGCGATGGGTTTGTCAGCTGGCAATAGCCGGCTGACGAACCCGTGCTGCGGAGGACGCGGCGCGGCACACCCTTGGGTACTGACGGCTCAGTCTGGGTCGCGCCGCGGTCTGATTGCGGGGATCGGCCGGGACCTCTCGCTTCCCGGCGTGTTGCGTTTCGTTCCCCAGGGCGGAGCGCGCCGCGCTGGGAGGCGAGGGATCTTGGGCTGCGGTCGCCTCCTTTTGCGAGGACGTAATCGCAAAGGGAGGCGGCGGAGCGCGCGCGGGAGGATGGCCCTCTCGCTGCGCCTCTGTGGGCGAGGAGGAGGTCGGAGCGGAAACCGGCTTTCCCTCCTCGTGGTGGTGTGGGCGGGCGGCAGGCGCGGGGGGGGCGCCTCCGCCCGCGTTGCACTCCACACCACCTGCGGGACATTCGTGCGGGGCCCGCCGCGGTGAAGGCGGGCGATCGTCGGAGGGGTACTGGAGGTAAAGGCTATGCCGGTTTCCCAGTGCCCTTCCACTCAGACGATGCGGGAATGCCGCTGGGTTGTTTTAGTGGGTATACCGGGCTAGCCCGGGGAGTCCCACATAGCCCCCCATTCCCCCAAATGGGCGTGGTATGCGTAATTGCATTTTTTCCCAGCGCAAAAAAAAAAAAAAAAAAAAAAAAAAAAAAAAAAAAAAAAAAAAGGTTAGGTTGGGTTAGGTTAGGTTAGGTGGGGGACTACCCCACAGTGGGGGACTACCCCACAGTGGGGGACTACCCCACAGTGCTTACGTCCTCGTCGTGTCCCCTGGAAACGACCCAGTCCTGACCACCGTAACGGAGTGGCAGGCTGGGCTCGGCCAAAGTGCACTGTGCTTCGTAGCAATCAAATTCTGTCTTGCGTGCTGCGATACTGTTGGAGACCATGTCTCACACACCGCGGGACGCCCTCGGGCGTTTCCTTAAACCAAAAGGCCCTTCTCAGGGCCAACCAAAAGGCCCTTCTCAGGGCCAACCAAAAGGCCCTTCTCAGGGCCAACCAAAAGGCCCTTCTCAGGGCCAACCAAAAGGCCCTTCTCAGGGCCAATCTGACGCCTCGGCGTCTGAAGCCAGCCGCGCGCCGTCTGCGGCGAGCTTCTTCGTGGGAGTTGAGTCGATGTCGGATGATTCTGCAGATGAGTCCGTCAGCTCACTCGCATCCGATGCGGGCATGTCCCGGTCTATGTCGCGCAAGCGCGGGTTTAGAAAGGAGGGGTCTGGAGGTTCTTCGGCGTCGGGGTCGGCCAAGTCAAGGGCCAAGAAGCCCGCGATAGCCGCGGACTCCCACGTCGTGGGCCTTGCTGACGCACAACGCCAGCTAGACCTGGCTCGGCGGGAGCAGCTCCAGCAGGAGCTGGAGGAGCGGGTCGCCGCTAAAGAGCAGCGGGCGCGTAACGCCCGGGCCAAGTCCGGGTACGGCGCGTCCCGCGTGCTGTACGCCGACCATTCATTGGCCGAACTGGCGCGGATGGCGGAAGAGGACGAGGAGGAGATAGCGGAGGTCGCCTCCAAGTCCTCGAACCTGAAGGGAACCTTCCAGAAGGCCCTCAAATGCCGTGCGGCGAGCATGCGCGGCATCATCGAGGAGCTCGTTAAAAGGAAGGCGACCGATGAGACGCAGCAACTGCAGGCGAGGGTCGATCGCCTGCAGTTGGAGGTCAGCCAGCTGCATCAGAAGCTGGCCGACGCCACCGCCCGGCCAAGCCAGGCCGCACCACCGCCTGCTGTGGAGGCCCCCTCCTTCAACCTAGAGGACACAATCCGAAAGGTTGTAATGGAGGAGCGGGCCTTCACTAGAGCCTGCATTGCAGGCATTGAGGACCGGCTCCTGCCGGAGCAGCGCCAGCGACCGCCACTTGCGGCGGATAGGCGGCGAGAGCCAGAGCCGGGGCCGTCCTCGCAAGGGGAGGACGCCCTTCTCCCTTCCACCACTCCGTCCAACGGTTGGACCGAGGTGGTCGGGAAGGGTAAAGGCAGGGGCAAAAAGACCCACCGTCCCGCCACCGTACTCCCTTCCGCCGCGCCTTCCGGCCCGTCGCAGACGTCCGGAAAGGGGGAGGGGAAGGGGAAGGGAAAGGGCAAAAGGGCGGCGCAGGCCGCCTCTGCCACCACCCCCGCCGCGTCAACCCCCAGCCAGCCGCAGACTGGCGGGGGTAAGGGGAAGGGGAGAGGGAGAGGGGGGAAAAAACTCACCCCCCCAAAGACCGCAGCCGTCGTGGTGACGCTCACCGCAGAGGCTGTGGCGCGGGGCGAGACGTACGCGTCCATTCTGATGCGGGCGCGTACCAATGCTGATCCCACCCAATTGGGGATCAGCAAAGTCACCTGCCGGCGGACCCAAACCGGGGCTCGAATCTTCGAGTTCCCGGGGGCGGAGGGCAGCGCCAGCGCTGACCTCTTCGCAGCCAAGCTGCAGGAGGTCATCGCGGACGCAGCCAAGGTGGCTCGCCCGGTGAAGACGGCGGCCTTAGAGGTGACCGACCTCGACGACTCGGTCACCAAAGAGGAGGTGGTGGCGGCGGTCGCAGCGATCGGGGGCTGCAGCGTCGCAGCGGTGAAAGGCCGGGACATCAGACCCGGCCGCGGTGGCATGGGCACCATTCGGCTCGAGTGCCCAGTCGCCGCCGCCAAGGCCGTCCTCGAAAAGGGACGGCTGTGTGTGGGCTTCAGCTCGGGTGCAGTCCGGGCACTTGCGGAGCATACTCTGCGGTGCTACAGGTGCTTCGGCACCGGACACACCCGGGCCCTCTGTCCGTCCACGGTCGACAGGACGGACAGCTGCTACCGCTGCGGCAAGGACGGCCACAAATCCGCCTCCTGCACGGTCGCTACACCGCGCTGTGCAGTGTGTGCCGCCAGCGGCTGCCCGGCAGACCACATCATGAAGGGGAGGAATTGTAATCCTCCCCCCAAGAAGGGCAAAGTTCGGGCTCCAACAGGGCCCGCTGCTAGCACAGTCGTTCCCGTTGCGGGAACCTCGGTGGCTGCGGAGGAGGGGGGTGCGATGTCCGACTGATGGATAGGGACATCGAACATCGCATCCTCCAGACGAACACCAACCACTGCCGGGTGGCCCAGGATCTGCTGATGCAGACCATGGCTGAGTGGTTGGTGGACTTGGCGGTGGTCGCCGAGCCCTACTCGGTCCCCAGGAGTTGGCTGGGCGACCGGGACGGCCTGGTGGCAATGGTGGCGCGGTCTTCCACAGACTCCCCTCCCCTCTCGCTCTTAGAGAGGGGACCGGGATACGTGGCCGCCGCGTGGGGGGATGTGGCCCTAGTTGGGGTCTATTTCTCCCCAAACCGCCCTCTCTCAGACTTTGAGGACTTCCTGGAGGTCCTCACTGCAGTTGTGGGGAGGGCGGCACCGCGCCAGGTCGTCGTGTTAGGCGACCTAAACGCCAAGTCGGCGGCTTGGGGCAACCCGTCTGCCTCCTGTGACGTCCGGGGGCGCGCCGTTGAGTTTTGGGCGACGTCGTGCGGTGTGTCCCTCCTCAACAGGGGGGCGGTCCGCACGTGTGTGCGGCAACGGGGAGGGTCGGTGGTTGACGTCTCGTTCGCCACCCCCGTGCTAGCCGCACGCATCGTGAACTGGCGGGTGGAGATGGTGGAAACCTTGTCGGACCACCGATATGTGCGGTTCGACATCTCCACTCAGAGTCCCCGCGGGGAGATGGCCCGCTCCGGCAGGTCTCCCTTCCCCCGGTGGGCTCTCACTCGCCTGGACCGGGAGGCGGCCAGGGAGGCGGCCTTCCTCCAGGACTGGCTGTCGCCCCCTGTTGGGGCCCTGGACGTCGACGTCGACGCCGCAGCGGTCCGGCTCAGGGGATCCCTGACCGAGGTGTGCAACTCCAGCATGCCTCGCTCTCGCCGTCCGCCCCCCCGTCGCGCCGTCTATTGGTGGACGGAGGAACTGGCGGGGCTCCGTGCCGCCTGTGTGGCGGCCAGAAGGGCCTACATGCGGAGCCGTCGGCGCAGCGTCCGTAGTCAGGCAGACGAGGACCGCCTCTACGCTTCGTACAGAGAGGCGAAAACGGTCCTCGGGACGGCTATGTACGCTGCCATGGACTCGGCGGGAGCCGAGATGCTGGAGAGTCTCGACAGGGATCCGTACGGGAGGCCATACAAGGCGGCGCGGAACAAGCTGCGCCCCCATGGTCCCCCACTGACGGAAACCCTTGAGCCGGCATTGTTGGATGGGGTGGTCCAGTCCCTGTTTCCGCGCGGGACCGACTTCGCCCCACCAACAATGGACCCCCCGCAGAGTGCGGCCTCACCGGAGGAAGAGGTCCCTCCGGTGACTGCGGACGAGCTTCACGCGGCAGTTTTAGGCCTCCGCGCCAAAAAGACGGCCCCTGGACCGGATGGTGTTCCGGCACGGGTGGTGGCCATAGCCGCCACTCAAATGGAGGACAGGTTTCGGGACCTTTTCAGCGCGTGCTTGACGGCTGGAAGGTTCCCGAAACTTTGGAAGGAGGGGCGGCTGTGCCTCCTCCGTAAAGAGGGACGCCCGGTGGATTCCCCCTCGGCGTACCGGCCCATCGTCCTTCTCGATGAGGTCGGTAAAATGTTCGAGGGGATCATTGCCTGCCGGCTCAACAGCCATCTGCGGAGGGAGGGGCCGGACCTGTCGGACGCCCAGTTCGGTTTCCGACGGGGCCGGTCCACCATCGACGCCCTGGCCCTACTGAAGGCCCAGGTGAAGGAGGCGGCGGAGGCGGGGGACGGAGTATTGGCGGTGTCATTCGACATAGCCAACGCCTTCAACTCCGTCCCCCACTCGACTATATTGGAGGCACTCCGGTATCACGGAGTGCCCCAGTACTTGAGGGGCCTCCTGGCCAGCTACTTGGAGGACCGCGAGGTCCTCCTTGTGGACAAAATGGCCAGGTTGAGGCGGTATGGCGCGGAGTCCGGTGTTCCACAGGGGTCCGTGCTGGGGCCCACCCTGTGGAACATTGGGTTCGATTGGCTCCTGCGGGGGGCCCTCCTCCCGGGCACGAGTGTCATCTGCTACGCGGACGACACTCTTCTCACTGCCCGGGGGAAGAACTTTGGGGAGGCGGCCTGTCTGGCATCGGCTGGCGGGTCCTTGGTGGCGGGGAGGATCCGCCGCCTGGGGTTGAGGGTGGCGCTGAACAAGACCGAGGCCGTGTTCTTCCACGGGCCTCGGCAGCGCTGCCCTCCAGATGCCCACATAGCCGTGGAGGGCGCCAGAGTGGAGGTCCGGCCCCAGATGAAATATCTGGGCCTGGTGCTGGACAGCAGGTGGCGCTTCGGGCCGCACTTCAGCGGGCTGTCGACGCGCCTGCTGAAGGCCGCCGACGCCCTGTCGTGGCTCCTCCCCAACCTGGGAGGTCCCAGCGCACGATGCCGGCGTCTGTATGCCGGCATCCTGCGGAGCATGGCCCTTTACGGGGCCCCCATCTGGGCGGACTCCCTTCATCGAAGGGAGAATGCCACCGCTCTCCGCAGGCCGCAACGGGCCATTGCACAGCGGGTGGCGAGGGCCTACCGCTCGGTGGGCTTCTCGGCGGCGTGCGCTCTGGCCGGCACCCCCCCTTGGGAACTCGAGGCGTGGGTGCTCGCCAGAGTGTACGAGTGGACAGCGCGCCGAAGGGCGATGGGAGAGCGCCCCGTCGCGGAAGAGCGGGAGGCCGTACGGCGGGAGGCGAGGGACGCCATCATCGTCCATTGGACGGACGACCTCGCTACCGCCACCTTTGGCCGTCGGACGCTGGACGCGCTCGGTCCAGTTCTGCGGGACTGGCTCGGGCGGCGACACGGTTTCCTCTCTTTCCGTCTGGTTCAGGTGCTGTCAGGGCACGGCTGCTTTGGCTCGCGCCTGCACAGGATCGGGAGGGAGGAGACCCCAGCGTGCCACGACTGCGGCGCGGCGGAGGACACGGCGCAGCACACCCTTGAGGTCTGCCCGGCTTGGTCTGGGCCGCGCCGCAGTCTAACTGCGGAGATCGGTCTGGACCTCTCGCTTCCCAGCGTAGTACGTTCCATGCTGGGGAGCGAGGGATCTTGGGCTGCGGTCGCCTCCTTTTGCGAGGATGTCATTTCGCAAAAGGAGGCGGCGGAGCGCGCGCGGGAGGATGACCCTCTCGCTGCGCCGCTCCGTAGGCCAAGAAGAGGTCGGAGAAGACGTCAGCTCTTCCCTCCTCGTGGTGGTGATGGGCGGGCGACAGGCGCGGGGGCGCCTCCGCCCGCATTGCACTCCACACCACCTCCGCCGGACATTCCCGACCCTCCCCCCATGGGGAGGACGTGAGGGGCCCGCCGCGAAGGCGGGCGATCGTCGGAGGGGCACTGGAAGTAAAGGCTATGCCGGTTTCCCAGTGCCCTTCCACTCAGACGATGCGGGAATGCCGCTGGGTTGTTTTAGTGGGTATACCGGGCTAGCCCGGGGAGTCCCACATAGCCCCCCATTCCCCCAAATGGGCGGGTATGCGTAATTGCATTTTTTCCCAGCGCAAAAAAAAAAAAAAAAAAAAAAAAGGTTAGGTTAGGTTGGGGTGCGTGGTCAGAAACCTCCTCGTGTGCCCGGTGGCTGCTGGTCCCTTATGGATACGTCCGGGGGGAACAGCAGTTGCTCGGGCCGGTGCACCCTGGGCACGGGCAATAGCTTCTGAGCTCCCGGAGGCTATTGTCTGTGGCGAATTCTGACCAGGGGGGGGTGGCCAGTTGGCCATGGGAGGGAGGGCTCTTCCCCGCCCTCTCATCTAGGAGAGGGTATGGTGGAACGAGCCTTGTAGGGGCGACGGGTTTGTCAGCTGGCAATAGCCGGCTGACGAACCCGTGTTGCGGAGGACGCGGCGCGGCACACCCTTGGGTAATGACGGCTCAGTCTGGGCCGCGCCGCGGTCTGATTGCGGGGATCGGCCGGGACCTCTCGCTTCCCGGCGTGTTGCGTTCCGTTCCCTAGCGCGGAGCGCGCCGCGCTGGGAGGCGAGGGATCTTGGGCTGCGGTCGCCTCCTTTTGCGAGGACGTAATCGCAAAGGGAGGCGGCGGAGCGCGCGCGGGAGGATGGCCCTCTCGCTGCGCCTCTGTGGGCGAGGAGGAGGTCGGAGCGGAAACCGGCTTTCTCCTCGTGGTGGTGTGGGCGGGCGGCAGGCGCGGGGGGGGCGCCTCCGCCCGCGTTGCACTCCACACCACTAGCGGGACATTCCGAGCCTCCCCCAACGGGGAGGACGTGCAGGGCCTGCCGCGGTGAAGGCGGGCGATCGTCGGAGGGGTACTGGAGGTAAAGGCTATGCCGGTTTCCCAGTGCCCTTCCACTCAGACGATGCGGGAATGCCGCTGGGTTGTTTTAGTGGGTATACCGGGCTAGCCCGGGGAGTCCCACATAGCCCCCCATTCCCCCAAATGGGCGTGGTATGCGTAATTGCATTTTTTCCCAGCGCAAAAAAAAAAAAAAAAAAAAAAAAAAAAAAAAAAAAAAAAAAAGGTTAGGTTAGGTTGGGGTGGGGTGCGTGGTCAGAAACCTCCTCGTGTGCCCGGTGGCTGCTGGTCCCTTATGGATACGTCCGGGGGGAACAGCAGTTGCTCGGGCCGGTGCACCCTGGGCACGGGCAATAGCTTCTGAGTTCCCGGAGGCTATTGTCTGTGGCGAATTCTGACCATGGGGGGGGTGGCCAGTTGGCCATGGGAGGGAGGGCTCTTCCCCGCCCTCTCATCTAGGAGAGGGCATGGTGGAACGAGCCTTGTAGGGGCGACGGGTTTGTCAGCTGGCAATAGCCGGCTGACGAACCCGTGCTGCGGAGGACGCGGCGCGGCACACCCTTGGGTATTGACGGCTCAGTCTGGGCCGCGCCGCGGTCTGATTGCGGGGATCGGCCGGGACCTCTCGCTTCCCGGCGTGTTGCGTTCCGTTCCCTATCACGGAGCGCGCCGCGCTGGGAGGCGAGGGATCTTGGGCTGCGGTCGCCTCCTTTTGCGAGAACGTAATCGCAAAGGGAGGCGGCGGAGCGCGCGCGGGAGGATGGCCCTCTTGCTGCGCCTCTGTGGGCGAGGAGGAGGTCGGAGCGGAAACCGGCTTTCCCTCCTCGTGGTGGTGTGGGCGGGCGGCAGGCGCGGGGGGGGCGCCTCCGCCCGCGTTGCACTCCACACCACCTCTGCGGGTCATTCCGAGCCTCCCCCGATGGGGAGGACGTGCTAGGCCCGCCGCGGTTAAGGCGGGCGATCGTCGGAGGGGTACTGGAGGTAAAGGCTATGCCGGTTTCCCAGTGCCCTTCCACTCAGACGATGCGGGAATGCCGCTGGGTTGTTTTAGTGGGTATACCGGGCTAGCCCGGGGAGTCCCACATAGCCCCCCATTCCCCCAAATGGGCGTGGTATGCGTAATTGCATTTTTTCCCAGCGCAAAAAAAAAAAAAAAAAAAAAAAAAAAAAAGGTTAGGTTGGGGTGCGTGGTCAGAAACCTCCTCGTGTGCCCGGTGGCTGCTGGTCCCTTATGGATACGTCCGGGGGGAACAGCAGTTGCTCGGGCCGGTGCACCCTGGGCACGGGCAATAGCTTCTGAGTTCCCGGAGGCTATTGTCTGTGGCGAATTCTGACCATGGGGGGGGTGGCCAGTTGGCCATGGGAGGGAGGGCTCTTCCCCGCCCTCTCATCTAGGAGAGGGCATGGTGGAACGAGCCTTGTAGGGGCGACGGGTTTGTCAGCTGGCAATAGCCGGCTGACGAACCCGTGCTGCGGAGGACGCGGCGCGGCACACCCTTGGGTATTGACGGCTCAGTCTGGGTCGCGCCGCGGTCTGATTGCGGGGATCGGCCGGGACCTCTCGCTTCCCGGCGTGTTGCGTTCCGTTCCCTATCACGGAGCGCGCCGCGCTGGGAGGCGAGGGATCTTGGGCTGCGGTCGCCTCCTTTTGCGAGAACGTAATCGCAAAGGGAGGCGGCGGAGCGCGCGCGGGAGGATGGCCCTCTCGCTGCGCCTCTGTGGGCGAGGAGGAGGTCGGAGCGGAAACCGGCTTTCCCTCCTCGTGGTGGTGTGGGCGGGCGGCAGGCGCGGGGGGGGCGCCTCCGCCCGCGTTGCACTCCACACCACCTCTGCGGGACATTCCGAGCCTCCCCCGATGGGGAGGACGTGCTAGGCCCGCCGCGGTTAAGGCGGGCGATCGTCGGAGGGGTACTGGAGGTAAAGGCTATGCCGGTTTCCCAGTGCCCTTCCACTCAGACGATGCGGGAATGCCGCTGGGTTGTTTTAGTGGGTATACCGGGCTAGCCCGGGGAGTCCCACATAGCCCCCCATTCCCCCAAATGGGCGTGGTATGCGTAATTGCATTTTTTCCCAGCGCAAAAAAAAAAAAAAAAAAAAAAAAAAAAAAAAAAAAAAAAAAAGGTTAGGTTAGGTTGGGTTGGGGTGGGGTGCGTGGTCAGAAACCTCCTCGTGTGCCCGGTGGCTGCTGGTCCCTTATGGATACGTCCGGGGGGAACAGCAGTTGCTCGGGCCGGTGCACCCTGGGCACGGGCAATAGCTTCTGAGCTCCCGGAGGCTATTGTCTGTGGCGAATTCTGACCATGGGGGGGTGGCCAGTTGGCCAGGGGAGGGAGGGCTCTTCCCCGCCCTCTCATCTAGGAGAGGGCATGGTGGAACGAGCCTTGTAGGGGCGACGGGTTTGTCAGCTGGCAATAGCCGGCTGACGAACCCGTGCTGCGGAGGACGCGGCGCGGCACACCCTTGGGTACTGACGGCTCAGTCTGGGCCGCGCCGCGGTCTGATTGCGGGGATCGGCCGGGGCCTCTCGCTTCCCGGCGTGTTGCGTTTCGTTCCCCAGCACGGAGCGCGCCGCGCTGGGAGGCGAGGGATCTTGGGCTGCGGTCGCCTCCTTTTGCGAGAACGTAATCGCAAAGGGAGGCGGCGGAGCGCGCGCGGGAGGATGGCCCTCTCGCTGCGCCTCTGTGGGCGAGGAGGAGGTCGGAGCGGAAACCGGCTTTCCCTCCTCGTGGTGGTGTGGGCGGGCGGCAGGCGCGGGGGGGGCGCCTCCGCCCGCGTTGCACTCCACACCACCTGCGGGACATTCGTGCGGGGCCTGCCGCGGTGAAGGCGGGCGATCGTCGGAGGGGTACTGGAGGTAAAGGCTATGCCGGTTTCCCAGTGCCCTTCCACTCAGACGATGCGGGAATGCCGCTGGGTTGTTTTAGTGGGTATACCGGGCTAGCCCGGGGAGTCCCACATAGCCCCCCATTCCCCCAAATGGGCGTGGTATGCGTAATTGCATTTTTTCCCAGCGCAAAAAAAAAAAAAAAAAGGTTGGGTTGGGGTGCGTGGTCAGAAACCTCCTCGTGTGCCCGGTGGCTGCTGGTCCCTTATGGATACGTCCGGGGGGAACAGCAGTTGCTCGGGCCGGTGCACCCTGGGCACGGGCAATAGCTTCTGAGCTCCCGGAGGCTATTGTCTGTGGCGAATTCTGACCATGGGGGGGTGGCCAGTTGGCCATGGGAGGGAGGGCTCTTCCCCGCCCTCTCATCTAGGAGAGGGCATGGTGGAACGAGCCTTGTAGGGGCGACGGGTTTTGTCAGCTGGCAATAGCCGGCTGACGAACCCGTGCTGCGGAGGACGCGGCGCGGCACACCCTTGGGTATTGACGGCTCAGTCTGGGCCGCGCCGCGGTCTGATTGCGGGGATCGGCCGGGACCTCTCGCTTCCCGGCGTGTTGCGTTCCGTTCCCCGGCACGGAGCGCGCCGCGCTGGGGGGCGAGGGATCTTGGGCTGCGGTCGCCTCCTTTTGCGAGGACGTAATCGCAAAGGGAGGCGGCGGAGCGCGCGCGGGAGGATGGCCCTCTCGCTGCGCCTCTGTGGGCGAGGAGGAGGTCGGAGCGGAAACCGGCTTTCCCTCCTCGTGGTGGTGTGGGCGGGCGGCAGGCGCGGGG